>CM065730.1:13448473-13458473 GCA_033310375.1 Conus canariensis | reverse complement strand
TAGGCAGGCAGGCAGGCAGACAGATGGACAGACAGACAGACAGACAGACGCTGAGGCAGACAGTGACTGTTAAACAGTACAAGAGTCAACTCTGCACCGTGTTCACCTTCCTCAGGAAGGGACATCTCTTCTTTTTCTTCTTCTTCTCTTCTTCTTCTCTTGATAACATTTCCATTACATGCCCCTGGATATGACCCTGGAAATGGAAGGAGGGTGGGGGTGGGGGAAAGGTTTAATTCTGCTTACTGGAAATTTGAATAGCCGCGTATCTTTAATTAAACAACACAAACAACAGGCTCACGAAGAAATAGATGATAGCATCACTGAAAAAGCTCCACCAAGCCAACCTGTTGATAGAGGTAACTGGTTGTCGACAAACAATATCATTACAGGTCTATTTCTGGTTCAGGTGGATAGATGTCTTTTGCACTTCACGGATCCTTCGTCTGTTCCAGAGGTTGATGCACGTGCAAAGTGGTACGGCGGGAGGAGATAGAGGAGGGATGTGTGGGTGGGTTGGAGGAGACGAAAAGGCGGAGTGGAAGTGAGGTGGAGGTGTTACGGGGTAAGGAAACTTGAGGCAGGCTATACTGTTTTTTTATGGGGTGCGATATTTCTCTTCTTTTTTGTTTCCAATCTCGTCATGTTTGTTGCAGTTTTGGTTTGTTTTGACTCCCCCCCCCCCCCCCCCCCCGCCTCCCTTCTCCCACCAATCTTGACCCTTCTATTGTCTTCTTCCATTTGCTTCTTCCTCCTCCCCCCCCCCCCCCCCCCCCCCCCGCCCCCAACTTTCTTTTTTTTCGTCTTCCCTTTCACCACTCCTGTCTTTCAATCTCTTTCTGTGTCTCTCTGCCTTTTGTGTACCCTGTATCCCTTCTGTCTGTCTCGCTGTCCATATGTCTCTTTTTCTCTTTGCCTGTGTCCTTATTTCTGTCTATACATGTCACCAATGGTGCTCTCTCTCTCTCTCTCTCTCTCTCTCTCTCTCTCTCTCTCTCTCTCTCTCTCTCTCTCTCTCTCTCAGCTATAAGTTGACTTCGTTGACTTCAAGAAGGCCTTTGATTCGGTGAATGAATTTTTTTTTTTTTTTTGCTGTCCCAACCTCTGCGCCACCTCAGAGGCAGTGCACCCACGCCGCTCATTCCGACACCCCGTCCACAGCCACAGCCCGGTCGGCACCGCCGGAGTCCCGGCACCGGCACCGGCAATCCACAGGGAGCAGTCAATGTCAAGTCGTCAAAAGGCAACCCACCGGAGGAGACACTGCACTGCTGCCGAGTCACTTCGGTGCTGTTCAGTGGCGCCTGTTCTGATCCAACATACGCAGGACACCACCTACTAAGCCTCTTACTGACGACGATAATTGCTTAGTCGCGGAGCCGGCGTGAGTGAGCTCACCCTCCGGAGGGCGCCACCACGTCCGTCCAACGACAGCCCCCATGGACCCGCCGATACCAGTGACCCCGACGGAACCAAGGCCACAGACGTGGAGAGGACATCGAAATTGAGGTCACCATGAGAGCAGGGCATGAAAAGTCACAGAATTTGAGACATTTTTTTATGCTGATCGATGAGAATGAGGATGATTAAGATGATGCTACGGATTTCCATTTCGGTCTGAGACTACATGACAGGGCTGTACTCTACGCTTCCTTTCATAATATATCCCGGCGTCAACCAGGCCCGAGATATACAGCCACCTGCAGTGTTGGTCTGGAAATTTGAGCAACACTCTCAGAAACGCATCCATTAAGTGGATGAAACTCGACTGTGTGGTCCCAGTCTTCCCAACTGAGTCCGCAGCAAACTCAACTCTGGGTAGGAGCCGGTCGGGACAGAAAAACCCACATGACTCTGATGGGATTCGAATCCACGACCTCCCAGCCTGGAGTCCGCGACGCTAACCACTTCGCCACGGCGGCTGGTCGGTGAATGAAATATATTGTGAAATGTGTTGAGAGACAGTGGCATTAGAGGTAAATTGTACAGAGCCATTAGAGGTATGTATGATACTGTTCTGGCATGTGTGCGAAACAAACATGTTTACACGGATTTCTTCAGTTGCCCAAGAGGCGTTAAGCAAGGTTGTTTACTTAGCCCACAGTTGTTTTCGTTTTTTTTTTTCAATAAACGAATTAGCTATCGAATTATCAAAAAGGGGAAAGTATGGAACACAGATGCTCCCAGGAGCTCTTGAAATATTTTTGATGCTATTTGCTGATGATGTTATTCTTCTCTCAGACACTGCTGTTGGCTTACAAAATCAGTTGAATATTCTAAAACAGGAAGCTGGTAGACTTACTTTGAACGTGAATTTGGATAAAACGAATGTAATGATTTTTCGCAAAGGATGACATTTTTCTATTCATGAAAGATGGTGGTATGGAAAAATAGAAGTAAAGGTTACAAATTCCTATAAGTATCTTGGAGTAATTTCAACCACCAAGCTCAGTTTAAATACAGATTGGACAGAGGCGTGTAGAAAAGGGAAGAAGGGAGTCATTGAAATTCTCAGAGCTATGAACAAATTAAGTTCCACTGATTCTTCATTTTTCTGGAAGTTATTTGACACGCAGGTCGAGCCTATCCTGACATATGCAGCAGAAATCTGGGGTGCAGCAGAGAATAAGCAGATAGAAACAGTGCACACTTTTGCTATAAAACGTTTCTTAAATATACCCCTCAGCTCCTCTAACATACTTGCATACGGCGAGACTGGCAGATATCCACTAAAGCTCCGAACAGCTATTCACAGTGTAAACTACTGGCTAAAGATTATAAAGCTTCCAGTGCAAAGATTATGTAGGCAGGCTCTACTGAGAACGGTTTCGGTATAGTTTGGATCAGTCAGGGAGTTGGAAGTGACGTTGCCTTTATCTCAAAATCTAAAGATCGTTTAATCAATTCGTATAAGCGAAACTGGCATTCCCATGTAGAAGAAAACACAAAATGTAGTTGGTATTGCTCATTTAAAAGTATTTTTCAAGCTGAAAAATATATCTCAGTCATTGAAAATAGATGGCATCGACGTCCTTTTGCCAGACTAAGAATGAGAACTCTTGTATTAAAGGCTAACAGAAGATGGTTTATTGACGACCATAAAATGGATAATTTTTGCTTAATGTGTTGTAAGGGAGTTAAGACGAACGCCGTTTTATTTTTCATTGCCCTGCATATGAGTCAATCCGAAATAAGTATGATTTGTTTTCTTTACCTGTTTCGAGAAGACACGATTTAGTAGCTATTCTTGTATCGGGAAACAAAGACATTATAACATCGCTTTCAAAATTTATTGCAGAAGCAATACGAGGAATACGAGGAACAAGAAACTGTCATCCGAACAACACTGATACAAAAAATCAAAAATCAAAAATAAAAAATATGAAAAACAAACCCAAAAACATTTATTATTATGGTAAAATAAGGAAGATAATTACAAAGAAAAAGAAAAAAAGACAGAACGCAAAGGTATTAGAAAAAAATGAGAAAAATGGCTACGGTGGGAAAAAAAGGAGAGAAACTGAAAAGAAAATAACAGCTCAAAATTTTGAGTTCTGATGAACGCTTAATATTTAAATAACTACAGATGGATGGTCGAGTCTGGCATTT
Source organism: Conus canariensis (assembly GCA_033310375.1). Classification (NCBI taxonomy): domain Eukaryota; kingdom Metazoa; phylum Mollusca; class Gastropoda; order Neogastropoda; family Conidae; genus Conus; species Conus canariensis. Next base: position 13,454,864 of record CM065730.1, on the reverse strand, counting down.
ATTATGATGATGATTATTAGTGTGTGTGTGTGTGTGTTAGTATATGTGTGTGTGTGTGTGCGCGCGCGCGCGCGCCACCTCTGTGTGTGTGTGTGTGTGTGTGTTGTGTTCGTGTGTATGTGTGTGTGTGGAGTGTTACCCTAGTGTGGAGTGTTACCCTAGATTGGAAATTGCTCGTGGTTGAAGTTTTCGTGTATACGTGTAAGTAGGCGCGCTTGCGTGCGCTTGCGTGTTTTGAGTGGACGTGCATGAGTATTTCCCCTTTACTCGTTGCTAATAGTATACTGCTATTTTGTAAATTGTTCCCCTTGGCACTAAGGCTGTGAAAAACTAATGCCAATAAAAATGTTTGTGTCAGTGTCACTCTCTCTCTCTCTCTCTCTCTCTCTCTCTCTCGTTGTCATTCTCTCTTAAAAAACAAACAAACATGTGTTCTCTTTCAAAGCAAATGAGAGAAGGAGGTACACACCTACGGTCACATGATACTAGAAGAAAATGAGGCCTGAAAGTGCATGTGGGTGGATGATGACAATGCTGTAGTCAGCTGAATTAATCTGTTATGCCTTCTCTCCGTTTTCCCACCTTTAAAAAGAGCTTTCGTTCATTAGTTCTCAACTACTTAGGTTTGAGAACACACGTTTCCGAGAGAGAGAGAGAGAGAGAGAGAGAGAGAGAGAGAGAGAGAGAGAGAGAGAGAGAGAGGAGGTCTAAGTTTCTAGGAAAAGAAATATAATCGGCATAGGGGAAGGACGTTTCAATAGAACAATAGAAGGTCCTAGTAATACACAGTAGAAAACTGATCATATAAGCACATGAATTTTTAAAATGTTAACAACATGAAGCTGTCATTAATCACATAGCTTTAAAAAATTCCTCTGAAATTTGTCAAAAAAATTCGAAAACCATGGTAGGGAGAAACAGGTTGAGATGACAGGCTGATCAGACATCTTTCAGCGCAATCAACCATCTTCTGCAAAGCCAGTTCTGACCTTTTTCCTCAAATATCCTGTTTAACAGTGATGCTTTGGACAGATTTTTAAAGAAAAGGAAAGAAAGAAGGAAAGAAAGAAAGATGATAAGCAAGAAAGAAAGATTGAAAGAAAGAAAGAAAAGAAAAATCAAAAGTGCGCAAGAGTTATTTGGAATCGGTTACGTACTTGGGATGACTCCCCCATTAACCAATAATTGTCGGCAAAGAGAACTGACAAGACACACGGATTTCCAGCGCACATACGTTTTACACCAGCAATTTTCCAAACATTTGCCTTGACGTCCAAAGCGTTCCTGTCTCATAAAGCAGCAGCCAAGCAGTTATAAGGGAAATTATTCTGGTTTAACTAGGAGAATGAATTCAATCGTTTCTCTACTGCGGCTGTTGAGAGAGTAGCTTCTACTCTTGTGTTGCTGCTCTCTCTCTCTCTCTCTCTCTCTCTCTCTATATATATATATATATATATATATATATATATATGGAATATGAACCAATAAAGCAATTAGAAACAAAGGAAGGAAGGAAGGATGAAAGAAACAAAGAACGAAAGAAAGGAAGGAAGGAAGGAAGGAAGGAAATACAGAAGAAACTAAGCAGAAAAGAAAGAAAGAAATAGCCATCAATTCAGCCACCACTTCATTGCCCCACCCACCCCTGCCAACCTCCCTTTTACCGTAGACCTTCTCCCCCTCTCCTCCTCCTTCCCCCATCTTCATGGTTCCCTCACAAACATGCAGGTGAAGCTTTTTCTTCTGGCTTTTGGCCTCAGCAAGCCAAAGGTCTATTCAATCGTGATCTCACATCCACCTACAAAAATCAAACAAGCAAAGAAAGAAGCAAACAAACAAACCACAGACAAAACCAAGCAAACAAACTGTGCCTGTGTCCCTCTCTGAAAAAAAAAAAAAAAAAAAAACCCATAAATAAATAATGAATGTTTTTTTTCATATCTTATCACATCTTACCTGGAGATTTGCTAAGCCTATTGTAGACCAGTCGTGGCATTTACTTTATGTTTGCTGTTGACACCCCTCCCCCCCCCCCCCCCCCCCCCCCCCCGGTTTCAATAAAAAAAACAAAAAACTTAGTCATCCGCCCTCTTCAATGCCTCTCCGTATGACTAGTCTGTCACCTGAATCAGCTGACTTTCCTACAAGTGAATAACAAACCAGCACGGTAACTCTTGCTTCCACGATGAAATAATTACAGGCCCATAACTCTAAACGAATGCTGCTGACGACACCGAATCGCCTTGTTCTCCTGTGTGCTCCGTGTTGTCAAAATCTGCTAGGCGATATGGTGTCATAAACCGCATTTGTGTGGAGTTATGGGCCTATGATTGTTTTATCATGGGAGCAAGAATTACCCTACTTGGTTGTTGAAACAAACTGCAGCGTTACCGGAACACGACTTGGTTGTTATTTACTGTTTACTGTTCCCTGCGTCATTTCAGATTTCCTTCATACAAGTGATAAACCAATCACCGTGTGTCATTCACACACCACTCGCCATGCATGCATGCTGTATGGTTTCAATGACTAGGTGAGCCAAGGCAAAAGACTTTCAAATCCTTCCTTTTTTTTCCGATAGCTTGCACAGTGATCTATGTTTTCCGTCGACATACTCTTTTCACAAACAAACATCAGCCACCAGGAACTTGCACACAGTTCTTTACAGCCTCGCTTGGTGAAAAGTTCATTTAAGAGATGTGTGTTTGTATGAGACAACATCTATATCTATATATGTCTCTCTCTCTCTCTCTCTCTCTCTCTCTCTCTCTCTCTCTCTATATATATATATATATATATATATATATATATATATATATATATATATTTGTTAAAAGGTAAGGTTTTAACAAATGTTGCTCCCAGTACGGTTGAGCATTTTTTAAAAATCTCTGCTGGTACTTACTAACATGTATGTATGTATGTATGTATGTGTGTTGATGCATGTATATTTTATGTATATTACCAACAAGTCACTTATGTATTAGAACAACATGCATCATCGGCATGAGGTACTATTCAGTTCTAACATACATAACGCCTTGTTCTGTACATGCGGTCGATCCTAGTTCTATATTCAATGCGTTTATTTATATCTACACCTCTGCTAGGCAGAGACGGCATTTCATAGTCTAGTACTGACAATACGTAGCTTGATATTTGTTACACTTTACATGTATCAGTGCACAAAATAATAATCGTAAGTGAGCATATTTTCTAGGAAAATGACGATTTTGCTACATTGATTTTATTGCGAAAGATGTTAAACAGATTTATACCTGTTACGATTCTGTGACATCTTCATGCGTGGTATGACTGGAAAGATCTTCACAATTTTCATAATTCCCGCATAGGTTTAATACACCCATGTTTGCGCATGCTGGGAAAATGCCACCATTAAAATTCACAACGAACACACGTACATATACCCACACAAACACACAGAACTTGTATGATTACCTAGACCGAAATATTACATAGGGGGGATAAGTGATAATCAATCATTTTTTACTCCTGTCAAGGCCGTGTCAGATGTAAAAGTCATGGTGTATTGAATCATATGTCAGAGGCCACTATAGTACAGAACGTACTTGGGCGTTGGTTTGCTTGTTTTCTGCAGCACAGACGTGGCGATCTGATTTGACTTGTCAGAGACATAAATGCGCGGAACAGTTTTCAGTCCAGTTGTTTTCTTTATGAAAGGTTACATCTAACCATCCTAAGAATATAGATCAGTGGTAACCGAGGACAAGAAAAAAATATTCTATTGACATCAATGTGCTTTCTTTAGCTGGATTTTGTGGTACTTCAGATCAGCGGAGGTGGGGTACATAAAAGTTCTAGTAGTAGTAGTAGTAGTGGTGGTAGTAGTGGTAATAGCATCAGCAGTATAGTAGTTGTAGTAGTAGTAGTAGCAGTAGTAGTAGTAGTAGTAGTAGTGTAGTAGTGAGATAGTAGCAGAAGTAGTAGTTGTTATTATAGTAGTAGTAGAAGTTGTAGGTCATTATTCTGTTGATCATGATAATAAAGATAAGTTGTTGATTGTTGAATAAGCAACTGATATCTTAAGAACAAAACAAAACAACCAAACAAACGAACAATAGTTTCACGAGGGATGATGTGAGCCAGAAACAACTTTGGCTGAGGGAACAACATGAAACAGCATGGCTTTTTTGTTTGTTTCTTTCTTTCTTTTTGTGTGTGTGTGTGTGCTTTTTTCTCGCTAAATTGTATGGTACTCTGTACGTATGATGTTACGGACCCCCATTCCTGTCCAGGTTGTTATAGGTTTTTGACGTAAAGAAGCATGTTAAACATCATGCCCAAGATTGTTCGAAAGTGGGTGACTGTAGGCGAATATTGAAACATAAGAGCAAACATAGAACCACTGGACCGCTAAATAAAGGAACCAATTACAAAAGAAACACAACCCGTTTCTTTTTTTAATCTTTTGGACTTCTTTAAGCAGGACAAATAACATTGAAAACGAAAAGAAAGGACGAACTGCCATTATCTCTTCGATCCGGGTGTAACCTCTGGCCTCGGATGAAAGACTCACACTATGGAAGGAAACTGAAGAGAAGAAGGAAGATGTTGAAGGGGAGAAGCTACAGATAATAATAATAACAATAATAATAATAATAATATCATATTGATTATTTATGGCGCTTAATCTTGCATCATAAGCCTAAGCGCTCACAAATACATAAAAGGTTAAAGAAAACATAAATGAAACCAATAAGAAGATGAATATTGCAATAAGTATCATACATCTACAAACAAGATGCATATCGACACACACCCACGCACACACAGAAACACACCCACGCACACACACACACACACACACACACACACACACACACACACACACACACACACACAACACATGATCCCATACTCACTGTCGCACAACAACGGACACAACAGCATGCGCGCGCGCGCACACACACACACCACACACACCACACACACACACACATATGCGCGCACGCCCTCCCCCCTCCCCCCCCCCCCCCCCCCCCCACCCCCCCCCCCCCCCCCCCCCCCCCCCCCCCCCCCCCCACACACACACACACACACACACACATTAGTCGCAGAATCCACTTGATGGGCACGGGAAGGGGAAGAAAGAACTGCTATTGACAGGTGAAGAGGGTTGTTTTAAGAGGTGCCTTGAAGGAAGACAGAGAGTTTGAACTACGCAGAGATATTGGGAGTTTATTCCAAGAAACCGGACCCTGAAAAGAAAAAGAACGATCGCCATAGATTTTCAGTTCGAAATCGAACGCACTGCCTACAAGGAACATAGAGATGAAGGAGATCAGAAAGGTAGGAAGGAGCTAAGCCATTTAAAGATTTAAAGCAGAGTAAGGACAGTTTGTAGTCCATTCGTTTTCGACCGACAGCCAATGAAGAGAAAGAAGTAAGGGAGTCGACATGAGAAGATCTGGGTTGTCTGAGAATCAAACGAGCAGCAGTGTTTTGTACTTTCTGGAGACAATAATAACAATAACAATTATAATAACAACAACGACGACGATGCCAACAACAAGAGCAATGATAATAATAATAATAATAATGATAATAATAATAATGATAACAATAATAATAATGATAATAGTAATAATAATAATAATAATGATAATAATAATAATGTGTGTGTGTGTGTGTGGTGTGTGTGTGTGTGTGTGTGTGTGTGTGTGTGTGTGTGCTTGGTGTTCCAACGATAGTTTCATTAATGTTTCATGTTTGATATAAAAGTTATGTATTTGTATGACAGAAATTGTGTGCTTTTAAAAATGTGTTTTGAGCTTGTGGTTATATGTTGTATTGATTTCTTTCTGGTTTATGAGGGCAAGATGTAAAACGACTGGAAAGCTTATTCTTTAACCCTCAATAAAGATAATTTTGACTGACTGACTCAGCCCCCCCCCCCTCCCCCCGCACACACACGCACATACACACTGAGGACTAAGTAGCGACAGAATGAGAGAATAAGAAGGGTTGCAGAGAGAGAGAGAGAGAGAGAGAGAGAGAGAGAGAGAGAGAACACTTTTCTAGGTTTTAATCAAAGATAAGAGAGAAGGGTGAAGGGGGGGGGGGGGCGTATGGTGAGGGGTGAGGAAGTGTGCTGTCTCTGACACTTGTCAAACAGCTGGAGAGAAAGGCAGAGACACGTGTCTGCACTGATTTACCAATTCCACATCTGTTCATTCACCCAATCAACAGCCACGCCAAGCTGCCATTGACGCCCAAATCGTAAATCACACAGCTGTGGATTTTCCCAGGCGTATATCGATTAGTTTAAAAAGTAAAAAAAAAAGGTATCCGGCAGTGATGGTTTTGACAGGTCTGCCTTCTTCTTTATTCATTTATTTTCTTTTCGTTT
>CM065730.1:13435973-13443473 GCA_033310375.1 Conus canariensis | reverse complement strand
TAACACACTGCCCTGTAGGATGCCGCTGGTCACATCTGCTTGGCCTGACCTTGTTCCGTTGATATTGACGCACTGCACTCTGTTGATCAGGAAATCTTGGATCCATTGAAGGACTTTACCCTTTATTCCATAGGCTTCAACTTTAGCTATCAATCGGCGATGCGGTACGCTGTCAAAAGCCTTCATGAAATCCATGTATATGGCATCGATGCCACCTCCAGCATCTAAGGTCTCTGTCCAGATGTCTAGGGTTTCCAGAAGCTGGGTTATGCATGAGCGTCCTTTGGTGAAACCGTGTTGCCGTCTACTGATTAGGTTGTTTTCTAGTAGGTGCGCTATCATTTTCTCACGGATCAGCTTTTCCATCGTCTTACACAGCACACAGGTGAGACTCACAGGTCTGTAGTTGTTAGCTTTGAGACGACTTCCTTTCTTGAAAATGGGGGTGACAGTTGCTGTCCTCCAATCCTCTGGGATCTTACCCATCTCTAGGGACTTCTTGGAAAATGATGGTCACGGGAACTGCTAGGACGCTTGACAACTCAACAAGCATGTGCGTGCTGATACCATCTGGTCCTGATGCCTTGGAAGCATTTAAATTCGAGAGGAGTTTCTAAACTTCTTCTGTGGTGATAGTAAAACCGCACAGTTCTTCATAACTGTACTGGGGATCTCTGGTAATTCGCACTCTGTCTCATTTGTAAAGACGCTCCAGAAGAAGCTATTTAGAAGGTCAGCTTTTTCCTTGTCGTTTGTTGTTCTGGTTCCATCCTCTTTTTCCAGGTCACCTACTCCTGTTTTCATCTTTGTTTTCGATTTGACATAAGACCAGAATGCTTTGCGGTTGGTTTTGGCCTGGGCGGCGACTGTGGCCTCCAGTTTCTTCTTTGCTTTTTTGCATGCCTTAGATGCCTTATTATTGGCTTTTGCATATGTCTTTGCCATCATCTGTTTCTGACCATCGTCTGAAGAGCTTGTGTTTTTTGCGCACTGATTTCAGCGTTCCCCCATCCATCCATTTTTTTCTCGGAGTGTTTGAACCACTGGTTTTGGGGACATGTTTTTCAGCACACTGGTTCAGTCGCTCCTTGAATTTTATCCATGCCTCATTGACTGGTAAGCTGCTGAGTTCATCATCCCATTTAACAGTGTGACGGATCGTTTCTCCTCTGGTCACAAATTTTCATGCGACCGTGCTTACCGGAAGGTAGTTGTCCGGAAGCCGGTTGAAAAATTCAGCTGACTGCTGCTCACCTGTGCACTGTTAAAAGCCGGGTGAGTCGAACCGGTTAGGCAGTCTCTGCAGTGATTCCGGCAACGCAACAACGCAGAAGGCCGAAGAGGGACTCAGCTATTTTTGGTGGCAGTCAGGTATTTACCATTGAATGTTTATTTATTGGCAAACCGAAACCGTATTCCCGGTTAGGAGCGACTGAAACTTCCTCAGCGCACTTGTGAAGGTTTTGTTTTAAAAAAAAGTATTTGTTGTGTTCTGTTATCCTATGACTTGATAGGGTAACAAAACGAAATTGTTTCGGAAAACATGAATAGATGAAGTGAGTGTTAAAGGAAGTGGTCTTCGAAGAAAAAAAAAAAAGATTTTGTTTATTCTGTGACTTAACTAGCTATGAACTTCATGATGAAAAAAAGTGTTTATTCTAATATGGTTTGCGAGAAGAGGGAGAGTTTTGATGCTATGGATAATAAGCTCCCAGAGTGAGCGACGTAGACTTTTTGCTGGTTTTTATTTTTGATGTGGATGAGTATTCAACTCGCTCTTGATAGCAATATGAATAATTGTGTGTTGGTAAACAAGAGTGTTGTGGAAATCTTTGCCTTACATATATTGAAGTAGATGAATCTTTTTGAAAAGAAACCTTTTAAAAATCTGGTGATTATATGAAATGAAATGAACATTCTTGTATTACAAGAAAAGAAATGAACATTTTGTGAATTGACGAAAGACATTTATAGTCGTATGAAAAGTAATTAATTGTATATAATGAAAGTAATCAGTAATTGTGTGTAATGAATTGTATTTATGGTTTATTGAAGAGGGTCTGGATGGAAATCCTTTCCCCAATTTGGAAAACTAGATTATGAAAGGTTTATATGGACATCCTTTCCTGTGTAGTGTTATGATTCCGGAAAAGGGAATGTTGTAGTGTTATGATTCCGGAAAAGGGAATGTTGTAGTGTTATGATTCCGGAAAGGGAATGTTATAGTGTTATGATTCCGGAAAAGGGAATGTTGTAATGTTGAAGAAAATATATGCTGATGTTTAGCCCAAGTTGTAGTGGAATATGATGTGGCTAATGAATATAAATGTAGTCGTGGTTGTAATGATTAGTAGCCATGATAATCAAGGTAGTTAATCAGTTTCCCCCAGGTAGAAGCGTTCCCTGGACTGAGGGGGACTGGCTGCCACTGTATGAGGGTCAGGGCCGTAGCTGAGTCTACGCCCCTGTTCTCCGCCCTGTGTCGGCGTGGAGAGGTCGGCCCGAGTGCTGACAATCACCCTACCTGCCACTGCGCCTGGGACCGACTTACCCGCTGAGCCAGTTGGGCTGGAGACGCCGCTGCTGCCAAGCCAGAGCGCCGCTTCCAAGTTGAACCAGCGACCTGTTGGCCAGGTCGTCGTTGTGTTTGTGTGTGAGCCACAGCTCCCGTGTGAGACTGTCACCTCGTCGCCGGCAGAGACGCCGCGAGTGTGTAGAGTTTTTTTTAGCCACAGCTCTGTAGTGATTTAAGTCCTGTGTTGGACTTGACTTGACGCAGTAGTTGCCGTCTTTGTCATCTGCGTCATCTTCGTCGTCTTCATTCCCGTTGTCGTCTCGTCGCTTCCAACGTCTCGCCGTTTTCGTCGTCGTCGTCTCCGTCGACGTTGGAACCAGTAGCACCAGTTGTTAGCCATATATTAATATATTTTGTATGTACGCCTGATGGTTGGCGTGCCAACCTATTAATGATTTTGCGTTCAATACATGTTTGTCTGATGGCTGGGCAGCAAAAACAAAAAAAGGAAGTGTTGTTCTGTTGCCTGGCTATCAATGTTCGGGTGAGTGGGTGTGTGTATGAGAATTAGAAAAGTCGTGCATGCATCCATAATTTCTGTGTGAGTCAGACAGTCAGACACCTGCAGACACCACCCATACCAACCGTAACAAACAGCTCCCAGATCTCTTTCCATCTCACTGTAGTTTGCTTTATTAAAATTTAGCCGGGGATTGTTTGTGGTTACAAAGGATAATACTGATATACAGTGACGACAAAGCGTTTGATAATGTACACTTGGGATGTGCCTGTGACCAATCTGACGACGAAGGCACAACGGTTTTAAAGGGAAGTGACTGAAGCTTTTCATCCCTGACATGGTACAGGTGGGAATGAAGCCTGTGAGACGACTATCATAAAATAACTGGAGAAAGTGGAGTGGACATGTTCGCTCCACTCACATGTGCATTATTTAAAGAAAAAGGTGGTATTTTCTGCGCAGTGCACCAGGGAGGGGTGGGGGTGGGGATGGGGGAGACTATGGGAGATTGCGGTAGAGGAAATTAGTGATAGGGCTGTGGATAGGGGGTTGTGTCAGGTGGACGATGTTGAAAGTTGCCCAGCTGTCACGAAGCTAATCGTAAGCAGCAATCGTTTGGAGGAACAGGCCTGTAATGATTTCATCATGGGAGAAAGAGTTCCATTCTCGTTTTATTTACTGTTGACTGTTACCTACTTCATTTAAGATATCCTCTTATAACCAATCAAACTGAGGTTACCTGTGTTTGTAACTGTTCGTGCGTGTATTTGTTTGGCTATATACAAAATCGAAAAGCCTGTGCCAATATCGAACAAATGTTAATTTGTATTTGTTCATTTCTCCAGTCGTTGCTGTGTCAGGTACAGGGTCAATGGGCAAACCTGGAATTTTTCTTTCTTTTTTTTTTCCTTAGGAGGGAGGGGTGGGGGGTGGGGGTGGGGTCCTTGCTCCTTATTCTGTGTACTGTGTTGTCATTTCTGCGAGGTGATTTGGTGTCGTCAGCAGCATTCGTTTGGAGTTATGGGCCTGCAATTATCTCATCATGGGAGCAAGAGTTATTCTACTTGTTTATCTCAGAAAGCCATTCAGCTTTCTTCTGAAACTTGTGTGTGTGTGTGTGTGTGTGTGTGTGTGTGTGTGTGTGTGTGTGTGTGTGTAATGTAATGTAATGTAAAAGGATATTTATAGAGCGCTTTATCTCGCAAGAGCCCAAAGCGCATATTACAGAAACATGACAAAATACTAATTCTAACTCAAAGCGCGCACACACACACACACACACACACACCACACACACACACACACAACACACACACACACACACACAAGCGCGCACCGCATGCGCACACACACACACACACACACACACACACACACACCACACACACACACACACACACACACCACGCACACACACACACACACCACCACACACACACACACACACACACTCACACGCGTGCGCGCACGCACACACGCACGCACGCACATAAAACACACATCCGCGCGCACGCACAGAGATAGATAGAGTGAGAGATAGAGGGAGATAGAGGGGGGGGGGGTGTTTCTTTTTTTTTTCTTTTTCTTTCTTTCGTTTTTTAATTTGACTTTCTATTTCATAAACAGTCAATAATCAGGGTTGAGGATGTGCGAAAGTTATAGAAGGGGAATAGAGGACGATTTGTGAGAGTGATATAAGAGAGCTAAAGATAGGTCTCTCTACTGAAGATCAATTTGCGGATCGTCTGCTGGCAATAAAACTTGAAATTACTGCCAGATCAGCCTCTTGTCTGTCCGCATCTGATTCAGCGAGAGAAAAAAAGAAAGAAAGAAAGAAAGACAGAAGAGAACACACAAAAAAAATCACGGAAAATACGCCTGTCTTTCCATTGCAAGTAGAGTGATCTTTTCTCAGTTTATGGGACAAGCAAACAGATGTCTAGAGCCACACATTTTATTTGAAGTGCACATCAGGATAACGACTGGGATGTGGACTGTGCATTTCTGCCATTTCACACCCACGTTTTGACGTTTTCTCGCACTGATTGAAATGTTACGCTGACTGATGGAACAAATTTGCTTTGGGCCTGCCCGCGAGCAGCATCTGTCCCATGAAAACAGCGGGATCACTCTCGCAGGCCCTGAGCTCTGACACAGATTTCTTTCCCTGCAGATTGCAAAACATCGTCTATTCACCCCAGTCAGTATCCCACGCCCGCTGTAGTGTAAAAGAACAGGAGATGATTCTTCGTCGGGACACAGTACCTAGCAACATCTATTAGGAATCAGACACAAAGCACTCTACTGTAATCATAGATTTCATTTGAATTCAAGCCAAACATTGCTGATTTGACTGCAATCATTCGAGCCTGAAAGCTATCATTCGTAGTATATCAACTGATGCCAGGCCTATATCTCATTCACTCTAAGGCACTGTGTTAATATACTGCTTTGCTATTAAAAAAAAAAAAAATGATGATCCCTAGAGAATGTGACTACTATAGTTTTACGCTGTTAATGTGACTCATGTTCGTTGGTCAAAGTTGGTCCGCGAATTCTACAGTTACCGGAGGATTTTCGATCTTGGCTTTCAACGACTAGCTGGATTAATAACAAATATGAAATGAAATTGAGGTTATCTGTGCTTGTTACTGTTCGTACCTGTGTTCTTTGACTAAATTTAAGATAAAAAAGGCTGTGCCAGTCTTGAATAAAAGTTAATTTGTGTTTGCTCATTTCTTCAGTTGTTGTTGCTGTGCATAATGTGTCAGGTATAGGGTATATAGGTAAGCTTGGAACGTCCTCTTCGGGGATGTCTCCTTGTTTGTTCTGTGTGCTCTGTCTTGTCACATCTGCTAGGCGATTTGGTATCGTAAACAGCATTCGTTTGGAGTTAGGGGCGTGTATTCATGTCATCATGGGAGTAAGAGTTACCCTTCTTGTTTGTTAAATATGAAATCAGTTGAAATCTTTTTGCCGTGCGATTCGAAATAAGCATTTGCTTATGACGTGCATACAAATAATCGAACACAGAGTATTCTGCACATATTTTTGCCAAAGTGTAGGAGAAACTAAGATGAGGTCTCGCTGTTCTTGGGTTACATGCAAATGACAGAGCTTGCTGTACGAAAGAGCCACAGAAATCCGATGGGCAGTAAATTAAGGTAATGACCGTGGAAGGCGTTGCCTCTCCGTCAGTACAGCTCTTTTGGCCACCTGCCCTGCTGTCTGTCACAGCCCAGCCCTGCACATTGTCGCCAACCCGTTTTGACTGTGCACATTGTCGCCAACCCGTTTTGACTGTGCACATTGTCGCCAACCTGTTCTGACTGTGCACATTGTCGCCAACCCGTTTTGACTGTGCACATTGTCGCCAACCCGTTTTGACTGTGCACATTGTCGCCAACCTGTTCTGACTGTGCACATTGTCGCCAACCTGTTTTGACTGTGCACATTGTCGCCAACCTGTTTTGACTGTGCACATTGTCGCCAACCCGTTTTGACTGTGCACATTGTCGCCAACCTGTTTTGACTGTGCACATTGTCGCCAACCCGTTTTGACTGTGCACATTGTCGCCAACCTATTCTGACTGTGCACATTGTCGCCAACCCGTTCTGACTGTGCACATTGTCACCAACCTGTTCTGACTGTGCACATTGTCGCCAACCCGTTCTGACTGTGCACATTGTCGCCAACCCGTTCTGACTGTGCACATTGTCGCCAACCCGTTCTGACTGTGCACATTGTCGCCAACCCGTTCTGACTGTGCACATTGTCGCCAACCCGTTCTGACTGTGCACATTGTCGCCAACCCGTTCTGACTGTGCACATTGTCGCCAACCTATTCTGACTGTGCACATTGTCGCCAACCCGTTCTGACTGTGCACATTGTCGCCAACCTGTTCTGCCTGACATCTCGCCCTTTCTGCCCGAGGACATTGTCCTCTCCCTTCCTCATACAACCCTCCGATGCCTCCCTTCCCCCTCACACACACACACACACACACACACAACACACACACTCAACACACCACCCCCCCCCCCCCCACCCACAACCACCACCACCACCCCCGTCGCCGTTATCACCACCGCCACCACCTTCTCCTTCACCCTCCTCCCTCCTGAACACCTTACGTCCGATCACCTGCACCTCCTCACCTGTGACACCTCCCAGGTAGATAGATTCTCAGCGCCACATGTGACATCTCCCAGGTAGATAGATCCTCAACGCCTTCCACGATCTCCAACACAAGCCCCGTCTTTTCACGCACTGTGTGACTGCAAAGATTACTTCGCTCAAAAGACCTTTTTTCATCGGGCGGAAAAACGCCCCACCCCCCCCCCGCCCCTGCTCCCCCACACCTCCTACACCCCCAGTCGCCTGCCGAAAAGGGTCGTCCTAGGCGGAACAATACACTCTGAGAATTGAATTCTTGAGCCAGTGAAAAGGAGCCGCCAGACTGT
>CM065730.1:13418473-13433473 GCA_033310375.1 Conus canariensis | reverse complement strand
GGCGTTGTGACTCACCAAGGGAGAGCACTCCACTCCACTGGCTACCCAGTTGTGCCAGCGAATGATGTATGTGCTGGAGAAAAAAAGGTGCGACGGTGGTGATGATGGTGGTGATATTTTGTTAGATAAAAGCCAGGAAAGAAACAACAAATAAGCACACAAACATATTAATGATTGGTTTCAAAGTGTGGTGACTGCTGGCGGAAATGGAAGCAAACTTTAGAAGAAAAAAAAAATCCGCTGGACGATAGGGACAAATTACAAGACAAAGCATGTGTAAGACAAAGCATGTTACTTGTAATCTGTTTGTCTCTTTCGTTTGGCGGAATAGCATTTTTCTTTTAAGTTGATAAATAGTTGGTTAAAAAATAAGGATAGCACGCACGCGCGCGCGCGCGCGCGCACACACACACACACCACAACACACACACACACACACACACACACAATAATGTATATTCTGAACAGTAACTCGAATGATGTCAAGCAAACAAGCACTAATACACGCTATAGATTATGTAGCCTTCGATTTCTGTCCAGAATGATGCAGCCCTCCATTGCTGACCGTAGCAGTATAGTAAACAAATGAACATTAAATACACAATTCCAAAACGATTCATCTGCCATCTGTTATCAAAATTTACGAAAAAAAAAGCGTAGGGAGGGATGAACAATCTAGGTGGAGCGAGATGGACAGAGAAAGGACATATAACTCAGGCTATTAATCCCTACACTGACATGAAGGGTTCATCAGTTCTCCTTTGTGCGGGGAGCCATCGGTTGCGCCTCACTACTTCAGTTTCGACTTTTGTGTAAGTCTCATCAGCAGTGTCTCCAAAATAACAACAACAACAATGATCATCTATGCACGATAGCTGAGAGAGACACGGAGTTTGACATAACTACAGCCATGTTCTCATCTATGCGAGAGATACGAAGAGATCTAAGACTGCCATCATCATAGCCATGCTTTCATCTATGAGAGAGAGAGAGAGAGAGAGAGAGAGAGAGAGAGAGAGAGAGAGAGAGAGAGAGATCCTTTAATGGTGTCATATTTCCAGACTACTGGCGCTGTTGAACCGGCTGTGTTATTTCCTGTCTTCTTTTTCCTTCATGTTATTAGAGCACAAAATTAGAATACGAATCTCATACAAATGATTTTTTCCACTTCCAGCCGTAGGAAAATACTTGCCTTAGCTACAGGGCGATTACATCCAGTGTTCAACAAATGTATACTTAATCGGTAGAAATAAACGTAAAAAGAAAAGAAATACTATTCTGCCGAAGGAAAGAAGCAAATTACAGGACAAACACGGCACGTTTCGACCTCTTTAGTATTTTTCGGACAAGAAAGAAAAAACATATAAGACAGTGAAAACGAAAAATCATTTATCTCTCTACTGGGCGCAAAATGGTTGTGGCCAGCTGAACGGCAAAGAGAATCCATATTTATTTATCATGTGTGAGAGGTGGAAGATACAGACGAGTCAAAGAAACCTGGCTGAGAGAAGAAGGATGGGAATGCAATTAACATGTCCTCAGAACTTGCCACGTCAGCATCAGCAATAGAGACACTGTTACATGGCTACATATATATTTACGTTAAACAATTTAGTATTGGGGGAAAACAAGTGTAGTATTGGGGGAAAACAATTGCTCCATCATTAGTATATCAATAACATGGCAAAGATTCGAAGGAAAAAATAAGGGGTGGGAGTATAAGGAAAATGAGAATGAAAATTCAGGGAAGTATATCATGAATATAAAATCCTTCCCTAGCAGCCTATGGGGACCATCGTAACCCATCATGAAGACAGAACCATTCATATTGGCTGCTCCGAGGCCTTTCGTTCACTGGATCGGACTCGTCAGGAAGACACGGTTGATTGTGTCTGTGCTCCCTCGGCATCTCTTTGTGTCTGTGCTCCCTTGGCATCAAATAGAGATATATACCATAGTCTACAATTCCGTGGCATTCTTACCACCAAGGGTTAAAAAATGTAGTCCAACAGCACCCCAAAGCAGCCAGCAAATGTTAAAAAAAGAAAACGGAAAGGACGTGTGGTAAAGGAATAACTAGTTTAAACTAAAATCATATGTAAACCATACAATACATAGGGGTACATTTTGGAACCTATGCTTGTGGATCCAATTAAGAATGCAAGGGAAGTCAAAAAGTGTCAACAGTGGTCAGTTCTTATTTTAATAACCCAAGCATTGTCATCAATTAAGAATTGTGAATTCTATATATATATATATATATATATATATATATATATATAATATTTGTTAAAAAATTTTTTTTAATGAAGTATAAAATCTACAAGCTTGTTTCAAGCCTTGCTATCATCAGGATATCTTTTTCTGGGGCACGCCAACGATCTTTTATGGCGTGCGGGACTTGATTTCAACTCTGTGTGTGCAGGCGGATCTCATTTGCTGCACGTGCGGCCTGTGGTTCTTATTGGGGCCTGTTCAGATGGAATGTGCTAGCAAAGATTTCCACTTGTGCCTGCAATTGTTTACAATTTCTACTTTTGTGTTCAGAGTTGCTAAGTGTGGTTTACATAATATCAACCATTTTTCTGAGCATAGATTGCATCTTTTTGAAATATTGTTGTATGGTGTTGCTCTTTTTATGATTTTCCATGATATGTTGTAGTCTACTTTTTTATCTTTGAGTCTCCAAATGTATTTACTCAGCTCATTTTTATGTTTATGATAATTATATGTTTATGATAATTGCTCCTCACGTTGAGCACTGTGGTCCGAAAAAATCTAAAATGGAGAAAATCAACTTTAGGCAATCCACTAAAAACATACCATTTTCAAACCTACAAACTTACACTAAAAAACTGATAGAGCAAACCGAGAAATTTGTGCGCAACATGAGATAGAAGGCGTTCTTCTTCCTAAACCCAAATGCAAAGAATGAAGACAAAAACACATATGGATTCAAATCATGGCGATCACCTCTGACAATAGATGAAATGAAACCTTTTGAAGACAAAATGTTTTGGGGGAAATTGGTAACTTGACTCCTCTGCCTTTCGGTTTTAAGAAGAATGCTATCCCAGAAAAAGGCTGGTGTGCAATACCGTAGTATGTTTGTTGAGTTTTCAAAAAAAACAACCAAAGGTGCCACCTAAGAAGCAAAAGAAAATCATGAAAGAGCAAAACAAGCTACAGTTTCTTGTGAAAAGTAGAAAATATAAAAAGATAACCTCTTAAGACGCAAGTGCTGAGGGCCAGTTCTTGGAATGAATCCGCAAGGGACTAAATCACAATAAACTAATAAATTCCAAGGATAAGCACCGAGCACCATTCTAGCAACTTACAGAGCAGCTTGGTGTTTCAATGACTGCAAGAAATATTCAATTACATTTCATGATTTTCTTTTGCTTCTTAAGTGGCATCTTTGGTTGTTTTTTTTTTGAAAACTCAACAAACATACTACAGTATTGCACACCAACCTTGTTCTGGGATAGCATTCTTCTTAAAACCGAAAAGGCAGAGGAGTCAAGTTACCACTTTCCGCAGTCACTGAGGAGAAACAATCAGGTTTCGAAATACTAGTATCTGACCAGGAGTTATATGTTAGTGAGTTTCCTCCCCATTGGAGATTGTCTCCCCCTTGGAGACTATAAGCTTGCCGAAGGCTCATTTTGAGAAGCATTTATTAGTCCCCATTCACCCACTCAAGCACATACTGTTAGTTAGGCAGAGTTATCTACCACTGCAGATATGAATGCTTATCTCCCCCTATTTCTTCAATCTAAGACATAAGAGCAAGCTTTGTTTATAATTGAATATATATATATATATATTATATATATATGTGTGTGTGTGTGTGTGTGTGTGTTATATATATATAATAATATATATATATATATATATATATATATATGCACAATTGTCCTGCACAATTCTTAGTTGCTGACAATGCTTGGGTTATTGAACAGCAGAGCTGACCACTCAGACTGTTCCATATCTTTTGATCTACATTGCATCCTTAAGTGGATCCTCAAGCATAGGCTCAAAGATTGTCCCCTACATTTTATACTGTTAGCATAATGTTTTTAGTTTTTCAGCAACTTTTTTCCTCTCCACACTGTCGTTTTCTTTTATTAACTACCTTTCGCTGGCTGCTTTGGGGGTGCTGTTGGATTCTTTTTTGAACCCTTGGTGGTGAGAACATCACATAATTATGGGACTGTGGTGTGTCTCTATTTGACGTCAAGAGCACAGACACAATTAACTGCGTATCCCTAATGAGTCCGATCCAGCGGACGAAAGGCCTAGGAGCAGGCAAAACATATAGATCTGCCTTCGAGAGGGATTACGATGGTTCCCTCACGCAGCTAGTGAAGGGTTTTCATATTTATAACATATATTTTCCCATTCTCTTCATCTTCAATTTCTTATTTAAAATTTTAAGTTTTTGCCAAGTCATTACTATAATGATGGAAGAATTGTTAACCTGCACTTGTTTTCCCCCACTACTTAATTGTACAGCGTTATTATATTGTTTGGTCAATCAGTGGGCGATTGCATCTCATAGGAGATCCAAGTAAACGTTGTCCTGCACAATTCTTAGTTGCTGACAATGTTTGGGTTATTGAACAGCAGAGCTGACCACTCAGACTGTTCCATATCTTTTGATCTACATTGCATCCTTAAATGGATCCTCAAGCATAGGCTCAAAGATTGTCTCCTACATTTTATACTGTTTGCATAATGTTTTTAGTTTTTCAGCAACTTTTTTCCTCTCCACACTGTCGTTTTCTTTTATTTTACTACCTTTCGCTGGCTGCTTTGGGGTGCTGTTGGATTCTTTTTTGAACCCTTGGTGGTGAGAACACCATAGAATTATGGGACTGTGGTGTGTCTCTGTTTGACGACAAGAGCACAGACACAATCAGCCGTGTCTCCCTGATGAGTCCGGTCCAGCGGACGAAAGGCCTAGGAGCAGGCAAACATATAAATCTGCCTTCGAGAGGAATTACCATGGTTCCCTCACGCAGCTAGAGAAGAAGGATTTTCATATTTATAACATATTTTACTATTCTCTTCATCTTCAATTTTTTTTCTTAATTTCAAATCTTTGCCAAGTCTTTACTATAATGATGGAAGAATTGTTAACCTGCACTTGTTTTCCCCCACTACTTAATTGTTCAGCATTATATATATACATATATTATATATATATATATATATATATATATCGCTAGAAGGGGATCGTTCACAAGTTTCCTGATATAAAAATTTCAATATAGAATTTTTGAAAATATGAATCATATATAAACATTTACCGTGCAGATTTCAGTAACGTATGGCAGGCATAGGAATCAATTGTCTCCCATGTTATGACGCAGTATGTTGACGAAGTTCTTTTATCAGCGTAATATGCATCATTCTATAGCAGTTGAAAAACAATGCAGGATGTGCGTATTCTTTGCGTAACGTACAATTAATTCATTCTATCTGAAAAATGTCTGTCTGTCTTAATCTCCTTCCTCTATTCTGTGTATCTGTGTCTACCTGTCTCTCTGTCACAGCCTGATTATACCACGAACAAGCATATATTGCTGTTATTGCGGCTATACATACTTTCTTGAATGACGCTCTTGTAAATTACATCATAGTGTATTTCGCACATCACTATGTGACAGTGCACAAGACTCTGTGTGTGTGTGTGTGTGTGTGTGTGTGTGTGTGTGTGTGTGTTTACTCTTGTGGATAGTTACAAAGTGATATGCCAAATACCCCATGATGTAATTTATTGGAACCTCATTCAAGAAAGTGTGTTTACTGCAACATTGAAAAGAAAAAGTCAATTGAAAAATATACTTTGAAAAATTTCTTTCCAAACGAACATCAGATTCAGTTTTACCCACTTGCTTTAAACCACAACTCAGCCATTGCAATTTTTCATTCACCAAAATGCAGTTTGGCTTTGGAGAGAGAGAGAGAGAGAGAGAGAGAGAGAGAGAGAGAGAGAGAGAGAGAGAGAGAAGAGGTGGGGGGGGGGGGCTTCATCAAGAGGGGATGACACCGACACGTTGGCAATCGCCCAGAATATTTCAGCGAAATTATGAGCGTGGACTAATTCCAATTGATCCCTGACGTCCGTTTTCCAATGGCGTGGTCTGCACAAATCTCCCTGGTTATTACGAATGGCCTTTGGAGCGAGCCGCAACACGTCGTTGAACTAAATCAAAGTGTCAGAGATGGGAGAGTGGGATCAGACTTCAGGCGACACCGGCCAGGGCGCCACATTTACGTCCATCAACTTAATCCTCCGTCTCCACCACCGGTGTTGCACTAAATTTGATTACCGTCAAAAACACGCTACGACCGTCCACAGGCTGTACGTACGTGATTCCTCCGCGCCTGGCTAGTGATAAGTTTGAAGCTATAAATATATATAGTATGGCACATGAGAAGAGCAATATGATAGATGAAGCGAAATACTGATTTTGTTCGTTGTGGTTGTTTACAGTACTCGTCTGTGAAAGTTACTGCGCAAAGTTTAAGCTCATTCATCATGGCATTTTTTCAATCACCAGAATCGACAACGCAATAGTTTGCTGAATCTGTCATCCAACTTACAACAGAAACAGATATAGAACTACAAGCGGTACGTCACTTGATGTGCTTCGCATAGAAATACTTGTCTTTGCTCGCTCGCGCGCACGCACGCGCGCACGCACGCACGCACGCGCGCGCGCGCACACACACACACACAGAGAAATAAATATGTATATGACAATCACACCAATTAAAAAAATGGTAATAAAATTATAATAATGGCTAGATAGATATGTATATGTATATAAGACAAAAGTATGTATATGTATATAGGACAATAACGCTGATAAAGTAGCAAAAAATTATAATAATCAAAACCATGATTATCATAATAATTACCATAATCACCAACGCTTATACTACATGACAGACCCAGTAAATGTATTCATCTCAGTGTCAAGTAACTAAAAAAAAAACACGAACATTCCGAGAGAGAAGAACTAAGCTCGCTAAAATAAACAAAACTGCACTCAAGTCAAGAGTTTTCGAAGTAATTTATTCAGAAAAATGCATATGTTCAAGTGGCCGAGTTACCTGTCCATTTACCAGTAACATTCGATCTTGACAGCTGACTTGGAAATAATAATAATAATAATGAATACTTATATAGCGCCTATTCTCGGCTAGAGACCAAGCTCTAAGCGCTTTACAATCAACACTCGCTTACACAACGGGCTGCCTACCTGGGTAGTGCCGACTGAAGAGCTGCCAGCTAGCGCTTCATTCAGTCGTTTCCCGTGTCATCCAGTCAATATCGTTCAATATCGTTCACTCAGTTTCTTTACTTCCTTCATTCTTTCCATTTCTTACGCAGGGTGCATGCTGTGTGTAACGTGTCATCCATACCAACGGCCAAACTGGCCTACTCTTCCGAAAGTTGGTGATGGGATTTTACGTGTGTGCAAGATGTTATGCGAAAACATCATCTCCCACACTTCACGCCTGGTCCCACCTCCTCTGCCATTTCCCTCCAACCCTCCAGTCCCCGACCTCCCCCCCTCCCGCCAACAATCCTTTCATGCACCGAAGCACACTGGCCCACTCGAATCAAAACAGTGCGCGCGCGCGCGCACACACACACACACACGCACACACACACACCACACACACACACACACACACACACACACGCGCGCGCGCGCGCGCGCGCGCGCGCGACACACACACACACACACACACACACACACACACACACACACACACACACACACACACACACATTCGTGATTGTGATCTGCCTTTATTTTTTAAGATCTGATCACCGCTTCGGACCAGTGCGCAGGTCAGACATCTGCTAAGTCGTATCGTGAGATCCTCGCCTTAAATCCTTTCCTCTTAATTCACACACACACACACACACACACACACACACACACACACACACACACACACACACACGCACGCACGCACGCACGCACACACACACACACACACACACACACACACACACACACACACACACACACATACACACACACACAGACAGACAGACAGACACACACAGATACACAAAAGCACGCGCGAGCGCAAAATGCCAGGTTTGCAGGCACAGACAAATGTGTCAGTATAAATCTTGAACACGATTTTAATGCTCTCCATAGGAGTACAAAGAATCTGATAGTGAAGAGGATTCCAAACCTGCAGAGTACAGCAGACCCAAACACATCAACAATCAACAAGGCTCGATCTGAACTTGAAGTTTCTGAAGAACTCCGTTTTCGAAAGAGGACGAACATTTCAAAATAAGGACATTATAGACAGGGGATCAACCCAAATGAGCAGAAGAAAAAATCTTTGTGTCTTAGACACGTCTACTCGTAATCAGTTCCTTGAACTGAGGAAACAATGTTAACGACTGTAAGTTCTCCTGGCTCCTTAGTCGTAAGGGGTAGTGAAGTGACGTTCACTGTGTTTGTGCCACGGCAAGATGGAAGGCGGAACTTATTTCTCTCTTTCTGCCGCCATTCATCTTCCCTGAAAGGTGCCAGATTATGGCCGGGTGGACAGAGAGAGTTATCATGCAAAGAGAGAGAGAGAGAGAGAGAGAGAGAGAGAGAGAGAGAGAGACATCCGACCCTCTGAGAGGTTCGAACTCCTGACTGTCAATTCAGCACGCAAAGGATCTAACCATTTGATCACGGGGCCCTCTTCCCTATTCATTGTGATCTGTTTTTATTTTTGAAGATCTGATCACCGCTTCGGGCCAGTGCGCAGGTCAGACATCTGCTAAGTCGTATCGTGAGATCCTCGCCTTAAATCCTTTCCTCTGAATTCATTTATTCATCAGCTGTAAATCCTGAACAGTGTTGTCCCGAAACTTAGCAGATGTGACGTAGCGTATATGGTCTAGTCCGCACGCAGTGACATCTCCTTGATGAAACTGAAACTTTTACTTAACGTCTTTTTCAATTTGGTTATGTAATCAACTGCTGCGCATTCAAGTCTCGATCCCCATAATTGGAATAGGGAACAGGTGATCAAATTACGAATAGGGGCATTGCGAACAAGCAAACAATGCACAGGGAAGATAACTTCAGCTCCGGCTTTACAACAATTGGCTGCGTGTAATTAAAAGAGTGAAAAATGCCGATCGTTTCACGTGCCAATTAGAGACGTGTTTAAGGGGAGGGGGGAAGCTATGACGGTGGGTTAACAGGAAGGGTTATCACTCTGCCCTGTAGCCCTTACAGGCAGTATTTATCTGGTTTGTGTTGAATATTGTAAACGGCAAGAGGTTGATTCAGAGACTACACTGTTTACAGTCTGTCCTCGATTTTTGTCTGTCATCTTTGTTTCATGTACTTTTATATAATTATTAACGTATAAACGTCGGGCCACAGGATTCGCCAAATTTGGTAAATTCCCACATGATTGGCACCTAGTAAGACTGTAATTCTTCAATTGCTAATGTCACTTCTGCACGCGATTTGGAGTAATAGGCATGCAACGTTTCACCATACAAGCAAAAGTTACCAACCTTGTTCATCGTTTAGCTTTGCCCACCTTACTTTAGTCTGACTGAATAAAAGTGGAAATACTATCATTAATAACCATAATAATAATAACAACAATAATGATACTACTACTTTCTACTACTACTACTACTACTATACTGCTGCTGCTGCTGCTGCTGCTACTACTACTGGAAGAATAAGAAAAAAAATAGGTGGGAGCTTAAACAGTGCCGTTGTACTCTCAGGTCAGGTTTACCGCACCTTACAATAGAGACGAGTCGAGGTGATACGGAATAAAGCGAGACAACTGGTACATCAAATGCACAACAATATACTCTAACTTTCAAGTGGAAAGTACAGTAAGGAAAACAACATGGAGGATCAATGAAAATTAGAGGAGCTAAAAAGAAACGACATACAAATGGCACATAGCACATATCACATTACACATGTAGGCTCAGATAAAGTGCTACATAATGGCACATAGCACATATCACATTACACATGTAGGCTCAGATAAAGTGCTACATAATGGCACATAGCACATATCACATTACACATGTAGGCTCAGATAAAGTGCTACATAATGGCACATAGCACATATCACATTACACATGTAGGCTCAGATAAAGTGCTACATAATGGCACATAGCACATATCACATTACACATGTAGGCTCAGATAAAGTGCTACATAATGGCACATAGCACATATCACATTACACATGTAGGCTCAGATAAAGTGCTACATAATCGTATACAAGAACAGATTGAGAAGCACCAAAAGAAAACCTAACGCTGACATACTAAACACGTAAAATAGTTCAGCTGTTACATACATGTGTTTGAGTGTGCATGCGTTTTCATAACTGTGGAGAAAGTGATGAAGTAGAGGATATTAGTTAGGTTGCAGAGTTGAACAAGAAATGTTTCAATGCTGTCTTAAATGAAACTCTTGATTAATCAATAGTGCTTGGTATTGAGTTCCATTGTCTTGTGACAGTGAATGACAAGGCACGTTCTTCAAATGTCTTTAGAATGCACAAAGTGAACTGATCAGTGGAAGAACGGAGTTATCAGGAGTAAACAGAGAGATCTGAAATATGAGTTGAAAAAGACTCCAAGAAGAGAGTGTGGCAAAGGAGGGATTGTTTGTATTGAATGCGTACTTCAACAGGCAACCAATGAAGGATTAGTAGTAGATCTTGTGTAGCCTTGACAACAAGCCTCGTTGCTGAATCTATCTGGCATCCTCTGTAAATGTATATGCTTTTAGGTCATCTAGCAAGACGAGCATTGCCACCAGCCGCCGTGGCGAAGTGGTTAGCGTCGCGGACTCCCGGCTGGGAGGTCGTGGGTTCGAATCCCATCAGAGTCATGTGGGTTTTTCTGCCCCGACCGGCTCCTACCCAGAGTTGAGTTTGCTGCGGACTCAGTTGGGAAGACTGGGACCACACAGTCGAGTTTCGTCCACTTAATGGATGCGTTTCTGAGAGTGTTGCTCAAATTTCCTGACCAACACTGCAGGTACCTGTATCTCTCGGGCCTGGTTGACGCCGGGATATATTATGAAAGGAAGCGTAGAGTACAGCCCTGTCATATAGTCTCAGACCGAAATGGAAATCCGTAGCATCATCTTAATCATCCTCATTCTCATCGATCAGCATGAAAAAAAGTCTCAAATTGTGTGGGCCTTCATGCCCTGCTCTCATGGTGACCTCAATTTTGATGTCCTCTCCACGTCTGTGGCCTTGGTTTGGTTCCGTCGGGATCAGCAATATCGGCGGGTCCATGGGGGCTGTCATTGGACGGACGTGGTGGCGCCCTCCGGGGGAGAGCTCACTCACGCCGGCTCCGCGACTAAGCAATTATTGTCGTCAGTAGGGGGCTTAGTAGGTGGTGTCCTGCGTATGTTGGATCAGAACAGGCGCCACTGAACAGCACCGAAGTGACTCGGCAGCAGTGCAGTGTCTCCTCCGGTGGGTCGCCTCTTCACGGCTTGATATTGACTGCTCCCTGTGGATTGCCGGTGCCGGGGCTGTGGCGGGGCCGACCGGTATGTGGCTGTGGACAGGATGTCAGAATGAGCGGTGTGGGTGCACTGCCTCTGAGGTGGCGCAGAGGTTGGGACAGCAAAAAAAAAAAAAAAAAAAAGACGAGCATTGCCAGAATTAGTCTACACAGGACACATACATGCTAATTTTGTTTGCTTGGGGTTTTTTGTTTGTTTTAATACTGCATTTGTGAGTTAGTGATGGATGGAACTTCTCTGACGGAGAGTTGCGTCTGCGGATGTGAAGTGCGTGCTTGTCCAATGACTTGCCATCAGAGATGGTGAAACCTAGATTGCGTGCAGAGGGAGATAACGCAATGAATGTCAAAATTTCCAACATGGACAGTGGATGGCTTGGGAGAATTAGCAAACTATCTGTTAGACTGGGCGCCAGTCTTGTCATCAATCAGTTTTCATTTACGTTCACTCATCCAAGACTGCTCATGACCAATAAATAATAGCAGTCGTGATAGTCGAAGCTCTGCTCATTACTTTACAAACAGGCGTGTGGCCGGCAGCTTTTCTCACTGGTCCGCCGGCCGTTAGCTCTGGCGGGGAAGGGGATTAGCCCTGTCAGGGAGGCAGGGGTGGGCGGAAACTGGAACGGGCGGTGAGCCTGAGAACGAAAATGAGTTTTTGATCCCCGCACCTGCTCGGATTGCAGTGTGCCCGGCGTGAAGAATCGCTCCTGACTGTCAGTCCTGGGGGACAAATGGATCACTGATGGCCCGGGGGTGGGGCAAGAGGAGGGGGCGGGGGCGGGGGAACCCTGATGGGAGCTGGCAAGAAATGAAGGACAGGGAGTGGGAGGAGGAGGAGGAGGAGGAGGAGGAGAGAGAGAGAGAGAGAGAGAGAGAGAGAGAGATGGGGGGTGAGAGGTTGGGTGAGTGATGGGGAAATCATTGAGGAAGAGGGGGTTGAGGATGGCTTTTGCTGGATGACACCATCCCTGGGGTCCCAATGGGGATGATCATCGTGTTCGGAAACTAGCATAGGACGTCTGGATCGTTGGCGTGAAGGTGTCGGTTGAGTCGAGTGTGTGTGTGTGTGTGTGTGTGTGTGTGTGTGTGTGTGTGTGTGTGTGTGTGTGTGTCTGTCTGTCTGTCTGTCTGCCTGTGTGTGTGTGTGTGCGCGCGCGCCTGTGTGTGTGTGTGTGTGTGTGTGTGTGTGTGTGTGTGTGTGTGTGAATTGCAGTAGGAAGGGGGTAATGTCGATGGGTAAGGGTGGGGGTGGGAATGGGGAGTTTGGGAAGGTCTGTGGGTGGCAGAGAGACGCGTGGAGTGGTGTTAATGTTGGGTTAGTTGGTTGGCTGGGTATGTAAGAGGGTTGGGGCGAGGCGTCTGGAAAGTCTAAATCTTTATTTAGGGGTGTCAGGTTGTGGTGCTGATTTTATGAATAGTGTGTGAACATGCGTATGCCCGTGCGTATGTGGTGCGTGCATGCGTATGTGCGTGCGTGGTGTGTGTACGTGTGTGTGTGTTGTGTGTGTGTGTGTGTGTGTGTGTGTGTATCCATACACTGAATGAGTAGACGGCCGGATGAAGCTTTTGCTTGGCCATGGCTCTGACTATACTTTCTACTTGTGATGATAGTAATGAGAACAACAAGGCTTTTTTAAATTGTCAACGCAGATCAGATAACAAGACAGGCAAACTGGTATAGAAATAATGAATGGCCTGCTTTTTGCTAATGGTCATAGCATTATAAACGAAGACCAGCAACATTTGCGGGAGCATATGACGAACTCGAACAGAGAATGTGAAGACCATGACATGCGAATCAGCGTTAGAAAATCAGAAGTCACGACTGTGTGCTGAAAACCAGGAACTTTGAACATCAGCATCAACGGACTACCACTCCTTCAGACAAGAGAATTCAAGCTCCTGGGCATCAGTTTCACAGAGGATGACACATTCGACAGGGAGACTGAGACCAGGACACAAAAGGCCAAAAATACCACTTTCCAGTTCCGACCCCCCCCCCCTCCTCTCTCTCTCTCTCTCTCTCTCTCTCTCTCTCTCTCTCTCTGGCTCTTGAAACACTACCAACATCCCCATGCTGAACAGACTTCAGCTGATAAACACTTTTTTTTGCCAGCCCTAATGTATCACTATCAGATATGGACATTCACACACACACACACACACACACACACACACACACACACAACGCACGCTCACACACACACACACAACACACCACACACACACACACACATACACACACAGCACGCAGTACACACACACACATACACACACAGCACGCGCACACACACACACACACACACACACACACACACACACACACACAACACACACACACACACAACACACACACACACAAACGCGAAGAGACATGACAAGACATGAGAGCATCCATCCTGAAAATGGTGGAGCAACATCAGCCCACCAGCACATATCCAGCAGCAGAGGGTAACATGGTGTGGTACCTGATCAGAATTCCCGTGGTCCAACCAGCTTTCAGAGTCTGCAGAGGGTAACATGGTGTGGCACCTGATCAGAATTCCCGTGGTCCAACCAGCTTTCAGGGTATGCAGAGGGTAACGTGGTGTGGCACCTGATCAGAATTCCCGTGGTCCAACCAGCTTTCAGAGTCTGCAATCAGAGAGTGTCTGGAGTCCGAGCAAGAGGACGACCTCGCAGATGCTGGATGGAAGGCGTGTCAGAGACTCCCCATGTTCATCACCTGTCAGTCAGAGGACGACCTCGCAGATGCTGGATGGAAGGCGTGTCAGAGACTCCCCATGTTCATCACCTGTCGGTCAGAGGACGACCTCGCAGATGCTGGATGGAAGGCGTGTCAGAGACTCCCCATGTTCATCACCTGTCAGTCAGAGGACGACCTCGCAGATGCTGGATGGAAGGCGTGTCAGAGACTCCCCATGTTCATCACCTGTCAGTCACCGAGGCAAACGCCATTATACTTGACCGTTGTCTCCGCCTTCCCGCCATACCTGACGTTAGAAGAAGCAGATAAAGAAAAAAAAAAAGAATGAAAACAACAAGAACAACAACAACGATAACAGTAATAACATCACCACCACCACAACAACAGCAAGAAGAAGAAGAAGAAGAAAAGGACGACAACAAAAACAAGAACAACAACAACAACAATAACAACAACGACGACGACGACGACAAAAACAACTCTCATCTTCCTCCTCCTCTTCCTCCTCCTCCTCCTCCTCCTCATCAGCAGAAGCAGCAGCAGCAACACTTCACCTAAACACAGGCATGGCAATAAACTCAACATTAGGCTCATACTCAGAAAATTTTTAAAACAATCCGCATATTTCTTAAATAAGAGCGATTTAGCATTGCATATGTCGCAACATTCTAAAGACGAATACACTACTTAACAGAATATCGGCTAGATAATTACA
>CM065730.1:13383473-13413473 GCA_033310375.1 Conus canariensis | reverse complement strand
GTATGTCTGTCTGTATGTATGTCTGTTATGTGGAGTCCCCCCCCCCCCCTACATATCAATTAACACAACTTATTTATCTATATCAATTAATATTGAAGTCAGCCCTCTACTCTCCCACCCAAAACACGTACTCAGCGCCCACGCTCAACCCGTACCTGGGGATAATTATCTGAACAAAGTGGCCGTAACTGTAGCTTCCAAAGTGGTCTTATTATATGCATAGTGTCAACATCAACACTATTGACGTTAAAGTTTGCGTGAAATTGAATCTTCCATACGAATGCACAAGAAAAGATGCGAAGTAAAGGGAGTGAAAATTGCTTTTGAGTTCTCTCCCTGTGTGTTCTTTCTTTGAACGTCTTGTCGTTTTATGTTATATGTTATATGAACAGCGTGTGTGTGTGTGTGTGTGTGTGTGTGTGTGTGTGTGTGTGTGTGTGTGTGTGTGTGTGTGCGAACTTGTGCGTGTGTGGGCGCGCACACGCGCACGTGCACATGTGTGTATGTGTGCGTGTTTTTGTGGTGGCAGGGGGCCGATTATTGTGGGTCAGTGGGTGTGGTGTGCTCAGCAAACTTTTCTATAATATTTCTTTTGAACTCCCTTGAATTTCTTTTAGTGTTGCCGGGGGGGGGGGGGGGGGGAGAGAGAGAGAGAGAGAGAGAGAGAGAGAGAGAGAGAGAGAGAGAGAGAGAGAGAGAGAGAGATTCTGCACTCTCTGACCTTGTTTTGTCCTCTACCCTCTCCCTTACCCCTACCACTCCCTCCCTTCCCTTTCCACCTGACACCCCGTCCTCCACTTCACCATTACCCCTTTTCCCTCTTTACTCTCCCCATTCCCCCTCCCTTACATTAGATCTCCACCTCTCCTTTTGATCTGCACTTGAGCTTTTTTTTTTTTTTTTTTTTCAAACCGGCCCCCTGAGTGGCCTTGTGACTGACTGCCGAAACAAGGTTCTCTCCCTTCCTATTCAGTGATCCCTTTTCACCCTTCACCCCTCAACTCCTCTACATTTGGGCATGCGTCCTATTCGCGCCCCTCCCTCTCCCTCCCTCCCTCCCTTTCTGCATTTCCCTCCCTTACCCCAGATGACCTCGACACCCTCCTCCCTTTGTGGTGCGTGGTGTGTGTGTGTGTGTGTGTGTGTGTGTGTGTGTGTGTGTGTGTGTGTGTGTGTGTGTAGGGTTTTTTTTTTCATTTTTTGTTTTCACAAATGTATATACATTGTAAAGCAAAGCAAAAACGACAAAAACAGAAAGAAATCCTTGTGATTAAAAACAACAACAACAACAACGAAAATCAAAATCAAAACAACAAACCAGACAAACGAACAAAAAGGCACAAAAAACAAAAACAGTGAAATTCAAAATGAGAGAGAGAGGCAAACAGACATACAGAGAGAAGAGAGAGAGAGAGAGAGAGAGAGAGAGAGAGAGAGAGAGAGACAGACAGACAGACAGAGACAGAGAGAGAGAGAGAGAGAGAGAGAGAGAGATACGGATACGGATACGGAAGCTTCAATCATGACTAGGCCATTGTCTGTCATGTAGGAGTGCACATATACAAACATTTGTCCAATCTGGCATTCATAAACAATGACATCGTTCATAACACACTTCGCAGTAAGAATTCAAGAAATTAGAATAGAACGTAGCTTAAAAGCCTTATCAATATAGACTGACAAATTTCTGACTGTTTTCGTACAAATTTCTGACTGTTTTCGTATGTGTACACGTTATGAGCAATACTAATTTAAACTGGCTTGGAACCTCATGATATTTCGACGGTATGTATTGTGCTCTTAAGTCATGTTTATAGGACAGCATAAAACAAAATGCACCTCATTTTCTTTCTCTTTTTGACAAAGTGAACATATGAAGTCGTTTTCACTGTGTTTTCTATAACGATTACGATGTACGCCAGGTAAACCCTACCAGGAACCACACATCACGGTAAAGGGGCAGAACTTACAAGCAGTTGACAACTTCACCTATCTGGGCAGCACACTCTCACGAGCTGTGAACATTGACGCAGAGGTCAGGAACAGGATTGCCAAAGCCAGCTCTGTGTTTGGGAGACGCCGTGAAAAGTGAAAATGACTGGGAGCGGAGAGGGCTAAGCCTTACCACCAAGCTGAAGGTCTACCATGCAGTGGTACTAACCACTCTCCTCTATGCCAGTGAGACCTGGGCTGTCTACAGCAGACACGCCAAACAGCTCAACCATTTTCACCTCAGCTGTCTCCGCAGACTCCTACACATCAAGTGGCAGGACAAAGTCCCAGACACTGAGGTCTTGGAAAGGGCCAGCATCCCCAGCATCTACACTCTCCTTCAGAATCCAAGCCAGATGGTCTGGCCACATCGTCAGAATGCCAGATTGTCGATTACCGATACAACTGCTGTACGGAGAACTGAGTCAGGGCATGCGCAAAGTTGGGGGGCAAAAGAAACGTTTCAAGGACTGCCTCAAAGTGTCCCTCAAAGGCCTGGATATCAACCTCAACACCTGGGAGTCGCTTGCCCTGGACCGCCCAGCCTGGCGAAGCAGCCTCACAAAGGGTGCTTGTGCATCAGAGAAGAGACGTACAGCAGAGGCTGAGAGAAAGCGAGCTGCGCGCAAGGCCAGAGCTACCTCCACCTACACTGTAGCACCCACCCACATGTGTCCAACATGTGGACGTTCCTTCCGGGCCGAGGTCGGCCTCACGAGCCATCTGCGGACCAAAACTCAGCGATCTCCATTCTGAGATTGAAGTCATGGTCTTCTTCGAAATCGAAGGACGAACAACAAGAACAACAACAACAACAACGATGTACTGCAATTTCGGAAATGCCAAGCCTAAATATCAAATCAAACGTTAAATGTCTGTCTAAATTGACTAACAAATATGTTTTAACATCAGGGACAGTGCAGAAGATTCTGTACACGCTAAACCTGTCACTGTTATTGATATGATGATTCTAATCTTGCCCTATGCACCAAATTATCCTTTCCCTTAAAGTTTTTAGAAACTCGCTAATCCCTTCCACGCCTTGATTCAGCCATACATATCCAAATCTTAACATGTAAAGTTTACAGCGAATAACTGAGGCCCAGTTTTTCTTATCACGCAGATCCAAATAAACAAGCATTCCATAGGCCTTGTAAGGCGTCAATATTCGTCCATTCTCGTTAATTTTAGCCAAAAACTAACACATTTTACAGCTGGGTTTATGTAAATAGGATATCGGTTCGTTTCCCTATACGCCACATCATGATAATCTTTTGTGCGTTAGTCTGCCTGTTGTTTTCCGATTCTATTCATTTTGAAATTTTTATTGCACGGTCCCATTCCCTCCTGCCTTTTTTGCTTATAGGCTAAATGAGCTTGATCACAAAAAACTATTTGCATTCGCATTCTCTCTCTCTCTCTCCCTCTATTCACTCTCTCTCTCTCTCTCTCTCTCTCTCTCTCTCTCTCTCTCTCTCCTCTCTCTCTCTTAATCATCCGGCCGTTATTCTATCCACAACCCCTCACAAACCCCCACAACCTAAATTCCTGTTGTCATCCGCCCTCTCTCTTCTCAACCCTTCCATCTTCAGTGTGTTGACGTCAGATGGTGCGCAAAGCATTGTGGGAGAATCATGCCATTAGGGATGGGGTGGGTGGGTGGGGGTGGGGGGGGGAAGACCCCGTAGTTCGTCTTAGGCCAGTTATTTCCCCCGGATGAATGACCCTCCTGACCTGATCCAACTAGACGGTCAGAGCTGTGGGGAAATGGTAAGGACATACATACATAAATGATTTTGAGGCTGGGTGGGGAGAAAGTATGTATGGCAAGAGAGAGAGAGAGAGAGGGGGGGGGGGACAGACAAACAGACAGACAGATAGACGGAAGGACAAACAAACGAATGGGAGAAATAGACTAAGAGAGAGAGAGAGAGAGGGAGAGAGACAGACAGACAGACAGACAGACAGACAGACAGACAGAGACAGAGAGAGAGAGAGAGAGAGAGAGAGAGAGATATTCTAACTTCACCGTCAGTGTCCAACCCCTAGATCTGTTATTGTGTGGATTTCTCGTGTCATCTAGTTCATTATGCTGTCGTGCGCCTTTCCTGTCTCCCAGAAATTAAGTGACTTTTGCTTGTTTGTTTGTCATCATTTTTTTTTCATCTGCGATACGCTGTGTTGATGCTTAAGCTACACGCAAGAAAATCGCGAATTCTCATTTTAGGATTTATGAGAAAGACCACGCTTTTGCTGAGAGGAATCGACACAAACTTACTTAAGATTACTACTGTGGAGCAACAGAAATATTTCAATTTATCCTTCAGAGTCCTAATTTTCATTTAAAGGTGAAAGAATTAAGCGTCCAAGGCCTAGGGACAGCAGGCCGCATTAAGATTTACGTTGCCTAAAGCACAATAGTGTACATGGCGAAACTCAACCTCTCTTTCCGCTGCCTTAATTTTCCTGAACTGAATCATGTATCCATTTATTGCTGGGTGGTCAGGGAGCATTCAAGTCATTAAGTCGTTAAAATCGACCCTCGGTTAGAACTCATGACCGTCACGGCTGAGTTGTCTTCAGATCCACTTTTAGGAAACTTGCATGGTGTCTCTCTGTCTCTGTTCTCTCTCTCTCTCTCTCTCTCTCTCTCTCTCTCTCTCTCTCTCTCCTCTCTCTCTCTCTATCTTTCTCTCCACTCTCTCTCTCACTCTCTGTCTGTCTGTCTCTCTGTCTCAGTGCCCCCTTCTCTCCTCTCTCTCTCTGCCACAATGGCGATCTGTGTTTCTGTTTCTGTTTCTTCTCTCTCTCTCTCTCTCTCTCTCTCTCTCTCTCCTCTCTCTCTCTCTCCCTGGAAAAATGATAGTAGGCAGAGTGGGAGTGGGGAGGAGTGGTTTAATGGAGTAGGTTACATGTTTAGACGGTGCATTCAGTGTATGGTTTTCAGAAGACTTTGCAAATGGACGTTAATGATTTTACTCGGATAATCAAATCATTGAGATATAAAATGTTTCTTGAAAAGTTTTAACTTATTACTATGTTGTAGACTCGGTAGAAGTGAGTTCCAGACATATGGTCCAGAGTAAGCTATACTTGTTTAGTATTGATCAAAGCGTGAGTAGGGGAGAAGGAATTTCTCCGAGCCAGAAGAGTTGCTCAATGTTTGTAAAAAGTATGTTCAGTGCATTTAGTTTCCTATCTGTTGTTAGAAGTATGGCTGGAAGGAGTAGCTTTGCTGCACGTCTACGGAGAGAATTCAGCCTTTTCGTGGACATCACTACTCCCGTCCAGTTGTTGAAGCGTAATTGTTATGTGACATTATGTGTGCGCTGAAGAAAAGTTTAACGCAATACTGTTGATATAACGCTTTAATTGAGATAACAGTAAAAGGTCTCTTGAGATGATCTTGCATACATCATTCCGATGAGATTGCCATTTCAATTCTTTATCTATCGTTACCCCCCAAAACACGATGTTCATCTATCTGTTCGATAGAAATGAAGCTTTAGGCAAAGAGGAGTCAATTGATGTTTTTGGCGGGTAGCTATAATCAAAGATCTGGTTTTAGCTGGGTGCATGAAAATTGAGTTTGAATGACACCAGTCTGAAACTTCATTTAGACGTTCCTGGAGAGATGTTTCTACTGTCCGTGGATCACTACCATTCGTTTGGAGTGACGAGTCATCAGCAAATAAATCTGTCGTGACTTTTTAAAAAATCTCATATGGACAAGAGTAAATCGTTCATAAAGATACAGAATAGGAGGGGGCCTAGTACTGAGCTTTGTGGAACGCAATGTCTGATAAAACCTGAAGCTTTGCCTTTAAGCAGCACATACTGAGATCAATCATTCAAATTTGATTGGAATAATGAGACTGTCGAGGAATGGTTCAAATAGACAGTTTCTTTAAAAGAATGGAATGATCAACAAGGTCAAACGCCTTTTTTGACGTCAAGAAAGACAACTCCTGTCATTTGTAATTGGTCAATATTTGAAAGCCGTGAGTCACACATTCATGATATTGTTGTGCGGCAGGAATGAATAGATCGGAACCCAGATTTGAATGGGTGGTATAGATTCTTTTTTCCATAAACTGAAATACGTGTGCGTATATGTGTCTTTCAAGGGGGTTGGACAGAATTGATGATAAGGATATATGTCTGAAATTATTTGGATTCGACGAATAATTTGATTTTGGAAGGTGGATCACGTTGGCATTTTTGAACGCCTGAGGAAGGACATTAGTTTCAATGTACAAATTATATATGTATATAAGAGGCTCAACAATGTAAGGCAGAGTGAGTTTGAGTAGGATGTGGATCTGTTATCAGGACCATGGACTATTTATTCTTTAACTGTGCTATGTGCATTCCTGTTTCATGTACAGCAAGAGGGGTAATATGGAGTGAGTTACTGAGAGAGAGAGCCAGACAGACAGACAGACAGATAGACAGACAGGCAGACACGCAGACAGAGAGAAGGAGAGACTCAGACGTAGACGGAATCAGAGAGAGAGAGAGAGACAGACAGACAGAGACAGAGACAGAGAGAGAGGGGGGGGGGGGGGCACTGAGCCAGAAAGACAGAGACAGAGAGGAGGCACTGAGAGAGAGACAGAGACAGAAACAGAGACAGACAGACAGTGACAGAGAGACAGAGACAGATAAACAGAAAGAGAGAAAGCCACAGATACTGGAGGACGTGAGAACCTGAAATCGGACAAGGCATACAGCCACACAGCTACTCACGTCCTGCATTATAAAGAAGAAAGAAAGAAGAAGAAGAAGAGAACAGCACAGTAGGGAGTAGTAGCCCGGCAATTGGATCCCCGACAAACAAGACTGAAAAGAGGTGCTACCTGATGCCCTGGAAGAGGCGGAGGGATCTGGTGATAGGTTGTGACAGGCCCCAAGCCGAGCTTCTCATCACCCAAAGCTGTTGTCTCATCTGCTCCTAATCCACACGTACCGGGGGGCACGGGATCTCAGCCTTTCAGGGGAGGGGAGGGGGGAGTTTCTTTCTGTTTTTTTTGTGTTTTTTTTTTTGGTTTCATTTGTCGTTTCAAAGTTTCTATACACTTTGTTCCTTGTTTATTGGAAGGTAGGCTAGGAAGGCGAAATGTGAGAAGGGGTGTGGTGGTGGTGATGGAGGTGGTGATGGTGGTGGCGATGGTGGTGGTGGTGCTGAAGCGCTTAGCGAAAGGGTAGGCTGGGAATGGGTTGGGGAGGGGGGGGGGGGAGGGAGAGGTTATAGGGATGAAGGTTCGAACGAAAGCAAGTTGAATGACCTAGGGTATGAGCAAACAATCCAGACAAAGATACTAACAGGCTTTTGTGGCGTTTTGCATGGCTTTGTTACTGGCAGCTTTAGGAAGCCAAAATATGTATGATTTTCAACAGTTCGAAGAAGAGACGTGATGTCTTCCATTATCTAAGGTGTGAAAAGTATTATTGTACTTCTTGCAAGACACCCATTTTGAAAAAAAAAGATGGAACAGTACATCCAGTCTGAGTGGGGCTCTAAGGCATATTTCTCAAGTTACTCTTCCAATGCAAGAGGAGTCACAATTCTGTTTAAAACAAACTTTGAATTTAAGGTTAAGCAAATTGTTAAGGATGATTCTGGAAACTTTCTCTTAATACATGCTAAGATAATAGGAAATATTACCTTTTAGTAAATATGTATGGGTCAAATAGGGATGACGCAGAATTCTACAATTATCTCAAACAAAAAATTACTGGACTTGGTATAGAAAATGTTATGATAGGTGGGGATTTTAATCTGGTACTTGACCCTTCTAGAGATTATCATAATTACAAACATATAAATAATCCTTAACCAAAACAGGCTGTTAAAAACATGATCGAAAATCTAGACCTGAACAATATTTGGCGGGAAACCCAGAGTGTCGCCGTTTTACGTGAAGGAGAACTAATCCTTTTCAACAGGCCAGGCTAGATTTCTTTTTGATATCAGACACAGTTATTTCTTATACTGATGAAGTAGACATTGAATCTGGTTACAGAACAGATCACTCTGCTGTGTTATTAAAGCTAAACATATTCTTCTCAGTAATTTTCCTCATTGGCCTCATATGAGTAAACATGGTCCAGAGATTGTCTCAAAATGTACAAAATATAATCCGTTCTGGGCAGAAGCTTACAAACTTTTTTTAAAATTACAAATGTATGCCCAAAAAATTCCGCTGAACTACTTGCCGATCCAGTTTGCTTCAACAAACGTATTCATGTTAGGAAAAGATACATTTTCTCTAAAATGCTTAAAAACGAAAGTGTCTATTATCTCGCATAATTTTTTTTTTCTCGTTCGATAATGGTCAGTTTCTTTCCCACGGACACTTTAAGGAAAAATATGATGTCAACATTGATTTTCTAACTTATACAGGGTATAAGTTAGCAATGATTGAATTCATAAAAAGAAACTGACATTACCATCGAAAACAACAAAATTTAATGCATTACTTTTCCACTCTGTCATAAGATACTGTTTGCCACTTATAAAGGTTCAAAAACTTATTACGATATACTGATTGATAATCAGTTGAGAGCTCCGTGCTGTGACAAATGGGACATAAAACTTTCACAAGCTCATGGCTGGAATTCATGCTTCTTTTATGCACATACGATTACAGATGCAAAACTTAAGTGGTTTCAGCTGAGAATAATTCACATGTGCTTAAGTACAAATGTAATTTTGAAAGAAATCGGAGTTACTGACAACGATAGATGCAGTTTTCGCGGATTATTTAAAGATTCTATTGACCATATGTTTTGGAAATGTACTCATATCAAATGTTTTTGGAGTAGGTTTATTGATTTAGTAAAAGAGAAATGCACTTACGCACAAAATATATGTCTAGCAGAGTCTCTCATACTTTTAGGTTTCGACAAACAATCGCAATTGATTACATTATTTTCTTCATTATTCTTTTAGCAAAACATTACTTATATAAGTGTGAGTTAGAAGGCAGTCTTCCACAAGTAGCAGTTTTCTTGAAAAGTTTGAACTATAGATATAGAATTGAAAATATAACTCATACTTAACCATGAACCACATGGATTTTCATGCCAGATGGCTTGCTTATGAATCTTTAATTTCTAATACCTAGTTGCTTTAGTTAACGTCTCTGGAACATGTCTTTTCTGCATTGATATATAAATGCGCATGATGCATTATGTAATAACAATTACTAGACTAATTAATGTCTTTTTTCCGGGTTTTGTTGTTTGTTGTTGTTGTTGTTTTGTTTTGTTTTGTTTTTTGTTTTATTTTGATCTTTGCTGAGGATATCCTGTGTGGCCCTTGTATGCTGCTGAAATATTTCTGTACATTGTTTCTCGAGAGATAATGTACCTTATGATAATAACACAAACTATCTTCACTTGCTGTGACCCAGCCCATTCTGCCTTCTTGTTTCTTTGCTTGTCTGTTCGTCTATCTGTCTCTATGTCTATTTGTGCATGCGTGCTGATTTATCTTGCAATACTTTTTTTCTTTTCTCATCAAACACATGTATACATCTCTTTTGGGTAATAGTATTAGAATAATATGATGTATACAAATTCATGTATATTTCTTAAAGCATTGTCTTATGTTTGTCAATAAGTAACCATGCTGTTTACACATAAACGATGCTAT
Organism: Conus canariensis; assembly: GCA_033310375.1. Classification (NCBI taxonomy): domain Eukaryota; kingdom Metazoa; phylum Mollusca; class Gastropoda; order Neogastropoda; family Conidae; genus Conus; species Conus canariensis. Next base: position 13,403,821 of record CM065730.1, on the reverse strand, counting down.
GCTGAAACTCTCTCCCTTTTTCTTCTTTTTTTTCTCTTTTATTTTCATGTGTGTGTGGTTTGTTTGTTTGTTTGTTGTTGGTTTTTTTTTGTTGTTGCTTGCTTTATACCTAACTTCTAGTTATGACTGTTGCTGTTAATTTTTTTCCTGTTTCGCTTTTTTTGTGTGGTTTTCTTTTTGTATGTTGAACAATAATTAAAGCAAATAAAAATGTAAAAAAGAATGGCATAAAGTAGCTTTGCTTTGATCTAAAAGGAGAAACGGAAATAAAAACCTTGGCCCCATTTGAAGGGGATGAATTCACAAACACTATACAATAATGAACAAAGCAAAATAAGCGAAGTAAAAAAAAAGAAAAAAGCAAATACCGACATGACATTGTTCCATAGATAAGTTAAATAGTCATACAGATGAGCAAGGTTTTTTCTGGTTCCGTTGTCAAACTTGCGCGTCTTCTGAAAACGTTATACAGACATAAGCATAGGTTCTTCATTATGTGTTCATTCTGATTTTACATAAGCAGAGATGCACGGAACAAGCATGGGTGTGCATAAGACTTACGAGGAATATATACTTTTCTCAAGTCACTGAGAGCAGGACAACGAAGTAGAATATGTAATTCATCTTCCTTTGCGTTTTGACACATTGGACATGTTAAATCGTTTACTGTATGCTTCTTATATCGATTGCGATGTATTGTCATGTCAGTGACCCCTAGACGAAACTTCGTCAAATGCAGCTTAATTAATGTGTCTGCATCTAATAGGAAATAGCTTTCACAGTTTCTAGAGGATTTAAAAGTACTGTACCAAGAGGCTCTTTCACTTCGCTGTGTATGATCTTCCCAGTTTTGCCACCTACAGTCAATCAATCTTTGACAAAATTCGTTCAGGAATCTTTTTACGTCTTGCACTTCTTGATTTAATCATACCAACCCAAACCCGTTTTGACATAACATTTCACGAACATTCATACCCATGTTGGTTTGCCCTTAGAATCTAGGATTCAACAACATCCTGTAGGCTAATAGCGGTAACCTACTTTCGTATAGGGGGCTCTGGAGAGAGATAGTACCTTTGTTGTCTGGCTGCTGCTTCCTACTCGTAGGAAGGACGGGCGCACTGGTTCTCCTCCATCTTCTGAATCTCTCACACGTGGTTCCTAGCACCATACCCCAGGACCTCGCCTCAGCAGGCGTGCCGAACCGTGTGAGAGGGTGATGTTAACACGGCATCACTGGGCGTAACCTCTAGATGCAGGTGACCGGCCAAGGCGGAGAAAGTTCCCAGATGAACCTAACGGCTACGTGTTCAGGACCACGGCGAACCACCATGGAGGAGGATATCGGCTATGGTCTGGCATGGAGAGGGATGGGCTCCGCCATGCGACATTGCCCAAGACACACCTATGGAGAATGACAACCAAAAACAATCGCATACCGGCTCGGTCGTCGCCCGGGTCAACAAGGACTGCCTCTTCTGTTGGCGGTCATCAGGGCGGAAGTGGAAACTATGCTACTGGTGGACCAAGAAACATCATCCGTGCCAGGAATAATATCGTTATTAGCACGTGGAACGTAAAAACACTTCGAAGTATTGGAAGATTAGAACAACTAGAACATGAAATGAAGAGATACCGCTGGAACATCCTAGGGTTATGCGAGGTACGCTGGAAAAACTTTGGAGAAATGAACACCCCAGAAGGTCACAAACTCTACTACAGTGGCAGGGAAGATCGCCACGAACATGGAGTTGGATTTCTTGTCAACAAGGACACAGTTAATACCGTGATGGCATGCAGACCAGTCTCCACTCGAATCATGACCATACGTCTGAGGGCATCGCCATTCAACATAACCATCTTACAGGCTTATGCACCAACATCAGACTACGATGATGAAGAAGTCGAAGAATTCTATGGCCAAATACAAGACGTGCTGGATGAAATACCCAAGAAAGACATCCTAGTAGTGCAAGGCGACTGGAATGCAAAGATCGGAGAAGACGCTTGCAAAGACTGGAAAGAAACATGTGGGCCATATTGTAATACCCAAACAAATGACAGAGGATTGAGGCTTCTCGAATTTGCTAGCTCAAACAACCTGAAGATAATGAACACCTTTGGCCCTCACAAGATGTCAAGGAGGATGACATGGCACAGTCCTGGAGGAACATATCACAATCAAATAGACTACATCATGGTTAAACACCGCTTCCAATCCAGTGTCAACATCGCCAGAACCAGAAGTTTCCCTGGAGCTGACATTGGAAGTGACCATGAGCTGGTACTGATGACGTTTGCCCTTCTCCTCAAAAACAACAAGAGAAGAGGAAACATCAGACTAAAATTCAATGTAGAGAAACTTAAAGATCCAAAGATAATGGAAGCCTTTAAAACGAACATCGGAGGAAAATTTGCACCGCTACTTGTCCTGACCAACGTGGACATCGACCTAGAAGCCTTCACAGACTCCTTCAATAAAGCCATCACAGAAACAGCAACTGAAGTGCTAGGCAAACATCGACCGAAAAAGAAACCATGGGTGACCGACGATATTTTGGAACTATGTGACAAACGCCGCGAACTAAAGAACAAGAAGAATGAACCAGAAGGTAGGAAACAATACAATGATGTCAACAGGAAAGTCCAAACAGAGCTAAAGACAGCAATGGAGATGTGGATCGACAACCGATGGAAAGAAATCGAAAACAGTCTTGAAAGAAACAACAGCAAAGAGGCCTACCAGAGTGTAAAAGACCTAACTGACACGACACAAGCAAAAATAACAACGATCCAAGACAAAATTGGTAAATGTCTAAACGATGAAGAACAAGTACAAAAGAGATGGACAGAATATTGCTCAGAGCTGTACACGCATAACGCTAAAGGAAATACAACAATCCTGGTCGCCCCTCAACCAACGAACAACAGTAAGGACAGAATGATGCGGGAGGAAATAGTCGAAGCATTTACATCACTGAAGCCCGGAAAATCACCTGGTGTGGACAACATACCAGCAGAGATGATCAAGGCGGGAGGAGACCCAGTGGTAGACATGCTACTAGTAATATGCAACAAGATCTGGGAAACCGGCGAGTGGCCAACGCCTTGGACGCAATCCCTTATTATCACTCTCCCAAAGAAAGGCAATCTCCAACTATGCCAGAACTACCGTACTATAAGCCTCATCAGCCACCCAAGCAAAGTCATGCTTAAGGTAATCCTGAACAGACTGAATCCCCAAGCGGAAAAGATCATCGCCGAAGAACAGGCGGGTTTCAGGCCAGGCCGCAGTACAACAGAGCAAATCTTCAATTTAAGAATAATGTGTGAAAAGTACAACCAACACCAACAAGATCTGTACCACGTGTTCATAGATTTCAAGAAAGCCTTTGACCGAGTGTGGCATGAAGCATTATGGGCAACAATGAAACTCTACAACATCAATGCCAACCTCATCAAAGTCATCGAGAGCCTCTACAACAAAGCCACTAGTGCGGTTTTCTTCAACATCAACATACGCGAATGGTTCCGAACAACTGTCGGAGTGCGCCAGGGCTGTCTACTCTCTCCCACGCTCTTCAACGTCTTCCTGGAAAGAATCATGACTGATGCACTTGAAGACCATGAAGGATCAGTCAATATTGGAGGCAGAACCATCACAAACCTCCGTTTTGCTGACGACATCAACGGTTTAGCTGGAGAGGAGCAAGAGCTAGTCAATCTGATCAACAGGCTGAACAACACCTCCACAGAATTTGGCATGGAGATCAGCGCAGAAAAGACCAAAGTGATGGCCAACAACCCAATCGGTTTTGCCAAAGACATAATTATCAACAACAAGAAGCTTGAACCCGTCAACAGCTTCAAATACTTGGGTGCAACAATCGCAGATGAAGGATCAAGACCAGAAATTCTCTCCAGAATTGCTCAGACCACAGCCGCATTGACAAAGTTGAAGCCAATATGGAACAACAAAAACATCTCCATCAGCTCAAAAATCAGACTGATGCGATCCTTAGTCATGGCAATCTTCCTCTATGCTTGCGAATCATGGACACTAAAAGCTGACCTCGAAAAAAGGATCAAAGCAGTTGAAATGAGGTGCTATAGAAGACTCCTTGACATTTCATACAGAGATCACATCACCAACGGGGAAGTAAAGAGACGCATCGAGAATGAAATCGGTCCGTATACAGATCTCCTCACTTCAGTTAAACGACGCAAACTGAAGTGGTATGGACATGTCACGAGGTCATCGGGCCTTGCCAAAACAATCCTGCAGGGCACAGTACGAGGAGGAAGGCGGAGAGGTCGACAAAGAAAGAGATGGGAAAACAACATCACAGAGTGGACGGGTCTGGAGTTGAGGGACGTGTTGAGGAGGACGGAGCGCCAGGATGAATGGAGAGGACTGGTTGTCAGAGCTACACAGGTGCCCCTACGGACGGGAGTCTAAGGGATCAAGGACAAGGACAAGGACTTTCGTCCGTACGTAATATTTCAAGCAAGTATCTGATGCATCGAATATTTGATTCTACATAAATAGGATGACGTCCTGTCTCCCCTTAAACTAACTCATTCGGAGTTTTGGTATGGACGCCAAGGAATTTCTTTAGTGTACACAATTGAACGTTTTCAACGTGTGTGATTGCTTTATCTAATCCCGACAATTCCGCGCCATACATAGCGAAAGGTAGAGCCTGAGAATCAAATATTTTAAGAAACACATTTAAAGAATGACTTTTAGGCGAAAATAACTTATGGATAACACGCAAAAATGCCTTCTTTGCTGTGCTTCCCAGGTCTTCAGAGACAACTACAAAACTAAGACGAGAAGTGAATTGTATACCAAGGTATTTATAACAGTTTACAACGGACATTTCTTCACCCTTTAAGAACCATTTCTCTCTTGCTGCCAGATATCCACATTTTCTAAACACTACAATGTTACTTTTGTCCACATTAACGCTTAGCTGAAATTGGGATGCTGCATCATAACGATTGTTCAACTGAATTTGCAGAACAATAGGTGTTTCAGAGAGCAGTGTTATATCGTCTGCTAATAACAAAATGAATAATTCAATAGGACCAGGAGTGAGTGTTGCACCATGTTTTCCTTTCTGAATTATATTTTGAGCTAATTAATTTATGAATAAACAGAAAAGGATAGGGCTACATGTGTCACCCTGCTTAACCCCTCTTGTACACATGACATAATCAGTAAATTCAGCACCACATCTTACCTTTGCTTTCACACAGTCATACAGACTTTTAATACACTTATAGATCTTACCTTTAGTTCCGTTCTTATGTAGAACAGGCCAAAACAGTTTTCCTGAAACGGCATCGAACGCCTTTTCAAAGTCAAGAAAAGCTACGTACAACTTACGAGTCCAAGAAAATTGTTTCTGAACTATAGCTAAAAGAGTGAACATTTGGTCAATAGTAGAATAGCCTTTCTTAAAACCAGCTCGATGTTCACCTGTGATATTATTCTGCTGAACCCACTCTTGCAACCTACGATTAATAATGGAAGTAGAACGTTTACTGTTTACATCACACAAAGATATGCCCCCTATAATTACCCGGATTATTTACCAAACCCTTTTAAAATAATGGCGGTATAATGGATTCTGTCCATTTTTCAGGAACTATTCGTTGATTAAAAAGTGCATTAAAGAATCTTACCAGGAAATCAACCACAGAATTACCTCCATGTCTGTACAATTCACCAATAATTCCATTTGGACCTGCTGATTTTTTGTTCTTCAGCTTTTTTTTTATTGCTAACATTACCTCCTCTTTTGAAATTGGCCGATCAGAAGTATCTATACCACTATCAGTGTCAGTTATTTCTTCTTCCAAGTTTAAGTAATATTCTTAATTATCATCTGCAATAGTTCTACAAAGTGTTGAGGCAAGTGACCAGCAGCTATTTCATTATGTGTGCGACATTTCTTCGTTGATACTTTTTGCATATTTTTTCCAAACTTCGCGCTGATCGTTTATTGAGTTTTCAAGATTGTTTAACAATATACGGCAATATTCTTTCTTTTTCTTTTCCAACATTTTTTTGTATCCCTTTCGAGCTTCACAATAAATTTTATTGTCTTTAATGTCCTTCGTTTTTAGGGATATCCTTAAAAGTTTCCTTGCCTTTCTTTCAGCTAAAGTGCATTCCAAATCGTACAATTCGTCGTTCTTTTTTCTATCATCTATTTTCATTTTTTTCTTCATACATTCTGCATGATTCATTACACAGCAGTTAAACAAATCTAATGCAATATTAATATCAACATCAGTCAGACCAATTGCTTTATCTATCATTGATAGCGCAGACTCGCTATTCATTTGATCACGAAATATATCAGTATAATCATCTTGCCATACAAGTTTCTCAACAATCTCTACTTTTTTCTTTACAATTTGTGTAGGCATGTTACTGACTTGAAAACATACATTAAGTTCTAAAGGTAAACGGTCTGATTCGATGCGTTCACTGACAAAGAGAGTGCATAAAGAGTGTATATGAGCAAACAAGTCAGTGGAAGCTATGTAATAATCATTAATTTTGCACTAATTCTATTCTTGGAAATGTATGTGAAATGACCTTGGAGGTCACCATTACATACACCATTCAATTTACATAGATCCAAAGCTGTGCACATATTTAAAAAAATAATTTTCCATACTTGTTCAAAGTCTTATGTTCGGAGCGTCTATGTCTGTTATTTGGACCACTGTCTGTTTCAATGTAAGAACTGTTTTCAACTGCTGAGAGATGGCCGCAGTTTTGCTATTTAAATCTCTAGCTAATAGTATATATATATATATATATATATATATATATATATATATATATATATATATATATATATATAGAGAGAGAGAGAGAGAGAATGGTACTGAGGATCAGCGCAATCTTAAAAACAGTGCTCAACCACAGTGGGAGCGACATTTGTTATATTAAAAGTAAGTTAAAATCAAGCTTCTAAAAACATCTACAAATTTGTTTCACGCTGTGCGGTCGTCAGGATGTGATGAGCTTGCGTTGCCAGTGCCACGTATATATATAGCTAGCTGGTTTGCTGTTGTTTTTTCCCGTGCTACATGTGTTTCTCAGGTGTTGGTTTTTTTCGCTGATAGAAACTTCCATCTGTGTCTGCAATTATTAACCATTTCTGTTCTAACATTTAGAGTTGCCAACTGTGGTTTACATAGTATAATGTATTTCTCTGTTAGGCATAGATTGCATTTTTTTGAAATGTTGTTGTATGATGCTGCTCTTTTTAAAATTTTCCAAGATATGTTGTAGTCTATGTTTTTTTCTTTAAGTTTCCAAATGTATTTACTCAATTCTGTTTGGTTTTTGTATCTTTCTTTGTTGAATGATTGTTTATGGTTTGCATATCTAGTTTTGAATTGGTTTTCCGTGATACCTACATATGATTCTTTTGCGTTCTCTGATGTTACAGTGGCTTGGTACACAATGTTGTTATAAAGGCATTTGTTGCTTAGGGGGCACTGTTCTTTTTTGGTACAGTTACAAGATTTCCTTTCGTTACCCTCCTTTTTTTCTGTGCTGCTTTTCATTTTGTTTGCTGAATCGATGGCATTTTTAAGGTTTGGCATACATGAATATGATAATTTGATGTTGTTTTTGTTGAATATCTTGAATAATTTATGGTCTTTTGGGAAAGATGATGTCAAGATTTTAAAGAATTCTTTCCCTACATTTGTTTTAACTCTTGCATCATATGGGGGATTGTACCATATGATATTCCTTTTCCTGTTCTTTCTGCATCTTTTTGTATCATTGTCTGGATCGTATCTTAGTTTGTAATTGTAGCCACTTGTATGTAACGCCTCTTGGTATTCAGCTGTAGCGTTGTTGAATACTGTTTCGTTACATGACAAATTGGATAGTCTTTTATTTATGCTTTTGGGTAAAAAAGAATTGTGTAAAATTTTCCACAACCAAAACTTAAAAATCACAATAGAAGCAAACAAAAAGATAGTGAACTATTTAGACATAACGTTAGACCTCAACCAACACACATATAAACCATACAAGAAACCAAATGACACGCCTGTTTATGTAAACATCAAAAGCAATCACCCACCCTCCATACTGAAAACAATACCCAAAAGCATAAATAAAAGACTATCCAATTTGTCATGTAACGAAACAGTATTCAACAACGCTACAGCTGAATACCAAGAGGCGTTACATACAAGTGGCTACAATTACAAACTAAGATACGATCCAGACAATGATACAAAAAGATGCAGAAAGAACAGGAAAAGGAATATCATATGGTACAATCCCCCATATGATGCAAGAGTTAAAACAAATGTAGGGAAAGAATTCTTTAAAATCTTGACATCATCTTTCCCAAAAGACCATAAATTATTCAAGATATTCAACAAAAACAACATCAAATTATCATATTCATGTATGCCAAACCTTAAAAATGCCATCGATTCAGCAAACAAAATGAAAAGCAGCACAGAAAAAAAGGAGGGTAACGAAAGGAAATCTTGTAACTGTACCAAAAAAGAACAGTGCCCCCTAAGCAACAAATGCCTTTATAACAACATTGTGTACCAAGCCACTGTAACATCAGAGAACGCAAAAGAATCATATGTAGGTATCACGGAAAACCAATTCAAAACTAGATATGCAAACCATAAACAATCATTCAACAAAGAAAGATACAAAAACCAAACAGAATTGAGTAAATACATTTGGAAACTTAAAGAAAAAAACATAGACTACAACATATCTTGGAAAATTTTAAAAAGAGCAGCATCATACAACAACATTTCAAAAAAATGCAATCTATGCCTAACAGAGAAATACATTATACTATGTAAACCACAGTTGGCAACTCTAAATGTTAGAACAGAAATGGTTAATAATTGCAGACACAGATGGAAGTTTCTATCAGCGAAAAAAACCAACACCTGAGAAACACATGTAGCACGGGAAAAAACAACAGCAAACCAGCTAGCTATATATATACGTGGCACTGGCAACGCAAGCTCATCACATCCTGACGACCGCACAGCGTGAAACAAATTTGTAGATGTTTTTAGAAGCTTGATTTTAACTTACTTTTAATATAACATATATATATATATATATATATATATATATATATATAAACGTAGGAAAAGAATTCTTTAAAATCTTGACAACATCATTCCCAAAAGAACACAAACTGTTCAAAATATTCAACAAAAACACCATTAAACTATCATACTCATGTATGCCCAACCTTAAAAACATAATTGACTCATCTTACAAAATGAAAAGCAACACAACAAAGAAGGATGTCGAAAGGACATCTTGCAACTGCACTAAAAAAAGAACAGTGCCCCCTGAGCAACAAATGTCTTCATAACAATATTGTATACCAAGCTACGGTAACATCAGAAAATGAAAAAGAAACATATATAGGGATTACTGAAAACCACTTCAAAACCAGATACGCAAACCATAAACAGTCATTCAAAAAAGAAAAACACAAAAACCAAACAGAGCTGAGTAAATACATTTGGAGACTTAAAGATAAAAAATAGACTACAGCATATCATGGAAAATCATTAAAAAAAAAAAAAAAAAAAAAAAAGAGCAACACCATACAACAATATTAAAAAAAATGCAACTTATGCTCCACAGAAAAATGGTTAATATTATGTAAACCCCACCTAGCAACTTTGAATACCAAAGTAGAAATAGTAAACAATTGCAGGCACAAATGGAAATCTTTGTTAGCGCACTCCACCTGAACAGACCCCAACAAGAACCACAGACCACGCGTGCAGCGAATGAGATTGACCCACACATGCGGAAACGGAATCAGGTCCCGCACGCTATAAAAGACCGACAGCGTGCCCCAAAAGGATATCCTGATGAGAGCAAGAGGCAAGAGGCTCGAAACAAGCTTGTTGATTTTAATATTTCATTTTAACAATATTTTTTAACAGATGTTGTTCCTTAGACGGTCGAGCTTTTTTTTTTTTTTTTTTTAGATTTTTAAAGGACATCTTTATATTGTTCGTTATATATATATATATATATATATATATATATATATATATATATATATATATCATACATATTAAGCAATTGCATCTATAAGACAGTCCTCAAGATCTTGTATACCATTGTCAACATCAGAAAAGAATAGTATGGTGAATTTTCTGGTTGCAAATATGCACATACATACAATACATCTTTTGACAAGCCGAACAGACTTTTGCAAATAGCGAACAGTGATTAGTGTGTATCTCTTGTATGTACGGTAACAATTCTTTTTCTATCAAACATGTCATTCCGCCTGAACATCTTCCTTATTTTGTTATTTTAATGATAGGTTTACTAAATACTTCATGAGCATCAAAAACCGTAGATTCAAAATTTTCAACAAATGTTTCAACAAAGCATACCATATTAAATGATGCATATACGAATCGAAATCCGTATCACCTATCTTTGAAACCGTACATTTTTTTTTAATTCTTTATTGAGTTACTCTTTTCACATTGATCTTTGTTCATGTCATCACTATTATTTACAGTGTATAACAGGATGTGTTGATTTTCATCTTCACCCATTTTACTGCTTTCTGAACATAAAACACTGCTACACAAAAGACTAATGTGTAAAAAAAAAAAAACTTCCAGTCACACATCCATTGCATTCTTCTGTAGAAGCCTGTTTATCAGACATCACATCATCAATGCACAAACTCTCTTCATCCAGCATTCTATGTTAACAACAACAACAACAAAAAAACCTTTCTCCTCAACTGCACCACTCTTGAACAAGAACTGTTTTTATCAACGTCACTTTCACACAAAATAGACACATTATCGTCTGACAAAGGGCTACTCGAGGTGTTACCCACACAAAAATCATCAAAGTCAAACACGGTACTATTTGGAGAATCGTTAATGGCGGCATCACTCAACAATACATGATTATCCATAAAAAAAAAAAAAACATGGACATTATTCGGTGTACTTTAGGAAACGCATAACCATCAGAGTAACGTATGTTTTGAAAGCTGTCAGTGTGTAGGACGGACACGGCTGTGACGCCCGTCCCATGCCGAACTGCACGTGATATTTACCCTTGTGTTCATGAACAGGCGGTGACCGATTTCTCCGTGTTCTCTTTGCACCCAGGTCAGTTTGACAGACATTTTTTTTATCACAACTTCCCACATGCAAAAGACTTACCTCGCCGGGACGGCTATTTTTCTACGTCATCTTTATAAGGTTACCAGCCTGATCTATATTGAACTTTTGGCCGTCAATGATTAATGATCATAAACCATGGACACCATTTTGTTGCACTTTTTGGCTTCTTTTAGGTGAAGAACCAGCTTTTTTACGAATTTCTCTAACCCGCTGTGAAAAATCCTCTCCTATAAATACTTTAGTACCTCGTATTTTGCTCCTGGCGTTTAAAAGTTCTTCTTTATGTTTGTAAAAAGTGCAACGTCCAATAATCGGAGAGTCTGCCTTTCTGTTCAGTCTGTGTAGTCTGTCAAATGGTATGTCATCAGTCAGATCCAGTTTGTCCGTAATTAGGTCCTGTATTAAACCCTCACACTCTTGTCTACTTTCGTTCTCTCTTCGAGGTACACTGTGAAAAATAACATTGTTCCTTTTTGAACGACATTCAAGATCATCTGTCTTTTGTTCTAATTTTGTTACACATTCGTTCAGTCTGTTGTTTTCTTCCCTAAGTTTTTCATTCTCTCTGCAATCTCCTGCTTTAAAGAAGAAACATCATCATGTACATAAATCAGCGTCTCTTTCATTTCCCTCATGTCGGCCTTCATTCCATCAAACTTACAGTTCAACATCTGAAGACTCGACAAGATATCTGCCTCAGAAGGTTCCACAGGCGATCGGGATAGCGAAACGCTGGCTGCAAGCGAAGAACCGCTAGCACTCTTTAGTCATGTCTGCTTGAGAGCCTGATCTGGGTCCTGGATTCAGTTCGATGTCCCTACAACGCTGGAGTAAACGTCCGTGGAACAAAAACGTGAGGATCAAACCTACTACGACACCGTCCTGCCACCTTCGAAGTTTCAATGTCCGACAAAATGGAGATACTTTCTGTACCGATCGACGATACATAAAAGCTGCAAAAGTACTCACAAAGGCACTACAAACTGCTCGAAAAGATAACGGCGCTGCCGGCATCTTGACGGCTGTACCGAAGAAAGTACCATACACGGCCTTGGACTTGCAAATATTCACTTTAATGTTAGACTGACACTGTTTACGCTTTGCAAGCGGAAGTCGACCCCCAATCTCATAGGAGATGCAGTATGTGTCTGGCAGACAAAACATTTACTTTGGGGAAAAAAAGTAGTCGAAGGAAACAAGAGCGGGTAAACGATTCTTCCGCTATTATGATAATGGCTTTGAAATAACTTAGAAAAAAAAACCCAGAAGAAAATAAAAGAGGGAAGAGAAACGGGAGGGAAGGAGGAGGAGAGGGGGAGAGTAGAGGAGGAGGGATTGATGTGGAGGAGGGTGTCACAAGTAGAGGCCATTAAAGTGTACATATCAAACGCCTTTCGTTGTCAGCACATGGGAGCTTTGGAACTGTCTTGTCAACAGATCCGTTTGTCTGGAGCCCAGTTTGGAACTGTCTTGTCAACAGATCCGTTTGTCTGGAGCCCAGTTTGCTTTCCTAGGTGAATCTCGTCAGTCAGACTTAGAACCTGGCCTGGTGGTGTAGGTCCACTCATGGCACCTAACATTAAAAAAAAAAACATTTGTAACTCTGCAGTATATATCTTGGCAGAAAATCGCAATGCGACTGCTGTGAGTTCTAACAATACTACAACGACTACTACTACGAGTACCACGATTACTACTACTATTACTACTACGACGACGACCACCACGACCACCACCACCACCACCACCACCACCATGTCGACGTCGATGACGACGACGACGACAACTACTCCTACGACAACTACTACTGCTGCTGTTGCTACTGCTGCTGCAAGAAACACCAACACCACTACTACTACTGCTGCTACTGCTACTACACCACTACTACTACTGCTGCTGCTGCTGCTGCTGCTACTACTACTACCACTACTACTACTACTATTATTACTACTACTATTACTGCTGCTGTTGCTGCTGCTACTACTACTACTACTATTACTACAACAACAACAACTACTACTATTCCTACTATTGCTACACATGAGAGAGAGACAGAGAGAGAGACAGACAGAGAGACAGACAGAGACAGAGACAGAGTCACGCGTTCTCTCAGCCACACAGTGTCAACTATCAGTGATGCACTCATTTCCCTAGATGTTTTAACCTTCCTGTTCCCGACCAGAGTCTGTCTACTTCGTCATAATGAGTTCAAAGAAAGGTTTTATGTTGCAACATCTTGCCTCCCCTTTCTTCTTACCTTTCTATCATTCTCTAAATCCACTTGCCCCCCACACAGCTTCCTCTCCCCCTCCCTCCCTTCCTAAGCACACACACACACACACACACACAACACACACACACACACACACACACACACACACGCACGCATGCACGCACGCACGCACGCACGCACGCACGCACGCACACACACACACACACACACACACACACACACACACACACACACACACACAGAGGCCAGAACGCGTGCGCGCGGACACAAAAATGCATACATATACTTTTTAGTTTCCTTTTTGTGCTCTCCCCTTCCTAACCTCTCTCTCTCTCTCTCTCTCTCTCTCTCTCTCTCTCTCTCTCTCTCTCTCTCTCTCTCAATGTTCCCTCTGAGTGTGTGTGTGTGTATGTGTGTGTGTGTGTGTGCGTGCGTGCGTGCGTGCGTGCGTGCGTGTGTGTGTGTGTGTGTGTGTGTGTGTGTGTGTGTGTGTATGCGTGTGTGTCCGTTCGTGCGTGCGTGCGTGCGTGCTTGTATGCGTGTGTGTGCGCGCGCGCGCGTTAGTCTGTTTTTGCGAACGAATATTTTATTCGCCGCAATACTGACCTCAAAAGGTTTTTTTTTTTCAAGAATACAGATTTTTGACAGTTCTTTAGCAGTAAGAGCAAAACAAACAAACAAACAGAAACACAAATGAGTAACTAATATGAAATAACCAGCAAATGATACAGCTCCTTTCCGTCCTTCACCTTTCTAAAAGCATACGCACACCTAACCAAATCTGACTGATTCACTGAATCTCTAGTGGGTAAAGAATGAGTCATATTAAAGACGTTTTCACAAATCTGCCTACTATTTAAATGAGCAAAAAAGCATGTTTTTTCCCCAAAAAGCAGAAAAGTAATCATTCGTAATCCCTGCAGCCTACATCATCATCTATTTAATCAAATTATTTCTCGACAGTCATTGGTCAAATGATAATTACTTGAGCTGCAGTGAGCGGGAAATCCATCAGTCGGGGCCAGAATCTGTCTATGAGCAGCCGTGTGGTGTGCCAGTGCATTGAGGAAATGTTTCTTCAGTTCCTGCTGCATGGAAACCAAAAGAGGAATTAACAAAGAAGGCAGAGCTACCTTTCTCTTTCTTCGATCAAGTATTGTTATACAGAATAAACCTGAATTTAGATCCTTACTGAATTCGGCATTTGGAGTCTCTGCGTGTCATTCTCGCTACTGTTCGACGGCTTTGAATTTGATTTGTAAAAATGTTATTTCAATTGACTTGAAAAATTTTGTTCTGTTCTTCCTAGTGGTTTGTGTTCGACATCACGAACTTGCCTTGATGCAGCCCGCTCATGTCAGGCTAGGTCTACCTCAGTGTAGATCAAATGAAATGGAATTTGGTACATATTTCATTTGACACCAACACCATTTGCAAAGAAATGGATGCTAAATGGCCAAAACAGTTTGAAGAACCCTGAAGAAAACGAGAAGGGAAAATTTAGACACTGAGGGCAAGAATAGCTCTAAAAAGACACAACCCGTGCAGTGCAACACCCTCGAGGAAGTTACATTCGACATCCATGGAGACTACAGGCAAGATCGCTCAATTCTATAACTGTTCTGTATTTTGTGGGGATCTGCATATAATCCTCTATAATTAATATTCTGTTTATTCATTAGCATATGGAAATTCTAAATAAGAGAATTTAACTGGTAAGGCCCTCATATTCCTCTTATTTTGAATGAATTATCCATGGTTCCTTACAGTGAGTGTTCTTTCTTTTTTACTTAGAAATGTTTGCTTGATAATACTTTTCTTATGTTGTTGGGACCCTTGGGCGTGTATGAAGCCAAACAATCCTTTTTACCACTGCTTTACGTCAGTTGTATCCGTTGCGTTACTTCCATACCCAAAAGTTGAACAGCAGGGTAATTTCAGTACAATTGCAGGATGGTCTTTTCCTTTGTCCCTGCGTTGGCAGCACAGTACAGACCTGTTAATTTGACAAAATATTATTTCTTTCTAGAAATCCCCAAACTTATTACAGACAGTTATTGGTTAACTTCGGGTTTAACACACATTCACGAAATGTGAAATGGCAGGTGGGGATAATTATCACACACAAAGTGTGGAAGGGGGAACTATCTATTACTACACTGACACCACCAGAGGACAACAGATGAAAACAGGACAGTGAAAAAGACCATGATTATATCAAGCACAAAGCAAGATTCCAACTCGCTAACGTCCATCTCTGAAATCTGCTCTCGACCACTGAGCTACTTGTGACACCCTAGGCCGTGTTTCATAAAACATAAGGTAAATCAAATCAAATCTGCTGCCTGTGACAGATTGCCAGAAGTCATCAGCCGAGGTTAACGAGGCACTTAAACGCGGTTTTAACGACCTGGTCAAGGACTGCATAGACCTCCTCCCCTCTCCCTTCCACCCCCACCCTAGTATCCATCCCTCCACCTCCAACCCTCCCTGACACCCCCCTCCCCCAAGCTGAACAAAGAAGCCATGTGCATACGGGTCCCCGGCGTGGTGATCGATCGATAGCAGCGTCATAAAAGTTGCACGTAAACTGGGTGACAGCCTGCCTCTGGCCTGCACGGTCTGCGTGCTGCACGGACCTACCTCCTGGGCGGGAAGGCCTTCAGACTGATTGGGTTTTTCCCTGCTCTTTCCTGCCTTTCCTTCCGGTTTTCTGCCTCACCCCCTGCTTACTGCTTTTCCCCTGCTATTCCCTGTCTTTCCTTTCCTTTCCCCCTCCTACTTCCTGCCTTTTGGCTGCTTTTTTTCCTCCCTTTACCCTACTATTTCATGCCTGTCCCTACATGCCTTTTCTTTACTATTGTATGCCATTTCCTCACTATTTTCTGCCCTTTCTCTATCATTCTCTGCCTTTTCCCAACTATTTATTGCCTTTCCCTGCAATTTCCTACTTTTCCCTCACTATCCCCTGCCTTCCCCCCACTATCCCCTGCCCTTTCCCCACTATTCTCTGCCTGTTCTCCACTATTTTCTATCCTTTCCCCACTGTTTCTTTCTTTCCAGAAGTCCTTCAAAATAATTCCAGACAAAATTTATTAGTAAAGTTCAGGTTTAACGCCCACATTCACTTGTGAAATGGTAGGTGGGGATTACTATCATGGGGAAAGTGTGGGAGGGGAAACTATCAATAACCACACCAACACCACCAGATCAACACCTGAGAACAGGACGGCGAAAATGGCGACATAAGCGAGATTCGAATTTCCTAACGTCCATCTCTGTTGAATTGTCTCTTTACCCCTGAGCCACATGTGAAACCCTAAGCCATGTCTAATAAACCAAGTAAATAAAACCAAATCTGCCACCTGTGGCAGATTGCCAGAGGTCACCAGCCGAGGCCAACAAGGCACTTAAATGTGGATTTATCGACCTGGTCAATGACTAGGTAGACCTCCTCCCCTCTCCCTCCCCCCCCCCCCCCCCCTTCCCAGCATCCATACCTTTCACCCCAAACCCGCCCGCCCCTCAGCTGAACACAGAAGCACGTGCATACGTGTCCCCGGCGTGGTGATCGATAGCAGCGTCATGAAAGTTGCACGTAAACTGGGTGACAGCCTGCCTCTGGCCTGCACGGTCTGCATGCTGCACGGACTTACCTCCTGGGCGGGAAGGCCTTTAGACTGGCTGGGCTTTTCCCTGCTCTTTCCTGCCTTTCCTTCCGGTTTTCAGGGCTGGATCACAGTTTTTAAGGTGGGGTGCTGGGGTCTAGGGGCAAAGCCCCGGTGGGGGGATCAGGGGGGCAAAGCTCCCCAGCCGAAAATTGGTTTTTGACATTTTAAAAGCTGTTTCGTGGCATCTCCTGTGAGCTTTTTTTTTTTTTTTTTTTTTGGGGGGGGGGGGGGGGGGGGGGGGGGGGGGGAGTGCTGTAGTACCAAAGCGCCCCCCCCCCCCCCCGGATCCGGCCCTGTGCCTCACCCCCTGCTTACTGCTTTTCCCCTGCTATTCTCTGCCTTTCCCTTCCTATTTTCTGCCTTCCCCCACCCCCTGCTTAATGCATTTTGGCTCCTATTTTCTGCTGGTGCCCAACCATGTCCTGCCTTTCCCCCATTTTGCTCTCTGGTGCCTACTATTTCCCGCCTTTACACTAATATATCATGCTTTCTCTTTACTATTTTCTGCCTTTTCCCTTCTATTTCCTCCCTTTTCTCTACGATTTCTTCCCTTTTCCATATTTCTGCATTTTCTCTACCTTACCTGCCTTTTTCCTGTTCTTCCCTGTCTTTTCACCACTATCTTTTGCCTTTCCCCCACTATTTTCTGCTTCTCCCTAGTATTCTGTGCATGTTCCTTACTAATCTGTGCCTTTTCCTAATAATTCGTGCCTTTTCCTACTAATTCCTGCCTTTTCCTACTAATTCCTGCCTTTTCCCTACTATTTCCTGCTCTATGCTGTTTCCTGCCTATCTCCCATTATTTCCTGCTTTCACCCCTACTGTTTCCTGTCTTTTATCTACTATTTCTTGCCTTTTCCCTACTGTTTCCTCGCTACAAAATGTCCTGGCACACAAGATCACCCTGTAACACAATGTCATCCTGGTACACAATGTCACCCTGGTACACAATATCACTCGGGTACACAATGTCCTGGTACACAATGTCACCCTGTAACACACTGTCATCCTGGTACACAATGTCATCCTGCTGTGCAATGTCACCCAGGTACATAATGTCACCCTGTAACACAATTTCATCCTGATAATCAATGTCACCCTAGTACAAAATGTCACTCTGGTACACAATGTCATCCTGGTACAAAATGTCACCTTGGTGCACAATGTCATCCTGCTACGCAATGTCACTCTGTAACACAATGTCATCCTGGTACACAATGTCATCCCAGTACACAATGTCATCTTGGTACAAACTGTCATCCTGGTACACAATGTCACCCACTTACACAGTGTCACCTTGGTACACAATGTCACCCAGGTAAACAATATCATCCTGGTGGTACACAATGTCATCCAGGTACACTGTGTCACTCAGGTACACAGTGTCACCTTGGTACACAATGTCATCCTGGTACAAAATGTCATCCGCATATATAGTGTCACCTTGGTACACAATGTCATCCTGGTACACAATATCACCCTGGTACACAGTGTCACCCAGGTACACAGTGTCATTTCGGTACACAATGTCATCCTGGTACAAAATGTCATCCTGGTACACAGTGTCATCTTAGTACACCATGTCATCCTGGTACATAATGTACTCCTGGTACACAGTGTCACCTTGGTACACAATGCCATCCTGGTACACAAAATCATCCTGGTACACAGTGTCAGCTTGCTACATAATGTCATCCTGGTACACAGTGTCAGCTTGCTACATAATGTCATCCTGATACACAATGTCACCCTCGTACACAGTGTCACCTTGGTACACAATGTCACCCTGGTACACAATGTCACCCTGGTACACAATGTCACACTGGTACACAATGTCACCATGCCACCCTGGTACACAATGTCACCCTAGTATACAATGTCACCCTGGTACACAATGTCACCCTGGTACACAGTGTCACCTTGGTACAAGAGTCATGTGTGATTTTTTCCGCCGGGTCCCGCCCAGAATTGTTTGCTACGGGCTCAATTGGGAAGACTGGGACCACACAGTCGAATTTCATCCACTTAATGGATGCGTATCTGACAGTGATGCTCAAATTTCCAGACCAACACTGCAGATGTCTGTATCTCACTGGCCTCGTTGACGCCGAGATATATTATGAATGGAACCGTAGAGTACAGCCCTGTCATGCGGTCTCAGACCAGAATGGAAATCTGTAGCATCATCTTCATCATTATCATTCTATTCGATCAGCATTAAAAAGAATCTCAAATTCTGTGGCCCTTCATGTCCTGCTCTCATGGTGACCTCAGTTTCAACATCCTCTCCGCGTCTGTGACCTTGGTTTGATTCCGTCGGGGTCACCAATATCGGCGAGTCCATGGGGGCTGTCGTTGGATGGACGTGGTGGCGCCCTCCGGAGGGAGAGCTCACTCACGCCGGCTCCGCGACTAACCAATTATTGTCGTCAGTAGGGTGGGGTCTTGCATGTGTTGGACAGAACAGGCGCCACTGAACACCACCGAAGTGACCCGGCAGCAGTGCAGTGTCTTCTCCGGTGGGTTGCCTATTGACGACTTGACATTGACTGTTCCCTGTGGATTGCCGGTGCCGAGGCTGCGGCGGGACTGACCGGGCTGTGGCTATGGACGGGGTGTCGGAATGAGCGGCGTGGGTATATGTATATGTATATATATATATATGTGTGTGTGTGTGTGTGTGTGTGTGTGTGTGTGTGTGTGTGTGTGTGTGTGTGTGTGTGTGTGTGTGTATAATGCCGAACAATTAAATAGTGGGGGAAAACAAGTGCAGGCTAACGATTCTTCCGTTTCTCAAGTCTGTAACGCAAGTCGGTAAGAAGTTGGCAGAGAGAAAGCGAACCGTCATCCTACGATTTGGAGACTAGACTTCTGAACCTCATAAACTTTCAATGGGATTACCTCAAGGTTCTCCTTTTTCCCCTGTTCTGTGCAATGTCTTCACAAAAGGCCTATCAGACCTCAACAGAAACGGAATTGCTCAAGTGATGACATTTGCAGATGACGGCCTGATCTACAAAACATCAAAGAATGCTGAAGAAAGAACGAAAGCAGTTCAGCAACAATTGAACAACATTGCTCAGTGGCGTCAAGAAACTGGATCGTCCGTCAACCCTACAAAAGCCCAGACATTAGTCTGCACTCTCAACAACAAGACATCAGGACAAGTACCCTCACCAGTTTCCTTCAATGGAATACCAGTTGAATCAACTAACAACCTACGCTATTTG
>CM065730.1:13373473-13375973 GCA_033310375.1 Conus canariensis | reverse complement strand
GTGCGCGCGCGCGCGCTTGTGTGTGTGTGTGTGTGTGTGTGTGTGTGTGTGTGTGTGTGTGTGTGTGCCTATGTGTGTTTGTGTGTGTGTGTGTGGGAGGGGGGGGGGTTGTGTATGTATGTGTGTATGTATGCATGTGTGTATGTGTATTTGTGTATATATGTATGTGTATGTATATGTAGATATGTGTGTAGGTATACTTGTTTATATGTGTGTGTGTGTGTGTGTTTGTGTGTGTATATGTGTGAGTATGTGTATATGTATGTGTATGTGCGTGCCGCTTACCTGGCACATAGAGCCAAGGGGGGAGGGGGTATTTGTGTATGTATGTGTGTATGTATACATGTGTGTATGTGTATTTGTGTGTGTGTGTGTGTATGCTTGTTTATATGTGTGTTTGTGTGTGCATATGTGTGAGTATGTGTATATGTGTGTTTATGTGCGTGTGTGCGTGTGTCCGTTCCCGCGTGCGTGCGCGCGTGCGCGCGCTTACGCGTGCGCGCGTTTACGCGTGCGCGCGTGTGAATGTGTGTGTGAATGTGTGTGTGTGTGTGTGTGTGTGTGTGTGTGTGTGTGTGTGTGTGTGTGTGTGTGTGTGTGTGTGTTGTGTGTGTGTTGTGAGTGAAACAGCCTTGTTTTTATCACCATGCCTGACAGACACAATCATAATATCATCGGTGGACTAAACTTTGTTTTCCAGCAAGACAGCACTGCATTGCACACACCAAAATATACACTAGAAGAAAAGCTTAGAGCTAGCTGTACAGAGTGTGTCCAAATCAAGGAGACCACTTTGGGACATGTCAATGCGAGGAATGCAGAACTGTGGAGGCGTAAAAGCAAAGGGGATATAGAGATCTGCGGGAAGACAAGAAGCAGACAGTGTAGGCAGTGTGCTGGAGGTGTACAGTTGCTGGGAAGACAAGAAGCAGACAGTGCAGGAAGTGTGCTGGAGGTGTACAGTTGCTGGGAAGACAAGAAGCAGACAGTGCAGGCAGTGTGCTGGAGGTGTACAGTTGCTGGGAGACAAGAAGCAGACAGTGCAGGCAGTGTGCTGGAGGTGTACAGTTGCTGGGGAGACAAGAAGCAGACAGTGTAGGCAGTGTGCTGGAGGTGTACAGTTGCTGGGAAGACAAGAAGCAGACAGTGCAGGCAGTGTGCTGGAGGTGTACAGTTGCTGGGGAGACAAGAAGCAGACAGTGTAGGCAGTGTGCTGGAGGTGTACAGTTGCTGAGGAGACAAGAAGCAGACAGTGTAGCAGTGTGCTGGAGGTGTACAGTTGTGGAAAGACAAGAAGCAGACAGTGTAGGCAGTGTGCTGGAGGTGTACAGTTGCTGGAAAGACAAGAAGCAGACAGTGTAGGCAGTGTGCTGGAGGTGTACAGTTGCTGGGAAGACAGAAGCAGACAGTGTAGGCATGTGCTGAGTGTACAGTTGCTGGGAAGACAAGAAGCAGACAGTATAGGCAGTGTGCTGGAGGTGTACAGTTGCTGGGAAGACAAGAAGCAGACAGTGTAGGCAGTGTGCTGGAGGTGTACAGTTGCTGGGAAGACAAGAAGCAGACAGTGTAGGCAGTGTGCTGGAGGTGTACAGTTGCTGGGGAGACAAGAAGCAGACAGTGTAGGCAGTGTGCTGGAGGTGTACAGTTGCTGGGAGACAAGAAGCAGACAGTGTAGGCAGTGTGCTGGAGGTGTACAGTTGCTGGGAAGACAAGAAGCAGACAGTGTAGGCAGTGTGCTGAGGTGTACAGTTGCTGGGGAGACAAGAAGCAGACAGTGTAGGCAGTGTGCTGGAGGTGTACAGTTGCTGGGAGACAAGAAGCAGACAGTGTAGGCAGTGTGCTGGAGGTGTACAGTTGCTGGGGAGGAATGGGCACGAGGACGTACAGCCATAGAGAAACAGAGCCGTACAATGGACAGCTGTAAGAACGCCATTGTTTGAGTAGGCAGAGATATGGAAACAGCTCTCAAAACACAACGGTGAAAATACCGAACTTCGAGCGAGATGCAGGAACATAGAGCTGTTAGAGACTTACGAAGTACAGTTGTTGAAACACAGAGCTATGGAAACATAGAACTGTAGAACACAGAGTTATGAGGATATGGAAAGTAGAGCAATTAGCTCACGGAACATAGGGCTATGGAAATTTGGAACATAGACCCATGAAAAATGGAGCATAAAGCTATGGAAACCTGGAATATTGATCTAAGAAACCTGAACTAGATAGCGATGAGAAAATGGAACATAGAGCTATTGAAATCTGAAACATGGAACTGTGGAAATCTGAAAGAGAAAGTGATTAGAAAGTAGAACGTAGAGTTATGTGAACATGTTACAGAGATATGGAAACCTGGAACATAGTGCGATGGGAGAATACAGGATAGAGCTATGGAAACCTGGAACATAGAGCTGTGGAAACCTGGAACATAGAGCTATGGAAACCTAGAACGTACAGTGATGGGAAAATAGAACATAACCATGGAAACCTAGAACATAGAGCA
>CM065730.1:13358473-13368473 GCA_033310375.1 Conus canariensis | reverse complement strand
GGAGTGAAAGTTGATGAAGATTTGGAGGGACTCTTTGCTACATGTCGCCACTTCCAGGATGTCATCGATGTAGCGCCTGAACAACGCTGGAGTATATCCTGTGTACTGGCTGAAGGCTTGCTCCTCAATGTAGCCAACGAAGAGGCAGGCGAAACTGGGACCCATTTTTGTGCCCATGGCAACACCACTGCACTGCTGAAAGTGACCCTCATTGAAGGAAAAGGAGTTGAGGGTCAGGACAAGTTCTGTCAAGTGGAGGACAGTGGGAGCATGGAGGTCGAGGGAGTGTTTCTGCAGGAAGTGTTTGATTGCTAGGAGACCCTCCTGGTGCGGAATGTTTGTGTACAGGGAGACAATGTCCATGGTGAACAGCAGCTTGTCGGTACAGTCATCAGGGAAGGAGAAGTTGTTCAGCAGATTGAGAGCATGGTTGGTGTCCTTGACATAGGTGGGTAGGGCAGCCACCAGCGGTTGGAAGACAGAGTCAAGGAAAGCTGAGATGAGAGCAGTGGGGCAGGCGCAAGCTGAGACAATCAGTCGTCCTGGGTTATTGGTCTTGTGAATCTTTGGGAGAAGGTAGAAGAGGGACTCACGTGGTTCTTTCATGACAGCATTGAGAGCTTCTGGGGGAAGATGGCCCTGTTCGATGGCAGTCTTGAGAGTTTTTCGGATGAGAGCATTGTCAGTCTTCGTAGTTTTCTCGGGATGGGGCTGTAGAAGCTAGCATTCGACAGCTGTGGCCTGGCTTCTTGAATGTACAAGTTTTTCTGCAATACAACCACCGCGCCACCCTTGTCAGCTGGCTTGACGAACCACCGCGCCACCCTTGTCAGCTGGCTTGACGACAATGTCTTTCCTTTCTTTGAGCTCCTGTAGAGCTTTTTCTTCTCTTGGTGTCATGTTGGAGTGACGAAAGGGTTTGGAGAGATGCTGCCTGATTTCACTGGTACAAGTCTGTATGTAAAAGTCCAAAGCAGGGAAAGCTCCAGACTTGGGAGTCCAGGTGCTGGGAGGGCGTGGGAACATAGCAGCGATGTTGCTGTCATCTCCCTGCTGAGGGGGTGATGATGCAGTGTTTGAGAAGTGGGCTGCCAGGCGAAGTCTTCAAAAGAAGCACTGGCAGTGGAAGGCCGTGGTGGCTTGGTTGGCAGTAGGCTTGAGGGGCACAAAGTTCAGCCCCTAGACAATACATGACTGTGATCCTCTGTTAAGTAAACGAAAGTCATCAGGAATGGTTACCACCAGGTGGGGATCAAAGTCGGACGCAGGACTTCTGGAATGCGTTTCTCTGGTGGAAAGCAGAGTCTCCTTTTTTTTATGTCTGTCATGGTAGCATACAGATGTCTATTAGTCGCTTCTCAGAGCACCTGTGGTCAATGCGCCTGGGATACAGTGACCCTGTTGGCGTGCACTTCAACAGCCCTCAACACAGCTTCAAGCACTCAAGAGTTGCTGTGGTCTGGCAGAACCATGCAAGCGGCCCTTAGTGTCATGAGTCTACAGTCATCGCCCGCCTCGGCACCCGCGTCCCAAATGAACAGAACACCAAGGACTGACCGCAGTGTCTTCCAGGCTTCTAAACAACTTTTGTTTGTTTTTTGTCAGTATGTGTGTTACCCTTGTCAGTGTGTGTGAAGGGTGCATGTGTATACTAGGATGTGTGTTTATAGTAGGCTTCTTCTCCTCCTCCCCTCTCCTCCCTGTCTTTCCCCCTCTCTCTCTCTCTCTCTCTCTCTCTCTCTCTCCTCTCTCTCTCTCTCTCTCTCTCTCTCTCTCCATCCTGTGTTCACTCTTCTCTCTCTTCTTCTTTTCATCTTCACTCTTTCTTTTTCTATCTTTCCTATCCTTGTTAGTTTTCACCCTTCTGTTGTACTCTTTCTTTCTGTCGTGTGTGTGTGTGAACACTCCTCACTTCTTTCCTTTCTTGTTGCTATCTTTTTCTTTCTGTCGTGTGTGTGTGAACACTCTTCACTTCTTTCCTTTCTTGTTGCTATCTTTTTCTTTCTGTCGTGTGTGTGTGAACACTCTTCACTTCTTTCCTTTCTTGTTGCTATCTTTTTCTTTCTGTCGTGTGTGTGTGAACACTCTTCACTTCTTTCCTTTCTTGTTGCTATCTTTTTCTTTCTGTCGTGTGTGTGTGAACACCCCCTCTTTCACTTCGTGTTTCCTTTCTTGTTGCTATCTTTTTCTTTCTGTCGTGTGTGTGTGAACACTCTTCACTTCTTTCCTTTCTTGTTGCTATCTTTTTCTTTCTGTCGTGTGTGTGTGAACACTCTTCACTTCTTTCCTTTCTTGTTGCTATCTTTTTCTTTCTGTCGTGTGTGTGTGAACACTCTTCACTTCTTTCCTTTCTTGTTGCTATCTTTTTCTTTCTGTCGTGTGTGTGTGTGAACACTCTTCACTTCTTTCCTTTCTTGTTGCTATCTTTTTCTTTCTGTCGTGTGTGTGTGAACACTCTTCACTTCTTTCCTTTCTTGTTGCTATCTTTTTCTTTCTGTCGTGTGTGTGTGAACACTCTTCACTTCTTTCCTTTCTTGTTGCTATCTTTTTCTTTCTGTCTGTCACTAACTCATTCTCCCGATGAAGACACTAAGTGTCGAAATGTCCTAACTTCATTTCTACCTGTAAGTTGACAGTTTACTTTTTCTGCTGTTTCACTTGTTGTTCACCATGCTGCAGTCAACCTCCAATTCTTTTTGCAACATAAAAAGGGGTAATAAATAAAGGGGTACTTTCTTTGTATTTGCAGACAGAGCTGTTGAGGGTAGGTGTCATGCACTTTTTAAGTGGGAAATGTCTTCTTCCATTTAAGTATTCTGATAAAAGAAAGAAAATAGCTGGGAGCGGTAGGTAGGGATCATTGTAATGTTATTGGCTGGATAATATCTACTCCTTCAAATAAGAGAACAAAACTGGCAGTACAATTGGCAAGATGATTATAATACTCTCTGCCTTTTGTCGTTTAAACATTAAAAACAAAACTTAAAAAGGAATGTAAAGTCATTCCGCCAGTTAACATGGATAAACAAATTGCAAGACAAAACACGACGTGTTTCGACCTCTTAGGACTTGTACCAATGCCCATCTTGCGCCGAATTTGAAAAGATAAGTGATCGCTTGTTCTTCGTTTTCATTGTCCTAAATGTTGTTTATCTTGTCTAGAGAAGACGTAAGCGGTCAAAATGCGTTGTGGTTTGTCTTGCAATGTGTTTGTCCACGTCACCTGTCGGAAATCCTTTGAAACTTTGTTTCGATTTTCGCCCGCAGTCACCTCACTTTGAAATGAAAAAACAGAGGAACAAAAAGGAAAGTAAGTCAATACCCGTGGGCATACGTGGTATGATTTTCCTATCTCAATAAGAAAAAAATCGATCTATTTATCTATTTATCTATCTATATCTATATGTTGTTTGCTTTTTTTTTTTTTTTTTTTTGGGGGGGGGGGACCAAAGTAACAATTTATCGCAGAGTGTCTTCTTTCCTCTACAAATTTTAAGATAGGAACGACATTATTAGCAGACACAGCTGGCGGAGGTGATTGTTTGCTTTGTTTTTAATGTTTAATTCATCATGAACAACAATTGACAATGATTTCAGTCTTCAATCTGATCTAAAGAAAACAGAAAGAAAAGAAACCGAAAGAAAATAAAGACATCCTCAATACATAATCCATGTTACATTTTTTTTTTTTTTTTTTTTTTGGGGGGGGGGGCGCGCGCGCGCACACGCAACACACACACACACACACACACACACACACACACACACACACACACACACACACACAACATATATACCTATGCATGTAGTGCTGTGGTCGAAAAGTATTACCAAGTATATCTCTCTGCGCCACAACGTGCCACTCACCGCAACATGCCTACATCACTCTTTTGATGTCAAAATACGTTAGCTACAGCAGATAATCGTGCGTTTGTACCAGAAAATAGAATTCATACGTAAAGAATCATAAGCAATTAGTTCCATTTAGGTGTCATCAGGATGGCAGAGGTGATATTTAACACACTAACTTTACGGTAGAATGTCCTTCCCTTGAAACACGCCAATGAGAGAAGGAGAATATTGGCAGAAAGATCTGGATTGGATAATGGTGACATCTTTACTGGAGGATGTCTCCTTTCCTTTAACCCTGCTGAGAGAAAGAGAATATTTGCATAAAGAAGTGGAATGAATAATTGTGACACCTCTTACTGGAGAGAATTTTCTTTGTTTAAACAGTCCGCTTATTTTTATCTTTTGGATTTCTTTTTTTTTTCTTAATTATCGCTGTTGTTGCTTAAAGTGCTGTAATTTATTCAGCGGGTGTGACCTATGCAGACATGCTGAAAATGATTTCTTTTACATTCGATAAAACGCTTATGAGTTCAATCAATTAGTTTCTCTCTCTCTCTCTCTCTCTCTCTCTCTCTCTCTCTCTCCTCTCTCTCTCTCTCTCTGTTTGTTTGTCTGACTGTCTGTCTGTCTATCTGTCTGTGTCTTTCTATCTCTCTCTTTCTATCTCTCTCCCTCTCTCTCTCTCTCTCTGTTACACACACACACACACACACACACACACACACACACACGCACGCACGCACGCACACCACACAACACACACACACACACACACACACACACACAACACACACACACACACACAACTCGCACACACATTCAGAGAGAGAGAGAGAGAGAGTCAGACAGACAGACAGACAGACAAACAGACATGCAGACAGACAGACTGACTGTCAGACAGACAGACTGTCAAGAAGAGGGAGAGAGAGAGAGAGAGAGAGAGGGGAGAGAGAGAGAGAGAGAGAGAGAGAGAGAGAGAGAGAACCAAAATGTAAATGTAAAGATAACGTCAAGAAATACCAGTTTCATGATTAGAAGTTAACTAGCTTTAAACCAAAAAACAAAAAAGAAAGGCAAAGGTAAGACTGACATACATGCCCAGAAACACACAAACGCGCGCGCACACACATACACACACACACACACACACACACACACACACACACACACACACACACACACACACAAGGTGAGAATGGGGTGGGGTAGGGGAGGAAACTAACATTGGAAAATTTGGCAGGAGGGGAGTGGGGGTGGGGGTGGGGGCAGAAAGACCCATTGGCAAATCGCTTGACACGCGACAGACCCTAATGATCCTTCCTATTACATGTTCCCTAGTTGTACCTCAACGGAAACACACGAGATGAGGACGGAGGAGAGACGGAGGGTAGTAGTAGCAATAGCAGGAAGTGCCTGTGGCTAGAAGTGAACGGAAGTCAGTGGTCATCAGTCCCCCACCCCCACCCCTGTCCTCTCACTCCCCTCAACCCTCTTCCTTCTCTTGCCAGCGTGTACGTCGATCGACTTACTGGTGATGAATGGCTCACTTGGAATATGTCAGTCTGGTCTGAGCCATGCGTAGATACTGACCCCCCCCCCCCCCCCCCCCCCGCCCCTCCTCCTGCCTTCCCACCGGTATTTTTTCTCCTTATCCATCTGGTCTGCCTCGCCTTCTTTCAAACTCTAAAGGGAGTTGTGTGTGTGTGTGTGTGTGTGTGTGTGTGTGTGTGTGTGTGTGTGTGTTGTTGTGTGTGCAGGTGCGTTCTTGCGTGCGTGCGTGCGTGTGTGTGTGTGTGTGTGTGTGTGTGTGTGTGTGTGTTTTGCGCACGTATGCACACTTGTGTGTGCACGCGCGCGCGCGCGTGTGTGTGTGTGTGTGCGCGCGTGTGCGTGCGTGCGTGTGTGTGTGTGTGTGTGTGTGTGTGTGTGTGTGTGTGTGTGTGCGTGCGTGTGTGTATGTGTATGTGTACATGTGCTTGAGTGTGCGTGTGTGCGTGTGTGTGTGTGGTGTGTGTGTGTGTGTGTGTGTGTGTGTGTGTGTACATGTGCTTGAGTGTGCGTGCGCGTGTGCGGGTGTATGTGTGTGTGTGTATGTGTGTGTGCGTGCGCGCGCGCGCGCGCGTATGTGTGTGTGTGTGTGTGGTCGGTGTACATAGTATATGTCAAACACGAACGCTCCAATGACAATATTGTATTTCTTCACCAGACAAACGTGATTCGTTACTAGTAGCATGAACATTAGTCGTGAAGCAGTGATATTAATGATCATGTCGTGAAGCAGTGATATTAATGATCATGTCGTGAAGCAGTGATATTAATGATCATGTCGTGAAGCAGTGATATTAATGATCATGGCAGAAGCAGCAGAATTTGAAGCCGTAGGAGCATCAACAATAGCAGCAGAAGATACGTAGTTTTTGCAACTGTCTTGTTTCTTGTCACAGTTGAGTCGGTTGAGAGATCGTGGCATCCGTGACACTCGCACATTCCCCACAGTCGTGACAGATCGTGACGTCCATGACACCTACACGTTCCCACGGTAGTGACAGATCGTGACGTCCGTAACACCCTCACGTTCCCACGGTAGTGACAGATCGTGACGTCCATGACACCCCACATTCCCCACAGTCGTGACAGATCGTGACGTCCATGACAGCCACCTGTTTTCACAGTAGTGACAGATCATGACGTCCATGACACCCACACGTTCCCACAGTCGTGACAGATCGTGACGTCATGACACCCACACGTTCCCACAGTCGTGACAGATCGTGACGTCCATGACACCCACACATTCCCCACAGTCGTGACAGATCATGACGTCCATGACACCCACACGTTCCCACAGTCGTGACAGATCGTGACTTTAAAATCCATATGCCTAAAATCTGTTGATTATAGTTTGAAATGGTGACATGTGTTCTTAATGTACTTTGTAGACAGTGTTTAGTTTGTAACCTCCACTGATTCCTCTTCTACCATACAACATTTCATAAGACGTTTTGCTAGTTTTACGATGTTTTAACGTCCTTTGTTTAACTTCAGATTGCCATGGTATGGAGCTTGCTTAACCCTCAAACGACCAAACTATTTTACCTACGAAAATGACTAAGTGAGGTCCGCTTGGACCCCAGCAGATTTTCTGCTGAAATGCTAGCTTTACTGAGTCCGTTTTCCTTTAAATGATAGTTTTATTGCTTCTTCCAACTTTGACAAATATCATCTAATGTTCAAAGGCAATTATCGTTTACAAAAAAATAATGTGGACCAGAAAAGGAGAAGTGAACTCTTTGACTACTCTTGCTCCTTGGCCGATCTCTCGCTGTGCACCAGGTAACCTTCCAAGGTACACTTCTCCTTTCAAGGGGTAGCATGTTTCAGCATCACAGTTCCACCAGATCTTTATCCCATACTAGGCTGGTTTTGAAGGGGTGTATAGCCTGAAACCACACCTTCCTCTGAAAGCAACCAACTGTTCATCAACACAGAGGTCAGTTCCGGGGACGTAGTACTTGGGTAACTGAGCAATAAACACTGTCGGTAGCCTGTCTCTCTGCTCTTATTGCTCGGTTGTCAAACCGCATGTACTTTAGGATTTCTCTTAACCTTGTTCTTGCCATTGTTGCCGTGAAAACTGGCCTTCCTTCAGTTTCAGACCAAAGGGATTCTTGATATTCATGATTGTTTTGGTACAACCCTGCTAGGATGCAGAGCCCAATCACTGCTTTGATCTCAGTATCATCAGCTGGTTTCCATTCTTGTTTTTGATTGTCATTGTGATTGTCATTATATTCCCTTATTTTGTTTCTTGCCTCTCTGTTAGCTTCAAGTGCAATGATACCTATCATCTGTGGCATAAGAACGAAGGCAAATGCTGATTTGATGCAATCACATCGCGCGGCGTTGGTTATGCCAGGATGATTTCTTATGTTGTCTTGCTCGCGACGCCGACCTGCAAGAGGAGGATTTCTTTCCCAAGTGAACCCATTTTTGCTGGTGTATGGTCTGTCCATCCTGCTATCGTTATCTTCACTCTCTTCATCTGTTTGATTAGTTTGCCTTTGATAATGACTTTCATGGGCTCGTCCTCGTCCGCGACCACGGGTTCGCCCACGAGCTCTCGATCCCTCACGAGCTCGGCCTGTATTTGTTCCTCTTGCAGGCACATTTGGATCATCTGCTCGTACAGACACATTCTCTTCACCTCTTTCAACAATTTGGACAGTTTCTGTATCAGAATGATCCAACATCTCAGACAGATGGTCTTCATAGTCCGATGCTACTTCGTCGTCACCAATGGAGCTGTTTTCGTCATCAGTTAGGTCATCTTGAATTATTCTATTATTCTTAAAGCTTCCGCTGCTGTGTACCTTAGTTGTCTATTTCTGTTGTTCATGGTTTACTGTAACACAATACGAAACATTTAGCAGATGTGAAAAGTTTGATAAAATTGAAGACAATAACGTCATATGACATACATTTCTTGCTGGGTCCATTTGGACCCCACAGAAATTTTCACTACAGTTGTCATACTCTTATGCCGATTTTTGTAAAAATACGTGTGAATATAAAATAGACATAGATTGACAAATTCATGACAAGAAACTTTTTTCTTACGAAAATCTCAAAAACGGCACATACAAATATGCTGCTGGGGTCCAAACGGACCACACTTGGTCGTTTGAGAGTTAAGCACAGGGATTCTAAAATATGTTAATTTTGTTTTACAATGGTGCCATGTGTTTTTAAGGTTTTACCTACTTTGTAGACAGTGCTTATGCTTTACAATGGTGGCATGTGTTTTTTAAGGTTTTACCTACTTTGTAGACAGTGCTTATGTTTTACAATGGTGGCATGTGTTTTTAAGGTTTTACCTACTTTGTAGACAGTGCTTATGTTGTAACCCCCACCTCACTGATTCCTCTTCTATCCCCATGCGCATACTTTCCACTATCTTCTAGCGAACTGTTTCTCACCATTCTTTATTTCCCTTCACCCCCCCCCCCCTCTCTCTCTCTCTCTCTCTCGTTCTCTGTCTGTCTGTCTGTCTCCCTCCCCCCCCTCTCTCTCTCCCATTCTCTCTCTCTCTCTCTTTCTCTGTTTATCTCTTCCTCCACCTCTCTTCCCCTTCCTACCTCCCCTCCACACTTCCTTTCCCCTCACTGTTTCATTCTTTTTAAACACCCTCTTCCTCACTGTTTCATTCTTTTTAAACACCCTCTTCCTCACTGTTTCATTCTTTTTAAACACCCTCTTCCTCACTGTTTCATTCTTTTTAAACACCCTCTTCCTCACTTTCTCTTCTGAGTTAGTGCCTATCCTTCGTTTCATTCCCCTCCTCCCCCACCCATCACCCCGCCTCACCCCCTTCCCCCGCACTTCCCCCCACCTCTCCATGCTTTCTCATCCCTATCCCTCTTTTAATCAGCGCCCCCCCCCCCCCCTCCCCCCCAGTCCGTGCCAATTCATTTGGTGCATTGATATATGCTGGCCATACAATGTAGGTCCGTATGTCCAGTACTAGACGTATCTTTGTTTTCCATCTATCCCATCATTCCCCCCCCCCCCCCCCCCCCCATCTTCACTATGCAGTACGTCACTCCCCAACCCATCCTCTCTCCGGTCCTGCGTTAGCTTCCACCCATCCCCCATCTCTCCTCCCTGCTGCTGCTCCTATCCATTCCCCTTCTTTCATCCTCCCTCACCACGTGCGTTAGCTTCTTGCTCAACAATAACAGAATACAGTGGTGTGTTGTGTGTGTGTGTGTGTGTGTGTGTGTGTGTGTGTGGGTGTGTGTGTGTGTGTGTGTGTGTGTGTTCGCACATGATTGTGTAAAACAGATAGTTGTTGTAACTGCTGAGGAAAAATCATGTTGAGATCATCTTTTTATGAAGTATTTGATTCCTGAAGAAGCCCTTGTAGCTAAAGCTGAAAACATGACCATTGTCCTTGTGGGAAAAGATGTTCAACTTGTTTTAATACTCATTTTATTCAACAATACCTGTTGGTATCGTTTTGTTGTGGCGTGGTGCGGGCTTTACTGAGAATTCAATCTGTGAATACACACACACAAACACACACACAAACACACACACACACACACACACACACACACACACACACACACACACCACCACAGAGAGAGCG
>CM065730.1:13323473-13355973 GCA_033310375.1 Conus canariensis | reverse complement strand
GTCAGTAAATGCAATACAATCCAAAAAAAAAGAAAAAAAGAAAAAAAGAAAATCCCAAAACAAAACTCAAACAAGCACAAGCCACATCCATTGTGCATCCAGTATGAGGAGATAAGCGATTGTTCGTTCTTCGTTTTCATAGTGTCCAATGTTGTCTTGCCTGAAGAAGACCAAATAGGTCGAAACGTGTTGTGTTTTGTCCATCCCTGCTACACCCACCCTCTTGTACAAATTGTACAAATACACATGACATCCCCCCTTTCTCTCTCCTGTCTGTCTCACAAACAGCAGTACAGATTTCAAATCTATGCCAACTCTCGCTACTCTACCCCCCCCCCCCCCCCCCCCTCTAACTAACTACAGATCAGGTTCGGTTGTTATAGAACTGGGATCCTATCTACCCTGGGCAAGACTGGTAGTGACCACACACCACAGCCCAGCAATTGAGCAGCAAGTCACCACACAAGTGGATCAGCAACCAGCAACAAGAGAGAGATCAACTATCCTCTCCAACATCAGATAAGTTCTGATATCCCAAGTGGGCTCCAACTCAACTCATCCAGAACTTCCCCTCACTTAATGATGAAACAGTGAGAACCAAAACTCAGCTTGAACGAACTGATTCTTCTATTGTGAAATAGCTTTGAATATTTCACTCTTATGGTAAACAAGTAAAGCTGATGTGTGAAAGTGCACTTGACTTGTGTCAGGTCGTTTGTTGTTCAGTCAGTATTGAATGTTTGAACTTCTCTCTAATTCTGTCTCTTGGAGCTACAAGTACTTTTAAGAGTACACGCCTAAGGAAACTTATCCCTGAGCCACTATTGAGTATTTTAACAGTCCCGAGAAAACTAAAAATTTCTGTCAAAGACTAATACCGGAAAGTTGCTCCTTCCATCACTAGTAAGACAGAGGGTGGAGGTGAAATTTTAATATAACTCTATTAGAGAAAATATTCTAAGTCCTTCACCTAGAGGACACACCGACCCACCCTCACCTCTCGTCACACCACCTACAGTCACCTCATTTTGAATCAAACCCAAATTGATTTTCACAGAACCACCCCTGGCTTAGGGACTATATTCAGGAAACTGCAGCGATGACATAACTCGCAAAAGACAAAAGCACCGAATTATCCTTAGATGATGGATTGGAAAATATTTCATTTGAAAAGGAAACCGGAACTATCAGAATACGGAAACAGATTACTATTCAATGACTGTTCTGTGATTAAGAAACAAAAACACATTCGTTTAGCTGCTGATGCCACATGGTGACATGTCTGAACCAATGTTCTTTAGCTGCTGATGCCACATGGTGACATGTCTGAACCAATGTTCTTTAGCTGCTGATGCCACATGGTGACATGTCTGAACCAATGTTCTTTAGCTGCTGATGCCACATGGTGACATGTCTGAACCAATGTTCATTAGCTGCTGATGCCACATGGTGACATGTCTGAACCAATGCTCTTTAGCTGCTGATGCCACATTGTGACATGTCTGAACCAATATTCTTTAGTTTGAAAGTGAGGTGACTGCAGGAGGAAACTTAAACAAATCTTAAAGGAATTTAAGTAACTCCGCCAGTTAACATGGACAAACAAATCTTAAAGGAATTAAGTAACTCCGCCAGTTAACATGGACAAACAAATTAAAGACAAAACACGACGCGTCTTGTCCTCTTAGGTCTTCTTCAGGCAAAATAAACAACATTCAGGACAATGAAAACGAACGTACAATCATTTATCTGCTCAAATTACTCTTCTTCTCTCGCTGTTCGTTTTCATTGTCCTGAATGTTGTTTATCTTACCTGAAGAAGACCTAAGAAGTCGAAATGTGTCATGTTTTGTCTTGTAATTTGTTGGTCCATGTTAACCGGTAGAGTTGCGTAAGATTCCTTTTAAGATTTGTTTCAATGTTCTTTAATCTGGAAACATGGTGTTGTCATAGTTTCAATGATTGTGTTAAAGCCAGCCCTAGAAATGAACTTAAAGATTTTTTTTTCTGTACAAGATGTGGTTACAGATACGACGCCTGTCGGAATCATTGTGTGAAAGTCACTTACCAAATTAGCCAATTTTTTTTTAATGTTTCTTTAAAAGTCACCAGGAAACGCAACTGACTTTTATGCTGTAAACTTTATTTGACTTTTATGCAGAAAATCGTATTTGATTTTTATGCAGAAAATTCTATACGAGTCCAAAAAGGAAAGCGAGAAGGAGGTGATAAGACAATGAGCCACACTTCGTTTACTATCGCTTGTCGCTAAGTGGCATTCGTGAGTTGTTGCAATTATTTTCAATTCTCGCCTATATTTCGGTTTTAAGACCATATAACGTCTTCGATTTAACCTGTGCTGAAAGTTCCCAATTTTTGTATAAAGTTTATATACTTAGAGAAGTGGCTTTATCCTAAGGAAATAGCCATTGTTCCGTATTCTATTATGCAATGACCTTTTAAAACAATGATGTTTAAAAACGTTCAATAGTTCATAACAGCACTGAAATATCGGCTGACGAGTTAAAGTTTGTCATTTCTAATGATCTTTATCTTGATTCCTTGTTGATGAAAACAAGCTCCAAAACCATTTCATAAGCTACAGTAAGAAAAAGAACACCATGGAAGCAGAAAAACAATTAGAACAAGACATTCTCAGATACGTAAAAAAATTACAAGAAAAATGAGACCGATATCAGGGTCACTGAAACGAGAAAAAAAAGATATAAGAGATAAATACACGGACGGAGTACTTTTACGATCAAGAGCTTGATGGATAATTGAAGGAGAGAAAGTCTGCAGTTACTTTTGTAACCTAGAGAAGCGACATTATATCAGTAAGAACATGGTTAGAA
This sequence comes from Conus canariensis, assembly GCA_033310375.1. NCBI lineage: Eukaryota > Metazoa > Mollusca > Gastropoda > Neogastropoda > Conidae > Conus > Conus canariensis. The sequence continues at coordinate 13,353,118 of CM065730.1, read as the reverse complement.
TCATTGATCAACATGGAAATGTTGTAAGAAATCAAAAAGACACCATTAAAGAAGTAGAAAGTTTTCATAAATCTCTGTATGCCGGCGCTGCTGTTGAGGATTGTGATATTAAAGATCTAGTTAAAGACATTTCATGTTTAGTAGGGTAAGGTAATGTTGCTTATAGCCCAGCTGACCGCAGAGGGCCATATCATGTTTAAATCAAGCTGAAGCTACCGAATTAGAAGGGGAATCACTCTAGAGGACGCTACATCTGTCCTTAAGACGATGAAAAATAGCACAAATCCTGGTTCTGATGGTTTTAGTAACGAATTCGTTGATTGCTTTTTTATGATTGGTGTATTCGTTGTAAGAGCGCTAAACACAGGTTTAAAAAAAAGGGAACTTTTCAGTGTTCAGAGAGAAGGAATCGTAACATGTATTCCAAAAGGGGACAAACCGCGGCAGTTTATTAAAAAAAAAAAAAAAAAAAAAAAAAGCTGGAGACCAATCTCGCTTTTGAATGTAGTTAATAAGATATGATCACCCTGTATTGCAACCAGAATAAAACCTGTATTGCCTACGATTGTAAGTGGATTTCAAACAGCATATGTCAGAAATAGATATGTCGGCGATAATCTGAGATTGATATTTGACATTATATCCTATTTAGTTAACTATAATCTGTCTGGCCAGTGGTTAGCTATAGACTTTGAAAAGGTATTCGATTCAAGCAACAGGAATTTTATGTCCAAAATACTCAAAGCATTTGGTTTGCAAAAAGACATATGTAAATGGATAAGCATATTTAACAAAAATATAAAGTCGTGCGTTTTTGTAAACGGCCACGTTTCAAACCGGTTTGAAATCAAGTAAAGTTGTCGGCAAGGAGACCCATTTCCCCCATATTTGTACATAATTTGTGCTGATGTATTAGCCATCATGGTCAGAGAAAATCAGGACATTCAGGGAATAAAGAAAAATGATACTGTATCTAGCCTTTCACAGTATGCGGATGGTACAGAATTTTTACTCGCGAGTGATAGAAAATCTTTTGAAACTTGTATTGAAGCTCTTTCTTAAATTTGATGGTGTGTCAGGTCTTCATATGAATTTGGGTTGAAAAACATAGAAGTTCATTATATGGAACATTAGAAACTGAGTGCCTTCAACATTTAGAGTATTAGGCGTCTGGTTCACGAACGATTTGAAAAAATGTGTGGGAATGAATTATGCAGAAAAGCTTGCTGACGTCAAATACTTGTCTTGTGACTCGTTTCTCCACGTTTCTCTTGGCGGTTCGCTAACATTTATTTAAGATATGTCAAATACTTGTTTAAGATATGAGTAAAACGCTAGATAAACCCTCTTGGTAGAATCGCTATATTCAGAATCTGTGATCCTCTAAAAACAAATCCATCTCCGGCTGCTTTTGCCAAATCCAGCAGATGTTTTATTTCCAGTCATACCACCAGATCTGCTATGAAGTTGTCTGGAATAAAAAGGCAGACGAAATCAACAAAAAAAAAAAAAAAAAAAAAAAAAAAAAAACTGCGCAAAAAAAAAATGTAAAAAGTGGAAGTATCGGTCTTTCCAAATTAGAAACTTTTGTCACATCCTTGAAAGTGTCTAGGATCCGTAAAAGTGAAAAATCAGAGCACAAATGGAAAAAAAAATATTGTACTCAGTAACTTCCTTCAATAGTTTTTGATCAGTAAACATGGTCCAGAGATTGTTTCAAAATTTACAATACACAACCAAGTTTGGGCAGGCGTTTTTGAAGCATGTAAACATTTCTTTTACAAATGTGTGCCCCAAAATTCTGATGAACTACTAGCCGAACCAGTATGCTACGATAAACGTATTCAAGTCGGGATAATACACATTGTGTTCAGAAAACTTGAAAACAATCTAGCACAATATTTTTATGACGATGGACAGTTTCTTTCACGCAGAAGTTTCAAGGAAAATTATTATGTCAATGTTGACTTTCTCACTTTCGCCGGGTGTAAGTTGGCAGTACTCGATTATATAAAGACAACTGGAATAAATATCAACAACAATGAATATATCAGTCCTCCTCTCTGCTGTCATAATGTTTGCCACTTTTAAGGGTTCAAAGATGTACTATGATGTACAGATTGACAATAACTTTAGAGCTTCATGTTGAGAAAAATGGGATTTTAAACTGTCTCAAACTCATGACTGGGAGTCATGTTTCTTACATGCTCATAAAATAGCGGACATAATGCTCAAATGGTTTCAAACTAGAATAGTACACAGATGTTCAGGAAGAAATCTCATTTTGAAAGAAATTGAAATCGTCAATAATGACAGATGCAGTTTTTGTGGGCAGTGTAAGAATGGTATTGATCATATGCTTTGGAAGTGTACTTATGCTCAGCGTTTCTGGGACACGTTCACTGAATTAATAACGGAGAAATGGATCAATGTCCACAATATACGTCTAACACAATCACTTCTTCTTTTAGGATTTCATGCAACGATCACTATTGATTGCATTTTCTACTTCATTATTCTTTTGGCAAAACATATGTATACATGTAAACGGAAAAACAGCCTTCCACTTGTAGCAAGTTTCTGAAAACAATAAAATTTCGATACAAGATTGAAAAACATTACGCGTACATAAACATGAAATATAAATATTTCCATACTAAATGGCTGACATATGAATCACGTTTCTCCTCTATTTCATGGTTTGATCAACCTCCTTGTCATTAGGGGGTAACTGCTGATACCTTTCCTTTTCATGACATATGACAAGTTTCTGTCATTAGGGTAACTGCTGATACCTTTTCTTTTCATGACATATGACAATGTTTCTGTCATTAGGGGGTAACTGCTGATACCTTTTCCTTTTCATGACATATGACAATGTTTCTGTCATTAGGGGTAACTGCTGATACCTTTTCCTTTTCATGACATATGACAATGTTTCTGTCATTAGGGGGTAACTGCTGATACCTTTTCCTTTTCATGACATATGACAATGTTTCTATGGTGATGAAGCTTTGTTTTCTTTTTTTTCTTTCTTTCGATCAATGTAATTCATCACTAGAACTATCAATGAGACTCATTACTATAACTGTTGGAAAACAATTCACAATGTCTGCATTCTCTCAGCTCCTTAATGTCCAATCCATTCTGTCCGATAACATTTTTGCCTGTATTTCGTTCCATATATGTATGTATGTATGTATATATATATATATATATATATATATATATATGTGTGTGTGTGTGTGTGTGTGTGTGTGTGTGTGTGTGTGTGTGTGTGTGTGTGTGTGTTCATCGGTCTGACCACTTATGCGCTGTATTCCCCGGACATGCATATACTTTGATATAATTGTAATATGCATGTTTTATTGAATAATACTTTATTGTATATCACATTGTAAGTATGTTAAAAGGTAAATACATGTATGAGCAATATTTGGTCAACATTTATTAACAGCTTGACCAGGTGAGGGGGAGGGGAGGGGGAAGGGGGGGGGAGTGGATGGGGAGGGAGGATGGGTAAGTGTTTGTTCGTGGCGGTTGGGGTTGGGAAGAAGATTTTTTTCACCTTTTTTTTCCTTCACTGTGTAAAACTTAAATGTTAATAAAAAATGTTTCTGCAAAAATATGTTTCAATGTCATATTTTCATGCGTATGTTTAACAGGGACAAACGACTAGACATCAATGAAACTTAGAAGAAGAAGAAGATATCCCGTTTTGTTTGAAACTGGAAGAAAATTAGAATAAACAGGAACGCAGCTATAAAATCATTGAAATGAAGATCTTGGAATCTCTGAAATAAAGACGTACATGCATTACTTAAAACCATTTGGATAGAAAAAGTAAAAGGAAACAATCGGAGAAAAAAAAATAATCACACCTTGGAGAACAAAATATTTGACGTCACCTAAATGACGTACCACCTTTGATCCCTGCCTTTGCGCCCGACAGGATTCCCCAAGGGACTGCTTGGATACAATGATACATGACGCACATTTTTTAGCACAGGGGGTGATGGTGGGTAAGAGGGGGCGGGGACGTGCGTTTAACTTTCGGATTCAAAGTTTGTTTGTTCGTGTGTTTGTTTTATTTGTTTGTTTGTAGAGAGGTACCGTTGAAGGAGGGCGCAGACGAGGACAGCAGAGAAAGAGCTGGTCCGAAAATATAAAGGACTGGACCAAAATGACCATGCCAGATCTCCTCACGACAGCTACAAATAGAAGAGCCTGGAGAGAAACGGCGGCTGCCTCATCACGTCCCCCCAACGACCCCAGCGGTCAGGGGAATGACTTACTGACTGAGAGAGAGAGAGAGAGAGAGAGGGTGGTGGTGGGAATATGCTACTGTCTTTGGTCTGTTCGACCATACCATATACTTCGCAACGTAACACCTGGTACGTCATTGCGACATAATCTATTATGTACTTCGTTGACTTTTTTTTTTTTTTTTGTTTCACTTTTTTTTTAATCATTTTTCAAACAATACATTACAAATGAATATCATAACATTTCAAAAAGAAAAAAAGAAGAAAGAAAAAAAAAAGGGGGGGGGGGGGCACACAAACACACACACCACACACACAAAACAAAAAAACAAAAAAAAAAGGCCATTGAGCAATCAAACATCCTTGTACACAAAAGAAAAGGGGGACCGGGGTCGGGGGGGTTGGGGGCTGAGGGTAAGGGACAGGGGAGGTCCATTGACATTTTCATATCAAACACAAATCAAACTTGATTATATACAAATATTCAACCATTTGTTAAAACATACAGCTGAAGTAGATCTTGCTGAATGTAGTGGTTTACAGATAAAATACATATATTTTATTTTGAATTCTAACGCTGAAACCAATCGAGAACTGAACTGTACAGAAACCAAGTTTGTTTAAACTTGCACAAGTTATATTTGTAATTGCCATGTAATGCTCCAAGTAATATCTGTCACTCAGTGATACAACAAAGGTATGTACATGCAGCTGTGCATTTGGCATTTATATGCAGATGTAAAATTTTGCAAATAAAGTGATGGATTCAAAAAGAGCGTCTGTCTGTGTATTCTGCTTAACATCAAACAATACAAGTTCCTTGTCAATCATAAAATCATGACAATGTGAATATTTTTCAAGTCAGCAACTGCTGGACATTCGTCCAAAATCGGTACATATTAGTATGACAGTTAAACAGCATATTGAAAAATGTCTGCTCTTCTTGCTCACAAAATTTATATAAAAAGTACAAGATGATGCAGAGACAAGAATCTCTGGGTTGAAAGTAATCCATGTTGCAATCAAAATATCTATTTCCTGAGATTATTTTAGTTTTTTAACTAACATATAACACATATTCTGTGCACAACTGTATGCGATCCTCCGGTGACTAAATCCCTCCCATACTATCCTTGGGACGAAAGAAAGGTCGAAAGTTCCCAAGAACAGCAACAGGACCAGCCAGCAAGGGTCACATCAGTACATTAGAATGGAACCTTCCACTCTATATAGAGCCATCCAAGAGTAAAAAAAAAAAAAAAAAAAAAAAGAGTAACAGGCTGAACATTGGATATTCCACGTCATCCAATCCATCTATAGGTAAGCATCATCCCAAACGCAAACATGTATTATATCCACACACCCAAATATTCACATTGCACACATAGATCTCATCCCTTCCCCCCCATGCTCCCTCCATGCACACTCGATGAAATTGTTTGCAGACACATGGCCAGAGCTCGCCAGTGACGATACACATACGTACTCCTATGCATTAGCTCTTTTACACTCAAGTCATATTCATCCTACTGAGACCATGGCATCTACATATGCCTCGTATATTATGGCAAATACCTCCCTATGGCGTAAGCTTATTCTATTTTTTTTTTTTTAATGAAAAAAAAATAAAATAAAAAATAAAAAATGAATAAAAAAAAAAAAATGAAGCTCTTATTTCCCTGACATATCTCCCCTCCAATGCGACACATATATACCCATACACACACACACACACACCACACACACACACACACACACACACACACATACATATATATATACATATACACACATATATATATATATATATATATATATATATATATATATATATATATATACATACATATACATACACACCTATATACATATGTCGCTTATAAGAATTAAAATCCTTCAAAATTAGTAGTTATCACAATGACAATAATATTCATGGGAATCGAGATAAGCAATCAACGTACAGTGTATTTGAAATAGTTGACAATTCTTTTCACTTTCAAAGTTGTAACTTCCCCACTCAGAGATCATTTACTAAAAGACCATTACTCATGTGAATCTTCAAATAAAGGTTTATAATGAATCCAGTTGTTTTCGAGTTTTTGAAGTTCAGAGTTCACTGTTGCTACGTATCTTTCTATTTGATACCGTGCCTTGAGTATTTTAATGAATACTGAAGTGAGGATCTGGCACTTTGTTATCTTGCATCTGTATATATAATTTTTAGCCAAAAGAATTATCAGATCAACTACAGTATCGCTGTTGAAGTTAAAGTCTGTACCAAATAGTACTATACTTTCTGTGAAATATAAGTTATCTACATTTGAACATTTCTCTTTCAGCAGATTTTCTAGTGTTTTCCAAAATTCATGAACATATTTGCATCTCCAGAAGACATGCTCTATAGTATCTTTCTCATTACTGCAGAAATTGCAGTTTTGATTTTGTACAACTCCTATTTCTTTCAACACCACATTAGTTCCTATTATTCTATGTACTATTCTTATCTGTAACCATTTAAGTTTTATATCTTTAATCTGCTGAATCTTTGAGAAACAACGTTTCCAAGGTATGTCTCGGTTGAGCTTTTCAGACCATTTTGTGATGCATTTTGGTTTCCGGTTATCCTTGATTAATGTTTTATAATATATCTGGGTGCCTTTTGATATAGAGCATATCCTTCCCAAAGCTGCGTTGTGCTCTGCCATATTGCGATCTTGAATAGTAAGTCCAACTTTTCTTAAATAATTCTTTATTGATGCTATACATCCCATGTATGATAGAAAGTTAATCTGTATGTTGTATCTTGATCTGAATTCATTAAATGTGAGTATTTCTCCATTATTCTTTATTAAATCAGAAATTCTGTTTACTTTTTTTTCATGCCACCCTTTAAACTTAACAGTTTTATTCCCTATTCTAATGTTATCATTATAAAGAATTGGTTCGGCTAGTACTTCCTGAGTGGTTTCTGGTTTTACTTTATAAAAAAATTGTCTATAGGAGGTGAATACATGTTGCCAAAACATATTTTCTTTATTTTCTTATACACAGATAGTTTGGAGAGTACTCTTCAATGTGTTCAATAAACGAGCAATTATGCACCAACAATTCTTTCCATGTGTGTGTAGTATTTTTAATTCGTCTTACCCATGTTAGTTTTAGTGATGTGATAAATGCTTGTACATCTGGTATGTTCAGTCCTCCATCTCTTATATCCTTTACAGCTGTTTTACGGCTAATCTTGTCTTGCTTCTTGTTCCACACAAACCAAAAACATAGTCTTTGTAATTCTTTTATATATGCATCCGGAGGGTTTGGCAAAAGAAGCCAGAGATGTGTTAATTTGGACAAGATTAGCGATTTGAGTACTGCGATTCTCCCGAGAGGGGTGATAATTCTTTTTAGCCAGGTTTTGAATAATGCTTTCACTTCAATCATCTTTTCTTTGTAGTTTCTTTTTTCTATGTCTTTTAGATCATTAGTAAACCATATTCCTAGTATTTTGAATTCTTTAGGATTCCATATCATGTTTAGGTGTTGCATATATTTTATTGTGCTATTTTTATTACTCCCCAACCATATGATCTGCGTTTTTTCTTTATTCAGAAACAGTCCAGACGTTTTACCAAACTTTTCTAAAATTTGAGTTGACTTTTCAAAGGATATTCTGTCTCCACTATTCATTAGTTGAGTGTCATCTGCAAACTGTGATATTTTATATTCACTCTCACCTATTTGGATTCCTTTTATGTTTTTTTCTTCTTTGATCATAATAGATAATATTTCTGCACATAGTACAAAAATGTATGGTGACATTGGGTCGCCTTGACGACACCCTCTCTCTATATAAAACCATGGTGTGCTTTGTCCATTGGCAAAAACTATTGATTTAATATTTTTATAAAAAACACTAATCCATCTGCACATATCCTTGCCAAGTCCAAAGGCTTTTAATACTTTGAACATAAAATTCCAATCTAATGAGTCAAACGCTTTTTCAAAATCTAGATTTATCAACATTCCTGGTTTGTGTTGTGTGTTCAGTTGATTGATTATATCATAAATGAGTCTGATATTGTTTCCCATGTATCTGTTTGGAATAAATCCGGTCTGATCTTCGCTAATTACAGTTGGGAGTATTCTTTTTAATCTATTTGCTATGCATGTTGATCCTATTTTATAGATAACATTTAGCAAGGAAATAGGTCTCCAGTTCTTAATGTGTTCTTTGGGTTTACCTGGTTTTGGTATACAGATAATTATACCTTCTTTCTGTACATTAGAAAGCTCTCCCTCTTTAAAACTCTCATTCAAGGCTCTTACAACTAGAAAGCCAATCTGTTTCCAAAAGAACTTAAAAAACTCAGCTCCAAACCCATCTGTTCCTGGGCTTTTTCCATCCTTCATGTTTTTCAATGCCGTGCCTGCTTCCTCCAGTGTTATTTTACCTTCTAAAGATCTACTTTCTTCCATTGTTATTTTTGGTACCTCTTTAACTAAATCTTCAATATTGAGTTGTTCCAAATCTCTTTTTTTATATAATTTTTCATAGAAGTCTTTAACTTCTTCTTTTATTCCATCTGTATGTTCTATTATTTTCCCTTGACTGTTTATCAGTTTTGTTATTTGCTTGCTAACAAAGTTACGTTTTTCAAGATTACAGAAATACTTTGTAATTTTTTCTCCTTCTGCTACCCATCTTGCTTTAGATCTTAGTAGTACCCCATTCATGATTTTTTCTCTTAACAAAGTCAATTCCTGATTGTATTCTTCAAGTACCTTCCTGTCTTGTTCTGTTTTGTGTTCTTTTTTCTCAATTTCTTTTATGTCATGTGTCAATTTTTCTTCTTTCTGCTTTGATTCTCTTTTTTTCATTGTTGCATATGAAATTGTTTTTGTTCTAATTTTCATCAGCAAAAAGTCCAGAAAGGTCCTATCAGATACTTTAAATTTTATTTCTGAGTTACCTTCATCTTTAGTTTGGTTGGGTTCTTCCTGGGTTTCTGTATATTCTTTTATTACGTTTTGTATTTCTTCATTAATTTCATCAACATATTTTTTTATCTTTAAGTAGGGAGGTATTAAACTTCCAAAAAGTATTTTGTTTGACATCTTTTCCAAATTTAAGTTTTAGAGTTATTAATGAATGATCAGTTCTATAGCCTGGAATTATATCTGTATCATCAAAGTACCATATCAGGTAATCCGATAGTAGAAAGAAATCTATTCTACTTTGCTGAAAGGGGGCTGGTCTTCTCCATGTATATCTCCTACTGTCTGGATTGTTCTCTCTCCATATATCTGTTAAAACAAGCTCTGACATCATTTCTTCTACTGCTTTCTTAGTTTTGGGGTTATTAACATGTTTATAGTTAAAACAATCTATTTCCTGTTCTAAGGCAATATTAAAGTCTCCAACTATTATAACATTGTTGTTTTTGTATCTTTTTATTCTCTGTATTAGATCTTCATAAAACATAGGGTCATCTTTATTGGGACCATATACACTTACTAATAATAGTTCTTTTTCCATAGCTGTAAAGGATATAATAATGAAATTACCATTTATATCTGATTCAACTTTATTGATCTTAAATTCAAGGTTATTATTAAATAGCACTGCTATTCCCCTGGCATTTGAAGTAAGTGAAGAAAAGACAAGTATATCCCCATTCTGATTGTATATAGTTTTCCATTTGTTTTTCAAAATGTGTGTCTTGTAGACAGTAGATAGAATAATTTTTTTTCCTCAAATAGTGAAAGACATCTCTCCTTTTCTGTTTATTTCCAAACCCCTGACAGTTTAATGAAGAAATTGTTATTATATTGTTACTACTTGTTTTTTGTTCCATTATGTTGTATTGTTAGTCTGCTTACTAATCAAATGTTCCTTTAGACTCGCTAAGAACATTTTAAACTTCTGGCTATTTTCATTATATTTAAGAACTGAACATTCATAACAGTGTAACACCCATGTTGGTCTCTTATAACATCATGTATCTTATACTCAAAGCTATTATTAAGAAGAACAGCCACACCATTTTTGATAGTTTCCGTACCACACAGCCATACATTATATCCCCAGCTGGCTCGGGTCAAATTCTCAGAGCCTTCAGAAGCTACCTCAGCCTCAACCTTCCAATGTAATAATAAGCAAGTTTTCACACCCATCATTAATATCAACATCTTATAAATGCACAAATAAAGTGTACATGACCCAGTTACAATCTCACTCTCACACACACACACACCACCTTGATATGAAGAAAATGAAAAGGTAATGTACAACATAAAGACCAACTTACAAAGCAATGACATAAAACTAAACACACACACACACACACACACACACACACACACACACCAACCTGTTATATAAGGGTCCACCACCCTACTCCAAACGAGCATGGAAGCCTACTACTACTACAACTACAATATCTAGCGCGATGGGGAAAAAAAAAAAAAAAAAAAAAAAAAACCCGCCGTCGAACAACATGTTATAGTCATCTTGTATGACTAACACGTGATCAAATACTTACTATCCCGTGATCAAATACTTACTATCCCTTCGTACAATCACATTATCTGTGAGCAAAGACCTAATACTAACATATGGAAGGAAAGAAAAAAACAACAACAACAACAACAACAAAAAAGTACCACAAGACTGCGTTTTCTTTCCTTACTTTTGCCCCCCAACTACCCTTAACGCAAGGACTGCTCCCCCGACTTGCCAATCTCAAAAGACCTTCACCCCCAGATGTAAACAAACAAAGTCAAGTGGGGGAAAAACAAAACAAAACAAAAAACCGCCAAGGTCATTACAAGAAAGGCTCACAGATACAGAAATTACATCAAGTGGCTTCTAAATTACAAACCTTTAAGAATTCTCAACCCTTCACACTTACGATTTTGAACAGAAAACAATCGCACGCTGGTTAAATTAATTTGGTCTACTTACAGTTCGAGCAGGCGACACAATGACAAAGCAAAGGTGAAAGTGACGGCGTGACACACAAAAGAAGAAAGAAACAAATCTAACGCAGTTCCCTAAATTCGGCAAGAGATTTCACTGTCGAGATTCGTCCGGTCACCGTCTTCACCACCACTGCACCGTTCTTCGTCCACGCCTGCTGGCAAATGTCCCTCTCGTTCCGCACTGAACATAGCAGCTGATAGGCGCGTGGGGTCAGATCTTCCACCATAGTGACCCCGGTTCCTTTCAACTTCTTGCGCGCGTAGAGCACGGAGTCCCTAACCCGACGGGAGACAAAACGAACAATAATCCCGCGGCAAGAGTTTTTGGAAGCACTGGAACCCTGTTTGGAGCCGACCCTATGCACTGCCTCAAAGTCTTCTCTCTTCACCTCGACGTTCAGTTTCCGTTTGAACAGAGAAAGCACCTTCTCCTCGCACTGTACCCCCGTCTCGACGGCCCCGTTCTCCCCTTCCTGCACCCCGTAGATGCGCAGGTTGTTCCTCCGTACGTATGCGGAAACGTCCTCGGAACGACGATCGGCCAGCTCTGCAAGGTGCCGTATTTCAGCTAGCTGGGTGGCCGTCTGCTGCTCTCGCTTCCGGGCGTCGGTCAGCTCTCGACGAAGCTTATCGTTCTCAGTCTGGACTGAGAACAGGGCAGCCTTCAGTTCCTCCACCGTCAGAGCCAGCTTGGCAAGTTCAGCCCCGTTGGCGCAGAGTTTTGCCATCAGATCGGCATTCGTACATTGTTGGGGTTCTTCTTGCCGGTGAGAATCGCGAGTAGGGGAGAAAACAACGTCCAACTCGTTGACTTTTGCTTCACAGCATTCCTCTCACAAGATTTCTCAGTGTAAAATTCGACCTGTCTTTAAAACACACACCGCACACGCACGCACACACGCACGCACGCGCGCGCGCGCGCGCGCGCGCGCCACACACACACACACACACACACACACACACACACACACACACACACACACACACACACACACCAAACAAACAAACATCGAAACAGTAAAGCACCTGTCTGCGTACCCTTGTGTATCAATATTTAAATCAACACCATTTTGCCGTAGTCCTTTCGCCTATGCTACATACCTGTTACACTTGGGTTTATCGTCTCTTCCGAAGGGGAAAGGGAGATCAGGGGAAGAGAGGGGAATGGGTGGATGGAGGTAGAAGGGGAAAGGGGCAAAATCGACTGGGCACAACTGTCACACTGAGCACAAATGCATACACGCACTCAGCTCAGCATTCACTCCGTGCACACGCAGTCTCTCCAAACAACCAGAAGACGCACTACAATAACTCTTCTTCTCACCCTCCTCTCCGGGGAATAATTTACTAAACAATAACCAACTTTTCAAATCTTTCAATCTTATGTTCCTCCACTCCAGCGGAGGTACAAACATTCCACAGATCAACTAGCTGGGACCAAATTTCATCTCATTATACATCGTAGTTCATAAATACATCGTTTAACGGTTTCTCCTCCTCACTGGAGAAACAATGTATACATTTTTCAAAGAACAATCAAAAGATGGCTTAATATATAAGAATATCATCTAAGTTCCGACCCAAGGGGACAATCAACATTCATTGTGGGTCAACATGACAAATTCTTTAAATTCTCTCACGACTACAGCAGTCGTCGTCCTCTTCGCAATTAGGTGCTGCCACAGCACTGGGGTCCGAATACTTCTTACGCAACTGCCACAGTTGCTTGTACCATTACTGGTGCTGCCACAGCACCGGGAAGGGCTGAAACACGAATGAAGTCCGTGTAAGTAATCTATTTCAAAATCTGAATAATGATAAATTCTTTTCCCTTTTTCCCTTTTCTTAACTCTCTCTCTTTTCTCTCCCCATCTGTCTATACCTCACCTGGTAATGGTAGATTGCAGGAGAAACTCGTTCTGCAAGCTCCAAACAACCTGTCTGGTCAGTGTCCCCAAGCCATCTCCTTCCTATACCTTATTTTTCCCTCCTGCGCTTTTTTTGAGTACATATTCAGTGAGTACTCGTCTAACTCTACGCATTACCAGCCCTTGGTTACTTGTCCAATGGACAACGTCCGTCCATTCAACCAATAATCACCCTACGTCTATACCCACCAGCGACACCGATCACACTGGTCAGGCCATGCAAATTATCCTTCCTTTTACCTTTCCTCTTCCCTACCTAGGGAAATGCTTTATAACAAATAAGGGCGTACGCGACGGAACGTCACATGTCGCCATGTGAGGCTACATCACATGACAACAACACTCGGCTTCTCAAATGATGGACGTGAGTTCAAATCACTCGTGGAGTCGTATCTTTACAACTTGAAAACATTCCGTGTCCACCCAGCAGTTGACAGGTGCCTGATTCACTTCTGTGCCACCCAGCAGTTGACAGGTGCCTGATTCACTGAAAACATTCCGTGTCCACCCAGCAGTTGACAGGTGCCTGATTCACTTCTGTGCCACCCAGCAGTTGACAGGTGCCTGATTCACTTCTGTGCCACCCAGCAGTTGACAGGTGCCTGATTCACTTCTTGACAGGTGCCTGATTCACTTCTGGGAAAGCTACAGCGGTGGGAAGAGAGATATGCGGTTCATTTTTCATACTTTTAACTAAAAACATGGTGAATGTCTGACAATGCATCGTCCCTACACTATTAGGCAGGCAATCGAGAATTAACATTTACTCAGAAAGGAAATCTTAAATGAGGCAGGGAACAGTAAACAGTGAATGACAAACAAGTAGGGTAACTCTTGTTCCCATGTTGAAATAAAAACACGCCCCATAACTCCAAACGAATGCTGCTTACGACACCAAATCGCCTCGCAGATATGACAGCACAGAACGCAGAGACCAAAAAGGGAAAAAATAATCTCTTATATGGGGAGTGCAGCCTCTTTGCCCTCTCTACGAGGAAGCTCACAGGTCATAAGTAGCTAAGGTACTTCGGCTGATGTGGCCCCTGCACAGACAGTCTAAACCCGGGTGTTTGTGGGCCTACGCCACTGAGCGGGGTGCTATCAGAGTACCACACACTTGAGAGGCCTCGCACCTGTATTTGGACACGGCTGACTCTCAGCTTGTCAGATAAGCCCACGTCCCAGACGATGATTTAAAATCTCTGTCTCAGTCTCTGTCTCTGTCTCTGTCTGTCTCGCTCTGTGTGTGTGTGTGTGTGTGTGTGTGTGTGTGTGTGTGTGTGTGTGTGTGTGTGTGTGTTGTCTCTGTCTCTCTGTCTCTATCTGTCTCTGTCTCTCTCTTGCCTTGGTCTTATCACCTTCACAGTTTATGTAAATCAGTATCCAGACAGATATATCAGCTGGGTAGGATTATGCATTCCTTAAACCTTCATGCCAGGAAATTATTCATACACGCACATATTCTCTCCTCAATTAATTATTGTTCAACACTGTTTGATTCTGCAAGTGCTAGTGCCATGAAACCTCTTACCAGTGTCTACAAAGGAGCACTTAAAGCAGTTCTTTTAAAATCTAGTCTTAGTGAAGGGGGTTATACTAAAGCAGGAGCTCTTCAGCTAAAAGAAATGTTTGCTGTCGACAAATGTTTGCTAATGCAAAAAATTGCGTCGGCTGTAGCACCACAAACTCTTCAGTCTAAATTTAGCATAAACCCTAGGGATTCAACCAAATTCCAGACTCCCTTACGTAGAATAGATCTATTTAAATCAAGCTTAACTTACTCTGGTAGTGTGGTTTGGAATTCACTTCCACTGCATTTCCGATGCGCTCAAAATGCAGAATCCTTCAGGGAAAAACTAATTACACATTTCACAGCAGACCATTACTATTAGGGACAAAATACATATACCAGGGCACACCTGTCTTGCTGCATATTTAAACTGATACGCCTGTTCCTTTCTGCTGATTTTTTTAACCAGAAATTGTAATTCTATCATGATGAATGAATGTTGTGGTCACTGATTTTTTCGGCGCCTTGTCACTAACTGATTGATGTCCTAACAATTTTGGTTTCTTGAAACACTATAACTACACGGTGATAAATGTGTGTCCTGATTACTTTTGATTACATTGACGTGTTGTTGTTCGTTATACATATTACATAGTAAGGTTTAGCATATAATATTTTGGATAAGAAAAATGAAAATATTCTCTCTCTGTCTCACGCTCTCTCACGTCTCTCTCTCTCTCTCTCTCTCTCTCTCTCTCTCTCTCTCTCTCTCTCTCTCTCTCTCTGTATTTACAGCTGCTTATTGATGTTACATCAATAAGTGGTGCTACACCACTTGGTTAATAATTCTAGTCTTGTGTTGTGTATGATTAGTTTAAAAAAAAAGTGGGGAGAGGGGGGAGCAGGATTGTGATGGCATCTCTCTCTCTCTCTCTCTCTCTCTCTCTCTCTCTCTCTCTCACACACACACACACACACACACACACACACACACACACACACACACACCACACCATACACACACACACACACACACACACACACACACACACACACACACACACACACACACACACATACGCACACACACATACACACACATACTCACACACGCACATGCACACATACACACATCATGATAAATAAGTGCTATGATTATTGATGCTAGGAACTCATGTCGCTAAGTGATAACTGATTATAATACTGTTCGTCCTCGTCTTGCTTTGTAACCACATCATGAAAATGTAACCAAAACAAAATGTTGATATTACTGATGCTTTGCAGACGTCTAATTATCATCCTTCGTAGCTTGCTGTGTGTTACTATTTTACAAAAGGAATATAACTCTCTCTCTCTCTCTCTCTCTCCTCTCTCTCTCTCTCTCTCTCTCTCTCTCTCTCTCTCTCTCTCTCAATAACAACAGAAGGATCGCTCACTCTTTCTGTGTGTGATGTGGTTTTTTTTCTGCTTTGTAATCGATTTCTTTATTCCTGTTTGTTGTTTCAATCATTTTGTTATTCTTTTTTACTTTTAATTCATCTACGCCTGAATGTTAATGGAAGAACAACTCATCAACTTTTTAATCTATTTGTGAAGATATGTGTGTTTGTTACAAGTTTTGTAAGTTTTAGTCGCTAGTCATGTTTAGTTAGTCCCTTAACGGGGCAAGGGCCGGATGAAAAAAAGCATGTGTTTGCTTATCTGTTACCCTTGGAAATAAAGATCATCATCATCATCATCATCATCATCATCATCATCATCATCTCTCTCTCTCCGCTCCCTCTCTCTCTCTCTCTCTCTCTCTCTCTCTCTCTCTCTCTCTCTCTCTCTGCCCCTCTCTCTCCTCCCTCGCTCCCTCTCTCATTCCCTTCCTCCCTCCCTCTCTCTCTCTCGTGTTGGAACTCTCACAGCCTGAGAACCGGGGATGAACGTGGCCCCGAGTGTCTGACGCCGTGCGATAAAAACAATAGGAACCTTCATGGGCGTCTGTCATCAGAATGGCCCGCTCAGTGTTCCCTCCTCCCCTCCCTCCCCTCGCCCCTCCCCTCTTTTCATGGTCGTCTGTCATCAGATTGGCCCTCTCAGTGTTCCCTCCTCCCCTCCCTCACCTCACCCTTCCCCTCTCCCCTCTGCCATCCACCCCCACCCCAACCCCATCACCCTCCCACGTCTACAGGGACGGGTAAAGTTTGGGTGGTATTTATGGGGAGAATAGGTCTGCAGCAGCAGCAGCGCTTACGAGGAATAGAAGGAGATAAGCGGTGATGTCCTGACAGGTTTCAAGGTTTTTAGGGAAAATGCGCAAGCGTCTACCCCCCCCCCCCCCCCCCCCCCGCCACTCCATCTCTCTACCCCAATCCCCTCCACATGCACCTGTACAGAAATATAGCATACGCTCTCTGGGCAAAAGGGAATCTAACAGGCCCCTTTTGTGAAGGGGATTAAGATAACATGTACTTTTTAACATTATTACTACAACACTCTTGGTTTTATGGGATTTTTGCTGAATGGTTTTCAAACAGTTGAAGGAAAAATGTTTGGGTGGGGGAGGCTGAGGGGAGGGCTGTAGAAGTGGGGGTGGAGGAGGAGTTGAGGGGGAGGGGAGCAGAGGGGTGAGAAGGGGGAGGGATTATAATCCACGATTGCTTGCTTTTTCCACCATACAGCTGCTCCATTTTAATTACAATTAGTGAGAGGTAATTTTTTTCCCCTTCAATTTAAAGTACAATACACTTGAAGCCAAAGATTTAACCGATGGTTTCAAATCTCTCTCTCTCTCTCTCTCTCTCCTCACTCTCTCTCTCTCACTCTCTCTCTCTCTCTCTCTCTCTCTCTCTCCTCTCTCTCTCTCTCTCTCTCTCTCTCTCTCTGGAATCATGGGTTTTAAATAAAGCAGTAATGTACTCAGTCGTGTATTGAAATGGTCATCAGAGTCACTGAATCCACGTCAATGCATCCATGCCATTACTGGTGTACGAATTGTGGTACCCACGTGACTGCATTCATTTCATTAAATGATTATTTTTCCTGGACTGTGGATTTAAACCTCCATTTGGCTACATACACGTCAATGCATACACATCCACTTCACTGTATGCATGTAGTTGTATTCACCATGTCAGTACATCCATGTCAGTACATCCACTTCACTGTATGCATGTAGCTGTATTCACCATGTCAGTACATCCACATCACTGTATGCATGTAGCTGTATTCACCATGTCACTACATCCATGTCAGTACATCCACTTCACTGTATGCATGTAGTTGTATTCACCATGTCAGTACATCCACATCACTGTATGCATGTAGTTGTATTCACCATGTCACTACATCCATGTCAGTATATCCACTTCACTGTATGCATGAAGCTGTATTCACCATGTCACTACATCCACTTCACTGTATGCATGTAGCTGTATTCACCATGTCACTACATCCATGTCAGTACATCCACTTCACTGTATGCATGTAGCTGTATTCACCATGTCACTACATCCATGTCAGTACATCCACTTCACTGTATGCATGTAGCTGTACTCACCGTGTCACTACATCCATGTCAGTACATCCACTTCACTGTATGCATGGGTTGTATTCATCATGTCACTACATCCATGTCAGTACATCCACTTCACTGTATGCATGTAGCTGTATTCACCATGTCACCACATCCATGTCAGTACATCCAATTCACTGTATGCATGTAGTTGCATTCACCATGTCACTACATCCATGTCAGTACACCCACTTTACTGTATGCATGTAGCTGTATTCACCATATCATTGCATCCAGTTTACTGTATACATGTAGCTGTATTCACCATGTCAGTACATCCACTTCACTGTATGCATGTAGTTGTATTCACCATGTCACTACATCCATGTCAGTACACCCACTTTACTGTATACATGTAGTTGTATTCACCATGTCATTAGATCCACTTCACTGTATGCATGTCATTAGATCCATTTCACTGTCTGTATGTAGTTGTATTCACCATGTCATTAGATCCATTTCACTGTATTCATGTCATTAGATCCATTTCACTGTATGCATGTAGTTGTATTCACCATGTCATTAGATCCATTTCACTGTATGCATGTAGTTGTATTCATCATATCATTGCATCCAGTTTACTGTATACATGTAGCTGTATTCACCATGTCATTAGATCCACTTCACTGTATGCATGTAGTTGCATTCACCATGTCATTAGATCCACTTCACTGTATGCATGTAGTTGCATTCACCATGTCATTAGATCCACTTTACTGTATGCATGTAGCTGTGTTCACCATATCATTGCATCCAGTTTACTGTATACATGTAGCTGTATTCACCATATCATTACATCTATTTCACTGTATTCATGTCATTATATCCACTTTACTGTATGCATGTAGTTGTATTCACCATGTCATTAGATCCACTTTACTGTATGCATGTAGTTGTATTCACCATGTCATTAGATCCATTTCACTGTACGCATGTAGTTGTATTTATCATGTCACTGCTTCAGTGTGACTTGCATTCTTCACTTTACCGCATGCAAGCTATTACATTGCCCGTGTCACTACATCCATGTCTTTGCATCCGCGTGACTATTGCCTGTAATTGCATTCACCATGTCACCTGCGGGTATTCTTTCTAATGCATTTGTGTCACTGCATTTATGGTTATGTATTCACCACGTCAGTGCATCCACGTCACAATGTTCGCTCATACACTGGTGTCACTGCATCCACGTCACAATGTTCACTCATACACTGTGTCACTGCATCCACGTCACAATGTTCACTCATACACTGTGTCACTGCATCCACGTCACAATGTTCACTCATACACTGGTGTCAGTGCATCCATGTCACAATGTTCGCTCATACACTGGTGTCACTGCATCCACGTCACAATGTTCACTCATACACTGGTGTCACTGCATCCATGTCAAAATGTTCACTCATACACTGGTGTCAGTGCATCCACGTCACAATGTTCACTCATATACTGGTGTCAGTGCATCCACGTCACAATGTTCACTCATACACTGGTGTCAGCGCATCCATGTCACAATGTTCACTCATACACTGGTGTCAGTGCATCCACGTCACAATGTTCACTCATACACTGGTGTCACTGCATCCATGTCACAACATCCTTGTCACTGCATCCATGTCACAACATCCTTGTCACTGCATCCATGTCACAACATCCTTGTCACTGCATCCATGTCACAACATCCTTGTCACTGCATCCATGTCACAACATCCTTGTCACTGCGTCCATGTCACTGCTTCTACAATGTCACTGTATGCATAATACCACTGCACTTACATCAAGCACCCGTGTCACTGCTTCATTGGTTTGTATCTATATCAATGTGTTTATATATTTTTGCATCCATATCACTGCGTCCAAACTGTTGCATCCATATTAATGCATCCTCATCATTGCATCCATATGTTTGCATCCTTATCATTGCATCCATACCACAGTATCCATATCTTTGCATCCGTCTCATTGCAATCAATGTCACCGCATCCGAAATAATGCGTCCATACCATTGCATCTTATCACTATATTTGTATCTTTGTGTCCGTATCTTTGCATATACGTCTCAAAATCCGTATCATTGCACTCATAACACTACATCCACATCATTGCATTCACATTACTGCATCCATATTACTGCGTCTACATCATTGTATTAAATTATCGTATTCAGCACATTGTTAGTTGTAGATATTCAACAAGTACGGTCTCTGGGAAGAAAAAAAAAGGTTATCGCCTGTTGACACAAGTACTTGGCTAATAAAAAAAAACCCACCACCACAACCACATAAAATATACGTATTTGGGTTACATGATTTGAGTCACACACACACACACACACACACACACACAACACACACACACACGAGCGCGCGCCCGCGCACTCTCTCTCTCTCACACACACACACACACACACACACACACACACACATATATATATATATATATATATATATATATATATATATAAGATTAGAATTCCTAAAACGATTTTGAGAGTGCTCAACCCCTTGGGGAGCAACATTTGTTAAAAATAAGGTTTAAAAGGCAATCTACAAATTTGTTTCTAGCTTGCGCTGTCGTCAGGATGATTGCCCACCGCCGGTGTTATATTGCGTGTGGGCTCCCGTTTGCGGTTGTTTGCACGTGCGGGTTGGCTGCACGTGTTTTTTGAGGTTTTCAGGTTTTTGTTTTGGGTGTGTTCACTAAAAACGATTTCCATTTATGCCTGCAGTTGTTTACTATTTCTGTTTTGGTGTTTAGAATTGCTAAGTGTGGTTTGCATAGTATTAACCATTTTTCAGTTAAACATAGATTGCACCTTTTTGAAATATTGCTGTATGATGATGCTCTTTTTATGATTTTCCAGGATATATTGTAGTTTGTTTTTGCGTCTTTAAGTTTCCAGATATATTTGCTCAGTTCTGTTTGGTTTTTGTATTTTTCTTTATTAAATGACTGTTTGTGGTTTGCATATCTGGTTTTGAAGTGGTTTTCAGTGACCCTATGTATGTTTCTTTTTCATTTTCTGATGTCACAGTGGCTTGGTATACAATGTTGTTGTAAAGGCTTTTATTTCTTAGGGGGCACTGCTCTTTTTTGATGCAATTGCAAGATTTCCTTTCTTCACCCTTCTTTGCTGTGTTGGTTTTAATTTTGTTAGATGTGTCAATTAAATTTTTGAGGTTGGGCATACATGAATACGATAGTTTGACGGTGTTTTTGTTGAATATTTTATATAGTTTGTGTTCTTTTGGGAACGAAGTTGTTAAAATTTTAAAGAATTCTTTCCCTATGTTTGTTTTGAGTTTCCCTTCGTATGGTGGGTTGTACCATATGATTTTTCCTTTTCTGTTTTTCTTATTTCTATTTGTGTTGTTGTCTGGGTTGTATTGTAGTTTGTAGTTGTACCCACTTTTTTGCAGTGCTTCTTGGTATTCTACTGCTGCATTGTTGAATACTCTTTCATTGCATGACAGGTTTGATAGTCTCTTGTTTATGCCATTGGGTATGGCTTTTAATACAGATGGTGGGTGGTTGCTTTTGATGCTTACATAGATAGGTGTGTCATTGGGCTTCTTGTATGGTTTATATATGTGGTTGTTGAGATCAAGTGTTATGTCTAAGTAGTTTACTACCTTTTTGTTTGCTTCAATGGTGATTTCTAAGTTGTGGCTTTGGAAGATTTTACATAGTTCTTTTTTCTTGTTTTCAATGGTTCTTGGGTTGTTGGTTAGTGCAGCAAGGCCGTCGTCTCTATATAATCCAACTTGTTTTCCAAGTTGTTTCTTGATGTTGGATAGCATGAATAGTCCGACCAGTTGGCATGTTTCTGCACCGTCATATGATCCCATGGTTACATCAAATGTTGAGTTTTTGTTCGTTTTCTTGATCCAGGTTTCATTTTTGCTGTACAGTAATGTTTTCTTGGTGTGGAATATGATTTCTATTTCTGACCCTGTTATGTCTGTATAGTTACTAGCAAATTTCAGAGCTTTGGTGAGTAGTTCCTCATCTATGGATGGGTAGAAATCCACTATGTCGAATGTGATGAATACTGTATTGCTTTGTTTATTGAGTTTTTTTTAACCATTGAATAACTTCATTTGTGTTCTTCCAGAGATTGTATTCAGAGTTTGATTTTACGTTCTTTATTGTTTTTTCTAGGATTTTCTTACTTATTTTGCCTAGTTCAGATTTAGATGGATTTATTAGTCTACATGTTGGGTTGTTGTGAAAGTTAGGCTTGTGGTCCTTGAGTGTTATGAATGCTTCTTTTGTTGCTGTCGCTTCTACCCTGTCACTTAGGTCCATGCGATGTGCAAGTTCTTTTTCTTTAGTGCGGATATTGTCATGTGTATTTTTGTCAGCTTTTTTGTAGTTTTTCTGAATATTTTTGTCAAGGAGTTGGGAATATTCTTTTGGTTGGGAATATTCTTTTGTCAAAAAACACGTGCAGCCAACCCGCACGTGCAAACAACCGCAAACGGGAGCCCACACGCTATATAACACCGGCGGTGGGCAGTCATCCTGACGACAGCGCAAGCTAGAAACAAATTTGTAGATTGCCTTTTAAACCTTATTTTTAACACCTTATATTGAATATATATATTCAATTATAAACAAAGCTTGCTCTTATGTCTTAGATTGAAGAAATAGGGGGAGATAAGCATTCATATCTGCAGTGGTAGATAATTCTGCCTAACAGTACGTGCTTGAGTGGGTGAATGGGGAATAATAAATGCTTCTCAAAATGAGCCTTCAGCAAGCTTATAGTCTCCAAGGGGGAGACCTATACATGTGTATATATATATATATATATATATATATATATATATATATGTATATGTATACATACATACATACATACATATATATATATAATATATATATATAGAGAGAGAGAGAGAGAGAGAGAGAGAGAGAGAGAGAGAGAGAGAATCTCTATCTATGTATCCATCTGCGCGCGCACATGTGTGTGTGTGTGTGTGTGTGTGTGTGTGTGTGTGTGTGTGTGTGTGTGTGTGTGTGTGTGTGAAAGAGAGAGACACTTTGACACTTTGATATTTTATTGTCATTACCGAAGAGGTATTTTGACAAGGGGGGAGAGGGTAGCAGAACAATAACATTTCCCTCTTCCTTTCCTTGGGAACAAATAGTACACATTCATTCCCAGTGTGTATCAAATCAAAGGTGAACAAAAACATATAAATCGTAACATTTCCATATGTCCTCACACACAGGAGTAATACAGTAAGTTTTTTAAAAAAATTGTAAGACTGACTCTCAATCAAACGATGACATTGTATCTTACTGAGCTCTTCCACATGCAATGAATGATATTATTCATTCATATATCTCTTATAATGCATCATCTTAAATTTAACTATCCTTCATCTGTCTAATTTTCAATGTTTCCGCGATGAATTTCGTAACTTATTTAATTACAACTTCATCATCTGATGATAACACGACAGCGACATCTTGTCTTTTTGCTATGTCTTACTGGAAAAATGAACAATTTGTCCGCACTTTATTACAAGCAGTACAGTAGAATAGAAAGTGTTCTTCGTCGTCAATAATGTGTCTACATGCAGGACAAGGTGATTCTGTGGATGTTTCACATTCAAACCATCTTTTGTTCGCATTAAAACCTAAAGTTCTTAACCTGTATCCTGCGTAATTTACTCGGTGCCATTTATCTGTTATGACATTGAGAAATTTTGAGAATGAAATGTATTTTTAAATGAGAAAAACCAGCAATATTTTTCTTTACTTTCCATGTCTGAGTGCCAGTTCTGTTTAAGAGAACAAATAAGCCTGTCTTTAAATTCTGCAATAAACTGTTGCTCATTTCCAACTTCTTGGGTCATCCACACGATTCCAAAACCCTGTTCTGAAAGGACTTTCTTTACATTATGAGCCCAGTTTTCTTTACCTTTTTCCATTTCTAAAAGCTTCATATCATAAGCTCGCCTGCTCAGACGGAACTGGGGTAGCTTCAAGATCTTCAACCAGTACTTCAACCAGAGAGAGAGAGAGAGAGAGAGAGAGAGAGAGAGAGAGAGACTGTGTGTATGCGTGTTTGCGCGCGCGCTCGTGTGTGTGTGTATGTGTGTGTGTGTGTGTGTGTGTGTGTGTGTGTGTGTGTGTGTGTGTGTGTGTGTGTGAAGAGAAAGAAAACAAAATGTTATAGTGAGGCCGGAATCATCATCATCATCATTATCATCATGATCGTCGTCGTCGTCATCATCATCGTCATCATCATTATTATCTTCTTCTTCTTCTTCTTCTACTTCATGATGATGATGATGATGATGATCGTCATCATCATCATCATCATCAATCATCTTTATCATCATTATCATCATTATCGTCGTCGTCGTCATCATCATCATCATCATCATCAAGAACAACAACATCATCATCAACATCGTCACGCTAAATGGACATCATAAAGTTGTTTACCGATCGGAAACAGTTTTTTTTTTTTTTTGCCATACCACCCTCACTTCCACCTCCACCCCCAAATTCAGTCCTTGCTTTCTCCCCTTTCTAGCCCTCCCCTGCATTACCCCTCCGCGTGTCCTGCTATTATTATTCACGTGGGGACTGGTGTGAGCGCACAAGTTCCTTCTGTTGTCGGTCGCCATTTTAATGTGTTTGCGTGGAGCGTTTGCATCTGTTTTCTCACGTCCGAATTTCATATCAGACGACTTCAAATTTAGACAGTCTTAAAGATAACTATTTTTTTTTAAGTTGGTTGTTCCTCCTCGGTATCTGAATCCTCGTCTTTATGTACAAGCACTCTTTTACCCATCTGTTTTCTTCTCGTGCCAGTGATTTCATTTGCGGTGGCGGTGGTGCTGGAAATAGTGTTTTGACTGTTATTGCTGTAACCTTGCTGCTGCTTCTGTGCTGGTGTCTTATTTGTGTTGTTTGGTATAGCACACTGTAAGAGTAATGGCAGAGAGGTCGAAAGATAGTTTATTGCCAAATATTTTCATCTTCGAGTAATCGAAGCTTCTTGAGTCGTCTGTGTGTCTGTGTCTGTGTGTGTGTGTGTGTGTGTGTGTGTGTGTGTGTGTGTGTGTGTGTGTGTCTGTCTGTCTGTCTGTCTGTCTGTCTGTCTCTCTGCCTGTGCCGAGCATAAACAAACTGTGAAACAACTGTCCATTTATCTTTACAAAGCATTCAAGTTGCGTTCTGTTCTGGTTTCTTGATTAGATACTAAATATGTTGTTAATTATGCATTTGTGTATAGAAGTTATGTACCCCTTCATGAGGGGCAATGGCCTATACATGAATAAACTTTCCGTTTCTCTGCCTGTGCCCCTCCTAGTTGTCCTTTTCTCCGTCTCCCTCTATATTTCTACTGCCTCTCCACTCCCGTCCCTCTTTCTGTCTGCTTCCCCCTCCAGGTTTTCCTGTTTCTCTGTTATATGTATGTCTTCTCTCTCTCTCTCTCTCTCTCTCTTCTCTTTCTCTCTCTCTCTCTCTCTCTCTCTCTCTCTCTCTCTCTCTCTCTCTCTCTGATTCCTAGCCGCCCTCTTTCTGTCTATCTGTCCGTCTTTCTCACTTCTTTTCTGAGCCCCCCCCCCCCCCCCCTCCCTCTCCGAACTATCTCTTCCTATCACAGCATTTCCACACACACACTCCGCCCCCGAGCCCACAAGAAAGTCCGTCCCCTACTTTATGAATGAATAGCGGGCCTGTTGGCGGGAGGGAGGGAGGGAAGGCATACTGCGGAAAACCCAGTGAATGATAACCGTCCCGAAATAACCCCCAAACCTTGGAGTCCTCCCCAGTGCATCTTCTCCGCCACCCTATAATTTCCCCGAGCAGCCTGGCACTCAGTCACCTCCTCCACCCACGCCCACGCCAGCCATCGTAATTATATAGATACAGTTAATTATAACATGTCTATTTTGAATCCTTCTCTCAATAAGTGCCACCTCTCTCTCTCTCTCTCTCTCTCTCTCTCTCTCTCTCTCTCTCTCTCTCTTAGGTGCGCAGGCATGCATATCAAAGAGGGATATATCTGCGGCAGACAGGAGTGCAATGATAACGAAGCAGCCGTAAACAGGGTGCACGAGCGGTACATGAACCCGGATTGTTTGTCGCGCTACCGAATGACTTCCACAGGTCCTCTAGCTCGCCAGCTTCCCTTCCTTCCCCATTTCCCCACCCACCCCCATCCACCCCACTCCTCCTCGTCTTCCCCAGTTCTGGGTAATCTGTTTACCCATCTGCGCTTCGCCCTTTTTTTTTTCTTACCTCTCCGACACCATCGGAGTGATCGTTTGGATGATGGAGCCCAGTCACCCCATACGGCTCTTGGTCCTAAACGCATTTAGACATGGGCTGATGCTGTCGTGGCGTCAACAGCGGAGACGTTGTTCGTTCGGTGAGATCTCCCGGTGACTGTACTCCGTAATAACGCCGATAAGAACGCCACGAGCGAACCTGGACTTTTCCATTTCTCTGGACTTTCCTCGCCTTCACCTTTGGACTGAGAGCAGCAGCAATGATTAGCATGTCCGCTAAGGAGCCAGGCAGGCAATGGAGAGAGGAGGCGAAAGAGGAGGCTCGTAACAGTCGGCGTGTTATTGTCGTTCTAAATGCGCCATCTAAAATAGAAGTCCGCGTTTGGCCATTTCTCTTACATCCCTAGACTCAAACATGTAAACAGAGATATTGGTCATTTTGCTGATAACCGCTTTTCTCCCTCTCTCTCTCTCTCTCTCTTTTAACCAAGTACCGTATGGGGACACGCCTATATGTTAAACTGCTTCTGCATCAATTTCTTCTGCTCCTGCTTGTGTAACTGCTGATCAGCTTACAGCGGTCTGCTTTTGCACTGCTTCACTCGTCTCGGTTGAAGTACTATACTTTGAGTGAACAGGTTTAGTTGAATGAACATTAAAACTACAATCTTTGCGGCTGTCTATTTATTTATTTATTTTATTTTATTTTTTTATCAACGTCGAAATCCATCTCTGGTCATACAATCAAGGGGCATAACAAATTCATGAAGTGTGCGTCTGTAATGAGGGAAAGGCTTGGGAAGAGGCGGCTATCTAATGCCACAGGGGCACTAACAAATCCGATTGGCCTATTTCTGGTTCGCCGCCTTCAATGGCTTCTTCAGAATTTGATTCTTTGCTCCGTTTTGCCTACCTGCCAGTTCCGTTTTGCCAGTTTGAAATTCCAGCTGTGCAGTTTGAAATTCCAGCTGCTCTTAAGACAGGCCAAAGTATTCGCGAGAGCATTCACTGTGTGTGTGTGCGTGCGTGTATGTGTGTGTGTGTGTGTGTGTGTGTGTGTGTGTGTGTGTGTGTGTGTGTGTGTGTTTTAATGCATGCATACAAAGATGTTTTTTTTTCATATCTATTTTTCATATATACAATGCGCGACTGATGTAAGTGAATTGGGATTACCGATTCGGGTACTGGCAAATCGAAAATAGGTGAAGCGTGAACTGTGAATCGGATATAGGCGAATCGGTTCTATACGGACAAGTTCAGATTGACAGCCAGAATACCAGTTTACTGTGGAGCTGCCAGGAAACTGACCTCGCACCATCTGACTGCGATCGGCGAACTCGGTGCTAGAACCAGACGCACTAGTTGGCTCTTTGCCTCAACACACCATCATTAAAAAACAATTCATTATTTTGTTTTTAAATCCGACGAACTCTAGTCTACATGGCGGTAGAGGAACCGCGTTATGGAACATGAAATCAGAATGGACGACCCCTTTGGCCCGGGTCAGCGTGGAAGACAATGTTTTGTTTTGTTTCCTCGAAGTATGGTGTGAGACTGGGACCCACTGCTCCAGATGTAACTGGCTGTCTGTCATCGTGACCACAAGCTTTTCTTGGGGGAGTGGAGGGAGGGGGGGGGGGAGTGGAGGGGGGGGGTGAGGTTTACATGTCAGTTTCATGTTAAAATCAAAGTTGTAAGTAGAAAGGGAGGGGGGGGGGGGGGGTGACCTCTGCGTAATTAAGCATTTGACAAGGGCTGACGCCGGAGGGTTGTAGTAAGGCGTCGCGTCAGAGAAGCCTCTTATTTCCGTGACAAGTGTCCGTGACAAGTGGTTATTTTCTGCAACGGATACACTAAGTAGGGCTTTTGGCATGTGTAGATTCACAATGAATGCTCCTCCACAGCCGCGATTTGATTGGCTGGTGCGTAGAGAATCTAACGGTGGCTGCTGCCATCATGGCCAATAACAGGTTCGTTCCTTGGGGACTACTGACACTGGCCATCGTGGTCGATTGTCCTGTCTGCAGCAGGAAAAGGGAATCCGCAAGAGTGTGAAATTAGTGAGAAACGTGTCAACCACAAATTACTGTTTTCGTCATCTGTCATTCATGACGTCTTCTTTTTTCTTATGTGCTGGTTTCAATCATTACTATCTCAGCCATAAGTTGGACAGACGACTCTCTCTCCCTCTCTCTCTCTCTCTCTCTCTCTCTCATCCCCGAAACAATATTATCACTGACGTATGGTTCAATGATTTCGAAAGCTAATAGGACAATAAAAGTGCAGATAATACGCCAATTGAAGAACTGCTCGATGCAAGCAATGATGGCTGTATATAACGGCCAATTGCTCAAGAGGAAGTATTATTAGTATTCCGAAAACTGAAAAATTGCCAAGTAGCAGACCCTGATGCCATTATTGGTGAACTATTTAAACAATTTGAGACGATGGGAAAATTCTTTCTGAATTTAATATCTTATTTAATAGCGGTGTGTCTCCGAAAAAGTGGACTGAATCAGTTATTCTGCCCTTTTTCGAGAAGGGTGCAGTAAATAATATAGGGCTTCCCTGCAGTGATATAAGAAGTACATTATATGGAATAATTATCAGTCACCGACTGCAGAAATGGGCTGAGGAAATAGCATCACAGTTGATCACCACACAGGCTTGAAAAGGGGTTATTCTGTTATTGACCCAACAAGTTTTCATCGCTAGCGCTTATACAGAGGCAGCTTGCCTGTAACAGGATATCATATGTAGCTTTCACCGACTTCGAAAAACATTTGACTCGCTTCATAGAAATATTCTCTGACCAGTCTTGCTTAAAAATGGTACTAAAAATAAACTTTAAAAGTGTTACAGGAGTATGTATGATTGAGTAAGAACTAGGGTAAGACTTAAGATCATATCAATTGTTCAAAAAGAGTGCAACAGGGAGACGCATTTAGCCCCATTTATTTTCTTTGTGTATTAGTGAGTTAGCTGTTGAAGTAATTAATAATAGAAGACATAGCGCTTTGCTGTCGTTTGATGCTTTTGACTGGTTTTGCTGGCTGATGTTATTTTGATGCCAGAAACTGTTATTGGTTTGCAAACACAATTGAATAGCTTACACCATGCTGCTCTGTCACTGCAGTTAAAAGT
>CM065730.1:13298473-13320973 GCA_033310375.1 Conus canariensis | reverse complement strand
TCCCTGCCTCATTTCATTTCCGATTTTGTTTTGATTAAATTGAGGTTATTTGTATTTGTTTCTGTCCGTCTGTGTGTTTGTCTTTTGATCTCCCTTGCATCTTTGGGTGGATCCTCAAGCGTAGGCTCAAAGATTGTCCCCTACATTTTATACTATTTGCATAATGTCTTTAGTTCTTCAGCAACTTTTTTCCTCCCCACACTTTCGTTTGGTTTCATTTACTACTCTTCGCTGGCTGCTTTGGGGGTGCTATTGGATTCTTTTTTGCACCCTTGGTGGTGAGAACACCACAGTATTATGGACTGTGGTGTGTCTCTATTTGACGCCAGGAGCGCAGACACAACCAGCCGTGTCTCCCTGATGAGTTCCGACCCAGCGGACGAAAGGCCTCGGAGCAGGCAATACAAATATATCTGCCTTCAAAAGGGATTGCGATGGTTCCCTTATGCAGCTAGTGAAGAGTTTTCATATCTGTAACATATTTTCTTAATTTCGTGTTCCCAGTTTCTCCATCTTCAATCCCCCCCCTCCCCCCCCCCCCCCCCCCCCCCCCCGAAGTCCAAATCTTTGCCAAGTCATTACTATGAAGACAGTTCAGTTGTTGGCCTGCGCTTGTTTTTCCCCCACTATTAGATTGTTCGTCTATGTATTTGTCTGACTTTATTATTCAAGTTTAAAAAGCTGTGCCAGTCTTGAATAAAAGTTACTCTGTGTAAGGTTTTCTTATGGGAGCAAAAAATACCCCACTTGTTTATGTTCAAAACAGTTTAACAATCGATGACTGGTTCAAACATGTTAAAGATTTACTTGAATTAGAAGTAACAAACTCAGCTGAAAATGGCAATGATATCGATGATGAGGAGGATATTTCTATAAACCGTCAAATATCAAGAGAAGAAGTTTTGCTAGCTGTAAACAAGTTAAAGAACAGGAAGGCTGCCGGACCAGATGAAATTATTGGCGAGTTGTTGGAGTACGGTGGGGACCGAGTTGTTGACTTTTTTGTAAAGAAATTGAAAATGAAATGAGGCAGGGAACAGTAAACAATATACAGTAAATAAGTAGGGTAACTTTTGCTCCCATAAGAAAACCTAACACAGAGTAACTTTTATTCAAGACTGGCGCAGCCTTTTAAACTTGAATACATTCAAACAAATACAAAGACGAACAATCTAATAGTGGGGGGGGGGGGGGGGGGGGGGGGGGGGGGAACAAGCGCAGGCCAACAAATTCTCTGTCATCATAGCAATGACTTGGTAAAGATTTGGCCTTAAGGGAGGGGGTGGGGGGAGGATGAAGATGAAGAAAATGGGAACATGAAATTAAGAAAACATATTATACATATGAAAACTCTTCACCAGCTGCATGAGGGAACCATCGTTATCCCTTTCGAAGGCAGATCTATTTGTATTGCCTGCTCCTAGACCTTTCGTCCGCTGGATCGGAACTCATCAGGGAGACACGGCTGGTTGTGTCTGTGCTCCTTGGGTCAAATAGAGACACACCACAGTCCATAATACCGTGGCGTTCTCACCACCAAGGGTTCAAAAAAGAATCCAACAGTACCCCCAAAGCTTTGTAAAGCTTTTTAATACGTTGTTTGATAAAGGCGTGTTCCCAGACAACTGGACAGACTCCATTGTTCAACCCTTGTTTAAGAAGGGGGATGTTAACGATCCAAACAATTATAGAGGCATTTCACTGTGTGATACGAGCAGTAAAATTTACAGCACAATTATTAACAACAGATTGCAGGAATGGATAAAAGAACATAATTTGACAGGTGAACATCAAGCAGGATTTAAAAAAAGGTTATTCCACGGTCGATCACATATTTACATTGTTGGTATTCGTACAAAAACAGTTTTGTTTTAATCGTAAATTGTATGTAGCCTTCATTGATTTTTAAAACGCTTTTGATTCTGTTGAAAGACACTTGTTATGGCCCATCATATTGGAAAATGGCATCAAAGGCAAGATATTAAGGTGTATTTGTAGTATGTATGACAATGTCAAAGCCAGAATTAAATGCAGAAGTAGTGTAACAGATTTCATTAATTGCACCCATGGAGTGAAACAAGGAGACGCCTGCAGCCCTGTATTGTTTTCTTTATTTATCAATGAACTAGCACTAGAGGTGATAAAGGGTGGAAGACATGGTGCAATGTTTACGTCTGACTGTTTTGAATTGTTTATATTACTTGTTGCTGATGATGTGGCTGTACTCTCTGAGACTGTCATTGGCTTACAAATGCAGATCAACAGCCTTCAACCTGCAGCTACTGCTCTGCAGTTGAAGGTCAATATGGCTAAAAGCAATATAGTTGTATTCAGAAAAGGGGGGCATTTAGCTGCAAGAGAAAAGTGGACATATAACAGGATTGTTATGCTGGTTGTGAATGTTTACAAATACTTAGGAATTCATTTTTCAACAAAGTTAAGTTTCGTTACTGCATGTCGTGATCTCAGTAGCAGAGGAAAACACGCGTAATTTTGCATTTTGCAAAAGTTATGTAAATTGAAGTGTTACTCTTATTCTTCTTTTTTAAGTTATTTGACTCACAAGTTCAACCTATTGTTCAATATGGTGCAGAGCTATGGGGACTCGACAATGCAGCAATCCATTGCGAAAAGGTACATTAATTTGCTGTTAAAAGGTTCTTAGACGTAGAAATGCGAACACCTAATGACATGGCGTATGGGGAAACGAACCGATATCCTATTTACATAAACTCAGCTGTAAAATGTGTTAGGTTTTGGCTAAAATTGACGAGAATGGACGAATATAGACTACCCTATAAGGCCTATAGAATGCTTTTTGATTTGGATCTGCGTGATAAGAAAAACTGGGCCTCAAATATTCGCTGTAAACTGTACATGTTTGGATTTGGATATGTGTGGCTGAATCAAGGCGTGGAAGGGATTAGCGAGTTTCTAAAAGCTTTCAGGGAAAGGTTAATTTGTTGCAGATGGCAAGATTGGAATTATCATATCAATAACAGTGACAGGTTTAGTGTGTACAGAACCTTCTGCACTGTCCCTGATGTTAAAACGTATTTGTTAGTCAATTTGGACAGACATTTAACGTTTAATTTGATAAGATTTAGGCTTGGCATTTCCGAAATTACAGTACATCATCATCGCTATAGAAAACACAGTGAAAACGACTTAATATGTCCACTTTGTCAAAAAGAGAAAGAAAATGAGATGCATTTTGTTTTATGCTGTCCTATTCTACATGACTTAAGAGCACAATACATACCGTCGAAATATTATAAACATTCCAAGTCAGTTTAAATTAGTATTGCTCATGACGTGCACATTAGAGAAAACAGTTAGAAATTTGTCAGTCTATATTTATAAGGCTTTTAAGCTACGTTCTATTCTCATTTCTTAACATTACTGTTAAGTGTGTTATGAACGATGTCATTGTTTATGAATGCCAGATAAGACGAATGTTTGTATCTATGCACCCCTACATGAGGGGCAATGGCCTACTCATGATTGAAGTTTCCGTATCCGTATCCGTATCTCTCAATCTCACTTTCTCTCCTTCTCCTCCCCCCCCCCCTCTCTCTCTCTCTCTCTCTCTCTCTCTCTCCCTCTTAAAATGAGCTGACCTGAGTTTACTTAAGTCTCCGTCCCACCCTTTACTTTGTTTTGTTCCTCTTGGGCTTTTTCTTCTGCTCTTTCTCCTTGTCTCTCCTTTCCCACCTCCCTTTCTTTTGCTCCTTTTCTTATATGCTGGTAAACACAAACGCACGCAGCCAACACACTGAAAAGCGTTCTGTACAACATCAGGGTGTCACTGTCCAGGCACTCCAGACAGATAATATAGACGAGTCCTGTCCTATCACTAACTGCATACGCCTGGAATGCTAAAATTGTCAGGAGAGAGAGAGAGAGAGAGAGAGAGAGAGAGAGAGAGAGAGAGGGGGGGGGGTTACACCTTGGTTTTGTGTAGCGTTTCTTAACGTCAGGGAGAAATTCAAATGGAGTGATGAGAATTCCGCTGGCGAGGGTGGCTCTCTCTCTCTCTGTCTCTGTCTGTCTGTCTGTCTGTCTCTGTCTCTCTGTCTGTCTGTCTGCCTGTCTGTCCATCTCTCTCTGTCTGTCTCTGTCTCTGTCTCTGTCTCTCTCTCTCTCTCTCTCTCTCTCTCTCTCTCTCCTCTTTTGCTTATTTTCTTTCATGCTCGCGATCACTCTGCACATATGCACGCACCTGACATACTGTCATACGTTCTTTCTGGTCGCGAAGCGCCTCTGTCCACCCTCTCCAGGTAGATAATGAGACAGGACTACACTGATCAGTATGAGTTACATCTAAATTGTTCATTTTTTTTATTTATTTTATTTATTTACTTATCTATTTATCAATTTACTTATTTATTTATTTATTTATCTGTCCATTTGTTGATTGATTTCTTTCTGTATTAATTGGTTTTTAATGGGGCCTTCTTGTATGATACCATGTCAACATGCATCCATGCTCTGATGCATGTGTCGTCGCTTTTAACGCTAGCTTTGTAGAACAGCGACGGTGAGTGTGAAAAAAAAAATTATGGGTAAGCGGGCCAAATGTTTGACTTGTAAAATAAAGAATCATTGTCGTTGTCTTTACCATTGTGTAAATGCCACCCCCTCTCTCCCTTTCCCCCTCCCCCCTGCCTCTCTCTCTCTCTCTCTCTCTCTCTCTCTCTCTCTCTCTCTTTAGAACATGTTGCAATGGCAAGAATTTAGTATTTAGGTATCTGTCTTTCATTTGTGAAATAAAAGTTTTTGGGTTTTTTGCTACAACACGACCATCCATTATGAGTAGACTAGAAAGACCAAAAAACAGCATGATGTGATTATGTAATTAGTGATGTGGAGGAAACCAACACGTGGGAAACTGATATTCTGGATAAAGGTTTTGAGATGAGTTATTCTGTATTTGTGTTACTAGCTCTTGATTCAGTTCCTCACTTGTTTAAGGCCAGAGATTAGGACTAAACACACAAACTGCTTCCCCTTGTATGCCCAGATCTCTTGGTTGAGAAGCTAAGAGGAGACACCCTGGAGATGTCTCATTCTGACTTTGCCTCAGCATCACCCTGGAGATGTCTCATTCTGACTTTGCCTCAGCATCACCCTGGAGATGTCTCATTCTGACTTTGCCTCAGCATCACCTGTTCTTGACTCATGCACTAGGACTGGCTACCTGTTCCACTTCCCTTGTCATGTCCAAATCTCTGGAATGAGACGATAAATCGAGTTTTTTTTTTAATGAGGGTTAGGAGATATAGAATCCTCTATTTGTCATTGCATCGCTGTGGTGTGGATTCAGCCGCTACCCTCCTCCCCCTTTCCCCATTCCCCACTTGTTTACAGAGAGGGATAAGGACTTAGCATATCTTGTGCTTCCCTTTCCTTTTCTAATTTTTACCGATGAGACGATACATCGAGATTTCGTAGTGTAGCGTGCGCCTGGCATACGTGATTAAAAAAAAGGCAGCGAGAGAGTTATCCTAACATGTGTTCTGTGGGGATCCGTCTCCTTTGACAGGTGAACAAAAGTATACCCTGACAAAAGGACAATGCAGGCTGCACACCAAAATTTAATATGCCAAGGCTTTGCTTAGGGAGTCATGTATATATAGACAGACACAATAAGATTGTTTTGAGAATTTTCATGCATCTGAAAGTTGATTTACCTGCTTTTCTTTCATATGCTCATCAACATACACGTCAGGTGGTTCCAAGCGAAGAATAGGATTTTTTTTTTTTTTTTTTTTTGGGGGGGGGAAGGGGGGGGGGGGGGGGCGGAGGGATTCACCTGGCGCAAAGATAGGGTCATGGGTGAGTGTGAAGGCCTGAAATGTGACGTCAGCTGGGGGGGAGTCATGTATTTGAAGATAGTAAATGAGGTCATCGGTGGAAAAAAAAAAAGTGGAGTGATTGGTGTGTGTGTGTGTGTGTGTGTGTGTGTGTGTGTGTGTGTGTGTGTGTGTGTCGGGAGTGTTTTTTTTTTGTTTGTTTTTGTCAGTGATCAATGGTCAGTTTATATATCAAATGCTGACTTAAACTTACGTTAGCCCTCAAAACACATGGATTATAAAGTGATTTGGGGTAAGATTCTAATTGTGGCGTTTGACCACAGTTTCGTCACGTTTGTCATAGGAACACTACGGCCCTGAGAGGAGCGGTTGTTTTGCTGATCCAACCAGCACTAACTGAAATTCGGCATTAAAATCCATGGGTAACGGATTTCAAAGTGTTATTGACAGTTACTAGCACTTACTTTTTGTATTATAATATGTAATTTTGGCTTGAACGAAACGAAAAAAAAATTAGCAGTATTTTTACATTCAAAATGTCATTCAAGCGCACGCTTGCACGTGGTCTGAAAAAAAAGAGATTACTTTTATTTTCATCCGGGTTATCAGTTCCTTTCTACTGAGCACTGAGATCAAGACAAAGCTTCAATTCATGTTCGTGTTCTTGAGCATTACTCTATGCTGTGTGCACGGAGCAAACGTCCCAAAGAGAGTGAGTTACTTAGTCAGGATCATCAGGTAGTAGCTCTTATTTTTATTTCTTGCTGTCTACTTAGTACAAAGATTCAGATGGAGCCACAACAAATGGTAGCACAGTGAGTGATACAATGAATTTCAACGATTGTTTTCCCCTTGCATCATTTGACCAGTTCACTCCTGAACACTGTAAAATACACAATCACTAACCGATAATTTCAACCAAAAAATGTCGCCTCGCTGTGCTAGGTCAGAGAAGTAGAAGGGACAGGTACAGTATGTTGCCTCATTTTACCACTCTTCGCCCTCTGTCAGTCACGTTCGCTCGCGTGAAGAAGTAACCTCTTCCTGGAGAGACGATTGTTCAGTTGACTGGCTGCCTTCTCAAGCATCCACGTATACCAGTTTCTTCTTTTGCTCGCTGTTCAGCAAGGTCGGCCTTCTGCCTGTAGGTAAGCTTTACCCGCAAGTGAACTACTGGCGTGTGTGCTTCAAACTTGATAATTTGAAACTGTCACTTGTGAAGTGTATTGAAGAGGCAGTGAGCCTTTGAACAGGCAGCACACACAGAGCCAATCAGACCAAGCGGAACATCAAACACATATTTGAAACACAAATAATGTAAACATTGCACGCAGCATAGTGCGCATCCCATGTCACCGTAATATTCATACTGTCTAATAACACATATCCTCTGATATCCTATAAAAACAAACAGCAAACTAAATCCCTTAAAAATTTTGTTTTTGATTGAGTAATGTTCACGGTTCTAAAAAAAAAAGTCTTAGAAAAAACAAGTTGCATCATACATTATCTCTAGCCCCCACTGACTGACTGAGGTTCAGACATCGACAGTTAATCCGGGCAAGACTGTGTTTGGAACGTTCAGCATTTCGTCAGTGAGCCTAAATGGAAGTAAACACTTGGGTCTCACGGTAGTGAATTAGTTGCGCTATTTTTTTTCTTTTTTTTTTTTTACTCTTTTTCTTTTAACAGTATTCTCGGAAACCAGATCATACGATCAATATATTGTCGGCACGCACACACACACACACCCCAACACACACACACACACACACACACACACATTTGCAAGTACATATGTGCATGCAGTTGACTAAACGTTCAACACATCATACAACCCACGCCATACATACGTCTTTTCACGATGACATTTCATTAACAGCATCTTTCAAAGCATACTTTCCACTCCACTTTGATCAGATACCTGTCATTCTTAACTCTTCATTTTTCTTTTGCTTTTGTTTTTCTTCTACTTCTCTTACATTCCCCCTCCCTTCTGCCCGTCTCCTCATCCCCACCATCTCATCCCCCCTCCTTGCTCCTCCCTGTCTTTGCAGTGTATGTGTGTCACGGCACAACTGGGATGAATGGGGAAGAACGTTGTGTTTGGTGTTGTGGGGGTAGGGAGGTAGGGGGTGGTGTGGGGGCGGGGTTGGGGTTGCGGATTGTCATGAGTCGGCAATGACGAGCATGTTGGACCGACTAATCTTCGCTTGTTTCCCCTGTGTTTGCCTTGTGGGCTTAACTCCTTTGTGGCCTTTGCAGTCTTAAAGCAGTTCTTCACCCAAACGAATTCGTAGCCAGTAATCTTTCCCCACCAACCCCCTCCTTACCCCCCTTCCCTTCTACCCCCCCCCCCCCCACCAACGTTCCCCCCTCTCTCTCTCTCTCTCTCTCTCTCTCTTTCTCTCTCTCTCTCTCTCTCTCATTTCCTTATCCCATTTCTTTTTCTTCTTTCATGGGCATTTTTTCTTGTGGTTACTCTGCATGCATAGTAATGAAGAATCCATCATGTGATTTTCAGTTCCTTTCAGTAAAGAAGGGCTTTGTACACTCTCAGTTTCTCTTTCCTCCACCCCCACTTTCTGTTAATCCTGCCCACCCCCACCCCCGACTTTTTTCCATTCCCCACAACCAACCTGCTCCCACCCCTGACCTTTCCCTCCACCCTTCCTCCCCCCTACCCCCACCCCTATGTCGCCTCTTTTTTGTTACTGAACCTGATTCTGGAATTCGATTTTGTGTTTTCTTGGTTATGTTTTAAAATTTTGGTCACTGTACTGGTTTTGAATACATACGTTTATCGTTAGGTCCACTATCTTCATTGCTTGTTGGGGATAGGACGTAAAGAAGCCTTTATGTGCTTACTATTTTTCTGTAATTTTAACGAAAAAAAATGTCTCTTCTCTCTCTCTCTCTCTCTCTCTCTCTCTCTCTCTCTCTCTCTCTCCCTCTCATAACACCTCCATCCCTATGTTTCCCTTGTTAGTTCTGCATCACAATTCTTGGTTATCTCGTCCATAACACCAAACAAATAGACAAACAACAACAGCCGTAGCAGCGAAGCGAAATGCATGCATTTCATGTCAGCTGGACTACCAGATCAGCAAGAGTTACCGTGATTTCCTATAGGTTCAAAATGTAGCCGTTGGGCGTCAAAGGAGGAGCTGGGGTGGCGGGAGGGAGTGAGGAGGAGTCGAGGGGTGGGGGTGGGGGAGTGGGGGTGGGGGGTGCTGATTGTTTGATAAAAGGATAGGCAACTGTCACAAAGGCCTCCGTTTGGTAGATCATAGGAGAAGGGAACATGTTCTTTAATTATTAACCCGTCTCTCTCTCTCTCCTCTCTCTCTCTCTCTCTCTCTCTCTCTCTCTCTCTCTCTCGTGTGCATTTGTGCAAGAGTGCGTGCGTACGTACATGCGTGTGCGTGCGTGCGTGTGTGCGTGTGTGCGCGTGAGTGTGTGTGTGTGTGAGTGTGTGTGTGTGTGTGTGTGTGTGTGTGTGTGTGTGTGTGTGTGTGTGTGTGCTCATTGTCTGTAGTAAATAGTTCAAGCCACTGGCAAGGATGATGCAAACCACACAAAGCATCAGTCGCCCTCTTGCCGGCGAGGTATGGGAGTTCGTTAGATTCAAAACGTTGAAAATGGTGCATTGTTTCCCCAATAAGAGCGACCGGTACTATCATCCAAAAGCCTGAGTAAGATGTGAATAGGATGTACGATCTCTGACCATGCAATGAATCCCGTGTCCCCATTTGACATAAAAAAAGAGAGCACACACACACACACACACACACACACACACACACACACAGAAGAGTGAGAGAGAGAGAGAGAGAGAGAGAGAGAGAGAGAGAGAGAGAATGTTGCATATAGCCCAGCCGACCACAAAGGACCATCTCAGGGCTGTCAGTAGTAGACATAGTGCGATTATTATCGGTGCTATCCTCCAGCGTCCATCTCAGAGCGACCTTCTTCACTGTCCCGGGTGCTGGCTGCTGACGGTAACTGGTGGTTAAGGTGGTCCTTAACACAGAGTGGGACGTCACGTCAGAAGTTTGCCAGCGCATACCTGTTTGTGGAGTCATCAGGGAGGGTGGTTGTGAATAGCATCCCTTTGTGTTGACTCTGACCTTGAGAAGCTGAAGATGAAGGGTGAACCCAGGGTGAACCTTGGGCCCTGCCGTCTGGTGAAGAAGGCAGTGGTGAGCGTTGTCACGTCCCGCTGCGATCCCCAACCGTCCTAGAGGACGCTGCAGACCTCGGCTGAGAATCATTCTACATCGCTGATATCCCAGTCTGGCATGCGCGATCGTCTTGGACTGCGATCAGCCAGAGGGAGGCTGCTCCATCATCCAGGAATTGTAAGTATTGAGCAAGCCTGGCCTCCTGCATGAAGTCCTCAACTTCCTCGCACTTCTCATTCCCAGTGACGTCCTCAACTTCCTCGCACTTCTCATTCCCAGTGACGTCCTCAACTTCCTCGCTCTTCTCATTCCCAGTGACGTCCTCAACTTCCTCGCACTTCTCATTCCCAGTGACGTCCGAGACTAAGTTCGGGACCACCCTGACGTCACATTTGAGGCATCAAGGAAGGAGGTTCAAGGATGGATTTATTGAGCACAGGAGTGCTGGTGACAACACTACCGACCATCCAGACAGCACTGCCATTACCGCCTCCCTTCAAGCTCAGCTAGCGACGACACACGGAACTGACTCTCACAGCTTGCAGCAAGAGCTACCACAGCCTGCATCACAGAAGCAGCCTCTTTACCCACCACGGCCACCGCAGCACGTGTGTACAGCTGACCACCAGCAGCCTGACCCTCCTGACTGCCTGAGGGTTCGAATCATGCCATGAGCTGCCTTAACCGCCAGAGATTCAGACGAAACAGGCAACAGAAAGCAGCAGCGGATATGAAAGACCTACAGCACCACAGGCGGCGGTGGAAGCGAGGGAACACTGCGGCAGCAAAAGCTGAGGACAAAGACCAGTCTTTAGTCATTGTCAGCAGCCAACATGCTGACCATTCTCCATCAGCTTCACGTTGAAAATGTTCAAAAGACCGTTTCCACTACAATTTGCATAATTTTAATTTTGTGTTTTTCTGCAGACTGATCATAAAAAAGTCATCATAACTCGTTCCCCAGCCCACTGTCCCTCCCCATCCCCCTTTCTGGTGCACAGGCTATCAGCATCAGTCCCCCAGCGCCCTCAGTTCTGAGTTTTCTTCTTGAGTGGTCCCCAGGTAAGTCCTCACTTTCTAGTTTCATTTTTAGTTTCAGTTTCATCAAGGAAGTGTCACTGTCTGCAGACTAGTCCGTATACACTACATAACGAGGCGACGGGTGAAATGGAAAAAGGGATGGGCGCTGCCTTCCATTATTCAGACAATGAACCTCTTACACTGCACTGTCTTCTTGGCCATTGGTCATGGGACTTTAACCCTTTTTTTCATCATATCTTGAAGGCACCAACACACGCACTCAGTAATCGTGACTAGCGTGCATATGCGCGAAACATCGCTAAAAGCATCGCCATAATCATTCTCCTTTTGAAACCAAATGTCGCTCTTTACCGATCACAGGTCACAATTCTGGTTTGGTTTCTGTTCCTACACTGTTCCATGGTAACCAGGGCAGCCGAACGTCAACATTCTCGCTGCACCCCACGCCTGCATGATTAGTATCATGGGAAATTTATGTTAACGGTCTAATTGACTCTTTGCATAGTAGTAAAAGAAACATAACTGTTCACACTTGAATACGGGGTGAAATGACATTTTGAGACAAGAAGTCTCCCGTACGAGGTGTTTCCCTCTGAGGAGAAGCGAATCCTGCTCGTTTCTCACGTCCTGTCAGTTGTCTGGCAGTTAGCCTTTCGGGGATGAATAGTAGAGAAGGGAAGGCCTGGAGGAGGGACGTGGGGTAGGGGGTGGGGAAAGAAGGCTGGGGGGTGGTGAGAGAAGAGAAGTGGGGAAGGGAAGGGGGGGGGGGGGGGGGGGCACGAGGGAAAACCTCTTTGATGCTTGGCCCAGCACAAGCGAGTCGCAGCGAAAGAAAACACGCGTGTTGTCCGAGGCTGTTGTGTGAAATAGTCCTACTTTACTCTGCCAGTCTTTGAAGACAATCTGCCTGTGGACACAGAGCTCTAGGCTTTTCTTTCTTTCTTTCTTTCTTTGCTTCCAGTTTCGTAGCCACAGCCGCCACGGGAACTGTGTAGTGAACTATAGGCACTGATCTCATTGAATGAATGGGAGACTCTAGATCTCTTGTCCTCCCCATCCCCTCTCCTCCCTCCGCTTCCGTCCCCATTCCTCGAGGTCTATGTTTTTTTTTCAGGTTAAGGTCTATGTTTTTTCTAGGTTAATGTCCCCCCCCCTCCCCGCCTCCCTTCCCCCGGATGTTGTTTCCTTAAGTCTGTATCCTTCTCCTTCCTTCGTTTCCCTTCCACAGGTTCCAAGTTGATGTTCTCCCTGATTTATTTCCCCGATGTCTGTTTTCCCCTCTCCCCGTTTCCTCTTACCAGTCTGTTTTCCTAGATCCCCCAAATCCGCCCCCCCTCCCCCATTCTTTGTCTGTCTGTCTATCTGTCTATCCGTGTGAGCGTCTCTCTCTCTCTCTCTCTCTCTCTCTCTCTCTCTCTCTCTCTCTCTCTCTGGAATGCATGCACATGAGCACACACTTCAAGCATCATCACCTACAACACCACCGACCATTTCCTCCGCCTCCGTCACCATCACGATGCATGCAGCCTCAGGCCTTGACTAGCAGACAGTGAAGAGGACGGCACCAGAGGCGGCATGCTTCAGGTCCCACACCACGATTACAGATTAGGCCCAAAACGCTATAATGTATTCTGTATTATACATACATCAAATCATATTGCATTAAGCCCTGCTGACCACAAAAGCCATATCAGGGCCGAAACACTATTAAAAAAAAAGAAGAAGTGAAAGAATCAAAATACAAAGTTATAAATCAATACCAGTTTTTCTTTACTCTAAAAGACCTGCAAAACAGAGTCTCTCACACTCAAGTTCAAATCAAATCTGAAAAACATCAATTTCTTCCCACCTGGCTTTTGTCATTTAGATCAGCCATTACCAAAACATCTTCAGTGCACAGCCCATTCCATTCACACGGTTCTGTTGCACGGGATTCTGCTTCAGAACCACAAATCCAACATGGGACGTGGGTACTGTGTGCTCGGTGTACATAGCATCACTCATTCTTTTTTCTGTGATCATATATATCTTTTGTAAATGTTCATAATTGCTATTTCACTGCTTTTGTACCTTTTTTCGGATTCGAAATCATTGACACATGCTTAGAAAGCCTACAACAGCTGCTACTATCCTGATTAATTTTACTTATCTCCAGAGGTTCTTAAGATAAAGCTTTGGAACTTTTGAAACTGGAGAGAGGACCGACTCTAGATTGATGATGATGATGATGATATATATATATATATATATATATAGAGAGAGAGAGAGAGAGAGAGAGAGAGAGAGAAAGAGAGAGAGAGAGATAGAGATAGATAGATGTGTGTTGTGTTGTGTTGTGTTGTGTTGTGATGTGTTGTGATGTGATGTGATGTGATGTGATGTGATGTGATGTGTGTGTGTGTGTGTGTGTGTGTGTGTGTGTGTGTGTGTGTGGTGTGTTCTTAAGTGTGTTTTTGTGTTTACATTTGCTTTGTGAATCCTATTAATATGAACGTCTTTGCGTTCTCACATACAGTGGTATCGAATGAATAAAAAGACAACAGAAAAGCGCCTTTCCCGAAGCACCCTCTCTCCACTTTCACCCCCTCTCCCCGCTCCTCTCTTCACACACACACACACACACACACACACACACACAGCACACACACACACACACACACACACACACACACATCACTGGGAACCACTATTCGTCTACTTATTCCCTGTAACTGGGCGTCATCTGCTGTGACGAGAGTTGGGGTGGGTGGGTCGGTGTGTCCTCTAGGGGAAGGACGTGGAGTATTTTCTGTATGAGTTATGGTAAAATTTCACCTTCACCCTCTCTCTGACTAGTTACGGAAGGAGCACCTTTCCGGTACTAGTCATCAAAAGAACGTTAAAGAACGTTTTATTTTTCTCGGGACTGTTAAAACTGCTCAAGAGTGGCACAGGAATAATTTTCCTTAGGCTTGTACACTTACCAGTGTTTGTAGCTCCGAGAGACAGAATTAGAGATAAATTCAAATATAAAGTACTGAGTGACCAGCAAAGAACTGACACAATTTAAGTACATTTTCACACATCACCTTTACTTTTTTATATAATTATACAAGAGTAAAATATTCAACTCAGTTTCACACAGTCAGTTCAAGCTGAGTTTTGGTTCCCACTGTTTCATCATCAAGAGAGGGAAAGTTCTGGATGAGTTGAGTTGGAGTCCCTTTGGAATATCAGAACTTATCTGATGTCGGAGAGGATAATTCATCTCTCTCTTGTTGCTGGTGACTGATCCACTTCTATGGAGGCGTGCTGCTCATATGCTGGGCGGCAGTGTTTGTCAAGTACCAGGCATGCCCAAGGTAGCTAGGAACCCATGTTTCTAGAACAAACAGAACCTGGCCTGTAAAGTAGCTCAGAGTCTGGCTTGTAGAGTTCACACATTTGCACTCTGGCTTTCAGTGAATGAGTGAGATCACAGCCAACAGAGGATGAGACTAGCATAAATATATCTGCCATCATTATCAATCTCCATGGTTGTTCAGATTTTGAGTGAAGTTTACAAAAGGGTAGGAGACAGAAATGCAATGCTAAACAATTTTAGTCAAACAACCCTTCAATCTTCCTTA
Organism: Conus canariensis; assembly: GCA_033310375.1. Classification (NCBI taxonomy): domain Eukaryota; kingdom Metazoa; phylum Mollusca; class Gastropoda; order Neogastropoda; family Conidae; genus Conus; species Conus canariensis. Next base: position 13,306,324 of record CM065730.1, on the reverse strand, counting down.
TGAATTAAATTGCAGTAACTTGGAATACACTTGGCCCAAGTACACATGTGGTGTAGACTTAAAGTCACAAACGACAAAGCATTTCGACACTCAACAGTATTCGTAAATCAGTTTAACGGTTTTCACCTAGTAGAGTAATAGTGCTTTTACTGTCAGACTGTATCATTCAGTTATCTTAACAGATAGAACTGCATACTGGCCAGATTGTTAACAAAGAATCTTAACCAAGCATGGTGGCAAACAAACTGTTACAACAGAATAGTCATTCATCATCTTGATAGATGTCACCAAGTACTGGCATCAAGTTATACTGTTAAACCACATGGCATACATACGATCAACACATAGTCTCAAAATTTAGGAACATAGTTTCAACTTACATTTCTTCTGGGTGATCAGTGAATCCTAGACAGGGAGATTCAGAGCAGGTGAGATAACCATGCACCCTCTCTGGTTTATCTCTGTTGTCTGTGTGGCTACACTGTATTGTATCCACACCTGGTCTGTGGAAGCTGTGATTGTTCACCAGTTCCAGTTCCAGTTAAGGGTGAGTTTTACGTCCTATCAACCTGAGGCCCTTAAGGACAAGGTTACTGCAGACGTAGGTCTGCATCATTGTGGCAACTGTTGTTGCCAGCAGTAGTGGGTGGGTTTCAGTGGGGGTCGTCGTATTCCTCTCTCTGAGCTCGTGTTCCTCTTGAACGTTGGTTCAATTTTGGTCGTGTTGCTCTTGAACGCTGGTTCAATGTAGGTTGTTGGTCGACCAACGATAGATGTCGGTGTATGTTGCCTACTGTCCCCCAAACATCAGGCTGTCTTCAGGACCACCGGGCGGCCTTCTTCATGCTCGGGTGGCGATAATCCTGTGCCGCGTGAGGCTGCCTCAAGGAGGGAGCAGGATGAAGTTCGCTAGAGCGCTGCACGAGTCCCTAATATTCGGCGGGTACTCATTGACTGCTGCCAAGAGTGCAATTTTTCAGCCCAACCCCATAAGGAGTGCCCACCATGTCTGCTGCCCCAAACAGAGCATGGCTTTCCAGGCCACGGTAGTCACAGTCAGGCAGCGCTCCTTCGCCGATCGCCACACATCTCCAGGAGCCGTCCCGCGACGATACAGGCTAGACCCGCCGTCACCCACATGCCTGGAAGGTTGTCTGCGCCGCCCGACACTGAACTCTCACATCAGCGTCCCTCAAAGGAAAGCTGCCACCTCTCCCCTGGCGTCTACTGCTATGCCACACTCGAAGCGAACTGGATTGTTCACCAGGGGTTTCCCCTTTTTATAGGCCAATTATCTATTTTGGGTCGTGCTCTGGTTGGCTTTGTGTCACTAAAGACAAAGAAAAGGGGAGAGTAGAGGGGGTGGGGGCCATTTCCCTCCCCCCCCCCCTCCCCCTACAGCGGAAAATAGAAACAAACGTTCGAAAATGCGCTTCCTTAGCCATTGGGTTATTGCATGTGCACCTACACCCTGATTGACAAAGCGATGTTTAACATAATCAGCATGCGGGTGGTGAACATGGGGAGGGGGAGCGGGGGGGGGGGGGGGGGGTCGAGGAGAGGGCCTGGTGTCTTTGTGTTCAGTGGAAATCTTCCCTTTCCGTTGTAGCGCTATCAGCTAAGGGAGGGGACAGGAAAGAGAGGGGGAGGGGGGAGAGACGGGCGACGTAGTTCGTAGTTCGAAAGTGACGTAAACTTTTTTCCCTGTCGTAGTTTCTAAAGTCGGGCTGCTGGCGACTTCAAAATGACTGTGGGAAGAGTGAGGGGGGAGGGGGTTGAGAAGGGAAGGAAGGGGGGGTGAGAGTTTTGAGAGGGGAGAGCTGGCATAGATTTAAAATCTATACTGCCGTTTGTGGGACAAAGGGAGAGAGAAAGAAACGGGGGAGAGGGGGGAGTAGACCGGGGTGTGTGTGTTTATACAGTTTGTATAAGGGGGGACGGGAGGTAGGTGTAATAGTGGATGGAGTGGTGGTGGCAAGTTCGTCACATCTGCTTTCACAAAGAGGGTGTGATCGTGCAGAGAGAGAGAGAGAGAGAGAGAGAGAGAGAGATCCTATTTACTTTGTTCAACACGGGGACTTACTTTATGTTGTTTGTCCAAAAGTTTGAATAGAAATCTTTCGTCGGAATGCTTCGTTGAGCAGATTTGCAGTGAGCAATCCAGTATCCATTTATTGATGTGAGAAAGAAAAACTGAGCACTGAAAGAAGAAGTAAGGAATATAACAAGTTCGTGTAGAAGCACTTTCGCTACGCTTTTCAATGGTGTCAGTCAGTTTGAAAACTAACGCAAAGGGAAATGAAATACCTTTGAAGGTACGCTAAAAATAATTATCGTCCTCTCTCTCTCTCTCTCTCTCTCTCTCTCTCTCTCTCTCTCTCTCGCTCATCATTGACAGCTTATGATTTACGTATTTATAAATCATGTCAAAAGTGATGTATGCAAAGAAAAACATATGACAGCCTCATTCAAACATTAATACATAAAAATGGAGAAACATAATCAAGGATGGTTTTCATGTTGTTTGTAAGGTTAGGGTCCGCCCGTTTGTAACACACTATCACGACTGCCCTCTCACCAAAGTCAATTCCTTGCATTGTCAAAAGAAACAAAAGAGTTTTTGCCTCAGGTTCTGTCATACACTCAAAATTGTATCACATGTCTCCTCCGTAAAATCAGATGAAAAAATCTGTCTGTTTTAGGAACTGAAAAATCACACCAGGTGGAACATTTCTGAAGATGGTTTTCGTGGAGTTCGCTGTAAAAAGTTTATTTCAGTCCCAGCATGTGGAATGCACCACCGAGTTTCTCCACCTTTTGAAAGATACAATGGGCGTAAGAAGAGTGGCCTGTATTTGAATGGCACAAAACTGTTTCTTCTTCACGACCACCAGTGGCAGATGGTAAAGCCTTTATGAGCTTTGGACGGATTTGAAAGGGGTTTTATCTGTCTGTGTGTTCCAACCATCTTGTCAAATGTCTTTGACAAAAGACTGAACTATGCGTTCACACCGGTTGAGGGACAGAGACTGTACTTTATTCGTATTACACTCAGCGAGATGAGTTGCCATCTCATTGCCATAAATACCCCCATGACCAGTAACCCAAGCAAAGCACTGCGTTTTAATCTTCAGATATCAGGCAGGTGTACAGCTAACGCAAAATCAGGTGCTGAGGTGCTTAAAGTTATGGTCAGCAATGGCCAAATCATTGCAAAACAAAGTGTCAACATACCTACATAAATGGAAGCAGAATGAAGAGTCTCTCTCTCTCTCTCTCTCTCTCTCTCTCTCTCTCTCTCTCTCCTGGGTCCTGCCGCTGTTCCCCAGGTTCTTTGTTCCCCAGTCTCTATATTCCCCAGTCCCGGTGTTCCCCTCAAGAAAAAAATCGAAATTCAGTCCCTAAGTTCCCCAGTTTCGTTGTTCCCCACCCTGTGGCGATCCCGCTGTTCCCCATTCCCGCAAATCCCCGGTCCCGGTGTTCCCCAGTCCCGGTGTTCCCCAGTCCCGGTGTTCCCCAGGCCCGCTGTTCCCCAAGTTTTTGCCGTTGGTGGTAACACTCACACGCACGCACGCATCAGTGCACGCACACACAGACATCAGGCGAATGTGGGATGTGCCCGGCGCAACCTCTCCTTGTACAGTAGGGCGGTTTGGGTCCGATAGTCCGACACTTCACGATTCCGACGTTTCGATAGTTCGACAAATCACGATCGAGTTGACAATCGACATTTTGTCGGACCAACGAAACTTGTTTTGTAATGTTTTATTTTGTGCAAATAGTTCGACATATCACGATTTTATCGAAACGAGTTGGAATTGTCAGAATCGTGGGATGTCGGACTATCGCTACTTTTTCTTACAGTGTCGGATTATCGAAACATCTGAACGTGGGGTGTCGGACTACCGATGTGTCGGACTATCGAAACGTCGGACTACCGGGCCCAGCCCCAGTAGGGCCCGTACTGGCGCTAACGTGCATTGAAATCTGTTTGGGGAACAGCGCTACTGAGGAACAGAGAACCTGGGGAACACCGGCACGGGAACAGCGGCACGCTTTTTCGGTCGGGGAACATCGACACTGGGGAACAGAGACACGGGGAACAGCGCTACTGGGGAACATAGAACCCGGGGAACACCGGCACGCTCCCTCTCTCTCTCTCTCTCTCTCAAGCACAATGAAACATAGATTTCAGTTTGCATGTATACATTACGTCATACCGACTTACAGCAAAATTACTCTTTTTCACGCTACTCGCGAAGCGTCTCTGGTAAGAAGGAAGTGTGATTTGAATCTCTGCCAGTTATGTTCCTTTTTTCACTCATATTGCTTTCTTTGTTTCTCTGTCAGCAGTCTCACGCAAAAGCTACCGAACTTATTTAATCGAAATTTGATGGAAAGATAGAATGTCGAATTGGTATCAAGCCATTAAACTTTGGAGCAGATTCATGATACGAATCTGGACGAAAGTAGAGATCCAGTATCCATTTTGCTAAATTATTGCCAATTTTTCGCTGAACAAGAACAGCATGAAGCTACAGCCTGCGAATCTATGGGCGAATAAGTCTTTGTGGAATATGAACACATTTTAGTGATAGAAACATATAAGTATAGATATAGATAAAGTATAGATATCATCATTAGTCATTCCCCTGACCGCTGGGGTCGTTGGGGGGACGTGATGAGGCAGCCGCCGTTTCTCTCCAGGCTCTTCTGTTTGTAGCTGTCGTGAGGAGATCTAGCATGGTCATTTTGGTCCAGTCCTTTATATTTTCGGACCAGCTCTTTCTCTGCCGTCCTTTTATAGATACAGATAAAGACAAAATAGAAATGTGATCATACTTCTTTTTGTAAGCTACAAATCACATTATCAGCGGAAATTTGCAATGTACAATTCGGCTGAGACAGACAAAGATTATGAGGAGTTAAGCATCTCAATTTGTGGTTATAGTTCATGCATATGCTTATTGATTCAGGAAGAACCACATACCAGAAAGAAGAAGAAGAAGAAGGAGAAGAAGAAACACATACTGAACTCCCAGGTTAACAATCTTGTCGGACTATTCAACCGTACCAGACAAAAATCGAAAAGGGAAAGAAAATATTTCCGAAGGAATGAAAAATAAACCCATCTTTATTACACCCACTTTCACCCCACAGTTCCCCAATTCCGAAAGCGTTCTGGTGGGAAGAAGGAAAGCTGATTTGTCAGGAAGCGAGCTGCAGATTCAACACGTACAGCGCGATGCCCGGGGTCACTGAGAATGTGCAAGCAGGGAAAATGTTGGTGCAGGGTTGTTTAGGCAGTTGTTACGAAAAGGGACACTTCTATCCTTCGAAGATCGTTCAATGAACTTAAAAGCTGATTAAGTTAAATGGCAATAACTGGCTCTGGTCTCTCCTTGAATCATATCCGTATCATAGAAAGGCTATATTTGATTAAAAGTGTAAGTTTTTCTTTTTTTTATTTCGTCAGCAGAGAATTCACCAACTCGGTCTTCCCATGACCGTTACAACGGTTCCCAAACGGAAATGTGTTGTTCCACACCAACGGAAACGTATTTCAAATAACCGCAACTCTGATTACACTCTGCCTCAACTATCCACAGCTCTGATTACACTCTGCCTCAACTATCCACAGTTCTGATAATATTTTGTCTCAACTATCCACAGCTCTGATGACACTTTGTCTCAACTATCCACAGCTCTGATGACACTTTGTCTCAACTATCCACAGTTCTGATGACACTTTGTCTCAACTATCCACAGCTTTGATGACACTTTGTCTCAACTATCCACAGCTCTGATGACACTTTGTCTCAACTATCCACAGCTCTGATGACACTTTGTCTCAACTATCACAGCTCTGATGACACTCTGTGTCTACAACCACAACTCTGGTTGCACTCTGTATAAAATACTCACAGTTCTTCTTATACTCTAATTCAAATAACCACAGCTCTGATTACACTCTGTATCAAATAACTACCGCTCTGATTTATCTTAAGTTCATGACACCGAAAGATAAGCTGTCATGACGAAACAGCGAATCAAGATGCATACAATACGCTACCAACAATATATGCAGCGTTTTGAAAGCTTCTGGGCCTTACCAAAAGACTTTGGGCTCTCAGGAAGCTTCTAAAACTGCACAGAATTTGTTCGGTGAAAGCACATTAGGTGGGCAATTTTTCAAAAGCCTGAAGCAAAGCGCAAATTGGTCGTTCTGCACCAACCTCTGAGAAACAAGAAACTTGAATTGTTTGTAATATTAAGGGTATAGTGTGGGCTGTGCTCTGAGAGAGAGAGAGAGAGAGAGAGAGAGAGAGAGAGAGAGACAGAGAGAGAGACAGACAGACAGACAGACAGACAGAGAGCGAGAGAGAGAGAGAGAGAGAGAGAGAGAGAGAGAGAGAGAGAGAGAAGAGAGAGAGAGACACTGATGCTGCGTTTGTGACCTGGAATGGCGATGCTGTTACCTCTCCAAAAGGATGTATGGACGACTTCTGTTCTGAGCTTCTCTTTTAGCAACTTTTCCCTGGACAGTCGAATTTCTGCTTATTGACAGAAGAAAGAGCCACTGCCCTCCTATCATGTTGACCTGAGTTTTTATTACCTCTTCACGTCTACAACCTTGGTTTGATTCTGTCGCGGTAGACCGTATGGCTAGAGCTTCCGTTTTCATGAAAAGACAACCAGCCCCCAAGGCATGTTAACATAAAAAGGGATTACATGTCCTGTCAGTTTTTACTATTTTTTTTCACAACTTTGGCAGGTCAGTTGATTATGTATGGAAAATTATCGGTGAAATTCAGAGGTCCAAACCAACAGAAAAAATCAACGTAATTTAGATCTTATACTACTATTTGTATAAAAATAGATGGCGGGGTTTTATCATAAGCACTTGAGGGTCTGTGGTTACCTGCTCTGTGAGCAACACGATTGGCTTTGGAAAAAAAAAAAATAAATAATGATAATAACAATAGAAAGTAAACAGGCAGGTGTAAAATGCGAATGTGGAAAGGCATTAAAAAAAATCACAAAATCACTATATTATGTTTCTTGCTTTGTACGACCATTTCAGCGCAAAATTACACACACACACACACACACACACACACACACAGACACACACACACACACACACACACACAGGCACGCACGCACGCACGCACGCACGCACGCACACACACACACACACACGCGCGCGCGCGCGCGCGCGCGTGCAAGCACGCACGCACGCATCATCAAAAGATCAATTGTAACTATTCCTGTCTTCCTCAACAGGGAGTCCGTACGGTGGACGGTGAATACAGTTACGAGTTTCTTAGAATTTATAAAGAAGCTAAAAAATACTCTTTTGGACAAGTGATACAAGAAAAAGAGTATCACTATTGTCCAATCAAACACCATTCGCCAGTAAAGTTCCCCATCACCAACCTTCATCCCCGGCAAAAAGTAAAGAAAAAAGAAAGGGGGGGGGGGGGGGGGGGGAAGAGAAAGAAAGAACACACTACATCTACGACGGGCTCACTGGGTCGCTACAATTTCTCTTTAGCTCTCTTTCCTATCCCCCTTGCCATTGTCCCACCCCACCCATGCACCTCTCTCTCTCTCTCTCCTTCTCTCTCTTCTCTCCTCTCTCTCTCTCTCTCCTCTCGTGTCCTTCCGTGACCTACCGGCATTCTCATGAAAACGGAAGAGAACGAATTCTACAATCTCTCTCTCTCTCTCTCTCTCTCTCTCTCTCTCTCTCTCTCTCTCTCTCTCTCTCTCTCTCTCATGGCCAAACTTCTTTCTCCTAAAAACGCAACAGAACGAATGTTACGACAATCCTTACTACGTTACAAC
>CM065730.1:13265973-13293473 GCA_033310375.1 Conus canariensis | reverse complement strand
CAGATTGGCATTGATGATGAAATTACAGCATCTGACTGGATGACGCAATAGATAGATGCACTTAAGATAGTGCTCAAGTTCCAAAGTACGGTATCCAAATATCAAACAGCTCTCAGAAGAGAACAAAGACCATCTCTTAAGTCTCTACCAGTGGAGTTTTGATAAAGGTTATGTCCTAGAAGACTGGACACACAGTTACTTGAAAACTTTACCAAAACCAGGAAAAGATCATCATCAGCTAAATGACTGCTTCATACTCACTATGCAAAATATACAGGAACGCTCATGGAACGAGTCATAATAAGAAAACTCGCAAGAGACCTTGGTAGTCGACATTTCCTCCAACCAAATTGCCTTCGCTCCAGAACTTGGAAAACACTGTCGAGAATGGCCATAAGGCAAAAGCAACGCAGACATTCAGATGCAGGTACAAGACAATGGCACAATTGATGATATTGTCATATACACTGACGGTTCTGTCACCAAACGTGAGTCAGGCTAAGGATACACAGTGAAGCTAAATGACCGAAATATCCAGGAAGACAATGGCACAATTGATGATATTGTCATATACACTGACGGTTCTGTCACCAAACGTGAGTCAGGCTAAGGATACACAGTGAAGCTAAATGACCGAAATATCCAGGAAGACAATGGCACAATTGATGATATTGTCATATACACTGACGGTTCTGTCACCAAACGTGAGTCAGGCTAAGGATACACAGTGAAGCTAAATGACCGAAATATCCAGGAAGACAATGGCACAATTGATGATATTGTCATATACACTGACGGTTCTGTCACCAAACGTGAGTCAGGCTAAGGATACACAGTGAAGCTAAATGACCGAAATATCCAGGAAGACAATGGCACAATTGATGATATTGTCATATACACTGACGGTTCTGTCACCAAACGTGAGTCAGGCTAAGGATACACAGTGAAGCTAAATGACCGAAATATCCAGGAAGACAATGGCGCGTACAGTTCAATAACTTCAAATCTAACAATGGAGGTAAAAGCAGTGACGCAAACTCTAAACTGGCTTTCATCCGCTGGCCAGTTTAAAACCCAACAAGCTTAAATACTGACTGAAACTGCTCCAAAAAGTGGAGGGTGGAATGGGAAGCCTTATTTGGCATGAAGCCATCTGCTGCCTTCCATTGGAGAGCCTCATATGTATGTACTGGCCTGGACATGCAGATGCAGGAGTTAAAGGAAATCACACACACACACACACAACACACACACACACACACACACACACACACACACACACACACACACGAATGCGCACGCGCATACACAAACGCATGTGTGTGTACGCCCACACACAAAGGTACACACACACACACATATACACATCTATGTACACATTCATGTGCAAATACGTGCGCGCAGAAGCGTGCTCACACAAGCCCACAAATCACACACACACACACACACACACACGCGCGCGCGCGTGCACTCGCACGCACGCACGCACACACACAAACACACACACAAACACGCGCGCGCTCGCGCGCGCACACACACACACACACACACACACATACACACATACGCGAGCGCGTGCGCGCGCGCGCGCAAGCGAGAGAGACAGACAGACAGACAGACAGACAGACAGACAGACAGAGAGACACAGAGTCACACTCGCATGGAGAGAGAGAGAGAGAGAGAGAGAGAGAGAGAGAGAGAGAAAGTCAGACAGACAGACAGACAGACAGTCTTGTGTAAGAAACATAATTATGGAAGTGAGTTATGCCGCTGACAGTAGATCTTCTGCATCATAGCACACTCCCGCAACGAAAATGAATGGTTTTTGCGCGTGCACGTCTACACACACCCACACACACACACACACACACACAAGCGCGCGCGATGCGTAAATTTTAAAAAAGGGACAAAAGAAAAAGAATATTGATGACGGGTGTTTGGCACGCTTTTTTGTTGACAACGCTATTTCCTTTCTCCCTGTAAACTCACCGAAGAATTTAAACAGAAGAGAGAGAGAGAGAGAGAGGGCTAATGGTATGTTTTATCGTACGACTGCAGGCCAATACAAAACGAGGATCCCTATATTTTATATGCAAATAATAAAATGTCGAGGCTAAGAAGTTATCACAGATTCCACCTTTACATATTTTTAAACTAGTCTAGTCACTGTGTGCTTGAAAGCTTCCTACAGAAACAGTGTCACGGCGAGTGACAGGTTGCTACGTTTTTGCTTGATGATCGGAACACACATGGATGATTGGAATATTCATTACGTATTAGTTCATTTTTTTGGCAGGACAACAAAACAGGAAATTAATTTCAATTCCTATAACACCGTAACAAAATGGACAGCCATCTTCACCGACTGACTGACTTCAGCGTCTTACTTTCAGACCTGATACGCTGATAGACCTATTTTCACCCGATACGCTGATAGACCTATTTTCACCCGATACGCTGATAGACCTATTTTCACCCGATTTTCACCCGATACGCTGACAGACCTATTTTCAAATAAAATCAGAGGAAGACAACGCGTATAATTCCGTTGTAAATGCTGTTTCGGTGTGTGTGTCAAACAAGTAGATCTAGAGTTTCAGATATTATTTGAAGCACACGATAGGATAATGATCGGTTAATCGACAGCGTGCATTGCAGGCGCACCCTTTAACGCCCGTGGTTTAGCATATTCTATCATTGACTGGACTAGTAAACTGTCTGATAGCACAAAATTGCTTTAGCCGTTCCCACTGGCGGCATCTGTCCCATGAAAATGGTGGGGCTACTCTCGCTGAACGCCAGCTCTAACACAGATTACCTCCCTTGCAGATTTCCGGATACCGTTTTCTCAAAAGCGTGTCGATGCACATTTGATAAACTTGAGTCTAACTTCATTCAAATCTCCGGTTTACGTGATCACTTATAATCGCTGTAACATTTTTCATCTGTAATATGGCCTTTCCAAATTTGTTTCCCAAAGTCTATGAGCATCTGTTTGAAGCACCTCAAGAACTTGTTTATGGAAACAAGTCGTTGGTTTAGCACAACAAAATCGAAATCATATAAAATTATTCTCTTATTTGATGTCCCTGCTCGCTTTCCTCTTTCATCAAGACTACGTAGCAACCAGCCGCCGTGGCGAAGTGGTTACGTCGCAGACTCCCGGCTGGGAGGTCGTGGGTTCGATTCCCATCAGAGCCATGTGGGATTTTTCTGCCTCGATCAGCTCCTACCCAGAGTTGAGTTTGCAACGGGCTCAGCTGGGAAGACTAAGACATCACAGTCGAGGTTCATCCACTTAATGTATGCGTCTCTGAGAACGTTGCTCAAATTTCTGGACCAAAACTGCAGGTGCATCTCTCTATCTCTCAGGCCTGGTTGACGCCGGGATATATTATGAAAGTAAGCGTAGAGTAGAGCCCTGCCGTGCAGTCCCAGACCGGAATGGAAATCTGTGGCATCATCTTCATCATCCTCATTCTCATCGGTCAGCATACAAAGAAAAGCCTCAAATTCTGTGGCCTCCTCATGCCCTGATCTCATAGTGACCTCAGTTTCGATGCCCTCTCCACGTCTGTGGACTCGGTTTGATTCTGTTAGGGTCACCGATATCGGCAAATTCATGGGTCTGTCGTTGGACGGACGTGGTGGCGCCTGTTAACGACCAATCTGTCGCCCCTGCCCAATTTGTCGCCCGGCGACAAATTGGGCCTCAACACCAGGACCAATTTGTCGCCCAGGCGACAGATTGGTCCTCAACACCAGGACCAATCTGTCGCCCATTCTAAGTTTTTGAGGACAACAGATTGGGTCGCACTTCACTGTCCAATCTGTCGCCCCTTGGCCAATTTGTCGCCAACTTACCTTGCTCTCAAAAAGTTGATGTTGGGCCACAGTTTCTCTCAATCCCGCACTTTCTCCTAAAGTGAGAGAAAGTGTGGGGCTCACTTTCTCTCACTTAAGAAGAAAGTGTGGGGGCTCACTTTCTCTCACTTAAGAAGAAAGTGTGGGGGCTCCCTTTCTCTCACTTAAGAAGAAAGTGTGGGGGCTCACTTTCTCTCACTTAAGAAGAAAGTGCGGGATTGAGAGAAAGTGTGGTCCTTCCCCTTTCGCACTTTCTCCCATGTGAGAGAAAGTGTGGGAAGTGCCCCATATTTTTATTTATTTATTTTCAATTTCGTTATTAGTTTCTTGTCTTTCCTTAACATCAAACTAAGAGCCAAATGACAATAATATCTAATAAAAAGTGATGGAATGAGACAGGAGTTTATTGTTGTTTTTCTTTTGAATGGTCACATTGAGAAATCTTCAGAGTGCATAATCAATCAGAAAAATCAAACATGCAAGTGTCAAGTAGTTAAATCAACTAGTTATCAAATCCAAATAATATAATTCACGCTGGAAAGTAGGCAAACACACAAAAAATGTTGCTTATGTCATTTTGGTAAGATTATATGGACATGGTATTAAACATTGGCCATAAACGTTACCTGTCCAATACTCTCCCTATCGAATGGGGTGACCACGAAGTAGTTCAGTTTATTATAAAATCCAAATGTTCACTACTTGGGCTGCGTATGCTCTAATTGTAATTTTATAATATTCACAACCTAGATAACTACTGGTCAGTGCCAAAACCAGTGGTCAGCTTCATGAAAATTTCACGTTTTCACTATTTCACTGCATATTGGTGTGTTATAAACGCTTCTGTACAGTTTACAGTATAGATGTCCGGTGGTCAACAAGATTGACCAGTGGTCAGTTTCATGTAAATTGAATATTTTCCTGAGTTCACTCCATATTGATATGTTTAATGCTCTCTTTTTTAATGTAGAAGACCAGTGGTCTGCAAGAAAGACTAGTGATAAGTTTTTATGTCAATTTCATATTTTCACTATCTCATTCTGTATTGATGTGTTATAGGGTGTATATGCTTCTTAAAACGTAGTATGACTAGTGGTTAGCAACAATGACCAGTGACCAGTTTGGAAAACGTAATTGCTTACTGTTTATTATATGAATATTTCTGTGCTTCCTGCAATTTAGATGACCAGTGGTCAGTGACAATGACCAGTGATCAGTTTGATGCCAATTGCATATTTTAAAAAAAAATGCTTGACAGACAGAGTGTTGTAGCAGTGGTCAGTGACAACGACCAGTGATCAGTTTGATGCCAATTCCATATTTAAAAAAAAATGTTTGACAGACAGAATATTGTTGTGGTATGGGCGTTTCTCTGCCCCTTACAACGCAGATGACCGGTAATCAGCAAGAATGGCCAGTTTTCATTGTGATGTAAATTCCATGTTTTCTCTATTTGATTGCATATTATTGTGCGATGAGCATTTTTCTACCTTTCATGACGTAGATGACCTGTGGTCACTTTGATGCAGTATCTATCTATCTATATTTTTTAAAATGTACCTCTCCTCTTAATATGATGTAGGTCAAAATAGGTTGTATAGATTCTGTATCAAAGAGATCATGAACATCACTGAACTGACCATGTACAGTAAAACCCGGTTAATTGAAAGAGCCTTTGAACCACCTATGGCTTTTAATTATCCGAATTTAAAATTATCTGCGTGTTGAGTTAATCTAAATTTTTGCCCAGTCTAAAACAAACTCAAAATAAACCTAACAAATTGAAATTAACTGAGCAAGTCAAGGAGTAGTCCCAAGGAATTTCAATTAACTGGGCTTTGTTGCAGCATTGGCATTACTAGGAACCGAAAATGACGAGAGAGAGAGAGAGAGAGAGAGAGAGAGAGAGAGAGAGAGAGAGAGAGAGAGACAGACAGACAGACAGACAGACAGACAGACAGACAGAGAGTGGATGTGGGGTACGTAGGGGGAAGGGGGAGCAGAGGCAAGGTGCCAATTTTCATGCTATGTGAATACAGACTCTCAGTGTTGTTTTTATTTCTAGTTGTTTTTTTTTTCTAGACTAAGAAAACGTGTGCGAGAGGTGCCTGCCAGAAGTGACTATCACAAAAAGAATTGGTACAATAAACGCTCACACCAAATTAGAAGAGAATGGGCCCCAATACCGTGGAGTTACAGGGGGCGCGATTCTTTATTACCCTGCCACAGGAGTAGAAACACTCCAACTTCAAAAGTAGTTCGCTGTGACACTGTGTTTTTCTATCCGCTCAAATATTCCCTCTTCAATCATGATGTCTTCCCTATAAGGTCTATCCCATCAAAATATGCAACACCTGGGCCCAATCTGTCGCCGGGCGACAGATTGGTCCTGGTGTTGAAGACCAATCTGTCGCCGGGCGACAAATTGCGCAGGGGCGACAGATTGGTCGTTAACAGCGCCCTCGGGAGGGAGAACTCACTCTCGCCGGCTCCGCGACTAAGTCAATCATTGTCATCAGTAGGGGGCTTAGCAGATGGTGTCCTACGTATGTTGGATCAGAATAGGCACCACTGAACACCACCGAAGTGACTCGGCAGCAGTGCAGTTTCTCCTCCGGTGGGTTGCCTCTTGACGACCTGACATTGACTGCTCCCGGTGGATTGCCGGTGCTGGGGCTGTGGCGTGCCGGGCCGGGCAGTGGCTGTGGATGGGGTGTTGGAATCAGCGGAATGGGTATACTGCTACTGAGGCGGCACAGAAGATGGGACATAAAAAAGACTTCGTTGCATGTTTCAAGCTTTGTATGAAAGTCTACAGTGTTCGGTTCGGTTATGTTAAGCAGTATAGAATGAATGTGATAATACTAATGAGATTAAAAAAAAATGTTGTCCCATTTCCCCACAGAATATCTCAACTGGCGTATTTCTGCTCACACCTAGGAATCGTTTTGTTGCGAACGTATCTTTATTTTCTCTTTCTATATACACATCGCACAACCCTGAGCCATACAACAGAATTGGCTGCATTTGAACATCAGATATGTTTTTTTTTATAAAAGCACACAAAAAAGCAAAACAAAAAAAAAAAAAGAATGAGAGAGAGAGAGAGAGAGAGAGAGAGAGAGAGAGAGAGAGAGAGAGAGAGAATGCGTAACTGGATGCATGGTTTGGATTTTTGTTTTCTGTGTGTTCAGCACGTGATTTTCTATATATTGTCACTGCATTTCCTTTAGTGGTATGATTGGCCAAGACTTCTGTTTGTTTTTTGTTTTTTTACTCGCTGTCCCATCTCCCATACCACTTCAGGTATACCACCTTATCCCTACACTGCTCACTCCGGCTCCCTGTTCAAAGCCACACCCTGGGTTGTCCCGCCACCTATAATCCACAGGGAGCAGTCAATGTCAACCCGCCACCGGTCCCGCCACCGATAATCCACAGGGAGCAGTCAGTGTCAAGCCATCATGAGGCGATCCACCAGAGGAAACGATTCACGACTGTCGAGTCACTTCATTGGTCTTCAATGGTGCCTGTTCTGATCCAGCATACGCAGGAGACCTGCACCACAGCCCCAAGCTCACGACAATAATTGCTTAGTCGCCGAGCCAGTGTGAGTGAGCGTCTCCCTTCATAGCGCGTCACCACGGCCTTCTAGTGACGTACCCACCAACTCGCCCATACCGGCCACCTGAACAGGAACTCGCATAGGGCATAGACATGGAGAGTAAATTGAAACTGGGGTCAGCATAAGGGCAGGGTACGCAGTGAAAGAGAATTGTCAACGTTTTATGCTAATCGATGACGATGAGGACGATCTATGGAGTTCCGTTCTTGCCAAGTACGACAAGCCAGAGCTGTACTTCGTTTATATATATATATATATATATATATATATATATATATATATATATATATATATATGTATATATATATATATATATATATATATATGAGTCTCCGTGTGTTTGCGTGTGTGTGTGTGTGTGTGTTGTGTGCGTGTGTGTGTGTGTGTGTGTGTGTGTGTGTGTGTGTGTGTGTGTGTGAGTGAGTAAATGTGTGTGTGTGTGTGTGTGTGTGTGTGTGTGTGTGTGGTGTGTGTGTGTGTGTGTCCCTATAGCAACCAGACCCGAAAAAAAACAGACACCTGCAGTGTTGGTCATGAAATTTGAGTAACAATATGAGAGATGCGTCCACTCCTCAGTGGATGAAAGTGGGCTGTTCATCTGTGGTTGTAGAATCTCAAACAGAACCCACGGCAAACTCACCTCTGAGTAGGAGTCGGCGGGGGCCGAAATCTCCTGTAAATAAGTGGGTCTGATGGGAATCGAACCCACGACCACCCACTCCGCCATCCGCCAGGGAAATGACCGCGTCAGTGCGGCAGGTAAGACTGACCGACTCTTGTTGAACATCTTCAGCCAAACTAAGACAAGTTGGAAGAATATTTCCCCTCAGAGCTGACATCTGTTCAGACTTCAACCCTTCCCTAATCCTTCGAAGACACTTTTATCCGAGGTCATGTGTGTGAACGCGTGTATTCAAAAAATATCGCGCGCACCTTTCCACTTTTCGATGAGTATAGAAGAGCAGACCGTCTTGGGTCGGTGGTAAGGATGACACAGAAATAAATCACAAGCGCATGCACACTTGTATTGTGTTTCCGAACACGGAATGTGGCTACCTTCATGACGGAACTAGAAACTGTCACTTGTGCAAAAACCTAACTGAAAGCGCACGCGCGCGCGCGCGCACGCACACACACACACACACACACGCGCGCGCGCGTGCATGCATGCACACACGCAGTGAGAGAGAGAGAGAGAGAGAGAGAGAGAGAGAGAGAGAGAGAAAGAGAGAGAGAGAGAGGTTTATACTCTGCCGTTACAAATCGTCATTTCTATTATTAAAGTTAATCCCGTCGGTCAGGCTGATTTAACGTTTGTGTTATCTTTTGGTAGTATGTTGAATTGAAAACGCGCGCGCGCGCGCGCTTGTGTGTGTGTGTGTGTGTGTGTGTGTGTGTGTGTGTGTGTGTGTGTGTGTGTGTGTGTGTGTGTCTGTGTCTGTGTCTGTAGGTGTTAGTGCGTGTGTGTGTGCGCGAGTGTGTGTGTGTGTGTGTGTGTGTGTGTGTGTGTGTGTGTGTGTGGCGCGCGCGCGCGCGCGCGCGCGCACGTGCGCACACACTTACTGGCAGACTATCAGCGGCAAAATGGATAGAGCGGAGTCAGTTTTATTTTCTTACACAGTATTCAGAACAAGCGGTACTTTAACCGAGACTGTTAGACTTGTCACTGTATAGTAGACCTACCCCAACATTGTAAATGATACCAGCTCTCACCTTAGCTCATGACTGACTGCCACATGTAATGATACAGCTCTCACTAGCTATAGACTAGACCTGCCCCAACATTGTAAATGATACCAGCTCTCACCTTAGCTCATAGACTAGACCTGCCCCAACATTGTAAATGATACCAGCTCTCACCTTAGCTCATAGACTAGACCTGCCCCAACATTGTAAATGATACCAGCTCTCACCTTAGCTCATAGACTAGACCTGCCCCAACATTGTAAATGATACCAGCTCTCACATTAGCTCATAGACTAGACCTGCCCCAACATTGTAAATGATACCAGCTCTCACCTTAGCTCATAGACTAGACCTGCCCCAACATTGTAAATGATACCAGCTCTCACCTTAGCTCATAGACTAGACCTGCCCCAACATTGTAAATGATACCAGCTCTCACCTTAGCTCATAGACTAGACCTGCCCCAACATTGTAAATGATACCAGCTCTCACCTTAGCTCATAGACTAGACCTGCCCAACATTGTAAATGATACCAGCTCTCACCTTAGCTCATAGACTAGACCTGCCCCAACATTGTAAATGATACCAGCTCTCACCTTAGCTCCTAGACCTTTCCATACGACTGTGCTCAACATAACAGTGAAACGGACTGCTCACCTGATCACTGCACGCTGTTGTCAGTATAAACATGATTGCCAGCTTGCTCAAATTCAGAAGAGGAACAATATGGCGCCTGGCCAGCATGTGTGAGAACTTCGTTCAACCATAGTCCTTATAATTATACACTCTGTGACACCACCCCGTCCTGGTCCTTATAATTATACACTCTGTGACACCACCCCGTCCTGGTCCTTATAATTATACACTCTGTGACACCACCCCGTCCTGGTCCTTATAATTATACACTCTGTGACACCACCCGTCCTAGTCCTTATAATTATACACTCTGTGACACCACCCCGTCCTAGTCCTTATAATTATACACTCTGTGACACCACCCCGTCCTAGTCCTTATAATTATACACTCTGTGACACCACCCCCTCCTTCGCTTTTTGTCCTCTCCTTGTTCCACCCTCACTACCCCTACCCTAGTCCAGTTATAAAAAATGAAACAAACAAAGAGCCTGAAAGCGCGATATACAGTGTATTCCTCCAAATAGCCAAATATATCAGGAAAAAAGTTACAGAAAGATGGATAGATAGACATATAGACAGACAGATAGATAGATAGACAGATAGATAGACAGACAGATAGATTGACTGACTGATACATAGATAGATAGATAGTTGGATGGATGGATGGATGGATGGATGGATATAGATATATAGACAGAGATAGAGATAGATAGACAGGCAGAGATAGAGATGTAGACAGCTATAAATGTATAGATATACTGATCATAGCAAGAGAGAGAGAGAGAGGGAGGGAGGGAGAGAGGGAGGGAGAGAAGAGAAGAGAAACGAACATGCTGTATCTGTCAGGCTCGCTAAGACCTGAACCAGCTAGGGAGGGATAGACAGACTTACAGACCTACAATACCTAATGCCCCAACTCAAATAAGCAGTCCAGAAACAGATGACCAGTTCACACACATACAATTTCATTCAAACCACGACACCGGGGTCCATAACATTGAATGTTTCACTCACTACCCACACGATCACTCTCTCTCAAACTCAAACATTCAACCCCTTGACACAATTTGCACACAGATTTCTAGTCACACCCTCCTGCACAACAAAACTAACATAAGGTTATGAAACTAATTAATGACTAAACTTAGTTCGGGTCAAATCCCAATGTGCCCTGCCTGGTGTGATGCATCGCTACCATGCAATGCAACCCACACGACCGATAACACCTTGACTACTGGCCCAACAGGACACCGTGAATCCGAGACCTACTCAACAAATTCACTTACAGGCTCATACACAAGCCAGCAACCAGGGAATGAACTCAGACACAATGACAGACCAATCACTAATATAGAATGCCCAAAACTACAATTCTGTGACACATGCATTCAAGATTAACTAAACCGGATTACATTCCAACAACAGCACGCGTGACCAATTGATAATCCAATAACTGGGTTGCTATGAAACACTTGCACCGAATGGCCCAACCAAGTTGTCCAAAATGTAAGAAATGTTTATCTAAATGTCTCTTGCCACCACACAAAAGACAAATTATCTTGAAAACCCGTGCAGCTTGCGACACACACAAGCAATGACTAATTAACCAACACTAAACCAACTGTGCAATGATATCAACTAAACAAATTTAAAGTCACTAAGGATCTTCTGCTGGTGTCTGTCACACACTGGGTAGTCCGCTCCATGACTGATGAACGATGGCTCACTGTCTTGATCCCGGAAATAATGTCCAATGCTGTTACCTCAAAAGCCCCTGTTCGTCGTCAACATTCACATGTACTACTCGGGACTGTCACAGCAACAGGAACAGTAGCCCACGCCGTGTCACTCCTCGCACAGGGATCCGGTCAACAGCTAAGACAGGAGTACAGGGAGACATCTGTGGACACATACAGGCGCATCCCCCACTAAGAATCTATCATGAATCCCATAGGACCCTACACATACTAAATTCACTCTCACCATGAGCACAACATGTGGGAGTCGAAGTCATTACTGTAGAGAACTATAAAATAGGCATTCTGGCTCACCCACCTCCGCCAGCTCCAACCGGCTAAAGCCGGTTTCGCTGCTGCTCCGGCGGCTTACCCAGAATGCCTATTTTATAGTTCTCTAATAGTAAACACTTTACAAACATACATAATGTGTAGGATTATCTGTTTTTAACACTAATTTAGAAAACTTTTGAGACTTAAGTTCTTGATCAATAAACATCATTTTTACGCATACATTCATCAAATGTAAAATAAATTTCTGCAAAACTCTTCACATCTGGCCGCATTACTGATCACCTCTGGATCTCACTTGAGACCCTATGGCGCCCTAGGGCCCCAAGCCAGACCCAGAGGGTCACATATAACACGGCCATACTGATCACCTCTGGATCTCACTTGAGACCCTATGGCGCCCTAGGGCCCCAAGCCAGACCCAGAGGGTCACATATAACACGGCCAGATGTGAAGGGTTTTGGGAATATGCCTCCAACAGTAGTATACTTTTATACTTGTTTGCCTGCTTTCTATTTGTCTAATTTGGGCAATCCCCTCACCCCCATTTTAGTGGTCCTTCCCATAGCCGCACCAGGGCGACCATTTTAGGTTTACGGGCGTTTATAGCCGCGCCAGTGACCATATTCTGGGTTTACGGGCGTTTATAGCCGCGCCAGTGACCCAATACGAAAGTAGGAAGGATCACTTGAGGGCAGGGAAGAGGGCAAATTTAGACTTTTCAATGCCATGACAACCAAGTATTTAAAACTACTGCAGGCATATCCCCAATGTTGTTAACTTCAAGATTTATATATATACTGTACACAAACAAACGCTTTACAATTACATGGTGTCTACTTGTAAAGTTGTTTTTATTTGCCTAGAGTAAAGTTGTTTTTAAAGTTGTTAAAACAACACCAAAAGCTAAATAACAAAGTGCATCTTACCTTACTTTTTAGTCACTACTTTTTAATAAATATTTGTTTTAAATGCTTTTAGATTTAAATATAAAAATGCTGCTTTTAATACATAAAATTGGGAAAAGATTATTTTGAGGTGGGGAATTTAGCCGCCTAAATTTATACAATGACGTCTAACGCCTGTACTAAACGACGCCGGTGGGGAATTTAGCCGGCTAAATTTATACAATGCCGCGTGGGCGGCCTGCAGTAAACGACGCCCTTACATCCGTTATGTGTAACTTGACACGAACCCGGAAACAGTGCGGCGCTTCGACTCGGCTATTGTGCAGTTGAGTAAGCCGTGGCCAGACATGTCTGACCTAGATACTACATAAAGGCAGAAGGGAGTTGTCTCCCCGGGAAAGAATGTAACAATTAATTGTGAAAAAAATCGTCATTAAGTCGTTCTAGGTTCTTATTCAAGTCGGCATCACGTTCTTATTTAAGTTCTTAACAAGTTTTTATTCAAGTTCTTAACAAGTCAACATCAAGTTCTTAACAAGTTCTTATTCAAGTACTTATTCAAGTTCTTAACAAGTCGTCATCAAGTCGTCATTAAGTTCTTATCAAGTCGTCATTAAGTTCTTATCAAGTCGTCATTAAGTTCTTATTTAAGTTTTATCAAGTCGTCATCAAGTCGTTATTAAGTTCTTATTCAAGTCACTTATAATTATTTATTAAGTTCTTGAAATATTATTCCATCTGAAATGGATCAAAATGATCTTTTGTTGTTGGCGGTTCTGGCATGCTTTTTTGTTTGGCTTCTGTATTTAGTGGCTGTGATTTTTTTGACTGCTTTGGTTTTTGCTGGCGTTGTTTATATGTTTTATAAACGTAATAACCACCCCCACCAACAGCAATGACGCCAAAAATGCTAACTCTTTTAATCCAAATAATCCATGTCGACTTTGGTGTTGTAGGTCTTGAATCAACTTGTGTATTTACAGCTGGCATTGAAACAACTGTTGGCGGTGTTATGTTTTCATTATGAGTTATATTCTGTGATTGCAACATTAATTTTTTTTGTTTGTTCCACTCTGCTAATTTTTTTCCTGCTGCAACACGCCCAGGATGAGGAGGCTTTTTACTGGTCACTTTCTCCATCAATGTTTTCTGCTGATTTTCTGGCTCGGTCATTTTGAAGGGAAACAAAATCTATATGATTAAAAGTAATTAATCCCATGATTAATGGCGATAACAATGTTCCAAATCTGTAATATAGATCACATCCTAGAGACTCTAATGACTTTGTTAAAACGGGATCCTGTGTTAAATCATACATAAAATCTTGTTCAGAATCAATGGGAGCAAATCTACTAACTAGTTTAGTGTACAAACTAAGAACCGTTTGCCCAACACTTTTTACCATTCTTGACCCCAGTTGCGCTTCATACCTGTTGTGATACTTTACAATGTCTTGTGGCGACATTTGTTGAATCTGTTCTATGCTGAATTCATTTCCAAGGTACTGTTTTGTTTTTCCACATGCTGCTAAAGAATACAGCCTTTCCTTTTGACGCATAATAGCTTGGTCATCAACTTGATCATTTGTAAGTTCAGGAAGTAAATCATCGCAGTTCATGTTTTATTAATGAATAAATATTATTTTATTTTTTTAAAAATGAGCACCGAAAAAACTATTACTAACCTTGTATACCATTCTGCTGTTATTGGAGGTCTAAGTGTAGGATACACAATGCTTGGTAAAAGCTTGTTAAGAATAAAACCAGCAGATCTTGGCAAACTAGACTTTGAAGACTCAGCAAAGCTGATTGCTGTTATTACAGCTTCGTTTGCTACGAAAGATTTTCTAGTTAAGCAAGGAATAATTCCAGAAAATATAAATATGTAAAAAAAATACATTTATAAAAATGGCTTCACTCGTAATGATGATAGGCGGCGCAGTGGTCAACGCGCTTGCTTTCAGCGGAAGTAATTACGCGTTTAGTAAACTACAAAATAACGATGAGAGAAAAAGACATAACAGAGCTATGGAGCAACTAGCTGCTGCACAAGACACCTATGAAAAGCAAAGAATGGAGCAGTTAGATTTTATTAACGACAGACTTAAACAACAGGGACATGCAGCTTACACATTTAAAGATGTTGACCAGGCAATAAAAGAATATTTTCTAGTAACAGGCAAACAAGTTGAAACATTGCCCCCACCAAAATTTAGCGATTACTATCAACCATCAGAAAAACAAAAGATGCAAGAAATATTGTTTATTGTCTTTGGCATGACCGCTGTGTATTTTGTTGCACATAATATTGGCTGAATAAAAAATGAACAAGATCTATTATTCGCCAAAAGGATATTGGAAGGGAATAACAGCAATTAAAAAGCTAAGCCAAGCAGCTGGAGTCAGTGAACAAACAGCAAAGGAATGGTTATCTAAACAAGCGATTTGGCAAATTTATCTACCAGCGCCTAAACGAATACAAAGACCACACTTTGTGAATACAATACCGAACGACACCCATCAAATGGATCTTCTATATTTACCCCATGATACGATTAGACGAAAAAGATTTAAGTACGCACTTACAGTCATTGACATAGCTTCAAGATACAAAGATGCGGAACCATTAACACAAAAGAGTGCTTCTGCTGTTGCTGTTGCTATACAACTGATATATCAACGAGGACCCTTAACTTATCCTCGCATGATTCAAGTCGATGATGGGAAAGAATTTAAAGGACAAGTGAATCAATTATTGTTAAAACATAGAGTTACCATTAAAAGAGGCATTCCAGGAGTTCACAGATCACAGGGTTTGGTTGAAAACTTTAACAAACAGTTATCTGAAAGACTTTTCTCCTACCAGTATCACAGAGAGCTGATTGACAATTCTCGCAACACAGAATGGGTTAGAAGGCTGCCCTCAGTTTTGCGCGCAATGAATAATGAAGAATTTAAAGGTCTAAAACCAGTACAAGCAATCAGAAAACAAACAATAAATGTTGTTGAAGGAGAGTCTTCATCAAGCAAACTATTACCATTTGGTTTGAAAGTGAGATACCTTTATTCACCGGGAGAAGCGGAAGGGGACACTCGCATCAGGGCAACAGATCCAGTTTGGAGTGTTGATCCATATGAGATAAAAAAAATTGTGAAAATGAATCCGCCCGTGTATTATTTACGAGAAACTGACACAACAAAACGGCCGGCCCCTCAAAGATCTTTTGTGAAGGAAGAACTGCAGATAATCCCACCAGACACAGTTCCGCTTTAACTGATTTACGTAAATATATTTGAGTTAAAATGGAAGCTCAAAAAAAATTATTTGCGTATAGATTTATTATTAAAACAATGATAAAGAATAAACTACCCATTGATCCTAATTTATATGAAAAAATCAAAAATCTTGAAAAAATCAAAAATCTTGAAACAACAACCACAAATAATCCGGCTATACTGGATAAAGAAATTACTGAGTATCTAATTGCGCTTGACCAAATGACCTCCAATGCCCGATTGCATATGAAAACTCTGGATTAACAAACACACGTTTTGTGTTTGTTCTATCTAATGACTTCTTTGTTACAACAGTTGTGTTGATCTCATGTAGATTAGATCGCAGCTTGTAATTGTCATGATGAAAAGTCTTATTGCCAAACAATGCTTCTTTATAGTTGTCATGGGATATGCTTGACTGCACAACACTGCGAGATATTCCCTTTGCTTTTTTAACAACTTTTTTTTGGCTTGAAAGACTGTACATTTTCGACCTCAAACCAACAAACTCCTTGATCACACCTCCAGATAATTCATCCTTCATCTTACCTAAAACCTTCTTGTTAATATCTGAATGCAAAGGCGAATCTTTAGGGTAATCAGATGTGTCGTACCATCCCGCATGCCCTTTAGCTACTTCTAATTCCATGTCTTTGTAAAAATCTTCAGTAGGGATGTCGATTACAAAGGAATCTGTATCTGTGTAAAGTACTTTGGACTCAGGATACAAGGGTTTAAAGTAGTCGTAAAGAAATTCTAACATCAAAAGCTTCGACAGCTCTAAAACAGTAAACCCAATAAAAACGGGCTTATCCAATTTGACTTTCTTTTTTTTCATCATTATGCCAAAAAGCTGATCATGAAATCTTCTGAAGTCCTGATAATTAGGTTTTGAAGTCAACTTAATTGCAACGTTTTCTCTGGTGACCAATCTAACATCTTTACGCTTGTGCGGATTTTCCATAGTCTTTCCAAAACAGCTGTTGTTCATCAACTTGAAAAAGTCTTTTTCTGAAGCATCTGCGGATTTAGTTCTGAGATCAGTGTTCTTCATTATGTATGGTTTCATGAACTGTTCTTGATCAAAAGCAATTATACGATGAACAGCTGTCAACTTCAAACCATGTCTTAAATAAAATTGAAGAAGTCTGTAATGACAGACATAATTTTTTTTGTCACGAAGATTAGGCACAAGTTTAGGCGGTTCTGTCATTGACACTTTTAGACTTTCTGCCGCTAATGGATAGTCATTATGGTAATCATGAAGTTCATGAGGATATTCTAAATCAACTTCTAGAATGAGACCTCTTTTACGATCAGCTTCTAGAGTAGGTAGCCATTTTAAAAACTTTTGAATGTCTTTGAGTCCTGTGTACATTTTAAAGTTGCGTAATGGAAGTGATTGCGCCATTGCCCATCCATACAGATTGTTTGCATCTAAATACATAAGATAGTTAGACCTTTTACTTGGATCATAGTCGTCCAAGTATTTGTTGTTTGCTTTACAGTAATGGTGCGACGCCATACTGATTCCCCCACGCAATCCGTTTTCAATCATCTGAAGCATTGGCAGGTCAGACAATAAATCAATTTGTACTCCAGTAAATTTTAAGAAAGCGTCCCAGCTCATCCCGGGCGCAGAAATGTAATGCGCAGGATCCAGGCTGTAATGTTTCATGCAGGTCTTCCTATAATTTTCAAAGACATCCGCCAACAAACAGGTATCCGCCATTAAATAGGAATCATGATAGTCTCCCATCGTTTTACACTCTAACTTCTGCCACGCATCTTGAGCATGCTGGTAATCAGAATCACTGATGTCCTTTACTCTAAGACTAGAAAAGAACGCGCCTTTAGGCGGAAGTGTATCTTCGTCAAACCTTTCCCAACTGTTCATGTACTCATAAGGGTAAACGCCCTTTCTAACAAGAGTTGGGTCAAAATATTCTTCTGTTATTGGGCAGGACTTTAAGGATCCTGCCAGTGACTCTAAACTCCCCATCATGTGTTGCATAGAGTCGTAGAAAGACATGTTATTTAAAGTGAAACACATGTACTTTCTGATGACTGCGCAATGCATGACACCCTGAAGTCGCTGGTTACTGCTTGCATTATAAGGTGAGAGTCGTAACCTCGCAAGTTGTGAAAGAATATAGGCAGCTTCCATGTCTTTGGTTCAAACTTTAGTTGAAGATTGCATTTGTTATGTGCTGCTCCTCTAAACTTTCCACTAATGTGATCATGGTCTCTTACTGTTGGATTCTCTGCGGTGGCAACCAAGGCCGCCCCACAAATCCAACAGTGAGTGGCTGAGTCATACTGTTGTTGGTCTTCAGGCGTCATTATGATTTCAGATAAGTTTAGATTATTAGAACAGGCATTACGCACTTGCTGCATGCGTTTTAAGAAGTATTTTGCAGCATTTGGTCCTCTGTATAATTCTGGCTTTGAATGGGCGCCATCCGACCTAACAATGATGAAGGCAAATGAGCAAATCTGATGATTACTCATTAAGACTGTTTTAGGAAGTTTCTGTGGGGTTGGTCCTTCATAAGGAACAATGAGTGATTCGAAGTCTGCGTAAACAACATATGGACTAGTTTGCAACCGTTTCCAGTTCTTAAAACTAACTTTACTGCCTTCTCCGGGCGTAATTAGTTCTGTATCACAGTCAACTGGGCTAATACAATGTTTTACATGTTCGCTCGCAGCTTGAACGGACGGAATTCTTGTTAAACATTTTCTACAAAATTCTTGTTTGCTATGTTGTTTTGTAGTATGCACTAGTAATCTACTCATTCTGCGTATTAGAGTGTAGTGCAACCCATTAAGGCTTTGCATTAGGAGTAAGTCTACATGACTCCTGGTTGGTTCGCCTATTGTTGGACTGTTCTTTGACACTCTAATTGGCAGAAGGTTGGTTTCTTCAGACCATGTGTAGACATTAACAGTTATTGGCGGATTTTGTTTTTCAAACTGATCAATTTTGTCTACAGCCATAGGAAATTCAAGGCCGTTAAAGTTAAGATCATTGGCCCACTGTAAATAGTTAGATACTCTCTCTGCATTTTTGGCAACGTGATGCAGCCTAGCAAGAACGCACCACATAAAACATTTGTCGTCTGAATTCTTTATGTTCAGAACTGCTTTCTTTGCAACTAATGTTGGAGGCAGTGGAATGTAAGCCTTGCCTACAATTGGCTCATACTTAGCTTGTCTTAATCTGATGTCTAGGACTTCACCCTCTGACCAACCAGAGCCTCTCATTTTAGCTGCTTCAGAGGCTTCATTAAACTGTGTAAGAAGTTGATCTGCCCAACCGGGTGTTAAGTCATTATGAGAAAGAATAGTCTGCTGTTTAGTTGAGACCCAGACTTCTAGATTTTCTTCGTTTATTGTTATATAGTCGATTAAAACAACTAACCTTACTTTAACTGGAGGGTTTATTGTTAGTTTACTTGGAACTTGAGAAATAGCGTGTACAACGCTTGCCTGTACCTTTGTTGGATCAATAACTTCTAAAACGACCTCATTTAAAGCTTTTGACAAACGCTCTTCCTCGAGCATTGCTTCAAACAATTCATCTGAACCTTCATATATCTTATCCATGTTGAGCTTCTTTTCTAACTCAAAATATTTATTTAAATCAAAAAAATAAAAGTTAATCAGAATCAATATCAACGGTCTTTTTGTGCTTGGACTCATAAACTAAAGTATAAACGCCCTTTGGGGTTGTTAATGTGAGCTGTTTAGAACAGAGTTTAATGTTTCGTTTACTTTTTTTAAACGTTCCTTTTTTATCTGGTCGGTGTCTGGCTGTTGAGAAAAAGTTGCCCTTGCCTTTCTTTGAAGATCAAACTTTTGTCTTTTGTAGTCCTCAAAATCAGCCTGTAGGCGACTAAATTCTTCATCCGTGATGTTTGAGTCAGCAAGTGCTTTATTTATTGTCAGTTTGAAGGAACTAAGTTTAGCTGTTATTAGTTGAACCATAGCTGTGTGCTTCTGGAGTTTAGCTTTTATTTTTTTGCTGACAGCACTTACAGCCAATGAACACAGGCCAAGAGTTAAAGACAAACCACCTAGAGGTATAGCTACCGGTGCACCTACGCCTGTTGCTAAGAGACCTACACTTGTTCCTGCTGATAGAGCACTAGTGATCGATGCTCCAGTATTAACATATGTAACAGCATTAAAGACAGCAGAATACCTTCGTTTGGTTTTACTGTATTTTGAAAGGTCCTGCTCTAGTTTTTGTTGCATTTGTGTTATGTTTGTTAATCTGAAAGTTTTTATGTCTACAGCAGCAGCTATCTCTTCTTTGGGCACTTTTGGATAAGTCGTAACAGACATGCTTTTTTAAAATAAAAATAATTTAGTATTGGATATCTTTCAATCTGTTATCTTGAATATTCAGCTGCGCATCATATATTAAAAACAAATGTACATTAAGTGGTTTATCACTCTCTTTTTCTTTATCAATTTGAATGTTTATTACGTCTTTAACTGTTCTCCCACTCCCATGCAACTGATTATCTTCTGTTGACCTTAGGTCAATCCATAAACCGTATTTCGTTGTTAAATATTCATCAAGTCTAACACTGTGAAGGTGTAGATCTTTAGACACAAGGTCTACTGTTGGACTTCTACACCTCCCGCCTCCAAACAATTTTCTTATTTCATCAAAATGATGATAAGGTTTAAGCCCGCTACCGTAGACTTGGTTAGGACTACCCTCAATTGAACATTGTACTTTCGTTATTTTAGGATTGATAAACTTTTCACTTTGTCTTTTGAATGGTTCTTCATCTTCACACAGCAATAAAATACCTTTAAGGGATCTTGCTGCGGCGCTAAAACTAAAGTTCCATATTGTGTCTGCCCTGCTTTTAGGATATTTTGAATGATGAATCACTCTTTCGTAATATATTGCTAATTTTGACTGATATTGTTGCTCAATCAGCCTTGCTAAGTTAGGGTTGCTAACAATGTCAAACTCTAACGAGATGTCGAAAATGCTGTACTTGGAATCAGTGTCTGTCGATCTAATGACACGTTTGTATTCATTAAAAGTTAGTTCATATGACAATCTGTCTTTTAATGCTCCTTGAAAGTATGGCGCATGCGCTTTTAACAACTCAAAATCTAAGGGTATGGAAAAGCGATTTCCAAACGCATAACTTACAGCTTCATACTTGTTACCGTCTTTAGCATCTTCGGCGTCTATTCTGTGTTTTAGTGCTTCGTTATTTTCGATTCCTTGAAACGCAAGATCGGCCCTTTCATTCTCGGTTAGCCATAGATCAGAATAGATTAGAAATATGTCTGCATTGTGTAAAGAAAATATTTCTTGCCCCTCAAGTTTTATAGAAATTTTCTTAACAATTGCCCGCCCCAGATTCTGTACAACTGTCCTGTTTACGTCTGTTGCTGAATCAAGTTCTATTTTGAAAGTAAGCCGTGCAGATCCTGGCACAATCACTTCATCTGCTCCTAGGTCTGGAAATTTGACAGTAAGAATCTGATCTGAATCAATAGTAGATGGATTATTTGGAACAATAATATTCTGTTTATTTCCCTTCACGCCAAAGGGCTCTTTCAGTCTTCTATGCGGGTCAAGAATCGAGCCATATGCTTGTGACATTTTTTTTATAAAACAAAATAAAAAGTTAATTATTTAAAACATGGCAGAAGAAGATTATGATGTTTTTGATCCTGGAGACGACATGAGTGAAATGACGCCTTTGACACATCCATTACAATCATTGCGGCGTGAATTAACAGAAAGTAAGGTCAAATCATTTTATCAAAGTTTAGGCCAAGAACCTCCCGAATTTATAGACCCTAATGATTTTGAAACAAAAGATGACCATTTGTTTGTGAAAAACGAGCAAGGACAACTTGTTCAGCTTACAACTAAACCAGACCCATCAAAGTTTTTAGCAAAGACTACAATTAGACAAAGGCTCAGTGTGAGCGATCAAAATCGCCTTGGCATTGCTAAACCACGAAGATTAGACAGTGAGGCAGTTGCTAAACTTCAAAACACACTACAAGAACTCCCAACAGATAACCAAATACAAAACATACCCCTTAAAGATTTAAGCCCAACAGCAGACGAAATAATAGAAACCAGTTTTTCAGAAGAAACAGTATTAAAAACTATGCACGATCCGCCGCTACCTATGAGAGAAATAACGGCCCTTGATCATGCTTTGAAAAGCATCAGAGGCGAATTAACAAACAATTTAGCAAAACTGGGTGAACTAGATGAGCATATAAAAAGAGAAAAAGAAAAACTAGTTGAGGCTGATGACCACAACTTAGGACCTGGTGTTAAAGAAAGAATAACACAAAGACTAAAAGATCTTGAACAAGAGAGATCAGCAAGACTAGAAGTGTTGTCTACTAACCGAGAACAATTACGAACTCAAGTGAGCAGAATAAGAGAAACTATCCAAAGAATTTTATATGAAGACACAACACTAGCAGAACGAATAAGAACACTGTTTAGAGAGCAAGGTGTCACATTAGCAAGTGTTATAACAGCCTTAGGATTTGCAATAAGTACACTGGTGTTGGCTATTACAGGCGGCGGTGGTGGGGGAGCAGTGCCACCAACTCCGTCGTCAGATAAATCATGGGTAAAAAAACAACTCAATCACCTTGCAAGTTTATTAAAAAAATTAGCCAGTAAGGCAATAGATTCTTTGCCTGGTATAATAGGAGGGATCGTTAGCTGGCTTTTGTCTGCCGCAAGTAAAGTAGTTGGCTTTATGGCTGAGCACTTATGGGCATTAGTTGTCTTAATAGTTGGGTTACTTTATAGTAAGATAAAGACCAAGTAATCCTAGGGCAGTTAATCCAATAACAAGTGCTGTCTTTTCATATTCATGGTCATCACGAACAAAGTCCGCGTCTTCAATGGCCTTTGGGCTTTGGGCCTTGGGGATTGGATGGGGTTTTGAGGGGGCCACGGGGATTGGGACTTCTTTTTTTATTGTTTGTAATATTACTGGCTCAGAATTTATGTCGTTTTGTCCAACCTTCTGTTCATTTCCTGCAACAAGGATTTCATTGTTGTAGTTTATTATTGTTCCTACCTGGAGTCTGAGGTCAGAAGGCAGCATGTATAAACCAGTGCCAACAGCAAAGTCTACTTTCGATCTTGCGTATTGCAAAACATTTTGGTACCTTTTAATACTTGAAGGCAAATCAATTGCAGAATTAATAGAATCCTCTAAATTTGCTAAATATTGTTTTTGGGCGTCAAAGCCAGTAGAAGGATCAATTATGTTTGATCTCGTTTGTGCTTGCGAACCTAGCAAACACCAAACATAAGTACGAATAGAGTCGTTTATTCGTTCTATTCCCGCTTTTGTTAGACCCTTAGAAGTATCCAAAATAAATGTTGTCCATGCTGTTTTATGCTCTTGCTCTATGGACCCGAGGTGAACAGTTGTGCCTGAAGAGAAAGATGTGTAAGGAGGATTCCAATCATAGTTATACTTTCTATGCACGCCCCAATAATAAAGGGTGCCTAAACCATGATTAAGATCCAACTTTTGTCTAAAGTCTGTCTTTGGGTCAATATCAAATTCGTTACAGATCCTTTCAAAAGCCTTGTAATCTATTCTGTTGCTGAATGGATTAAACGTTTTGTCATTTGGTAATGGCGCTTGCAGTTCAGACAAAATACGTCTGAAGGTGTAATAAAAATGAAATCTATACACTGACCTCACCAAAGGATCAGGATGATTTAAATGATCAGCATACGACACTCCACACCCAGTTGATGCACAAAACACAGCAAAGTTTAACTGGTTCTGATAAAACTGCATCGGATGACTGAACCACACTTTCGGGATGTAGTCGTTTTTGATAGGAGGGTTAAGATAACGATCCAATGGAGTACTAACCTTTACTTGAAAGGCGTCAGTCTGAGTCACAGAAATGTCGAGGGTGCCAGTTGTTATATCTTTAGGACTGTAGTGCGGTCCAACAGAATATTTTGCATTAGTATATTTGAATGCACTCATTTTTAAATTTGTTTTAAAAATGTTTGTAACAATAACAACTCAAGACAGTCCTTCGTTTTTAGAATATGCTATTGATAATAACTGCGGAACCCAAAGGGTCGCACTCCATGAAATATTCTACAAAGTCGTATGGTTTAATATAAGTCAATCCAAGAGGAATAATGAGATTCGAAAACTTGATGACGGAGGAAACTTAATTAGCCAGTTAACCATACCTGATGGTTATTACGGGTTTTGCTCACTAAAAGAAGCAATGAGTAACTTCGACATTACTCTCAAACTTAACAATGCAAATCTAAAAACAATGTTAACATTCAAACCTGAAAAAGAAGTAGTCCATTACTTTTTTGATGTAGAGCTAGCTAAAATGTTAGGCTTTAAAATCGATTATGTCTATCATAAATTTAGAGTTGCACCAGACGAAACTACTTTTGAGGGAGAATATCCGCTCGATCTTGCCTTATATCCATTACTCTATGTACATTTGGATGAGCTGAGCACTGATGAAAACTTATATGATGGAAGGCCCTCAACTGTTTTAAGAGCTCTTCCATCAGGGAAAGCTGCATATTGCGATTATGAAATTATACGATTCCCTAATTTACAGTTTAAAAGATTAGCTTGTGGGAGGGTCAGATCATTTAATATAAAGATCACAGATAAAACAGGGAAAGTCGTGAAATGTGATAACCTGCACATTGTTTTAGAAATAAAATAATACGTTGTTTTAAAAAATGTCACGTGGACCAGACGATTCGGGGGTCACATTAGCGCCTGAGAGGTGTGTAACTTTAGAATTAAAAGACCTTGCAGACGTTGAGGACTTTGAACAAAACGGTGAGATAGGCACTTTATATGGTTTTGAGTACACTAAAGATGGTTATTATAAGCGCAAAGAGGTTGACGACAACAAAAGGTTTCCTAAACTAGAACAACTACGCAATCTAGAAGCAAATAATACAGGTCAGTATGAATATAAAATAGTTCGAAAAACTGACAACAAATGGCACTTAGAACCATATTTAGAATGGGACATAAAATTTGAATTCTTAAGCCCATTTACATTTTTTGACCGTCAAAAAAGTTTCAGAAAAGCATTGAACTCTGGCCCTTTCCATGTAAGTCTTATGCCAGAGGACAACAGTCGGAGAGAGATCGAAATAAAGCCGTTTGGGGACAAACAGTACATCCTCCACAGAAGAGAATCGGTTTTAAAGAAAGCTTCTACAAAATTACAGTTCATTCCACGCACAAAATTAGGAGACACGTTCACAATGATATTTAAAATTTCTGTCTTAAAAGATCAGGCAAGAAATGGAGCTGTGGGTGTCAGTGACAACCTTATGGAAGGAATTCTTATTAGCTGGCAAAACTTAGACGTTGACAAACTTAAAGTTACTGTCGTCGTTCTTTACAATGGCGAGGATATTAAGGTCATAACAACAAGCAACAAAATTGATATTAGTTTAAATAGAAACGATCTTACAGAACTGAACTGGATTAATCTTACACATTTGGGCCTTATAGGGTTTTATTATACTGAACAAGTTTTGACAGAGAGTATGATAAAAACAATAACTGGTGTAAATTAAATTCTGTTTTAAAACTATGGAGCAAACAACTTTGGTGTCAATGTTAAACTTTATGATAAAAACCCCTCATTGTTCATTGATTTGTGGACAGACTGGTTGTGGAAAAACAATATTTGTCCTCGACCTATTACAAACAGTTTATCGTTATAATTTTGATCATATAGTAATTTTCTGCCCAACACTTAAATGGAACAAAGCATATCACGACAGAAGGTTTATATGGACAGATGATGAAATCTATTTAGTTGACCCTAGCAATAAACTGAGTGAGTGTTTAGAACATTTTTTTAAACTGTTTGAGGGAACGCAGACACTATTTATTATAGATGACTGTTCGGCAGAAAGAGACATAGTTAAAAAGAGAAATACTTTATCAAAACTGGCTTTCAGTGGAAGACATGCTGGGATAAGTATGTGGATTTTATGTCAAAAATATAACTCGGTTTTAAAAGACTTTAGAGAACAGTTAAAGACTGTAGTTTTATTCCACATGAAAGACAGAGACGCATTTGATGAATGTATGAAAGAAAATGATGTTATTGAAAATTCCCAAGAAAAACGAAGGATTAAGCAAAAACTTAAGTCTCAAAAGTTTTCTAAATTAGTGTTAAAAACAGATAATCCTACACATTATGTATGTTTGTAAAGTGTTTACTATTAGAGAACTATAAAATAGGCATTCTGGGTAAGCCGGCGGAGCAACAGCGAAACCGGCTTTAGCCGGTTGGAGCTGGCGGAGGTGGGTGAGCCAGAATGCCTATTTTATAGTTCTCTACTGTGGATGTTCCGTCTCTTAAACTAACCTATTCCAATGATAAGATGCACCCAATGGTAACCTTATCCAAATTAATAAACCAGCGTTAGCAGTTAGCCTTAGCCTAATCACCATTCATTTGTATAAAAGGAAAGAGACTTCCAGACAGACTATACGCAGCTTACTTTACAAGGCACCAGTGCCACACAGTAGTACAAAATCAAAGTCAAACTTCAGTCTGACTCAAACCCATAGCCCGGTCCGACTCCATATCCACTATTATGTACCTCTCTTAGATAGCAGAACAACCTTAAAAAAACATGCATGGCTTCCAACACAATTCCCAACGTCAGGAACAAGGTCCAAACATCTGTAACTTGGAAAGCATGAGATAAAAGATGCAGATACTTATTGCCCAAACTTATTGTCACTGCCACTGCTGTAAACATCACTTACAACTTACAGCCTATGTCTGAACCACGGGACAACCACACACACACCACATCACTACCCCAAAACACTCCCAAGGCTGTCAATCTGTGTTAAAATTGATCTTCGGCTAAAATATCCAGCTGGCATACTCCAATTGACTGCGCAATGCATATAAGGTTGACAAACATATCATCATAAGGTTGACAAACATATCATCATATACGACTTAAACCCAACAATTCCAAACAATGGGCTGTTTCCCCTGGTTAACTTCCAGACAGGTGCCAACAGTACTAGCAACCGCACAGATACCTTATTTCTAGTCTGGCATTAAGGCCTGCTAATAAGATTAAAAGACCATACTGACACCGACAGGTTCCAGTGACAAACTATTGAAAGATCACACGAATGAATGTACTTACACATGCACAAAACACCCTACGTTGATCTTACATGCCCAGAATCGTATCAATTCACATAACTACTCAATGCAAACAATACACTGTTTAATTACAAAACCAATAGCCCTTCCTGGCACTAACGCGGCCCCTTGCCTGGCACCTCAGACAGCTTCCGGCCTCCAGCTGCCCAAAATCAACAAATAAAGATAAGGATTTCCTTCTGAGTTCCCCCGTATCCTGGCTCAATCCAACCGCAAACCAG
>CM065730.1:13258473-13260973 GCA_033310375.1 Conus canariensis | reverse complement strand
AATTGATTTTGGGTGCAAACGCTTCCATCAGTTCATCTCTGGACAGAAAATAACTGTAGAATCAGATCACAAACCACTGGAATCCATTGCCGAAAAGCCTCTGGTTAACGCCCCACCACGTCTTCAGAGCATGTTCATGCAACTACAGAAATATGACTTGAATATCATCCATGTTCCTGGAAAAAGAATTCCAATGGCTGATGCTCTTTCACGCAAGTATCTACCACCAGAACCTACAAGCAAACCAGATGATCCAGAATGCCAAGTACACCGTGTCCTGAAAAATACGCCTGTCAGCGACAGCAAGATGCAGGAGATACAAAAGGCTACAGCAGAAGACCCACAACTCCAAATGCTGCTGTCAGCTATCCAAGATGGCTGGCCCAATGAAAGACAAGACTGCAACAGCAACATTCAAGAATTCTGGAACTTCAGAGATGAACTTACTGTACTCGAAGGAATTATTCTCAAGGGGGAGAAAGTAGTTATCCCAAGCACCCTCCGCACAGAAAGGGTGAAAAAAGTACACACATGTCATCTCGGTATTGAAAAAACCTAAAACGAGAGCAAGAAACATCATGTTCTGGCCTGGGATGGCAACAGACATTCAAAAACCGTATGGCCATGTGCCCAATATGTACCTCTAGAGTCAAATCAAACCCAAAAGAACCTCTCCTACCTCATGAAATCCCTTCACGCCCCTGGCAGAAATTAGGAGTTGATCTCTTCACCTGGAACAACAAAACCTACATGGCAACTGTTGACTACTACAGTCGATACTTTGAGATTGATGAGTCACCAAGCACAACATCTGCTATTGTCGTCAGGAAACTGTCAGTCGACTTTGCCAGATACGGCATACCCGAGACAGTCAGGAGAGACAATGGTCCCCAATTCGCAGCAGCAGAATTCAAAACATTTGCCTCATCCTGGGATTTTCATCGCATCACTTCCAGTCCAGGATATCCTCAATCAAACGGCCTTGTTGAAAGAACGATCACGACAATCAAAAACATACTTGATAAGGCCAAGTCTGATGGACTTAACTCTCTACTCAGCATAATAGAATATCGAAGCACTCCTGTGGAGCATCTCCAGCTCAGTTGCTGATGGGTCGACAACTTCATTCTATCCATCCAACCGCCAGCAAGCATTTGAAACCGAAGATCATCGATCCCAACAGCTTCGTAACCAGACGTGCCAAACTGCAACCTACCCAGAAGCACTATTATGATAAAACTGCACACACTCTACCACCAGTGAAGGCTGGCGATTATGTCCGTGTCCAGCTGACCAAAGGCGATGACTGGAGATCAGCCACTGTCATTGACACTTGCCCTGAACCTCGTTCAAAAGTGAGAGACAATCTTTGAAAACATTGTTTCTTTTCAAAAGAGGGGAGATGTAAAGATTAAGAAATGTCGCACACATTTCTATTCATTTCCGACAACAGACTTATATCCCTTGATGGTTACCATGGGGACACTTCCTAAGAGATCAACGAACGGAATGACCGCATCTTTGGCTCCAGCAACATACCTTACTCACCCATATGCAAGATCGTATCCTTTAAGCAATCAATGCATACACAAAACAAAATTTGAATGGAAATAAATGCTTCGCTTACTCCGTAATTAATGATATGCTCAACAGCAACGTCACTTGGATAATAGGTAGTGATTTACATCAAAATCTGAAACAGGTCCGCTGATCAAATTTAAGGCTAAGACTTTGACGCCGTTTTTGAACATGGATAACTTGAAGCTCCTGGAAATCTCTTTCATCGGTAAATATAATAAAGAATGGCTGGATGAATCTGCCTGTGGTTGTACACGATTCGTTGAATAGTGTTGCTACCATCTGTCCCCCCACATCCCTGGGGCTCCCAGTCCTACTCCCCTACCACACCAACTCGACTACCATGCCATTCCCCCATCGCCGACTTTCCTGCACCCCTCCGCTTTGCCCTTCTCCTCAACAACCTTTTGACAACTGTAAACTTCTCAACACACACACACACACACACGCACACACGCGCACGCGCGCGCGCGTGCACGCCCGCCCGCACTCACGCACGCACACACACACACACACACACACACACACACACACACACACACACACACGCACGAACAAGCACATGCATCCCAATCGGATTCCGCCACAACCATTCCTACCCTCAGTACAAAACGACTAGCATTTCAAACTGAACCGATAGTTTGAAATGATATTGAAATTGTCAATATATACGCAATTTTTCAACTCAGGCCACACACTGCGCATTCCACCAACACGTTATCGCGAGCCTAATCAATAAAGCATGTTCTCTTCCCTCAAATCTTTCAAACGGTTAGAATCGTGTCGACTCTACAAGCCCTGCCCCACACAACGATCCGTCAAGGACCTTGTGAAGCTGTCAGCGATTTAACGTTATTTTGATTGTGACGTCACATCTGAAATTTCAAAACCGAGTGGTGGCCTCAGGCCAGTCCGGGAGTGG
>CM065730.1:13250973-13253473 GCA_033310375.1 Conus canariensis | reverse complement strand
TTTTAACACTACACCCATTTAGTAGTCTGGTGTCCAGGGTTCTGATCCATTTCTCTTCAATGATCGGTCTTTCGTTTCACCACACGTCTTGGACAGGATTGCTACGGCGAGATCGTCTTCAACGTGGTTGAGAAAGTGAAGCATAGTGGGCTTGCCTGTTTGAAATTTTATGTCTCTTTTGTGTTCTACTATTCTCTCCTTTAACATGCGTTCTGTTTCTCCAACATACAATGTTTTGTCGCAACCTTTGCATAGTAGGGCATGTACTACATTTATGTCCGTGCATGTTGCTTTTTTCGTAACCCACCCTGCCCCCCACAAACCACCAGCCCCCAACCCCACCCTCACCACCCACCCCCGGCAAACCCACCCCCCACCCCGAACAAACTCCACCCCCCACTCCCCAAACAACACCCCCCACTTCCCCCCCCCCTTCCCCATCCCCCCTACCGAAATTGTTGTTTTCAATGTGAGGTGTATGATTTTGACGTAGCTTACGACTGCAATGTAATGACCCATTTTGACATAACTTATGACTGGTCTTCTAACAATGTGACGACGTATTTTGGCATAGCTTATGACTGGTCTTCCAACAATGTGATGACTCATTTTGGCATAGCTTATGACTTGTCTTCCAACAATGTGATGACTCATTTTGGCATAGCTTATGACTGGTCTTCCAACAATGTGATGACTCATTTTGGCATAGCTTATGACTGGTCTTCCAACAATGTGATGACTCATTCTGGCATAGCTTATGACTTGTCCTCCAACAATGCGATGACTCATTTTGGCGTAGCTTATGACTGGTCTTCTAACAATGTGACAACTCATTTTGACGTAGCTCATGAATAGTTTTGCAACAATGTGCGGTCTCATTATTTCGAACAATGTCTGATTTTGAGGAAGCTCATGCGATTTCCCGTTTCGATGCATTTTGCTTGGGTGCGTGCGCACGCGTTGTTTTCCTAAATGTCAGTAGCGAAAGGCAGGTCTAGTTTGTTCGAATATCATCTGATCAGTCCTTAACCGTAAAATGTATTACAAAAATTTTGAATTTAACTATCAATGGAGTCAGAATATTCAACTGTATATATCAATATATTTCTATCTGTAATGTACTCATAAAATGTAAGCTTATGTAAGCAACCAATACACAATATCAATTTATTATTTATTCTACTGTAGAATGATAGTCTGATTCCATATTTGTGATAGAAACGTTTATTCATGGCTATTTATCATTATTAACAGCACGTGTTGTCTCCCCCTGAAAAGCCGCCTTCCTCTCAGAGTGTCATTTTCAAACCATCTGGGAAAAAGGCTCTTTGTCGTTTGAAACGCTTTTGCCTTCTAAGACTTCGTGATTCAGATCCATTTTACGAATTGACTGTTTCTT
Organism: Conus canariensis; assembly: GCA_033310375.1. Taxonomy (NCBI): domain Eukaryota; kingdom Metazoa; phylum Mollusca; class Gastropoda; order Neogastropoda; family Conidae; genus Conus; species Conus canariensis. The sequence goes on along the minus strand of CM065730.1, from coordinate 13,252,074 downwards.
TTCTCTACATCACTTTCTAAAGTTGACAACAAGACCAAACTGTACACGCAATGTCGCTCAGTCGTTGTGAATCTGCGACGACATTCCGTGACTACGCCAGTGGGACTTCCTTCCCAGCATGTACTGCGTGGTTTGTCTGTCTGAAAAAAAAAAGAAACTTTCGACTTGGGTCTTCCAGATAGGGCCTGTTCAGCTCAGGCTGCAACTCGCCAACAGCGCGTGTCCATAGGAAGAATTTAGTGGGCTGTTCGCTTATGGCTCTTCAGATGGTTGTGGAAGGCTGTTAACAGGCAAACACAGGGTGCACACTATGCTTAAATTCAAATCTGTACTTTACTCTAACAGAAACTCACACATTGACCATTCTGTCTGTCTTCATAAGATCCCTATTGTCCAAATGTTTTCACATTTGTTTCTTGTGTAGCTGCAGAAATATCTTAAACGAATTTTGAGTGGTATTTATATAACGAACATTGGAAAAAATAAGAGGGGAAATATTTTGATAGGTTGAATCTTTCGGTTTGTTTTAATCTGTTAATCAATGACGTTCTGAAATGAAATAATGTTTATGTAGTCCCCACAGTTAAGCATCATGTTCAAAGCACTTCCCTCATTTTCTTTGCTGTTGTTCATTCAGAGGGTTCATTAATATTAAATGGCCGTGTCGTATTGTGTGGTGTGGTGTGGTGTGGTGTGGCGTGTGTGTGTGTGTGTGTGTGTGTGTGTGTGTGTGTGTGTGTGTGTGTGTGTGTGTGTGTGTGTGTGTGTGCGCGTGCGCGCACGTGTGTGTGTGTGTGGTATGGGGGGGGGGGGGGAGTGTGTGTATGTGTGTGTGTGTGTGTGTGTGTGTGTGTGTGTTGTTGTGTGTGTGTGTGTGTGTGTGTGTGTGTGTGTGTGTGTTTTCAGATCCTCATCATGTACAAGGCAGCAGTGCTCGTTCTAATGGCCCTGGTGATGGTCAGTTCCATTCACGCCCTGGGCTATGGCATGATGCCCTACATGGGCTACGGCATGGGGCTGGGCTACGGGTATGGTGGTCTGGGCTATGGATTGGGCTTACGGGACGATGCCCTTCTATGGAGGCTACGGTATGCTTGGAGG
>CM065730.1:13238473-13245973 GCA_033310375.1 Conus canariensis | reverse complement strand
GGCCTGCACTTGTTTTCCCCCACTATTTAATTGTTCAGCATTATATATATATATTATATATGCGCACGCATGCACGCGCTCTTCATGTGTGTGTGAGCGTACATACATACATACGTGCGTGCTTGCGCGCGTGCGTGTGGAGACAACACGAGTCAGTGAATTATGTTGATTGTTGTGCGATTGGTGGCCATCCAAATCCTGCTTCACCCTGCCTTTTAGGTCATTTCATTGGTTTTGCGCCTAGATGTTTACGACGAACACCAGCGCGCGCGCGCGCACACACACACACACACATTTTAACCTTAATTTCATTTCCATTTTTTCCCCTTTGTATTCACATGTGTGTAAACAGGCAAGTCTATGTAATCACACAGTTTTTGTCTTCCGTACGTATGTGTGTTTTGTTCGTGCATGCGCGCGTGAGCAAGCCTGTGTATCTGTGATAACATTACACGTTGGAATTTTATAAGCAAATACAAAAATTATTCTAGTCAAACTGGCAGAATGATAAATATTCTTAAGAGCTTTCCAGCGATTTCACTGTGAAAGATGTCATTGAGCTTAATTGCTGTAAATATAAGATTAACATTTTCAGCAAGTTTTAATCTTTTTTGTTTGTTTTTTGTTTGGCTTTTCAAATTTTGGTTATTTACACGATTTGCTTTGCATGCAGATTAAAGACATGCGAAATGATATTATGTCCAAAGATGACGACAAATTTTGAAGATGATTTTTTTTCTGAACGTTAGACTCATTAATACAATTTCTACCCTGCGGAGGTGCAGATGGAAATAAGCATAAAACTAAATATAGGACCACATAGGCCATCACTCCCACACCCTCTTCGGAAAAAAGGAAAAGAAAGAAAGAAAGCAGTGGTAAAAAAAAGTTCTGCCAATTAAGAAAGTACTATCGGGCAGAGTTGCATAGTGGAGGACTTGCCGTACATTGTCAGCACTCGCAGCTGGGGGTAAGGCTAACGAGCTGTGAAGTGCAGAGAATACAGACCATGAGGGGGATGGTCCGTTGACACATGGGGGGCACACAGAATACAGACCATGAGGGGGACGGTCCGTTGACACATGGGGGGCACACAGAATACAGACCACGAGGGGGACGGTCCGTTGACACATGGGGGGCACACAGAATACAGACCATGAGGGGGACGGTCCGTTGACACATGGGGGGCACACAGAATACAGACCATGAGGGGGACGGTCCGTTGACACATGGGGGGCACACAGAATACAGACCATGAGGGGGACGGTCCGTCGACACATGGGGGGCACACAGAATACAGACCATGAGGGGGACGGTCCGTCGACACATGGGGGGCACACAGAATACAGACCACGAGGGGGACGGTCCGTCGACACATGGGGGGCACACAGAATACAGACCAGAGGGGGACGGTCCGTCGACACATGGGGGGCACACAGAATACAGACCATGAGGGGGACGGTCCGTTGAACATGGGGGGCACACAGAATACAGACCATGAGGGGGACGGTCCGTTGACACATGGGGGGCATACAGAATACAGACCATGAGGGGGACGGTCCGTTGACACATGGGGGGCACACAGAATACAGACCATGAGGGGGACGGTCCGTGACACATGGGGGGCACACAGAATACAGACCATGAGGGGGGCGGGTCCGTTTACACATGGGGGGCACGCAAGAGCTACGGTTTGTACCCATGCATTCTCACCCCACGACTCTTGACGTCTCTGCAGACACAACGGCGGCGGAGCGGGGTGGGGGTGGGGGGTTAGGGGGGAGAGTGACCACAATCCGCACTCATGACTCATTACGTACAGGAGAGAGGAGAGAGAGGGAGAGAGAGAGAGAGAGAGAGAGAGAGAGAGAGAGAGAGAGAGAGAGTAGCTAATTCGATGCAGTCTACTTTTGATATTTCCTAGGGAAAATGCACGTTCTCATCTGACGGTGAATAGTCCCATTTTTCGTTTCCAGCTTGTCGTTGCTTATGACTTACTTCTTCCCTCTGCTCCTCTCCTTCCCTTTTCGGCGCGCTGCTTCTCTCTCTCTCTCTCTCTCTCTCTCTCTCTCTCTCTCTCTCTCTCTCTCCTCTCTCTCTCTCTCCTTCTACCCCCCTTTACACACAAACACACATGCGCGCGCACGCACTCATTCATGCACACACACACACACACACACACACACACACACACACACACACACACACACACACACACACACACACATTTCGTTCAGTTATATACTAACTGAACAGCCACAAACACTCAGTCCACTCGTTCATATACACCCTCATCCACATATCACTCCTCAACCCCCCAGCTCCCCACCCCCGGCCCCCACCCCTCTTTCCATTTTTCTTTTTTTTTTTTTTTTTTTTTTAACCTCCGTCTAATATCACCACTGGTGAAAAGACGTTAAAATGAAGAACACACACACACACACACACACACACACACACACACACACACACACACACACACACACACACACACACACTGAAAAGGGAGTAGTTCAGACTCGGCAAGCAAGTTATTTTAGAAATACAACTCTCACGGACTTAGTCTCAGACTCGAACTCAGTTTTAGATTCTAGACTTCGTTTGTCTCCAGAGCTTTCCACCTTGTGCAGACACAATACGGTAGGCCTAATGGCATATTGTGAGACAGACCTTGCTTCATAAACTTTTAACACAATACGGTAATGACATATTGTGAGACAGACCTTGGTTCATAAACTTTTAACATGACTGGTATGATAAAATCAAAGTTTAAATTTCCCGTTGGCCATAAGAACGACGACTGTCAAAGATTCACTATGTGTAGGGCACGACATGATGGAAGCTCATCCACCTCCTTCCCCCGCCTTTAACCCTCTCTGCTGTGAATCAAATATCCATTTAGTGCTGGCTGGACACAGACGGTTCTCTAGCTGAAAACAATCGACCCACCGTGTGCTTAGAATTCACGATTGTCAGCCCTGTGGGCAAATTAACCATTTCAATACAAGACCCTCTTTAGCGCGCAGTACTTTTGATTTTCACGCGATCCTGGACATATTTTGAAATTTTGATTCGTAGGCGACCTTTGCTAAGAACAGTTTACTTGGATCCTGCTTACGTAACTTTTGAGTCTTGTTCTAATCTGAGACAAAGATTCTATATAGTCTGTATATCCGGAATTTCAAATGCGGCTCCACTATCATGCTATGAGTTTTATGCAGTTTTTTGTGTGTGTGTCCATGTATCTGCTCCATTCTCTCTGCAGGTCGTAAGCACTGGCGTTCACATTGTACCCAAAGTATGTTGAGTTCACATTGTACCCAAAGTATGCTGAGTTCACATTGTACCCAAAGTATGCTGAGTTCACATTGTACCCAAAGTATGCTGAGTTCACATTGTACCCAAAGTATGCTGAGTTCACATTGTACCCAAAGTATGTTGAGTTCACATTGTACCCAAAGTATGCTGAGTTCACATTGTACCCAAAGTATGCTGAGTTCACATTGTACCCAAAGTATGCTGAGTTCACATTGTACCCAAATGAGTAATGCCAAATTGAGTTCACATTGTACCCAAAGTATGCTGAGTTCACATTGTACCCAAAGTATGCTGAGTTCACATTGTACCCAAAGTTTTACAAGCTTCTCATGACCGATCCTGTTTGAAAGTTTCTGGTAAGTTCGTTATAAAATGAATATAGTCTCCATGTACTTATAGCATTTTGACAGACATTTGTGGACTCCAATGGCTTTTTATGGCATTTTTCGTTCCTTCACTCATTCCTGCAATACATGAATACAAACCCGATACAACGTCTAGCTACGGATTCGGTGATCATCTCTGAGCCAAGCTAGCAATCTTGGTAGGTGCACCTCCCAGCCCCCACCCCGCCCCCCTCTCATTCCCATCCCCACCCCACCCCCACCTCCTACAATCTCATCTCTGCAGACAGTGGTTTGTCCCCGATAAGGAGCTGCGGGTCAAGTGCATGTTCAAATGGAAAACTTATCGACTGCAACATCATCTTATGGGTGCTGCTGCTGCTACTGCTGCTTCTGCAGTTGTTGTTGTTAATAATGAGGAGAAGGAGGAGAGGGAGAAGAAGGAAGATGATGATGAGATGATGATGATAATGATGATGATGATGATGATAATGATGATGATGATGATGATGATGATGATGATGATGATGATGATGATGATGACGACGACAACGACGACGACGACAACGACGACGACGATGATGATGATGATGATGATGACTGATGATGACGACGACGACGATGACGATGACAACAATGATGATGATGATGATGATGACGACGACGAATATGATGACGACGATGACATGGTGGTGGTGATGATGATGATGATGATGATGATGATGATGATGATTATGACGACGACGACGATGATGACGATGATGAAGGCGATGATGATGATGACGACGACGACTATGATGTTGTTGATGATGATGATGATGACGACGATGATAATAATAATAATGATAATGATGATGGTGACACTTGGTGTCACTCTCGCGCACATGGTCGAAAATAAAGGCTTCATACAGTTTAAGCATTTTGTAAGGCAAACGACTCCGACTGCGTTGTGGTAGACGGTACGTGAAGACGTGTGTTGGCAGGTAGCCTTTTATGGCGGTCATTACACTTCACGGTCTGGACTAGATCGGGCAGACAACTTCGCTGTGACTTGCTGTCCGAGACCCCAGCTGGGCGGAAGTCCTTAGGGCAGAGTGAGGGGACCTGAGTGGACTCTAACTAACAGGATCGGTTATAACGTCTCCGCCATGTAACGCACGACAGGGGACAAAGATCCCTGCATCATACGATCTGTTGGTATTGGACAGATGTTACAGCATTTGAGCACAGATTGCCAATGCTCCGCAGGCCATGTTCACGAACATATTACTGAAAATAAATCGCTTGGAAATAAAACAAAACAAAACCTTTACATTGACAAAATGTTGGTATAGTTAGGGGGGGGGGGGATCGGTTTTGGACTTTCTTCTAAGGTAAACACAATTAACTGAATACCTGATGCTTTAATGCTTTCATATTTTTCAGAAATTATTATTTAAGAATGTTTGCGACCGATATTGTCATTTCAATTACTTCAGAGCTATGTTTGTGTTCGATTTTGTTAACTGGGGCCAGCGATCACATTTTAAAATTGAATGTTCTCCCCAACTCTGAAATGTGTGATCATGCAAATCTTGATTTGCCGCTCCAGTGAGTAAACACAGACAAGGGTGGAGGCTCTCCCTTCTGTCCTAATCTGAAGTGTGTGTTCAGCATTGTGGTCGTTTTCGTAGGTTTGAACAAGCGGCCCTCTGATCCCCTGTGGCGAGTACGTGGGAACGTGACTCGTTAGTGCTCCATCCATCGTTTGTGAACCGCACCCACAGGCTGAAGAACATTCAACATTGGTGAAGAGAAATCGAGTTCCTGTTGACTTGGGTGGAGTTGGGATGGTGGGGATGGGGGAGGGGGGGGGGGGTAGGGGTGACGTTTGGGGTGGTTTGCGAGTGGATTTTTACGTTTGTAGATTCTGTCTGTTTCCACTTGGCAAACAATTACTTGATCGAGTTGTTGGAGTCTGTCGCTGCCATGACTCAGGGTGATGTATGCACAGGTAGCGCTCACTACTCCTACGTGTCGCGACACATACTCCCTACTACGCCAGCTGTTGGCAGGAAAAAATGTCACAACACGTTGTTGTTGTTGTTGCATCTGCCGTGTCTCTTCAGTGGCGACTCATTCCAGGCCGCCACGCACAGTCATACCTGGCTACGTCAGGTAGCAGCTTCAGCATCGGCAGACGAGCAGTCAGTAAAGTGTCGTCGTCAGACAACCAAAGACAGGAGACAATGTCCTGCTGGCGAATCTTCTCGGTGGTATGCAGTAATGATGTTGATGATGAAGGTAATGATGATGGTTGTGGTAGTGGTGGTGGTGGTGGTGGTGGTGGTGGCGGCGATGATGATAATGATGATGGTGGTGATGGTGGTGGTGATGATGATGATAGTAGTGGCGGTGGTGGTGGTGATGGTGGTGGTGGAGGACGTGGTGGTGGTAATGGTGGTGGTGGTGGTGTGTAATGATGATGATGATGATGATGATGATGATGATGATGATGATGACGGCGACGACGACGAAGACGACGACGACGACGAAGACGACGATGATGACGACTTTGTTTTATGTCCCTTTCAAACCCGTGTTCCAAAACAAACGTTTCGGACAGATTTCCCAGTTCTCTTACCAAAGAATAAAGATAGACAACTCTCACTCTATGCCAGATAGCAAGTCTACACATGCCGGCTGGCTGCCAGTGGCCTCCCCTAGCAGTCGTCAAACGCCACCACCACCATTGCTGGTACAAATGTGTTGTCTCCACAGGACTCCCTGTCCACCACCATTGCTGGTACAAATGTGTTGTCTCCACAGGACTCCCTGTCCACCACCATTGCTGGTACAAATGTGTTGTCTCCACAGGACTCCCTGTCCACAGACGTCCTGGATGGAAGTTCCTAAGGACAGACCGAGGGGTCTTCGGTAGACACTGGACAGATCTGTCATGACGTCTCAGTCACGTGGCGCATGACTGCGGACAGAGGGCCGTAAAGATCTCTGACTGTCCCCGTATTCCGTGATAGCCCCGTTTAGACTTACTTATTATGGGAAAATAATAACACCGTTTTGCTCATAGTTTCCCGTTACACCATCTTTTTTCGAACTTGGCAAAAATACAATCGCTAATCACAGAAAGAAAGAAAGAAAGAAAGAAAACAGAAAATGGAAAAAAAATAGAAAGGGGGGTGGGGTAAGAACAGACAGGGGGGGAAATCTCATCTTACACTGGCAAAATGAAAATGGGATCAGTTAAAGAAAATATCTACATCTATATTTGGAAGAGAGAGAGAGAGAGCAGAGAGAGAGAGAGAGAGAGAGAGAGAGAGAGAGAGAGACAGAGAGAGAAGAGAGAGAGAGAGAGAAGAGAGAGAGAGAGAGAAGAGAGGAGAGAGAGCAGAGAGAGAAAAGAGAGAGAGACAGAAAGAGAGAAGAGAGAGAGAGAGAGAAGAGAGAGAGAGAGAGACAGAGAGAGAGAGAGAGACAGAGAGAGAGAGGAGAGAGAGAGACAGAGAGAGAGAGAGAAGAGAGAGACAGAGAGAGAGAGAGCAGAGAGAGAGAGAGGAGAGAGAGAGACAGAGAGAGAGAGAGAGAGAGAGAGAGACAGAGAGAGAGGAGAGAGAACAGAGAGAGAGAGAGAGAGAAAAAGAGAGAGAGAGAGAGAGAGAGAGAACAACAAAATGTTTAGGTCGTGTATTTTCTTCGAGTGTACACATCAATGAACACAATACCAGACGTTTGAATGCACTCGTAATTATTTACTATTTAAAAAAGTTTGCGACCGAGATGGTGTGTCTCTTTCCTGGTGTGTGTGTGTGTGTGTGTGTGTGTGTGTGTGTGTGTGTGT
>CM065730.1:13203473-13228473 GCA_033310375.1 Conus canariensis | reverse complement strand
TGTAAACCGATGACATCAGCACATTGTCAAGTACATAAACAATTTTGATGAAGTTCAGGCCGCCATATTCATATAAAGCAAAAGTATCTATGCATAGTAGAAATGTTCTGTCTTTAAAATCCCAGTTCTGAACTTAACATTCAGCCGAATGATTTTTGATTGAATGCCCCTAAATACAGTCTCTACAAATACATTTCTGCGTAGGTAAGAAATGAGTGCGTGAGTCTGCCTTGGCTTAAGGCTGTGTCAGGCCAATTGACATAGGCTAGAATGCCAACGCTACATCAAAATGTTGTTATGCTCTGTATAAATATGCGGGATTGTCTTCAGTCGTGACAAGCTCCTAGCATAACATTATCAGTCTCCAAAATCCCCCAAGTCGGAGTGTGGCTGCCCACGTGGCGGGGTAATCAAAAACGGTCACACACGTAATGTTCTTCCAATCTCCGCCGGGCCGTTTCGGTACAGGGGGATTTTTCCCTCGGAGTTAACATTGGTTCTGACTCCATTTCCCATAAAGTTCCACCACCAACTTTCGGAAGAGAAGGCCAGTTTGGCCGTTTGTATGGATGATACGTTACACATAGCATGCACCTTCCCCGAAAGCTGGAGTATGGCTGCCTTAATGGCGGGATAAAAAAGGTCATACACACAAAACTCCACTCCCTTTGTTGGGTAGATGGGATTAATCCTTGCCTTTCTATACAGGGGGTGTCTGCAGGTGTATCAGCCTGCGTACGCAGAACAAGTAATGTTCTGATCCCCAGCTGATGCATTTGTACCATAGTGTCCAAGTGCTTCGGCTGTTCGGATGATCCCTGGAGTCGTTTAGCCAGGGTACGACAACAACAACAACAACAACAGTGCGTGAGTGAGTGAGTGAGTGTGTGTACCTTGTACTGGAATTTTCCTGCAGGAACATACTTAACACATATCTTGCCTGGGGAGCAAAAGTGGAGACGGGCACACAAGTGTGTGTGTGTGTGTGTGTGTGTGTGTGTGTGTGTGTGTGTGTGTGTGTGTGTGTGTGTGTGTGTGTGTGTGTGTGTGTGTGTGTGTGTGTGTGTGTGTGTGTGTGTGTGTGTGTGTGTGTGCGTGTGTGTTTGGAGTAAACATATTAATTACCTTGTAGAAAAGGCTAGGAAAAAATGCATTATGTGTACTTACTGGTATACCTCTGATTAACTGGGGGTCTAATCTCGTCCATGTTACGTGGGAACGTATATAGTTAGTGCATTAACAATCATTTGCCAGTCACGCCCATGGATTCCAAAAGCATTCAACACTGGTTTAAGAGAACATCAAGATTGTCTAGGGATTGGCTGGAGCTGGGAATGGAGGGTGTGTCTGTAGAATTGGGCTGGTTTGGGGGAGGATCTTTGCAGGTGTGGTCACCTACCCGTTTCCGCTTTGCAAACGATAATTTGATAGATTTTTTTTTAGCCTGTTGAAGCATAGATTGAAGGACTAAGTGAAGAGAGTGCAGACAGCACTATTCTTTCCTACCTTTCACAAGTATTGCTAAGCCCATCTCCGCCAGCTGTTCGCAAGTGTTAAAACATAAACACACTTTTGTTGATGTTATCGTATCTTCCGTGGTTTAATTCAGTGGCAATAATCCCATGGGAGTACCATCCCCGCTTTCCTATGCACACAGCTCCACCCAGTATCGGAATTAATGTAGAAGCAATCAACATCATGTTATTAGACAACAGTAATTGTGCTGCAAGTGTGTCACATCACTGGTGTTCGGGGGGGGGGGAGGGGGGGGGGTCCCGTTCTTATAAATCTTAAGCGGTAAACCACCTTCTAAGTGGAACTAGTGTCCGTACACCTAGGGCGCCACCATGTCCATCTTACCCCATATGAACGCAGCGCAGGCTTTCAAGGGTGGTGCAGGATTGTTCCCAGCTGGTTGGTTCGGCAGTTGAGCACTGCACTTTTCTGAGTTGCACTGCACTTTCGGGTGAATCTTTTTCTTGTCTGCCTTTTGGCCGACTCTGGGGAAAGGTCAAGTGACCGCAAAGAAAGACTCACTGACCGCAGCAAAAGTTCTGTTGACAGCGGGAAAAACTGTAATCAAGTATTCTCTTCACAGGGCCCACAGGACCTCATGTGGCGAAGCTTGGCCGTCTGAAGTTGTGCTGTTTCTCTGCCAGCTAAACAGCAACGATTGAGGCTGCGGGACACACACGGCAGTCTGAATATGGCTGGTACATCCATGGGGAGGCTTTCGTGGAGCGATTAAATAATCAGAGCAGGATGATGTTTTAGCATTTGCATCACTTGGCGATGACATCACTGTCATGACTCAATTTTTCTTCAGCATTGACCATTGTTGTCACTCCACTTTTGACGTAAACCATACAGTCTGTCGTCCTTGAAAAACAGCAGCCGCTCGAAAAATTGGAATATATTTTGTTTACATTGTTCGTATTGTCTTTTCTCTCTCTCTTCTCTCTCTCTCTCTCTCTCTCTCTCCTCTCTCTCTCTCTCTCTCTCTCTCTGTGTAAGCAGCTGGTCCTGATGGTATAATAGGTGAATTATATAAGTATTCATCTGAAGAGGTATTGCTGTTTTTTCTTAATTTTTTTAACAAGTATTCGATAGTGGCACATTCCCAAACGCTGGACTGAATCTATCATTTTTTGCCTTCTTTAAAAAGATGACTTAAATAGCCCTAACAACTAAAGAGGAATTTCTCTTAGCGATATTAGCAGTAAATTATTTAGCACGATTATTAACAGCCGATTGCAAGAATGGGTAGATGAAAATGACATTACAGGCCAGCATCAGGCTTGTTTTAAGAAAGGCTACTCAGCTATAGACCATGTGTGTTCGTTGTTAGCTCTTGTACACAAACAATTTTCTTACAATCGCAAATTGTACGTAGCATTTATAGATTTTGAAAAAGCGTTTGATTCTATTAACAGACATCTTCTCTGGCCAATTCTGCTTAAAAAATGGTATTAAAGGAAAACTGTACAAATGTATTAGAAGTATCTATGATGTAGTAAAAGCAAGAGTTCGATGGGGTGCGAAATTGACAGACTGCATTGAATTTACAGCTGGATTAAAGCAGGGTGATGCATGCAGTCCGATATTATTTTCTCTGTTTATTAATGAGCTGCAATTGAAATCATCAGTAATGGAAGACATGGTGCTATATACTCTCTAGACGCATTTGAATTATTTATTCTGTTATTAGCGGACGATGTAATCTTATTGTCTGTGATTGCAATAGGACTACAAACACAGTTAAAGAATCTACAGAGCGTTTCTGCTTCACTTCAGTCAAAAGTTAATAAGAATAAAAGTAACATCATTGTGTTTCGAAAGGGTAGTTATTTACGTATAAGGGAAAGATGGTTTTACAATGGTTGTATAATGCCTGTTGTCAATGTGTATAAGTATTTGGGAATATTTTTCTTCACCTGCCTTAGGTTTGCTCTTTCAATCAAAAATCTTGCAAATCGAGCAAAAAAATGCGTTGCTTTGTGTTTATGAAGAAGTTGTACATCCTTAATAATGATAGTTTTGTTTTGTTTATGAAGTTGTTCAACTCTCAAGTCCAGCCTATGGGTCTATATGGGGCAGAGCTATGGGGATTAGACAAGGCAGCTATTGACTGTGAGATCGTTCATTATTATGCTTTAAAGAAATTCCTAAGAATAGATACGAGGACACCAAATGACCTTGTATACGGCAAAACTAACAGGCATCATTTATATGTGAACTCAGCGGTGATATGTGTTCGCTATTGGTTTAAATTGTTACAAATGGATCAGCAAAGAATTCCACGAGAGTGGCTCCACAGGCTGCTGCGATCAACTTGGAGAAACCAGAAGATCAGCGGCCAGTGGATGATGGCAGATGGTGAGTACATCCCCAAAGAGCAAAACTCAAGTGACATCAGCCAGTTCAGGCCAATAACACTACTGAACGTCGAAGGGAAAATCTTCTTCTCTGTCATGGCAGCAAGGCTGACCAGGTACCTCATGGAAAACAAGTACTTGGATGTGTCAGTCCAGAAAGGTGGTATCCCAGGTGTGGCTGGCTGTGTAGAACATGCCACAATGATCTGGGACGCAATCCAAAGAGCAAAAACAGAAAAGAGAGACCTGGACGTAGTGTGGCTTGATCTGACAAACGCATATGAATCTGTACCCCATGAGATGATACTGTTGGCTCTTGAGATGTACCATGTGCCAAAGAACATCTGCGACATGCTCAAGAAGTACTTCAATGGCTTCTCAATGCGGTTCTCTACCAAGGAGTACACAACAGACTGGATCAACTTGGAAGTGGGCATTGCAATGGGCTGTGTAATTTCCCCAATACTGTTCGTGTTGGCAATGGAAGTCATCTTGAAAGCAACAACAAGCAATGCAAGACAAACAGACCTTGGCGATGGATACAAGATGCCTCCTCTCAAGGCCTTCATGGATGACAGTACAGTGATGTCATCCAGAGATGACGAGACACGTCATGTGCTGGAGAGGCTGAACGACATAGTTGCCTCATCCAGAATGAAGTTCAAGCCAAAGAAATCACGGAGTCTCTCACTGAGGAAAGGAGACGTGGCCGAATCTGTGGTCTTCAGTGTTGCCAACCAGGCCATTCCAACAGTCACAGAAGAGCCAGTCAAGAGCCTTGGAAGATGGTATGATGATACCCTGAAAGACACACAAAGAGCAAAAGAAACCAAACAGATGTCGGAAGAAGGCTTGGAGACCATTGACCAGTGTGGGCTCCCTGGCAAATACAAGGTCTGGTGTCTGCAGTTCATGCTGATACCAAAGCTCCTATGGCCTCTGATGATATACGACATCTGCACCAGCATAGTGGAGGTAATGGAAGCCAAAATCAACAAATTCACAAGGAAATGGCTTGGTGTCCCACCCTGTCTCACTGACATAGTGCTGTACAGTCGCCAAGCAAAGCTGAAACTACCACTGAAATCCATCCAGGAGGAATACAAAGCAGGGAAGATCAGACTTCAAAGCATGCTGGAGGACTCAGGAGACAAGGTGGTAGAAGCAATCAAGCCCCAGCTGAAGACAGGCAGAAAATGGAAAGTTCAAGAGGCGATGGATTCTGCAAAAGAAAGTCTCAAGATCAGAGAAATAACTGGACACACACAGACCAACAGACAAGGACTGGGGGTGACCAAAACTGAATGGTGGTCAAAGGCCAAAGGAAAAGCCAAAAGAGACATGATGATTCAGGAGATGAGAAAAGAAGAAGACCAAAAAAGACAAAAGCAGTCCAGCAGAGCCAGCAAGGGCAATGGACAACGTGGGAGAATGCACTCCAAAGAAGTGTCACTTGCAATGACATTTGGCACATGGCCCCTCTGAGGATCAGCTTCATTCTCAGATCTGCATATGACCTTCTGCCCTCAAATGCAAACCTGGTGAAGTGGGAAAAAACAGACGATCCTGCATGCTCCCTCTGCCACGAAAAACAAACAGTGGAGCATGTCCTAAGCTCATGTAAAGTAGCCCTGGCTCAAGGAAGGTACACATGGAGGCACAACCAAGTGCTCAAAGAGATTGTACAAGCAGTCTGGGCTAGTACCAACACCACAAAAGGGAAAATCAGGACTCCAAAAGCACCCACAACATTCTTCACGGCAGGAGGTAGCAAATCATGGCCAAGAACAACAGTGCCACTCGGAACATGCAGGCAGAGTCTGCTGGATGGGGCAGATGACTGGGAGTGCACTGCAGACCTCCCAGAATGGAAGAGTCACCCAGAGTGGCATCAGCAAGAGTGGCATGAGACCAGACATAGTAGTCCACTCTCAGTCAACCAAGCAGCTGATCATGATCGAGCTTACGGTGCCATATGAGAACAGAATGGAGGCAGCTCAAATCTACAAGACTGAAAAGTATGCTGATCTGGCAAACAGCCTGAGGAGAGAAGGCTATCAGGTCAAAGTCCTCACTGCAGAAATTGGAGCTAGGGGGTTTGTAGGAACGTCTGCATACAGCCTCATGAAGCAGCTCTCAGTTGGAGGGAGGGAAAAAACCAGAGCCCTGAAAGCAATGGCAGAAGCGGTAGAGAGGTGTTCAAGCTGGATCTGGTCAAGGAGGAACAAAAGTGAACTTCAGAAGGCTTAACTTTCCCTACAAATATCAGGTGACCCAGTGGCTCAGTGGTTAGAGTGCGAGTCATTAAGTGGAAAATGAGCATGTCCAGAGGGTCATGGGTTCGAACCCCAGCCATGACTCGTCCCAAAAAGGGGGCAGCAGAGGGACATCCGGAGTCATGAACCGGGTGTGGCCCAACCCCCCTAGAGTATCAGGAGATAAGGGCCGAAACACTTGCTTGAAGGGGGCTTCTCGTCTGAGGACTCTCTGCTGTCACGCTCTCCACGAGTTTCTTTCTACTATCAATGTCCTCTCAAAAGTCTCAGGATGTACGAAAATTTTCACTTTATTTTTATAAGGCTTTTAAGTTTAGAGAACTCGCAATGTCTTAGGAATATACGTTATTAATTTGTTTCTGTCTGTTTTCTGTTTTACGTATGGTTATTGGTACTTGTTACGATTTTTTTTCCTGCATGCATTCTTGCTCAGTTTCTTTGTTTGTCTTAATAGAGTGATTACATGATGTTCACCACACCCCTTCGCAAGGGGCCGTGGCCTATTGTGAATAAATGCATCCGACTCCGACTCCGACACGGACCTCTCTCTCTCTCTCTCTCTCTCTCTCTCTCTCTCTCTCTTCTCTAGGGCATGCACAAGATGACGGAACTGTAAACACCACGTACAGCCAACTGCAGCATTTTTGTAAAATATTGATGGCCAGTAAAAAGTTTACTCGATATTCAGTTATATATATATTCAGTTATAAAACAGGTGTGTGGAGGTGAGTAGATCAGACAGTCACGTAAATAATGAACGACCTAACCTTGTGGAGGGCCAGAATTGGCCATTTTTACAAAGTCGTGAACTCAGCAAGAAATGCGGTGCAAAGCAGGTGGGTGGCAGTGACTCGCCTGTCGTGTCACTCCATGACTGTGTAACTGTCTATCTCCTGTGCTTGTTTGAAGTGCTGCTGATGTGGAGTCTGAACACGAACATTGAAGATATGTTGGAAATGAAAAATGTGCTGTATATTCCTGGTTTCGATCCTTCAACAGTAACTTGGAGGCGGAAGAGTATTTCTACTTAGTATTTAATCGGTGGCAAAGAGGCATCCTTCCGAGATTCAGAAATAGGACACTGGGATTAAATGCTAACGAAAGATGGTGTCTAAATGATGTTGCTAATTCAATTCAATTCAATAGTTTAATGCCTTTGAAAACCGTAACAGGTTTTATATGACACAAATAAATAAATAGAGGAAAGATAAACGAAACCAAATGACGAAATACACATTCATGCTTGTTGTTGTATCCAACTATCATCATGTTATATCAAGTTGTCCTTGTCATACATTTTACCTTATCGACACTTTGAAATAGCATACACATATTTTGAGATCTCGCTGATAAGTACGTCATTTGATATTAAGATAGATGGCAGCGCATTTTGTATATTGTATTTGTCTTTGATGTGTTCTAAAAACTGCCTCATTATATCGTTATATATAGTACATTTATCTAAGAAATGAATTTCGTCTTCTACTTCATTACATTCCAAACACAGTCTTCTTTCTCTTCGTGTCTTATATCTACCTTTTTCTATTTTAAGATCGTGACAAGAAATCCTTAATTTACATAATGCTTGTTTGTGATTGAAACGTATGAAAGAGCTTGCTAAATATGGTTCCATTCTGTAATCTGTAGTAATATTTTCATAAAATTTTACTTTTGATTCTGTTTCTGATTTTTTTTCTTTTCCAAAATAATACACATTCATCTTTTAGTTTATTCTTGACCACATAACACAACTTGTTAATATTAAAAGTATGCTGGTTATTCCAAACATGCTTCAATCCCGTTAGGCTGAAAATTTGTTTGACAAATTTAAACCAAGGTGTTTGATGATCTTCGTTGTTTAACATGTTAGTGTATATGATTTTGGTAAGCGTGTTGTCTTCAGATTCTAAAATATGATACCAAAACTTTATTATCTGATGGATTATTGTTAAGCTAATTAGAAAACTTCCGAGTTCTCCAATTACAGCTAAGTTTATAGCTTTCTTGTGTACACCTACCATTTGCTTGAAGAACTTGTGTTGAGTATGTTCATGTGGTAATGTATTTGAAAGGCAATGATTAAATAGATTTTCTAAATTGAAATTATCATTTAATTTTAAGCAAAAAGGTAGTCATACATCCGCGCCATACATCAATATTGGTGAAATAAGACTATCAAACAACTTTAGAACAAACTGAAAATTAATATTTTGATTTTTAAGCGCTCTTTTTAAGGAATATGTTGCTTTATGACCTTGGTTACTTAGATGTTCCGCTGCGATGTCAAGTTTTCCTGATTTATGAAATATTATTCCAAGATATTTGTATTGTTCTGCTGTTTCAGTGAAATTTGTACCACATTTAAAAAATAAACGAGTTTTGGGTTCTGTTTTGGAAAATATTAGTATTTTCGTCTTTTCGATGTTAATTAGTAACCCCCACTCTTTACAATATAAATGTAATTGGTCTAATTTTGATTGTAAACCTAGTTTCGATGTTGCAAGGAGTACAAGATCGTCTGCATACAATAAAGCAGATATTCTTGTATTGCTCGAATGATCCAGTGATGGTGAATCCTCAGTTGGAATCTTGTTTGTTAGATCGTTTATAAACATATTAAATAATGTTGGACTCAAGGTGTTTCCTTGCAAAATTCCTCTTCGTACATATACTGAATAGCAGGCTCCGTTTTTACCAACTGAAAAGATTTGTGCATTTGTGTGCATGTTTTTGACTAAATCAAACCATCTACCCCGAATGCCAAATCTTTGTAATTTTATTAATAACCCTTCGTGGGAAATGTTATCAAATGCTTTCTGAAAATCGACAGAGCATGTATATAATCTGCCGTTATGCAATTTTAATGTATGGTCTACTATACTTTTTAAGACAAAAATATGATCTGCAGTTCTGTTTTTTTCTGAAACCTGCTTGTACATTAGATAAAAGATTATTTGATTCCAAATGATTGTTTATTCAAGTATTTAGTATTTGGCATAATACGTTGCTTAATGAAAAAATAAGAGTTATTCCCATGTAGTTGCTAGGGTTCGTTTTGTCTCCTCCTTTGTAAATAGGAACCGAAAGGCCCCTTTTCCATAAATCTGGATATTGACCAGTTTTTTAAATTAAATTAAAGATGTTTTTCAATGTGGGTAGCAATTCTGAAATCCCAGTTTAAAAAAATTCATTCCTTATCCCGTCTATTCCAGGAGATTTGTTCTTTTTTAAATTCTTGATTACTTTTAGGATTTCTATATCTGATATCTCATAATCTACATGAACGTCACTCATAGCTGCTTTCATACCTTTATTCTCTTGATTCTCCTCTATTACTACTTCTTTATTTTCTATTTCAACTTCTTTTCCTATTAGTTTTTCAATATGTGTCATCCATCTTCTGATTGGTAGGTGTTGTGTGTGTTCTTGAGTCTCCATGGTTTGTAATTCCTTTAAGGTTTTCCAAACTGCATTTGGATTTTCAGACAAGTTTCTATTCAATAAAGTTATTAAATTGGCTTTGTACAGTCTCTTTTTCTTTCTAATAATCTTGTTATATGTTTTCCTTGCAACGAAATATTTTTGGTGAAGTATTTTGTTAAATGGCTGTCTGTTTAGTGCGTTTAACAAAGATTTAGTTTCCCGACGTTTTGACTGACATTCCTTATCAAACCACTTTTTATTCTTTCTTTTTCTTTTCTTCCATTTCCTTTTTGTTCTATAGGCAATACTTTGCCAGTGTCATGCAGCATTTGTGTGAACTCTTGAACGACATTATTCACAACTTTCGTGGATTTAAAATGCTTCTCGTCATCTATTATCATAATGTGATTAATTGGCTTAATGCGCTTTTTTCATTTCTGAAGATTTTAATACCCTTAGGAATTTCATATCCGAGTTTTCATCCCAAAAACACATTACATTTTTATCCTGCGAGTCATGGTATTCTATTTCTACATGATCTTTGTCAGTTAACTGGCATTCAGTTTTGTATGGAAGATGTTGATTAATTTTTAACGATATTGGGCAATGGTCTGAATAATCTGTTAAATTATGAACTGTCATGTCTATTATGTCCTTCAATAATTTTTGTGAACACAAGAAATAGTCGACCACACTGCAGCCTTTGGGTGTGAAGCAAGTATATTGCCCCTGCAGATCGCCCAGAGTCCTCCCATTTAAAATGCACATGTTACAGTCAATGCACAGGGATGAAAGTTTTTTTCCCGTATTTATGAACATATTTATCCATTGAGCATCTGTTTGCTGTATTACTAAAAGGATAATCTTCAGGCAAAGAATATATGTTGCTTTCTCTTTCCATTGTAATGAAATCAGGAATTGTTCCTGATCTGGCATTAAAATCCCCACATAGTATTACTTGTTCGTTCGTATATGATAATTTTACAAGATCAGCTTCTATATTATCCCAAATTTTATTTGTGTAATCTTTTCCAAAAGATGAATTTTCGGGTGGTATATATACACTGCCTATATAAAATGTTTTACCTATTACTTTCATTTTTAACCAAATATTGTCACTATTATTCTGAGGTAATAGAGTAATAAATTCTCTTAGGAGTTGCTTAATAAAATTGAAATCCCCCTGATGCTTTCTGAGCCTTCGTTCTTTTAGAACGACAGTAATGTATACCAGGTGCAAAATTTGGTATTTGTATTTTGCTGTAAGAGTCCTTATCCAAATGTGTTTCCTGTATGAATATGATATCGTATTTCGATATTATTTCAATTACCTCATCCTCTTCAAATTTATTGAGTTTTTCACCATTAATTGTTTCTCTGAAACCTTTTATGTTCCAAGAAATTTTTTTTATATCATTAATCCTCATTGTCGTTTAAGGGTGGTGTTTGTTCATGTTGCAGTTGTGTAATATCAGGGGTATTTTTCTTGTTGGGGTTATTTTGTTTATCTATGTATTTATTGCACATTCTCCGTTGTAGTATCTATCTTATTTTCCCCATGTTTTGTAGTCGTGAAGTCCCCCTTTTCTCACTTTATCTCTCGTATCGTCCATGGAAGTAGAAATGCTGATTTCTGTTCTCGACTTCATTTCTGTTGTTTCTTTCCCGTTCGTCTTGGTAACTTTCGTCACGATTATGGTCGTAGACACGTTGGTTTCTGTAATTATCCTGATTTTTGACTTGATTTCCTTCCCCATCTCCATTGTAGCTTTTCTGTTTGGCAGAGTTGGAGAAGTCTTGTTCTCTGTATTCATACCCATTTCTGCCTCGATTTCCTCCCCTGTCTCCATGATAGCTTACATGTGGTTCATGGTTGTAACTGTCTTGTTTCCTGAAACCCTCTCCGTTTCTGTGTCGGTTTCCTCCCCTGTCTCCATTGTATCGTTCGTATTGTTTAGTGTTGTAGAAGTATTGTTTTCTGTAATCATCTCCATTTCTGGGTCGGTTTACTTCCCTGTCTCCATTGTATCGTTCGTATTGTTCATTGTTGTAGAGATATTGTTTTCTGTAACCATCTCCATTTCTGAGTCGGTTTCCATTTCTGATGTCATGGTAGTTTTCGTATTGTTCATTGTTGAAGAAGTATTGTTTTCTGTGACCATCTCCATTTCTGTGTCGGTTTCCTTCTCTGTCTCCATGGTAGTTTTCGTAATGTTCATTGTTGTAGGAATATTGTTTTCTGTAATCATCCCAAATTATGACTGGGTTCCTTTCTCTGTCTCTGTAGTAGTTTTTATGTTTTACAGGGCTGTGAAAATCTTGTTCTCTGTCCTCATATCCATTTTTGTCTCGGTTTGTTTCCCTGTCTCCATGGTAACTTTCATGTTGCACAAAGTCGTGGAAGTGCTGGGGAATTCCGATTTGTCTCTTTTCGTACCACTCAGTTGTTGGTCGGTCTTACATAATTGCATTACGCCTTTCGTTGATTTTTAACTCTCTTTGGTATTGATGTCTGATGAAGCGCTTTTTTCTTTCTCCTCGTCAGTGCTGTAAGCCTCCTTCTGTTCTCGGAAATCTCTTGTTGTCCTCTTTTCAGTAGATTCTTGATGCCTCGACTCATGTTCTGTTTGTTTGACATGCTCCTTGTGTTTCTGTTTTTCCCATACAACAGAATGAATATGTCGTCCGATGTTGCCGGCTATAAGACCTGATCCTCTTGGGTTGGGGTGAATTTCATCCTGCATGGCGTTTTGTCTCTTTCTTAGGTTTTCATGTTGCAGAAATGTCACATCGTCTTTTGACTTGAGTTTCGCAGATACCATTGCATTAAATATCTCTTTCTTTCCGTCCAACTCTTCGTCAAGCGTAGGGATTGTGTTGCTGATGACCACTTTCGACTTTGGACATTGTTTTTTGATGTTACTGATGCATTTTACCATTTTTTGCTGGTTTTGTTTGGTGAAGCCTTTCTGAGACTGTTGATTCCTATGTGAAAAAGAATCACATCAGGATATTTTTCGTTTTTCATATCCAGTCTGTTGCATTCCTCTATTGTTGGTACTTTTGTCATTGAAACCTTTAACCCATAGGACTTCCCCAATCGTTCTGGGTTGATTCCACGTAGGGTTGAGTCATGTATGATGTGGAGAGTGGGTAGTTCCTGACCTTGTTCCTCTCCAATAGAACTCTCCTCGTCTGAGTCAATGCTTGTGATGTCACTCTGGGAATCTAGGCAATGACTGTCAGAAAGGGAATGGGCGTGGGTAAGGTCAGGGTAGGAGTCTTCTTTTGCATCTTTTGTTTCGGTTTCATCTTTTTTCCCCTTTGGATGTGGAGATTCGATACGCATCTCAGATGATGTTGTCCTAAAGTTGCCATTCTGTTCTTTCTTATTTCCTTTCTTTGAACTTCCTTTTTTGTCTGTGTTGATAGATGATACGTCCGCACTCTTTGTTGGTTCTTTCAAAGGGGTGTGTCTGTGAACATTGGCCTTTTGAGTATGGCTTTGTTGGGTGAGTACGACCTTTGGTTGATTATCTAGTCTTTCTTGCACAGCATGAATTATTTGTGCGAATGCGTCGCCCCTCGTTTCGTCTAAATGTTGCAACTGTTCAGTGAGTTTTACAATGGCTCGTTCCATGTTTTGTAGCACATTATCTGTCTTTTGGTTGTGCGCTTCTATCAGCTCATACAGAGTGTTGTCATTTGTTCCTTTGGACGTGGTGTGTTCTGTCTGTTCATGCTGCAAATCATCTTTTCTTTCAATCGCTTCCGTCATTTCTTCTTCAATGTTTTCGTCATACAAAGGTCGTGCGCATATCTGACATGTAAATTTTCTTTGCGTTTTTGCAAATATGCAAACTTGGTATGTTGGTAGTTTTGTGCAGGAATAATGTATTTTCCTATTACAATCTGAGCATATCCGGGATCTCTCGTTGTTCTTTTCATTGCAAGTGCATTGAACATCAATTTGTAATGACGTGTAAGCCATGCTTGCGTCATATTGCAAGTTATTTGCATCACATGTTGTTCCATCTTTGTTTTTCTCTGTTTGTGTGTCGCTGTTGTGTTCTACTGACCTATTGGTCTCCTCTTCTTGTTGCGTGCTGAGCAGAGTGTGGTCCTCCTCCCCGTAGATTGCAGGATTCGGGTGGCCAGCCTCTCGCATGGCCTCTCTGGCCTCTACCATGGTATTGTACCCCTTGTGACTGGCCTTCGGAAATCCGTTAACCGATTTGGAGCAAAGATTCCAATTTAGGAAGATACCAATCACTCTTCCGCAACTCACCGCGTAGATTTTCTTTCCTTTTCGTCGTGGGTTTTTGAATATTGCAATTCAGACTTTCTTTTTCGTCGTTGGACATACTTTTTTTATTTAAAAAAAATCAGCGAGACCTTACTATTTTGTCAACACAGTCGCCATCTTGCCGGAAGTGTGTGATTCATGTCCATTGTGTGATGATGTGGCAATTTGAGAAGATCAGTTACATGTTTTTGTTTACTTGTCCCGTTTATGGGAACACTAGAAACAAATCAAGACTTTCTGATCATTACATGGGCATGAGTCAAAACTTAGCAATATTTTGCAAACATGTGATGAAACGTTGTTAAAGATGCTGGCAAAATAGGTAACAGAAGCCCTAGAGATACGGAAGAAAATTATGAATGAACAAAAGTTCAAAACATTAAGGGGATATCATTTTTTTAATTGTCTAGAATACATATTTGACGTTGAAGCTTGACGGTTCAGTTACTGTTCTCATAATATCGAGGCAGATAAATTATTTGTATAGAGAATATGTGTGAGTGGGAAGAATGCAAGATGAGAGTATAAATGCGTGCGTGCAAGTCGATGGGAGATGGATAGATCAGAGTACATATGTGCAGGGAATGGTTGTTGTGTGATAATAATTATGTGCCAGGACAAAGACAGGAAACACACATGACTGATGGAAATGGACAGAATCTCTGAATTTTTAGTTGTGTAGACACCGAATTTGCAGTTTTGCTTTTATTTTTTCTTCTATGCAAAAAAAACACAACAACAACAAAAAACGAAAACAACAACATTGTACCCTCTTGACATGAAGGCTATTAGCCTGTGTCAATAAAAGATGTCAGTGTCAGTGTCAGTCTCTCTCTCTCTCTCTCTCTCTCTCTCTCTCTCTCTCTCTCTCTCTCTCTCTCTCTCTCATTCATCCAACACCGTTTTATATGAACAGATTAGCAGATACCCTTTGTACATAAATACATTTGTGAAATGTATTAAGTACTGGTTGAAGATCTTGAAGCTACCCCACTCCCGTTTGAGCAGGCAAGCCTATGATATGATGCTCTTAGAAATGGAAAAAGGTAAAGAAAAATGGGCTCATAAAGTAAAGAAAGTCCTTTCAGAACAGGGTTTTGGAATAGTGTGGATGACCCAGGAAGTAGGAAATGAGCAACATTTCATTGCGAAATTTAAGACAGGCTTATTTGTTCTTTCAAATAGAATTGGCACTCAGATATCAATGTAAAGAAAAATATCGCTGGTTTTTGTACTCCCAGTTCTTATAGAACAGGGAGTACTTTAGAATGGGAACGAAGAAATGCTCTGTGTGTGTGTGTGTGTGTGTGTGTGTGTGTGTGTGTGTGTGTGTGTGTGTGTCCGTCTGTGGTCAAAATGTGTTCCACTCACTCCAGACAAAACTACTGGGCCGATATTTCTGAAAATTTGTAGGAATGTTCACTATGGGTCAAAGATGATGCCCGATGTGTCATTTTACCGTTATAGCCGTTAGTAAGGGCTGTAACGGCCTGTTACGGCTTTTCTTCTTTATGGAATATCTCAGAAAGTACTTGGCCGATCTTTGTGAAAATTAGTAGGAATGTTCATTATGGGTCACCGATGATGCCGATGTTTCAGTTTACCGTTAAATAGCCGTTACTAACGGCTGTAACGGCCTGTAACGGTTTTTCTTCTTTTTTTTTTATATTGAATATCTCAGAAAGTACTTGGCCGATCTTTCTGAAAATTTGTAGGTATGTTCATTATGGGTCACAAATAATGCCCGATGTTTTAGTTTACCGTTATAACCGTTACTAACGGCTGTAACGGCATGTAACGGTTTTTCTTCTTCATGGAATATCTCAGAAAGTACTTACTTGGCCGATCTTTCTGAGACTTAGCAGGTATGTTCATTATGGGTCCCGGATGATGCTCGATGTTGTAGTTTACCGTTATAGCCGTTACTAACGGCTGTGGCGGCCTGTAACGGTTTTTCTTCATTATGGAATATCTCAGAAAGTACTTGACCGATCTTTGTGAAAAATTAGCAGGTATGTTCACTATGGGTCCAGGATGATGCCCGATGTTTCAGTTTACTGTTATAGCCGTTACTAACGGTTTTTCTTCTTTATGGAATATCTCAGAAAGTACTTGGCCGATTTTTCTGAAAATTAGCAGGTATGTTCATTATGGGCGACAGATGGTGCCCGACGTTTTAGTTTACCATTATAGCCGTTACTAATGGCTATAACGGCCCATAACGGTTTTTCTTTTTTATGGAATGTCTCGGAAAGTACTTGGCTGATCTTTCTGAAAATTTGTAGGTATGTTCATTATGGGTCCCGGATGATGCCCGATGTTTCAGTTTACCGTAAAAGCCGTTACTAACGGCAATAACAGCCTATAACGGTTCTTCTTTTTTATGGAATATCTTAGAAAGTATGTGGCCAATATTTTTGAAAATTTGTAGGTATGTTCATTTTGGGTCACGGATGATGCCCAATGTTTAAGTTTACCGTTATAGCCGTTACTAACGGCCCATAATGGTTTTCTTTATGGAAAATCTCAGATAGTACTTGGCCGATCTTTCTGAAAATTTGTAAGTATGTTCATTATAGGTCACACAGATGATGGCCGATGTTTACCAGAATAGCCTTTACTAACGGTTACACCAGCCCAGACGGTTTTTCCTCTTTATGGAATATCTCACACGTATTCAGAATAAACTGGGAGTACGTTTATATGCTTTCATCTTGTTCTCACTTAAAATGTTTCATTCTGAAAAGTTTCTCAATGTCATAACAGATAAATGGCACAGAATAAATTACGCAAGATTTAGGTTAAGAACTTTAGGTTTTAATGAGAACAAAAGATGGTTTGAATGTGAAACATCCACAGAATATCCTTGTTCTGCATGTACACACATTACTGACGACGATGAACACTTTCTGTTCCACTGTACTGTTTATAATGAAGTGCGGACAAATTGTTCTTTTTTTCCAGTTAGATATAGTGAAAAGACAAAATGTCGCTATCATGTTATCATCAGATGATGAAGTTGTAATTAAATCAGTTGCGAAATTCATCGCAGAAGCACTGAAAATTGGACAGATGAAGGATAGTGAAGTTTAAGATAATACATTATATCAGATATATGAATGAATAATATCATCTATCGCATGGTGGACGAGATCAGTATGATCCAATGTCTTCATTTGATTGAGTGGATGGTCGAGTCAGTCTTATGTGGTTTTTTTTTTTTACCTTACTGCATTACTCCTGTGCGTGAGGTCATAAGGAACTGTTACGAATTTATTTGTTTTTGTTAACCTTTGATTTGATACACACTAGGAATGAATGTGTACTATTTCTTTGCAGGGAAAGAAGAGAGAAATGTTATTGTTCTGTTACTCCCCCCCCCCCCCCCCCCCCCCCTTGTCAAAAGACCTCTTTGGTAATGACAATAAAATAACAAAGTGTGAAAGTGTAAGAGTGTCAAAGTGTATCTCTCTCTCTCTCTCTCTCTCTCTCTCTCTCTTGTGTGGTGTGTGTGTGTGTGTGTGTGTGTGTGTGTGTGTGTGTGTGTGTGTGTGTTGTCTGTCTGTCTGTCTGTCTTTGTGTATGTGTTGTGTGTGTGTGTGTGTGTGTGTGTGTGTGTGTGTGTGCGCGTGTGTGTGTGTGTGTGTGTGTGTGTGTGTGTGTGTGCGCATGCACGCGCGCGTTCGTGTGTGTGTGTGTATGTGTGCGTGCGTGCGTGTGTCTGTGTGTGTCTGACCCCCCCCCCCTCCTCCCCACCCACCCCCACCCCCCTCCGTATAGCAAAATCTAATAGTTGGAAGATGGCATCGTAAGATTCATGAAATGATTCACGTAACGTAAATGCATTGGCACAGTAGCATTGCTTTGCTTATGTTTGAAAAACAAATTGTTACGTCTACACTTCAGCATTCTGTTTCTGTTTTCAAAAGATTTAAGAGGCTAAAAGAGTGATTCACTAGCGTATGATGTTCCTTTTCAACAACAACAAAATATGTACTTAATGACACATTAATCAGTGCTATTGAATTCCCAAAGGGTAACTGTAGATAAGCAGTAGAGAAGACCATAAAGTATGTCCCACATACCACGTTTTTGTTTAGGTCGGTTTCGTTCCCATCGGTAAAAAAGCAAACAAACAAAAAACCGACTGAAATTCAAGAACCCGCTTTGGTACAGCTATACTATCCAAATGGCGTCTCTCTCTCTCTCTCTCTCTCTCTCTCTCTCTCTCTCTCTCTCTCTCTCTCTCTCTCTCTCTCTCTCTCCGTGTGTACTTAGTGAGTGCAATGAAACTGACTGAAATTCAAGACCCCGCTTCGGTACATATACTATTAATATGACTCCTCTGTCTGTCTGTCTGTCTGTCTGTCTGTCTCTCTCTCTCTCTCTCTCTCTCTCTCTCTCTCTTCCTCTCTCTCTCTCTCTCCCCGTGTGTACTTAGTGGGGGCAGTAAAACCGACTGAAATTGACCCCGCTTTGGTACATATACTATTAAAATGGCTCCTCTCTCTGTCTGTCTGTCTGTCTGTCTGTCTGTCTGTCTTCTGTCTTCTGTCTTTTCTCTCTCTCTCTCTCTCTCTCTCTCTCTCTCTCTCTCTCTCTCTAAAACAGGAAGGTTAGTATGGAAACTGGGAGTAAGAAAGGAGTTCGTCATTGCATACGGATATAATGCCACAAAAACAGGAAAGACCGGTCCGCAGGAAAAAAAAAAAAAGAAAAAACCGGAGGGTGGAGAGAGGAAAGGGAGGGAAATAGAGAAAGGTGGGTGGTGGGTGGATGGGGCGGGAGAAGGGAGCTTACTACTGTCAGCATTTCTTCCTACTGATAATTCTCCTGATACGTGACTTGATTGTTACTGTTAATTATATAACTGGTCACTGTTCATGGTTTTCTTAGAATGAGTAACATCCAGCCAGAATCTCACACCTTATATTGGTAATTATGTCCACTTTTTCTTGTATTTTGAATTTTTTTTTTTTTTTTTTTTTTTTGCTGTCCCAACCTCTGCGCCACCTCAGAGGCAGTGCACCCACGCCGCTCGTTCCGACACCCCGTCCACAGCCACAGCCCGGTCGGCCCCGCCGCAGCCCCGGCACCGGCAATCCACAGGGAGCAGTCAATGTCAAGTCGTCAAGAGGCAACCCACCGGAGGAGACACTGCACTGCTGCCGAGTCACTTCGGTGGTGTTCAGTGGCGCCTGTTCTGATCTAACATACGCAGGACACCACCTACTAATCCCCCTACTGACGACAGTAATTGCTTAGTCGCCGAGCCGGTGTGAGTGAGCTCTCCCTCCGGAGGGCGCCACCACGTCCGTCCAACGACAGCCCCCATGGACTCGCCGATACCGGTGACCCCGACTGAACCAAACCAAGGCCACAGACGTGGAGAGGACATCGAAATTGAGGTCACCATGAGAGCAGGGCATGAAGGGCCGCAGAATTTGAGACATTTTTTTCATGCTGATCGATGAGAATGAGGATGATTAAGATGATGCTACGGATTTCCATTTCGGTCTGAGACTACATGACAGGGCTGTACTCTGCGCTTCCTTTCATAATACATCCCGGCGTCAACCAGGCCCGAGAGATACAGGCACCTGCAGTGTTGGTCAGGAAATTTGAGCAACACTCTCAGAAACGCATCCATTAAGTGGATGAAACTCGACTGTGTGGTCCCAGTCTTCCCAACTGAGTCCGCAGCAAACTCAACTCTGGGTAGGAGCCGGTCGGGGCAGAAAAACCCACATGACTCTGATGGGATTCGAACCCACGACCTCCCAGCCGGGAGTCCGCGACGTTAACCACTTCGCCACGGCGGCTGGTTGAAATGGTTTCTTGCTTAACTGAATTACATATATTTACAGGACGCAGGTGAAAGGGAAACGGGGATAGAAATATTTGACAGTGTGCGCTATGTAACCGTACAAAAGCCACCATAGCTGCACATGTTGGTGCGTGCGTGCGTGAGTGCATACTTGTGCTCTTGCGAGCGTGCTCGTGTGTGTGTGTGTGTGTGTGTGTGTGTGTGTGTGTGTGTGTGTGTGTGTGTCTGTGTGTCTGTGTGTCTGTGTGTATGTGTGTGTGCGTGTGTATGTGTAGGCGCATGCGAGTGTGGGATAATACTTCTCTCCCTGCATGCATACATGTGTGTGTGTGTGTGTGTGTGTGTGTGTGTGTGTGTGTGTGTGTGTGTGTGTGTGTGTGTGAATGTGCTCGCGGGCGCGTGTGCCTGTATGTGTATGCGTGTGTGTGTGTGTGTGTGTGTGTGTGTGTGTGTGTGTGTGTGTGTGTGTGCGCGTGCATGCGTATGTGTGTGAATGTGTGTGTGTACACATGGGATAGCTCACTCGCTTTCATGTCTACGATCGCACACACAAACACAGAGAGAGAGAGAGAGACAGACAGACAGACAGACAGACAGACAGACAGAGACAATGACAGAGACAGAGAGAGAAGACACCAAGTAGCATACAGCATCCTTTCCAAAATATTACTCTCTCATTTGTTGGCACGCACACAGAGCTGACCAAACACGGTGTATGATCATTCATCTTTATTTTGGTGTCCCGCGGACAAACCAAAATATATGTAGTATATATATATATATATATATATATATATGTAGCATACCAAAATATATGTAGTATATATCCAGTGACCAACATAGGGATTCGCCTGGAAAGGACGCAACAGAAAGTGGCCATAGTGGGGAATCTGAAACAGAAAGACACATCCCACTTCATCAGTGTTGATAGTGGAGTAGTCATAATGGGAGAAAACACACAGGAGGAAACACAATCTTACTGTGTAAACTCGGCACGACCATTCAGTGCTTTTTTTTTCTACCTTGGCCCAAGATAACGAAGAGGGCGCCACGGGTATTTTATTCCGGTAGACAGGGGACATAATTCTAAGATCACAAGCACCGTCTGCTCAACAACCCCACTTGATCGCAATAATTATGTCACATAAAGAATCCATAACATTTGTAACGTCTGTAACAGACTTAGACTAATAGTTCAACAATATTTGAAACCTTAACAACATAACCTTCAACAATATTTGAAACCTTAACAACATAACCTTCTCGACAGGCATTTAACCAAAACTCAAATTTCTGAATTTCTGCAACTGGAATTTGGTAGCAGGTTTGGTCATGACATCTGCAAGCATTTCAAAAGTAGGACAATACTTCAGTTCAATTTTCTTTTTGGCCAGAACATCTCTAATGAAATGATAGCGAATGTCAATGTGCTTGGATCTTTGTCTGTTGACAGGATTGTTTGCAAAAGCAATTGCGCCCTGGTTGTCTTTCAAAATCAAAACAGTGCCATAACTGTTCTTTTCGTCAATGCCCTTCAGTACCTGGGCGAGATACAAGCCTTCCTGTACAGTAGCTGCAAGTGCAATGTTCACAGCTTCACAAGTGGACAGAGTCAAAGTTGGTTGTTTCCTGGACTTCCAAGAAATGAGAGGACCTGTCTTGGACAGAGTGAAACCATACCCAGTAGTGCTGCATCTGTCTTCAGAGGATGACGCCCAATTGGCATCACTGTAGCCTTCAGCACTTTTCCTGTAGACCAGCTCATAATCCATTATGCCTTTTAGGTACCTCAATACATGTTTCACAGCACCCAGTGAGAAACTAGGGCTTTTGACAAATGTTGTGACAGTTTCGTGACAATCCAACTGATGTCAGGCCTGGTACAGATCATAATGTAAATCAAAGTGCCTAGAATTTCACGGTATTTTCTACCATCAACTGGATCATCATCATTACTGCTCTCAATTCTTTGTTCACAAGGGGTGGATCTTGGTTTACAATCAGTCATTTCAAACTTTTCCAGCATATTTTGTATGTACCTTTTCTGGCTCATATTCACATACCCCTTGCCCTGTTCGAAGTCAATACCCAGAAAGTAAGATAGCTTACCCAGATCTTTCATTTTGAATCTGTCATTCAAGATTTGTTTGTTTTCAGACAACAACGTATCACTGTTTGCACCCACAATCAAGTCATCAACCCAGACAACAATGACCACCATTTTGTCACCTTCATGCTTTGTGTAAACACAGTGGTCAGTATGGCTTTGAACAAACTTGTTCTGCACCAGATGCCTGTGAAGCATATTATTCCAGTTTGTGCCTGACTGCTTCAGGCCGTACAAGGATTTGTTCAGGTTATAAACAAGCTTCTCTCCATTATCAGACTGAACTTCAAAGCCTTCAGCCTGATCCATGAAAATTTCACAATCAGTCGGTGCATGAAGATATGCATTCTTCACATCCATTTGGTGCAGAACCAAAGCATACTGAGCAGCAAGTTGCATCACAGTGCGGATAGAGGTCACATTTGCAGTCGGTGCGAAAGCGTCAGTGTAATCTTTGCCTCCAACTTGACTATACCCTTTTGCCACAAACCTAGCTTTGTAAAGATCTGACCCATCCTCTCTTTCTTTGACAGTGTATACCCAACGTCACCCCATTGCGTTCTGCCCTCTGGTAGGGTGGTCAGTGTGAAAGTCTCATTTTCTTTTAAAGATTTCATTTCTTCTTTCATTGCTCCTTTCCAGAGAACAGATTCAGGGGATTTAACAGCTTCACTATAAGACTGCGGGAAAGCGGCAAATTTGTAACAATAGTCTATGTTTGCCATGACCTGATCTTCACCTTCACGATTTGTTTCATAGTCTGCTAAATGAGCTGGGGGGGTGGGGGGGGTGGGGGGTTCGCTCCCTGGTTGGGTATCTGCGATCAGCAGATGGCTCTTTTTCATTTGATTTGCATTCTGACCTCTTTTGAGTGAATGGCATTTCTTCCTTCTTATCAAGCGTATTGGGTGCCATGTCAACCATAGCATGATCATTACGCTTCAACACCAAATCATCAATGTCGAGACAATCCTCTGTCTGTGTGTTCTGATCAGTCAAACCTGTCAGTGTTTGTTTCTTTGTCACACGTGTGGGTTTCTTTGTCATAAACTCAACCCTTCTGTACTATCCCACCTTGTTTGTCTCTGGAAAGTACACCAAGTATGCAGTGCTACCCCTGTCGTATCCTACAAATATGCCCTTCTTGCACCTGTCATCAAGCTTTTGCTTCTCTTGGGTGTATGCAAAGCATTCGCACCCAAATGGCCGCATATGGGACAAGTTTGGGGTGTGTCCAGTCAGTGCGGAATATGGAATCCATTTGATACGACTGCAGTAGCACCTATTGCGTATGTATGCAGCTGCCATGACTGCATATGGCCATAGTTCCTTTGGGAGCTCTGCCTGAATGAGCAAACAACGACCCATTTCAAACAGGGTCCTCCAATGTCCTTCTGCTGTGCCGTTTTGGTGCGGCGAATAAGGTGCTGACATTTCATGCTTTATTTTGTTCTTTCTGAGAAGTGAGACAAACGCTTCTGTGCCATTATCTGACCTCATTGCTTTCACTTTGCCAAAAGGAGCGGCATCTGCCAAAAACTTCTCTGTTGCTACAACAGCATCACTCTTCTTCATGAAGTACACAAAAACTGCTCCTGAATAATCATCAGTGAAACTCATGGCATATCTCAAATCTTCTTTTGAAGATGCAGAAATTGGTCCTGCAAGGTCAGTATGAACTAACTGTAATGGGACTGTAGATCGATTCTGTCGTGGTCCTTTGTTTCTGTCATTTGACATTTTGCCACGCACACACACTTCACAATCATCTGGTCTGTTTGTCTTGTTTGTCACTGTCATGCTTTGAACCACCTTTTGAAGCTTCAATACATCATCAAAATTGCAGTGACCCAAGATTTCGTGCCAACCTTTGAGATCATTTGCATAATTCATGCAATCAGTGTCAATATTTTGATCCCAGGTTTGCAGATAATACAATCTCCCTGTTTTTCAATGTTGAATTTTGTGCCATCTTTATAAACAAGTTTAGCAGAATCTGGTTGGAACAAAATCTTGGCACCTTTTTCAGTGGCAGCTTGCATTGAAAATATGTCCTGAGGGTATGAGGGTACATAAAAAGCATTTTTTAGTGAAGCACTAACACATCTTCCATTCATGCCCATAATCATTACATTCACATCCCCCTTTTCAATGCAATATTGTTTTATCTTTCCCCATTTGCAAGTTCTATGTAATGTTTTTGAGGGTCAAAGTTCTCATCAAAACTGACAAATTTTGACTTATCGTTGAAAATGTGCGTGGTTGCACCATAGTCAACTAGAAGTTTGTCACTTTTTTCTTATAACTATCACTGTGGCATACAAAAGCGAAAGAATGTTCATTGTCTGACAGTTCAGATACTTCATTGACTCTGTCACGGTTTCTACCCTTACGTCGGCACGATTTGTCAGTGTGATTGTTCATGTGACAATGACTGCACCACAGCCTACTTTTTACTTTCTTTTCGCTACAGTTTTTCGCGATATGACCAGGAAGTTTGCACTTGTAGCAGATCACATCTTTCTCATCTTGGCCGTGACTGGACCCAGACGTCGCAGCAGATTTCAACAAAGAATCATCGCTCTTTGTTCTTGACCGTTCAGTCTCCTTGAAACTTCTCAACGCGACTTTGAAATCACAAAAGTTTGCTTCTTTTCACTTTGTGTAATGACTGCCACAAATGACTGAAAAGTATCTGGTAAGCCTTTCAGCACCATTGCAATCAAAAGGCTGTCAGTCACTGTTTCACCTGATTCCGTAAATGTACAGCAGCTGTCTCTGCACGAATTATGTAATCTGTCACAGTTTCATCCGACAGTTTCACTAACAATGTCAGTTCAGTGTAGAGAGCTATCACACGTGGAGTGCTCTTGCCAGCATAGTGCTCACGTAGAATCTTCAAGGCTTTTCTCCCATCATCAGTGGCGTCCCTCATCACAAGAGACAGGCTCTAATCATCCAGAAATTGAATTAAGTCGGCGAAGGCCTCTTCATTTTTGCTCTCATCAATTTCTTCTTCGTCGTCTGCCAAAATGGCGTCTTTCAACTTCTGTATTTTCATGTAACCCAGAAATTTCAGCTCCCACTGTTCGTACTTGTGTTCATCCCCATCGAAAACGAGCCTAGTATACCTGTTCGTGAATTAGTGAATCAGATGGCTTAGATAATAACATGTTTGCAATACTG
>CM065730.1:13190973-13200973 GCA_033310375.1 Conus canariensis | reverse complement strand
AAAAGGCCTCAGTTCAATTGGGTTATTTTTTTAACTCTTATCACAGACGATGCCTAAAGTTGAGCGAAAAAAAAAACTATTTTTTTCTGCCCCATCTTATGTGCCACCTCAGTGGCATCGCACTCACACCGCTTATTCAAACTCTCTGTCCATAGCCACAGCCCAGTCCGTCCTGCCGCAGCCTCTGCTCCGGCAATCCACAGGCAACAGTCGATGTTACGCCGTCAAGAGGCAACCCACCAGAAGAGACACTGCACTGCTGCCGAGTCACTTCCGTGGTGTTCAGTGGCGCTGTTCTGATCCAAAATGCGCCTACTAAACCCCCTACTGACGACGATAATTGCTTTGTCGCGGGGCCGGCGTGAGTGAGCTCTCCTTCCGGAGGGCACCACCACGTCTGTCCAACGACAGCCTCCATTAATTCGCCAGTACCGGTAACCCCAACGGAATCACAACAAGGCCGTAGACGTGGACAGGACATTGAAACTGAGGTCACCATCAATGTTGTCTTTGCCTGAGGAAGACCAAAGAGGTCGAAACGCGTCATGTTTGTCTTAAAATTTGTTTGTTTCATTCGTTCGGTGGAGTAGTTTTTCTTTCAATTTGATTTCATTGCGGTTTAAACCACAATGTGATAGAACCCAGCAGCAATCTAGATTTACACCTTGAGACATTATACAATGTATTGATACTGTAATTGATAGAGTGAATCTATATTTTGGCTCTTTAGTCTGCAAAACAGAATCAGGGTCAACCCAAAGTAGAACATTCAAGAAGGACATTGTTTCATCATATAGGTAAGTTAATGTTATCAGTATTGCATCTATTTCTGCCGTATTCTTTGAAACACTTTTTCGAATATCAGAATATTTCCGTATATTTAAGTTCGGAACAACGAATCCTTAGCCGCTACCAGTTGTATATATAACTGAGCTATTAGCAAAACTTTTAAAACTTCTTAACTTGTGTGTGTTTAATGCTTATTTGTCCCACGACACTGCCATGCTGACTCACATTCACACGCGAGTGAAAGCGTCTTCCGCTGTTGTGGTATACCATATTCCCGAGACGGCCGTAAACAAGAAACAGTTTTGTGCCGTTTGCATACAGGCCACTCCTTTTACACCCATTCTTATCTTTTGAAAAGTGAAGAAGTTCCGTGGTGCATTTCATGTCATGTACCATTCACAGTGAAACATATCATTTTGAAGTGTTGGGTCTTGCATGATGTGAGACATAAACACTTTACAGCAGACTCCATGAAAACTTTGTTCAGAGATGTCCCACCTGATGTGATCTTTGAATTTCTGAAAGAGATTAGCATTTTTCATCTAATCTAAGATTTTACGGAAGAAGGATTTGCAACAAAATTTCTGGTGTGCTTTTAAAAGGTGTGTTTTAAAGGGTTGTGTGAATTATTATCATTTGTTTTTATAATGACTCGTGAGTTGACTTCAACGCGGTGACAGCCCTGATATGGCCCTTTGCGGTCGGCTATAAGCAACGTTACCTTACCTCGTAGTACAAGTACAGGCAAAGGCAGTCAGAAAACTCGGACGATCCTAATTGAAAGAGACGCTTACCTGAGGTGGGTCTGCGGGCTGTGCTGGTGAAGTCGGCTGGGGATGCAAGTTGTGTATGGTCATCACTGACCGCCGCTGTTTATATACAGAGAAGGTCGTGATGGTACTGCCCTTCCTTCCTCCTTGTTACGTCATTGAGGAAGCACGTCATAGCCAGCAGGATAAGCAGGCAATGTCGCCGAAGGGTGAGATGTTAAAACTTTCAGATTTCGACTCCTAAAGACGTGTTGTGTTAGTTCGTAGACTGGAGTCGCTCTAAGTGCGATTAGAGAGGGAAAAGGACACGACTTTACCGTGTACAGAATTACGTCATACTGCTGACAACGTCATCAGGCGTCTGATGGATCGGCGGAAGTAAGCTGCGGGCACTGTGTGAGATGGGCGGTTCAATGAACTGCCGGGATGATATGGTAAGATTGACATTAAATAACAGAAAGAAATGAAAGAAATGTATTCAGGATAGGCCAGAGCCCCTTTTAAAGGGATATTATATTTCACACACACACACACACACACACACACACGCACACACACCACACACACACACACACACACACACACTCGTCATTTCCTATCAACCGAAGACAAGACCTGGTGGCGTGTGCTCTGAGTTTTTTGTTGCAATGTGTCGTATCTATGCCATGTCTCCATCTAAAAGTTGTGGACCTGCCCGGTTTGGGTAGTGCCTGTCCGATGGAAGCGGCGTTCTGGTATCCGTTGCATCGTTTCTTTTAGGTCCTTCGTTTTGCGCCTTGTGCGGGACGGTCTTCATCTTGTTGCCGTGGCCTTGAGGTGATGCTGGTCTGGCGCTGGCTGTAGTCCCATTCAGGACTGTCTAACCTGCCAGGGCTGTTCTAGGCCTATCGGGATTGCGGAAGTCTCTGGTGGTCAGTTTCTGCGCCTTTGTTACTGCTTTGCCGTGGGTTGTCCCGGGTAATCAGCGTTTTCTTCGGAAGTGGCTGGACTGGCGTCTTTTGGCGTGTTGTGACGTCTTTGTTTGATTTCTCCTCGTCTTACAGACCTAGACGTCATTAACACAGCAAAATCTGCGTGTGCTGGCGTGCGTGCTTTCTTTTTTCGTGACATGCTGGATCAGCTCCTAGATTCCCCAGTCTACAATCAAGACAAGTTGACCTTGGAAACGGAGGATGAAAGTAAGGATAGGAGTCAAAGGAGGACAATACTCAGAGAGATAGAGATAGGGACGTGAGGGGGCGCGACTCTGTTGACCAGTGGTGTGCATGAATACTGTCCTGCATTTTTCTTAATGTTGTTGTTTATTGAAGCTTATTGATTTGATTTTATTCTATTGTATTTTACACTATTTTATGATGTGATATTGCAATGTGTCACCACAAAATCATTTTCCTTCGTGGACAAAATAAACAACTTGTGAACTGGTGAACACACAGCATAGTGAATATCACAACAACAAATTACACAAATACATAAAGTAGAATTTACCACACAGGTGCATACAGTGCATTCTGTTGCCTCAGATATTGACTTTACACAGCAGAAATAGCACACACAGAGAGAGAGAGGGGAGAGAGAGAGAGAGAGAGAGAGAGAGAGACAGACAGACAGACAGACAGACAGACAGACGGATAGAGAGAGAGAAAGAGAGAGAGAGAGAGAGAGAGAGAAAGAGACAGAGCCATAGACAGAGAGACAGACAGACAAAAAGACAGAGAGACATAGAAAGAAGCAGAGACAGCGAGTGACACAGAGACAGAGAGAGACAGAGACAGAGAGAGACAAAATGACACAAAGACAGAGCGAGAGACACACAGAGACGCAGAGACAGAGACAGAAGAAACAGTGAGAAACACAGAGATCCACAGACAGAGAGAGAGAGAGAGGAGAGAGAGAGAGACAAAGACAGAGACAAAGAGAGACAGAGACAGAAAGAGACAGAGAGTAGAGAGAGACTCAGAAACACATAGAGACAGAGAGACAGACATACAGAGACAGAGACACACACAGAGACAGAGAGACACAAAGACAGAGAGAGAGACAGAGCAAGAGAGAGAAAGACATAGAGAGAGCGACAGAGAGAGACAGAGACAGACAGAGAGGGACATAGAGACAGAGAGACAGAGGGAGACAGAGATAGAGACAGAGAGAGACAAAGACAGAGAGGGAGACAGAGACAGATACACAGAGAGACAGAGAAAGAGAGAGACAGAGATAGACACAAAGACAGAGAGACAGAGGCAGAGACAGAGAGAGACACAGAGACAGAGACAGTCAGGGACAAAGAGAGACAGAGACAGAGAGAGAGACAGAAACAGAGAGAGACAGGGACAGAGAGAGACAGAGACATTGAAAGAGACAGAGAGAGACAGAAACAGAGAGATACAGAAACTGAGAGAGATTCAGAGGCAGAGAGAGACACAGAAACAGACAGAGACAGAGACGGAGAGACAGAGACAGAGAGAAACACAGAGGCAGAGGGAGATAAAGTGACTGTGACGGATCGTTTCTCGTCCGGTCACAAATTTTCATGCGACCGTGCTTACCGGAAGGTAGTTGTCCGGAAGCCGGTTGGAGAATTCAGCTGACTGCTGCTCACCGGCGCACTGTTAAAAGCCGGGTGAGTTGAACTGGTTAGGCAGTCTCTGCAGTGATTCCGGCAACGCAACAACACAGAAGGCCGAAGAGGGACTCAGCTGTTTTTTGGTGGCAGTCAGGTATTTATCACCACAATGTTTATTTATTAGCAAACCGAAACCGTGTTCCCGTTTAGGAGCGACTGAAACTTCCTCAGCGCACTCGTGAAGGTTTTGTTTAAAAAAATTAAAAAAAAGTATTTGTTGTGTTCTGTTATCCTATGACTTGATAGGGAAACAAAACGAAATGCTGTCGGAAAACATAAATAGTTGAAGTGAGTGTTAAAGGAAGTGGTCTTCAGAAAAAAAAGATTTGGTTTATTCTGTGACTTAACTAGTTATGAATTCATGATGAAAAAAAGGTGTTTATTCTAATATGGTTTGCGAGAAGAGGGAGAGTTTTGATGCTATGGATAATAAGCTCCCAGAGTGAGTGACATATACTTTTTAATGATTTTCATTTTGATGTGGATGAGTAGTTAACTCACTCTTGATATAAATATGGAATAATTATGTGTTGGTAAACAAGAGTGTTGTGGAAATCTTTGCCTTGCATACATTGAAGTAAATGAATCTTGTTGAAAAGAAACCTTTTCAAAATCTGCTGATTATATGAAATGAAATGAACATTCTTGTCGTGTTACAAGAAAAGAAATGAACATTTTGTGAATTGACGAAAGACATTTATAGTTTGATGGAAAGTAATCATTAAGCGTGTGTAATGAATTGTATTTATGGTTTATTGAAGAGGGTCTGGATGGAAATCATTTACCCAATTTGGAAAACTAAATTCTGAAAGGTTTATATGGAAATCCTTTCCTGTGTAGTGTTGTGATTCCGGAAAAAAGGAATGTTGTAGTGTTATGATTCCGGAAAGGGAATGTTGTAGTGTTATGATTCCAGAAAGGGAATGTTATAGTGTTATGATTCCGGAAAAGGGAATGTTGTAATGTTGAAGAAAAAATATGCTAATGTTTAGCCCAAGTTGTAGTGGAATATGATGTGGCTAATGAATATAAATGTAGTCGTGATTGTAATGAATAGTAGCCATGATAATCAGTTTCCCCCAGGTAGAAGCGTTCCCTGGACTGAGGGGGACTGGCTGCCATTGTTTGAGGGTCAGGGCCGTAGCTGAGTCTACGCCCCTGTTCTCCGCCCTGTGTCGGCGTGGAGAGGTCGGCCTGAGTGCCGACAACCACCCTACCTGCCACTGCGCCCAGGACCAACTACCCGCTGAGCCAGTTGGGCTGGAGACGCCGCTGCTGCCAAGCCAGAGCGCCGCTCCCAAGTTGAACCAGCGACCTGTTGGCCAGGTCGTCGTGTGTGTGTGTGAGCCACAGCTCCTGTGTGAGACTGTCACCTCGTCGCCGGCAGAGACGCCGCGAGTGTGTTAGAGATTTTTTGAGCCACAGCTCTGTAGAGATTTAAGTCCTGTGTTGGACTTGACTTGACGCAGTAGTCACCGTCTTCGTCATCTGCGTCATCCTCGTCGTCTTCATTCCCGTTGTCGTCTCGTCGCTTCCAACGTCTCGCCGTTTTCGTCGTCGTCGGCTCCGTCGACGTTGGAACCAGTAGCACCAGTAGTTAGCCATATATTAATATATTTTGTGTGTACGCCTGATGGTTGGCGTGCCGACCTATTAATGATTTTGCGTTCAATATATGTGTTTGTCTGATGGCTCGGGCAGCAAAAACAAAAAAAAGGAAGTGTTGTTCGGTTGCCTGGCTGTCAATGTTCGGGTGAGTGGATGTGTGTATGAGAATTAGAAAAGTCGTGCATGCATCCATAATTTCTGTGTGAGTCAGACAGGGGGACCAGTTGTGTGTGGCTGGAGGAATTGGAAAAGGGGGAAG
Organism: Conus canariensis; assembly: GCA_033310375.1. Classification (NCBI taxonomy): domain Eukaryota; kingdom Metazoa; phylum Mollusca; class Gastropoda; order Neogastropoda; family Conidae; genus Conus; species Conus canariensis. Next base: position 13,194,924 of record CM065730.1, on the reverse strand, counting down.
CTGGAATGAGGAGTGTGAGGCAAAGGGGGGGAGGGGGGGGGAGGGAAGAAGTGAGAACGAGAGGTTAAGAAATACGCGTGTGTAAACCGATGACATCAGCACATTAATTTTATCAAGTGCATAAATAATTTTGCTGAAGTTCAGGCCGCCATATAATGTAAAAGTATCTATGCATAGTTAGTCTAATATCACCACTGTTGTGAACAGACGTTAAATTAAATCAATCAATTTATGCATAGTAGAAATGTTCTGTCTTTAAAATCCCAGTTTTTGAACTTAGGATTCAGCCGAACGATTTTTGATTGAATGCCCCTATATACAGTCTCTGCAAATAAATTTCTTCGTGGGTTAGAAATGAGTGCGTGAGTGAGTGAGTGAGTGTGTGTACCTTGTACTGGAATTTTCCTGCAGGAACATACTTAATACATAGCATGCCTGGGGAGCAAAAGTAGAGACGGGCACACCGGTGCGTGTGTGTGTGTGTGTGTGTGTGTGTGTGTGTGTGTGTGTGTGTGTGTGTGTGTGTGTGTGTGTGTTTGGAGTAAACATATTTATTAACCTCCTTTGAATAAATCAAAAGTATTTCCAAGGAGACAAAAAGGAAGATGACTTGAGCAAGCACCCATACTTGAACAAGAGGGATGCATACTACCGGATGCCCAGATCGGACCAAGTGAACATTGTGGGACTGAGGACAGGGCACTCCAGACTTAGACATCACATGTCCACAATATTACACATCGGCGAGTCTTCAGTTTAACCGTGCAGTACAGCCCCAATGACAGCGGAACATTCCCAGCAACACACAAAGTAGAAACCTAGCCTGCCAACACACCGATGAGTGCAAAACCTTACTGACCACTGGAGGGCCTTCACCATACAGCAGCCTTCGCCAGTACCTCCAGGATTCCTGCCTAGGTGAACGAAGAAGAAGACCGTCCTATAGTACTGTTGATCTCATATGATCATCACCCATCAGTGACTGATTAATGATTTTTCCCCTCCCCCTCAACCGATTCATTATACCAATGCCATTACATTACTTCACCTATGACAATGATCAGCATCCCACAGTATTCCAGTAACAACAATGGTTATTATCCTGTAACACTTTTGTTATCAAATGACCATCATCCATCAAGGTGGGTTTTTTATGTGTGCATGTGTAAGGATGTGTGTGTACGTATGTGAAAACTTCCTACAGTTAGTCTCATTATGACCATAACTCACCCAGAATACCGTTTACATGTTTTTTGTGTGTGCGTGCGTGCGTGCGTGCGTGCGTGCGTGCGTGCGTGCGTGCGTGCGTGCGTGCGTGCGTGCGTGCGTGCGTGTGTGTGTGTGTGTGTGTGTGTGTGTGTAACACATGATACCCCGTTTCTCATTGATCATTCCTATCTTTTCTCAACCAACGTGAGCATATTAATGCCAACACATTATTTCACCTGTTACTATGAACATCATCCCACAGTATTGTTTACTTTTTCAACAACACTATTTGTATGAACTTCCCGACCCCCCCCCCCCTCCCCAGTGGGTGGAGATATGAGCTCTCCCTTTCTCTCTCCCCCTCCCACATTGCCCTCTCCCCCCCCCCCACCCCCCTCCCCAACGATACCATGTCACCCATTGATCATTTCCATTCCCTTCCCACCATTATTAGCATTACCCACACCCCCATATACAACTACCCACGCAGAACTACTACCATCACCATCACCACCCAGTAAAGTCATTTATTTATTTTATTTATTTAAGTGTTTTCATTCGTTTTTTTTACTTCAATTTTATTTATCTATTTATTTATTATTATTGTTATTACTATCATCATCATCATCATCATCATTATTATTATTATTATTATCTTATTTCATTATATATATATATATATATATATATATATATGTGTGTGTGTGTGTGTGTGTGTGTGTGTGTCTGTGTCTGTGTCTCTGTGTGTGTGTGTGTGTGTGTGTGTGTGTGTGTGTGTGTGTGTGTGTGTGTGTGTGTGTGTAATTTTTATGTTTATTATTCATTTTCTATTTATTATTTATTTTTTATATTTACCTTTTTTGTTTTTTATTTCTATTTTTATTTATTTTTTTATTTTCTATTCATCTATTTATTTATTAATTATTATTATTTATCTCTCCCCCTTCCCCCCCCCCCCCCCCCCCCCCCCCCCCCCCCACCCAACACACGCACACTGAGCACTATTATAAATCCACCACAACCACTACCGTCACAAATTTATCATACCACTCTACTAAACCAGCTACACAGACTACAAACCCCATTTTGTTCGGGTGCCGAAAACATGGGAAGATAAGTGACTTTACGTTCTTCGTTCGTACTGTCCGAACTGTTATTTGTTTTTGTCTGAAGAAGACCCAAGAGGTCGAGATGCATTGTCTTGTCCTGTGCCTTGTTTGTTTATGTCCTTGGCGGTAACTAACCCCCTCTCCTTCTAAATTTTGGTTCACCTTCCACCCTCAGTCACTCCATTTTTGAATAGGAATTACCTTGTAGAAAAGGATAGGGGAAAAAATGCATTATTACGTGTACTTTCTGGTTTACCTCTGATTAACTGGGGGTCTAATCTCGGCTATGTCGCCTCAGGGCTAGTTCGTTCAATTCTGTCGTATGGCCAAGAAGCATTTTTTACAGCTGCCAAGACAGATTTACACAATCTAACCAGCACTGACTCAAAATGGAGTGACTTGGGTCTTCTTCAGGTAAAAACAACATTTAACATTTAGGACAGTACGAACAAAGAACGCAGAGTCACTTATCTTTCCACGCGTCCGGCACCCGAATCAAATGGCCGCCAGACGGAAACGACAGAGGGGATTATGGGAGAGGAAATAGAGGGTGGTGGTGGTGGTGGTGAAACAATGGGGTTTGTAGCTTGTGTAGCCGGTTTAGAGGAGTGGTATGATATATTTGTGACGGTAGTGGTTATGGTGGATTGATAATAGTGCTCAGTAGGGGGAAAAACTGACTCGTTAGCCTTTAAAATTGCATTATGACTTGCCCGATGGGCTCCAATTTATTTGACGTACAAGGAGGTTGGTGTGTTACCCTTAAATGAACACCGGCTAAGTTGCGCCTGTAATTTTACAGTGAGAGCCATAACCATCCCAAATTCAGTCCTGACTGAACTGGATGGAAGTACCTATTTTTCAAGAGAGATCCGTAACAACGCGGTGTTAATGTCCTTAGGTGATTATGTTTCCCCGTTGTTTCAGAACTGTAAGCTGTCTCTTGAGGGTATTGCCGCTGTTCCAGGTTGTTCACACCCTTCTTGGTTGTCAAAGCAGGCTGAAATAATCTACGCTTACGGAGATCTTAATAAAAAGATAATCCTCTGTTACTGTCATCATATGCCAGACTTCATAGATAGGAAATACGATTCCTATCTAGACATTTTCACGGATGGTTCTGTTTTAGATTCTTCCAGTGCTGGGGCTTCCTTTGTAATACCACCACTTAGCATTAGAAAGAAATCCCATAATTATTACAAAAGGGTGTTCTATATTTACAGCAGATTTATTTGCCATTTTGAAAGCACTAGATTTCAAACTTGACATGCCTGTTATACATAGACAAATACTTATATTATCAGACTCAAAATCAGCGCTTACGGCTGCACATTGTCAATCGAGGCCTAGTCGTTCAGATATGGTATGTGAGATCTTATTTCTAATTCATCAGTTAATTACGCAGGGTCCCGATATAACTTTGTTATAGGTTCCAGGGCATTTCAGTTTACGTTGCAATGACTGAGCCGATATTTATGCAAAGGAAGCTGCAAGAAATACGTCTGATGTTTTGAATTGTGATGTCCTTCTTTCTTCATCTGAAGCTATTCACATTCTCACAAGTTCAATCAGGAACATGAGACAGAAACAATACCTTGAAGATTCAGCTCGGAAGCACAGATAGGATATGACT
>CM065730.1:13173473-13185973 GCA_033310375.1 Conus canariensis | reverse complement strand
GTTTGGTTTTTGTATCTTTCTTTGTTGAATGATTGTTTATGGTTTGCATATCTAGTTTTGAATTGGTTTTCCGTGATACCTACATATGTTTCTTTTGCGTTCTCTGATGTTACAGTGGCTTGGTACACAATGTTGTTATAAAGGCATTTGTTGCTTAGGGGGCACTGTTCTTTTTTGGTACAGTTACAAGATTTCCTTTCGTTACCCTCCTTTTTTTCTGTGCTGCTTTTCATTTTGTTTGCTGAATCGATGGCATTTTTAAGGTTCGGCATACATGAATATGATAATTTGATGTTGTTTTTGTTGAATATCTTAAATAATTTATGGTCTTTTGGGAAAGATGATGTCAAGATTTTAAAGAATTCTTTCCCTACATTTGTTTTAACTCTTGCATCATATGGGGGATTGTACCATATGATATTCCTTTTCCTGTTCTTTCTGCATCTTTTTGTATCATTGTCTGGATCGTATAGCTGAATACCAAGAGGCGTTACATACAAGTGGCTACAATTACAAACTAAGATACGATCCAGACAATGATACAAAAAGATGCAGAAAGAACAGGAAAAGGAATATCATATGGTACAATCCCCCATATGATGCAAGAGTTAAAACAAATGTAGGGAAAGAATTCTTTAAAATCTTGACATCATCTTTCCCAAAAGACCATAAATTATTTAAGATATTCAACAAAAACAACATCAAATTATCATATTCATGTATGCCGAACCTTAAAAATGCCATCGATTCAGCAAACAAAATGAAAAGCAGCACAGAAAAAAGGAGGGTAACGAAAGGAAATCTTGTAACTGTACCAAAAAAGAACAGTGCCCCATAAGCAACAAATGCCTTTATAACAACATTGTGTACCAAGCCACTGTAACATCAGAGAACGCAAAAGAAACATATGTAGGTATCACGGAAAACCAATTCAAAACTAGATATGCAAACCATAAACAATCATTCAACAAAGAAAGATACAAAAACCAAACAGAATTGAGTAAATACATTTGGAAACTTAAAGAAAAAAACATAGACTACAACATATCTTGGAAAATTTTAAAAAGAGCAGCATCATACAACAACATTTCAAAAAAATGCAATCTATGCCTAACAGAGAAATACATTATACTATGTAAACCACAGTTGGCAACTCTAAATGTTAGAACAGAAATGGTTAACAATTGCAGACACAGATGGAAGTTCCTATCAGCGAAAAAAACCAACACCTGAGAAACACATGTAGCACGGGAAAAAAAACAACAGCAAACCAGCTAGCTATATATATACGTGGCACTGGCAACACAAGCTCATCACATCCTGACGACCGCACAGCGTGAAACAAATTTGTAGATGTTTTTAGAAGCTTGATTTTAACTTGCTTTTAATATAACAAATGTCGCTCCCACTGTGGTTGAGCACTGTTTTTAAGATTGCGCTGATCCTCAGTACCATTCTCTCTCTCTCTCTCTCTCTCTCTCTCTCTCTCTCTATATATATATATATATATATATATATATATATATATATATATATATATATGTATGTATGTATGTATATACAGACATTGATAGATAAAGATATAGGTATAGATAAACATATATATATATAGAGAGAGAGAGAGAGAGAGAGACAGACAGACAGACAGACAGACAGACAGACAGACAGACAGAGATTCAGATTCAGATGCTTTATTAAGTAAGGCCAAAGCCCCATATGAACGAGGGGCAGTTACAATGTTTAACATATATCATTATGCAAATTAAAGCAGAATTCATAGTCCATAACAAGCATGTTTTACACCACAGGTCACGAGAGAAGAGTTTGCCTTAACTGAAAGGCTTCATGCAGATACAATGTTAATTTACGAACTATTCGTTTATCTTTCGACGCCATAAGTAGACACAATCGAAATAAACATTGGTTCATATAGAATTTCGCTGGAATATATTTCACACGAAGATCGTTTAAAACAGAACATGTTAGAACAAAGTGAAGCTCGTCCTCATTAGACCCCTTACATAACGGACATAAAACTCACTACCATATATAGTTTCAAAGCGATACAAAGGTGCATTAATTTCAGACATACGAAATCTAAATTTTGTGACAAGAAACCGCAAATATGTATCCAGATCAAATGAAAGATATGTCTTCACCAATTGACCAGAGGTATAGGTTCTATACATTTAAACCTTTCACTTGAGTTTATATGACTTTCTCAGTCTTGCCATCTACAATCAATTAATCTCTGTCGTAGACTTTGCACAAATATATTTTCTTGACCAACACCTTGGCATTCCCACACATAACCAAAACCAAACTCATAAAGAATCAATCGAATGTTATTTTTCCCTTTTGAGTCCAAGTCATATAACATGGTGTAAGATTTCCTTGGTAGTCGATTATCACTTACTTTCAATAATTTAAACCAGTAACGAATGCACCTTATGGCCGTGTTTATGTACAGTGGGTAAGGTAAGGTAAGGTAAGGTAAGGTAAGGTAAGGTAAGGTAAGGTAAGATAAGGTAAAGTAAGGTAAGGTATGGTAAGGTAAGGTTGCTTACAGCCCTGCCGACCGCAAAGGGCCATATCGGGGCTGTCACCACGTTAAAATCAACTCACAAGTCATTCATTCACACAACTCTTTATGATACATCTTCTGAAAACCCATCCAAAACCTTGTTAAAAAATCTTTCCACTATAAAACCTCAGATCCGATTAAAAATGTTAATCTTTTTCAAGAATTCAAAGATCGCATCAGGTGGAACATCTCTAAACAAGGTTTTCATGGAATCTGCTGTAAAATGTTTGTGTCTCACATTACGCAAGTCCCAACACTCTAAAAGAATATGTTTCATTGTGAGTGGCACATGGCATGGAATGCACCACGGAGCTTCTTCACTCTTTAGAAGGTATGAATGAGTAAAATACGAATGGCCGGTGTGCAGACGGCATTGAACCGTTTCTTCTTTGCGACCACCAGACGTGGATGAGAGGAAATCTTTTAGGTTTGGCGGGTCTGAAAGGGTTTGTTATCCGTCTGTGTATTCCAATCCTCCTGCCAGAGGTCTCTGACATAATCATTAACTGTTGGTTTTTGATCTGTGTAGGGGATAGATATGTTAGACAGTTTCCCTGTTGTTTCTCCATACACTAAGTCATTTGGAGTTTTTATATCTACTCCCAAAAACTTTTAAAGGCCAAATAAGTGGACTGACTCGCAATGCATTCTTACTTTTCTGTCCAGCCTACACAACTCTGATCCATATAGTGTAATCGGTTGTACGTAAATATCGAAAACCTTGACAAAAAGTTCTAGAGAATTGTTATTCGAAAGGTATAGCTTTTTCAAAATATGTAACGAACAATTCTTTGCTTTTCCAGAAAGATCTCTGCAAGCGGCTACAAAGCTTATACGAGTTGAGAAAAAGATTCCAAGATATTTTTAAACATTAACTACTGGCATGGCAATATCGTTGTATGCCCATCTTTCCCAGGCTGACAAGTGCCCCCCTCCCTCCCCACCCCCACCCCCTTTTCTAAAGACTATTACATAACTCTTATCCATGTTTACCTTCAGTTGCAGTTGGTTGGCTGATGTCTTCAAACTATTTATTTGTGTCTGCAAACCAATAACCGTTTCAGATAGCAAAACGATATCATCAGCAAACAATAAGATAAACAGTTCCATATAATCTACAGTAAACCTAGCACCATGTCTTGTGTTATTATTACTCTAATGCTAGCTCGTTCATGAATAAAGAGAACAAAATAGGGCTGTAAACGTCTCCCTGTTTTACACCTCTAGTACAATTTATGTAATCTGTGAGTTTTGCACCACATCGAATTCTTGTTTCGACAACATTATACATGCTTCTAACACATTTTAAGAGTCTTCCCGTAATCCTGTTTTTGAATTGGACAGGCCACAATAAATTTCTGTTCAAATGCCTTTTATAAGTCATAAATGACAGACCACAATAAATTTCTGTTGATTGAATCAAACGCCTTTTATAAGTCATAAATGCTACATACAGTTTGCGACTGAGAGAAAACTGTTTCTGAATCAGAACCATGAGAGTGAACATATAGCCGATAGTTGAATATCCATGTTTAAAGCCTGCTTGGTGTTCACCAGTTATGTTATTGTCCTCCACATATTCTTGTAGTCTTTGATTAATAACGGCGCTGAATACTTTACTACTTATATTTGACAGAGAGACACTTCTATAATTATTGGTATTATTTGCATAACCCTTCTTATACAGCGGAAGGGTCACAGACTCACACCAGCTTTCTGGAAAAATACCTCTATCAAATAATGCATTAAATAATTGCACCAAAAAAATCAACAACTTTTCACAAAGGGTTTTCAAAAACTCTCCGATTATTCTATCAGGTCCAGCAGCTTTTCGTTTTTGAATTTTTCTAAGCGCTAACTGAACTTCTTCACGAGAAATTGGACGATTCATATATTCATTATCAACTTCTGTCAAGTCATCACTGCCACTATACGATAAGTATTTATTCAAGAAAACTTTAAGGTGCTGAAACAAGTTATCTAAAGGTATACTTTATTTTTGGTTGTTTCTTTTTCATCGAAATATATATTAGACATACACGTCCAGAATTCTTTTTGGTCATTAATTGAAGCCAATAACTTGTCTAATGTATTCTTATTGAATCGTTTTTTCTTCTTTTTAAAAACTTTTTGTATTATCTTCCAGCCTTTATATATCTATTACTGTCTTCTTTAAGTTTATCTTCCCTGTCATCATTTCCGGCAACAATATCATAATATTATTGCTTTGATGATCTACGAAATGTTCTTAATAATCTGCGCAGATGAGTTCTATTGTTTTTGTAGTCCTCATCAAACCAACCCTGCTTACGACGGGTCAAATCTTGCTTCGTAGTTTTCTTCATGCATGCAGCACACTCTTGAATACATTTATTAAACATATCCAGCGCATCATTGATGTTCACGTCGAAAGTTCAAAGGCAGCTTGTAATTTATCGTGGACATCTTCCTCACATACATTCCTGTCAAATGTACTACTGTATTCATCACACAACATACATTTTTGAATTACATGCACACCGTCGCTATCTTCAGTTTTATATAGATCATCATGGCAAAAAGCATTGCTGTATTCAATGGGAAATGATAAGATTCGAATCGTTCAGCAACATGCAATTCAGACACGTCATATAATAGGTCGGAAAAATTACTAGACAAAATAAAATAATCATTAACACTGTTCCCATTTTAAGATGTACATGTATAACCAACTTAGCTGGTCGCCATTACACAATCCATTTGATATAATCAGATCCAATGCAGTGCACATATTCAAGAAAGATTTACCGTAACTATTAACACATTCATCTTGAGAATGCTGGTCACAAGTAACCGAATGACTTTTGAATGGAACATTGTCATTGTCATATATAGGACGTGATGGGAGATTCGACTGTTCAGATCACCGCATAAAATGATGTAAACATCTTCCATCTGTAATAACAAGTCAGTCAAGCACTCTTCAAGCATAGCTATTCCTTGATCATAATTGAAGGGTGAATAGAAAGGAGACCCTTCTGGTGGAACCTAAGCGCATACATAAAGAACATCATTCAGACATCCAAATAACCGTTTATGAATGACAAACGCACATAATTACATTTTCATACTTGACATCTAAATTACGGACGGAAGGAGTAAATTCATCCCTTATAAGGAATATAATTCCACCCGATCTCCTCTCTTGTTTGGTGAACTTCACAGCAGGTTTATAATGTACCTCAAATCCAGGAAATAAATCAGGGTCACAGTTATCTTCAAAAGTTTCAAGAAGACAAATGACATAAAAATATGTAATGTATGCAAAGAAATCATGAAATACAAACTTAGAGCGCAAACAATTCACATATCATCACATGAACTTAAGAGAAAACGATTTTAAATCAGCATCAAAACGCAAAGCTTTATTTACAAAAGTGGAGACATCGTCTTTCATATTACAAGATAGATTTTCATATTCTCTCTCTCCGCAAGTTATTGGAATGCTAGGATTTTCACATGAAAACAAGGTCCATTTCAAACCCAACCGGACCAACGGGTACTAAATCCCCACGTGTAAAATGGGTGGTCGTCGACGGGCTGTGTGAATCGACTTGGGGAAATTCCGGTGTTGTTGCTTTATTTGCATCCGTCTCAAATTCTATCCCAGAAACATTCATTTGAAAATCTGGCCGGCCATTTCCTATTTTATTTCTGTAAGTGCATCATGCACATCAAGCCCATACTTTTTACCATTGATAAACAGATGATCACACACCATGCGGACCTGTTTGCCATCAGCCTTCGCTTTTTTCAGGTGTGGGCCCAACTTACGTCTGATGTCGCGCACGCCTCGAGAGAAATCCTCCCCAACAAACACGTTTGTTCCCTTCAGTTTGTGTTTCGCTTTCAATATTAATTTTCATTTTTTGCTTATAAAAGGAACATCGAGCGAGAACTGGGGAATCGGATCTGGAGTTCAGTCGATGTACTCGATTAAATTCGACAGAATCAGTAACATTAAGCTTGTCTGTGAGCAAATCCCGGACCAAACCCTCACACTCTTCACTTGTTTCCCCTTCCCTTTTCTCCGCACCTGAGAGAAAATCAGGTTATTTCTTCTAGACCTGCCCTCTAAATCATCACATTTTCCTTCTAGGTCATCTACTCTAGAGGTCAAATCACCGTTGTTTTGTTGCAACAAGTCATTCGTACGTCGAAGATCATCTACCTCGTCCCTCAGTCCACTTACAAGATCACGAAGAGCACCATGATCGTGTCATGAGAAAGACCACTCCTCCTTCACATTGTCCAGCTTGTCGTTAACAGAGCTCTCCACATCATTTAGTTTTGACATCAGGTCAGCAGTTGAAGGTTCATTCCTGGTCGTGAGTGGTCAACGAAAGACGGGTCTGTCGTCCGTAACCAGAAGAGCTGGAGACATTTGTGTCAAGATTGGGGCCGGGGTTCGACTCAACATCCCCACAGCGCAGGAGCAGTAAACCAACACCAGGACGTTTAAACAAACTATCCGCCCAGAACAAAAAAGAAGGTTAGTACAAACAAACCACCGTTTCGCCGTGAACAAACTGTCAACACGGAGATGTGCATCGACTCTAACAATTGACCTTTTCCACATAAATGACTGACAAATTGGCAAAACAGTACCACATGTTGATCTGAAAACACGCGGGACGGAAGGCATGACAACACAGCAACTATCTCCTCCAGTTTCAGCACAGAACACACATGCAATCCAGAGAAATTCACGAAAGAGTAGAGACGACATAACATACATCTCCGATCTTCCAGCACGTTCAAAGCGGTCTCCCTAGAGAGAGAGAGAGAGAGAGAGAGAGAGAGAGAGAGAGAGATGTGTGTGTGTGTGTGTGTGTGTGTGTGTGTGTGTGTGCGTGTGGACTCTTTCTTGACCAGTGTTGTGAAGCAGGAAGTGTGTTCTTGACCAGTGATTTTCATGTCATCTAGCGCTTTGTTTCGCTGTCTGCCCCTAGAGGCAAGGTTATTTTGGGCTACAGTTTAGAGTGATATGTCTTCCATTCATAGCCAGCTGAATGTCGGACTACTTATTCAAGTTCTTGACCATGTTTATAGACAAGTCCACAGGCAGTGCCAGGTAGGGTCAAAGGGCTAGTGGCATTCCTACTGCGCCGTACTCATACATGCGACTCATTATCGCTCTGTGAAGTGTGTGTGTGTGTGTGTGTGTAGATGATAGAGTGGTTTTATTCATCTCTCTCTCTCTCTCTCTCTCTCTCTCTCTTGGAGGGGGGGGGGGGCATGCACAAGATGTCGACGTGACAGCAACTGCCGAATGAGTCTCTCAAGTTAACGTGAACTTGGCGGTGTTGTATTGAAACCACAGTGGACTATCCTGTTGTTATGAAACTGTGTTGTGTTTTTGTACGGGATGCAACATCATTATGGTTGAATTGAACATGTGGAGGGCCCGTATTGGCCTTTTTCAATCGTCCAAGCGGAGTGTGTCGGTGTTCACACATGGGGAAGCACAGGTGGGCAATGGTGCAGTCGATGTAACACTGACATTCTCACACCGTGTATGTTCATTGTTGTAGCAGCAAAAATTGTTTGTAGTTTGTTGTCAAAGACAGTAGTGATGTGCAGTTTTCCTTTCTTGCTTACAAGTACAGTACGTCCCGGGAGAGGGGGGGGGGGAGTGTGCACGATGGATTGAACAGTGACAGTGACACGCTGTGTAAAGTTTACATGCACATGCCAATCGTTTTTTCTCTGTGTGCGGTCAACGCTGTGTTCTCAGTGTGGAGAATCTTGCTGAGTAATGACGTTGAGGTCAACCTAAGGCCAGTTGACGGGCAGCACGTGGAACGCATGGAAAAGAGCGAGAAAACCTGGTCGGACTTGTTGAGAGTTGAAGGAGACATGCGGTTAATTTCAGGGGCAGTGTCAGAAATTCTGGCAGCTATCCAATTCCAATTCCAGTAGCTGCAATCACAGTTTGATGAGCAAACCAGACAATTAAGACAACAGAGGGAGGAGCAAGCACAACAGAACAAGGCCATCGGAGATGAACCAAGTGACATTAAGAATGAGACTTAAGAAAAGTGTCAGAAACGTGAAGCAATCAGTGAACGTAGTGATAAACTAGAGAGTGAGAACACTAGACTGCTATGTAGAGTTGATGACATTTCTGCTGATCTGAATGATTTATACGCAGATGCCACGGAAGTTAGAACAGAATGTGTTAGAACGTGTGCTGTTGTGGATGGGCTGAAGGAAGAAGTGAATAGAATGCATAATGAGATTGACAGATTGGAGATAACCTCCGTATGTTTGATGTTGTCCCTGTTGTGCATTGCGAAAGAGAGGATTATGACGCATGTGCTAAGGCAGTATGTGAGGCATTGAACGAGGTAGATGGTGTCATGGAGTGGATAGAACAGGACATAGTTCGGGCACATAGAGTGGGAAGAGAGAAGACAGGGGAACCAAAAACGATGATTATCAAGTTTAAATGGTGGAAAGATAAAATGATGTTGATCAGAGACAGAGATTTCAGGGGAAACTTAGAAAGGAAGGGGATAAAGATAGCAAATGATCTGACTCACAGACAATTGAACATTATAGCCACAGCAAAGAGAGACGGCAAAGCAGCTTTTTTTTTTTTTTTTTTTTTTTTTTTTTGTAAAGGGGAAACTTACGGTTGGACCTCGTAGGAATGAGGACAAAAGTTATGCGGAGGTGACTGCAGAGACAGGTGACACGGACAGCACCAAAATGAATAATCCTTCCCCCACCCACCGAGACTCAGACCACAGCCACCCCTCCCCTCTCCCCACCCGGGAATTCCCATCTATTGCCACTAGTCACGTCTGTATGGGGGGTTCCGCGCCATGTGACCAGTCCACAGTTAATGGCCGTAAAATCTCCCCAACCGTGACCCGTGTTGACAACTCCAGTTTTAGTGCCCGTGCAACACGCCAGCGTGACAGAGTGAATGCCAGCATTGCTGCACCTCAACTTGACAGCAACGTGCGTGGCGGACGACGAGCGTTGGGGCTACGTGCAAACGTTAGCGCGAAATCGTCCGGTGGTGAGAATCTACAAACAGGGATGCATCATTACCTCAGAGGACAGCCCAGTCATTTGAATAAATCACCTACCTCAGCGTGCAGTCGCGCCTTACGCTCCAGCACAAGCACGTGTCAATAGGACAGGCCAGGTCATCAAGCGTCTGAACTGAAATTTCTTTATAATAATGTTGAAAATTTTTACAAAAAACTTGCTGACATTTCCTTTGTAAATTTTGTTTCAATATTCGACATATGTTTAACAAAAGGTTTCGTTGATGCCTCTTCTGATTTCAGTAGCATCTTCAACGAGTATATAAAATTTAGTTCCCCTTCCAAAAGATTGTCGTCCCACGATAGAGATTCTGGAGGTGTTTTATTACTTATCAGAAAACAATTTGCTGACTTTAAGGAAGAAACTAAATTTAGTTGCAAGAATATGATTTTGTTGTCCGGTTAAATAAATGTCTTTGGTGTTAATAAAGATACTATTCTTATTGCGTGTTATGTAGTTCCAGAAGGAGGTCACATTGACAAGGAACTGAAAGATGGAATTTCGATTCTTGAAGAAAATGTATTGCAAACTGTTAATTATGAAAACGTTTACTTCGTAATGTGTGGAGACTTCAATGCTGGGACAGGTAATGAACAACCTAAAGAGGAGCAAATGTTTGATTATGTACAGTGTACCGATAATGAGGATGAAACGCTGTTCCAAGGATGTAATTGTGAACAATTTTGGACGATAATTATTGGATTTTTGTTTTCTAATATTTTGATTGTAAATGGTTCATGTAGCAGAAGGAGAATTTACTTTTGTATATCCATATGGATGTAGTGTTATTGATTACTTTTGGTGTCAAGAGGAATTGTTTCTTACTGTAATGTGAAGGTGAACGATAATCTTTTTTCATGGCATCTACCAGTGCTGCTTACATGGAAACAATATTCAGTTAGAAAAGATATGCCATCTATACCCGCCATCAGTGAAAAGTGAGTAATAAGGTCAAACGAAAACGTACAGATGTTTAAAGACGAGTTAAATTATGATGAATTTAAAGAGAGTATTACCACAGCCACAGATATTTTGCTTAAAGATGTGAACAAATGTGTTGAACTTTTTTCGAATACTTTATATTATATAGAGCTGCCGCATGTATAATTAGAATGGTAAGTAGGAAGAAACACAAACAGCGAATGAATGCGATATGAAGAAAAGATTTGTTAAAAGACTACTACAACAGTTTCAGAGAGCTAGAACAACTAAAGGAAAAATTGAGAAGAAGAACACTTATGCTGCAGAGAGGAAACAATACATTGAACTGAGGAAAGAAAAGAAAAAGCCATTTGACGAAAACAAACTGCAAAAGTTAAAACAGTCATTAAATGACCCAAAGTTGTTCTGAACGACAATCAGGTCAAGTAACAGAAAGGCTGTTATCCATAATGAAATAACTTCTCAACAGTTGTATGACCATTTTTCTAGTGTATTCAACTCATTAAATTTTGAGAATGAACATGATGTCACATATACAGAAGACGTTGAAGTCGAAGAAATGTTTGATGAACCTTTATTCAATGATCCTATAACCACAGAGGAAGTGAAATTGAGTATTAGGCATCTCAAAAATGGGAAAAGTGCTGGATCAGATAGAGTAAAGATGTGAAAACATTTAGATGAATCTGTTCTAGAATTTTTGGTTTCATGACTTAAATTATTTGACTGTGAGACATTTCCAATGGAATGGTCGAAATCAATCATTATACCGATTTATGAAAAAGGAGATGCAAATAGCCTAGATAATTACAGAGGTGTAGCACTTACAAGGGTAACTGGTGAAGTTTACACTCATATTTTGAATAAAAGATTAACAACTTGTGCAGAGAGAGAGGAGAAGATTGTTTAAGAACAAGCAGGTTTTCGAGCAGGTTACAGGACTATAGCCATATTTTTACTCTGTACGCGTTAGTACAAAAGTTTCTCATGAAGAACGTCAAACTGTATGTTGCTTTTGTGGACTTAAAAAAGGCATTTGATTCGGTTAATAGAAATGTGTTATGGCATGTCCTGAGAAAACTGGAGTCAATGGAAAATTGTACATGGCGCTTCGTGGAATATACAAATCGGTCATGGCTTATGTGCGTGAAAAAAGTGTTTCTTCTGATTTGTTTTCGTGTCCACGTGGCATAAAACAAGGCTGCCTTTTGAGTCCACAGTTATTTGTATTTTTTTTATAAATACATTAACCTTTGAATTGTCAAAAAAAAGGTAGACATGGTGTACAGATGATCCCTGGAGCTGTTGAACTGTTTATGTTGTTGTTTGCTGATGATGTCATCTTACTCTCTAGCACTGCTGTTGGTTTTCAGAATCAGCTAGATTTATTGAAGTGTGAGGCAGACAGATTGCAATTAACTGTTAATTTAGATAAGACAAATATCATTATTTTTAGCATGGGTGGTTACTTGTCTTAAGGAGAAAAATGGTATTATTCTAATACTGAAGTAAATGTAACCAATGCATACATATACCTGGGAATGATCTTTACAACGAAATTAAGTTTACATTCCGGATGGTCTGAAATGTATAGGAAAGGGAAAAAAGGAGTAATAGAAATTCTAAGGGCTACGGGAAAAAATGCAACTGACACCCCTTTATTTTGCAAGTTATTTGATATACAAATAGAACCAATGTTAACATATGCAGCAGATTTATGGGGGTTTGAAGAAAATCTGCTGATGAAAAATGTCCATACTTTTGCTGTTAAATGGTTCCTAATTATTCCATTGCATTCATCAAATACAATGGCATGCAGTGATTCTGGAAGATATCCCCTGTACATTCGATCTTTCGGGAAATGTGTTAAATA
>CM065730.1:13163473-13168473 GCA_033310375.1 Conus canariensis | reverse complement strand
ATACGGCAAGATTCTTCCTCTGGGGATGTCAGAAATGAATGGTGCCATACTTCTGATCCTAGAGGAACTGACGAAGACTGTCCCCTCATGCAGAATAACTACGAAAATGGCTATAGCAGAAACAGTGAAGGCACACACCACAGGTTCAAGTCTTCGCTTTATCAGCAAGATTCCTACAAAAACAAAGGCGTCATGGAACACCGCTCAGGCATCAGACGTTCCGGCAACAGATTGAGTGGCAGTCCAAGAACAGAGAAGAACTCTCGAATCTGGGATCCAGATACATATAGCTCCATACCAGTCGTTCCAGGAACACGGTCCTACAGTGAGGTGACAAAACTGTATAGACCACGACATGAAAGCAAAACATCAGAACACAAAAGAACTGTGATGGTGAAAGACTACTCCAAAAGGTCTCACATTTCAAGACCGACTTCATCAAAACTGAGTGAAGAGGATGGTGAAAGACTACTCCAAAAGGTCTCACATTTCAAGACCGACTTCATCAAAACTGAGTGAAGAGGATGGTGAAAGACTACTCCAAAAGGTCTCACATTTCAAGACCGACTTCATCAAAACTGAGTGAAGAGGATGGTGAAAGACTACTCCAAAAGGTCTCACATTTCAAGACCGACTTCATCAAAACTGAGTGAAGAGGATGGTGAAAGACTACTCCAAAAGGTCTCACATTTCAAGACCGACTTCATCAAAACTGAGTGAAGAGGATGGTGAAAGACTACTCCAAAAGGTCTCACATTTCAAGACCGACTTCATCAAAACTGAGTGAAGAGGATGGTGAAAGACTACTCCAAAAGGTCTCACATTTCAAGACCGACTTCATCAAAACTGAGTGAAGAGGATGGTGAAAGACTACTCCAAAAGGTCTCACATTTCAAGACCGACTTCATCAAAACTGAGTGAAGAGGATGGTGAAAGACTACTCCAAAAGGTCTCACATTTCAAGACCGACTTCATCAAAACTGAGTGAAGAGGATGGTGAAAGACTACTCCAAAAGGTCTCACATTTCAAGACCGACTTCATCAAAACTGAGTGAAGAGGATGGTGAAAGACTACTCCAAAAGGTCTCACATTTCAAGACCGACTTCATCAAAACTGAGTGAAGAGGATGGTGAAAGACTACTCCAAAAGGTCTCACATTTCAAGACCGACTTCATCAAAACTGAGTGAAGAGGATGGTGAAAGACTACTCCAAAAGGTCTCACATTTCAAGACCGACTTCATCAAAACTGAGTGAAGAGGATGGTGAAAGACTACTCCAAAAGGTCTCACATTTCAAGACCGACTTCATCAAAACTGAGTGAAGAGGATGGTGAAAGACTACTCCAAAAGGTCTCACATTTCAAGACCGACTTCATCAAAACTGGTGAAGAGGATGGTGAAAGACTACTCCAAAAGGTCTCACATTTCAAGACCGACTTCATCAAAACTGAGTGAAGAGGATGGTGAAAGACTACTCCAAAAGGTCTCACATTTCAAGACCGACTTCATCAAAACTGAGTGAAGAGGGGTCCAGTGATGGCAAAAGTCAGCTGGGGGGGGGGGGGGGGGGACGTCTGTGATGGACATAGTTTCAACAGACTCTAATGTGTGCGTGGTTAACAGGCCCACAGCCGTGGTTCACATTACTGAAGACAACATTCAGGAAACGCTGATTGGCCAGGACAGTATCAGGGATAGTGATGTTAGTCTTGACAGGGACACTGCGGAAACTAGCGACAAAGCTGACGATGACACAGGTACTGATATGGATGCTGGATATGACCCCAAAGAGATGACGGCTGAAAAGAGGTTTGCACCGATTACCTTACGCAGGATGACGCAACAAGGGGAAGAAATACAATGGAGAATTTTGCGCAAAATGTTCGCAAACCAGATGTGGATACAGACAATGTTAGACAAAACATGACTGATAATACAGGCCACGAGAATATGCGCAGACAAGATATGACTGCCGACATACCATCTGACAAACAAGACAGCAGACACGTTGATGATATAGTCAACGACGTAACGAGCAAAAACAAACAGATACAACCTCCAGCTCGTGATGTACGTTCAAAACTCAATGCTTCTTCTTCAAGAGTAGGCAGCAATACTAGCAAAACGACTCTAAAGAGATTCAACAGCCAAAGCAGTATTGTGGATTCTTTTAAAAAAGTTCAGTCAGGTGACCAGACAAAAATCAAAGACAGGCCTTCGCGGACTAGACCAAAAACCAAAGTCGGTGCAGAAACATCAGGTGCACAAAAATAGGGATTCGGCCAATGCGACAATACCAGTTAGACAATTATTAAAGACTCGGGGACATAGTGTCACAGGTGCTGCAAATCGAACGCATGGTGCTCTATTAAGACCCAGCACAAGTTCTTTTGTAAATAGTGTAGATAACACAGAAGTTAAATTCCTAAATTACGATGTTAATGGGCTTTTACAAAAATTGGACAACACCCATTTAATTAATTTCATCATTTCCCATGATTTTGTCTGCCTGAGACTTTCATAGCTAATGACTTCGAATCATCTCTTTTCAAGGACTTATCATATTCACATCCAAAGCTAAAAAATATTGTCACACCAAGGGAGATACTCGGAAGGTATAATTGTTATGATCAAGAAATGTTTTGCTGATTATGTTGAACGGATTGAAGTGAAAGTCAAAAGCACTGTCGCTGTAAAGCTAAAGGGCATGTTTTCTACAACAAATATCATGTTAATATGTTCTTATATACTATTGAATGATTCACCATATGGGAAAGTTCAACAGGACGGATATGGCATGGAAGTGTTAGAGGAATGTATGATTGATTTGCATGAATCATTGTGGTGATTTTTCTATGCTTGTAACTGGAGATCTGAATGCAAGAACTTCATCCCAAAATTACAGTTTTTATGGCGATGACAATGACTTTGATGAGACAGAATTTCCAGATGATACCAGTTTTCCAAGGCGGTCTCAAGATAAACAAATGAATTATTTTGGAGAGCAATTAACTGACTTATGTAACATGTTTGTATGTACCATTTTAAATGGACTCGACCATAAAGACTCTGACGATAGCTGCACGTATATTGGATCTTCTGGAGTAAGTATGGTCGATTATTTTATTGTATCCTACGACTTATTTTCATCCGTCAATATTGTTATCTCTAGATGTTGAAAGCTTAAGTGAATCTGACCATCTCCCAGTGGTTATGAAGATGAAAAGGGATAATAACATTCACGAGAATACCGAAAAATCATAGCCAAATCGTCGTATATTTTCAGAAAAAAAAATCATTTGGAACGAAAAATGCGAGGGTGATAATATAAAACTGTTGGAAATTAATGACATTCAAAACCGACTACTGCTGACTACGCAAACCCTGGATATAGACATAAACAGCGCTCTTGACATTTTTGTGAAGTGCTTAAAAGTCAGCGCATGTTAAAATCGTTCACGGTCAATGGAAATAAAAGGTCAGAATGGTTTGATGAAGAATGTAAGGCAGCGAAAAAGGAAAGTAACAGTAAATTAAAGTATTTCAGAAGACCTCGCAAAGAAAAAGACAGAATACCGTACGTAAAAGCAAGGAAAAGTTACAGACATTTACTAAAAGTGAAGAGACAGGCGTTTAGAAAGCAACAAGCAGATGTGTTAGCGAACGAAACTGGCAACTCGTCGCAGTTTTGGAGAAATTTAAGGAAATTGGGATGCTGGCAGAATGATAAAAATGATAGCAATATCAACATAGATGACTGGTTCAAGCATTTCAAGAGTGTTTTTCAAACAGCGGCGAAGAATACGATGAGCAGTTTGATATTGAAATCGACCTGTCCGAAGATTCGGACCATGTTTTGAATCAGCTTATTTCAGAGGATGAAGTCTTCAAACTATTTCTAAACTTTAAAAAGTAAAGCTAGCGGAATAGACAATGTTTCCGCAGAAATGTTAAAATCTGGAGGTATAGCTGTAAACAAATTTCTGACAAAACTGTTTAATACCGTTTTTGATAAAGGAGTTTATCCTCGTGAGTGGACGAAATCTATTATCAAACCGGTATTGAAGAAAGGCAACCCCGATAATGCTGGTAATTATAGAGGAGTATCTTTGCTAAGCATAATATCTAAGTGTTATACATTAATATTAAACGCAAGTCTGTACACCTGGTTAGAAAACAATAACTTTATTTCAGAAAATCAGGTAGGATTTCGAAGAACCGCTCAACTGTTGATCATATCTTCACAGTGTATGCTGCTATCCAGAAATGTATGAATGAGAAAGGTACAAAACTATATGTTGCTTTCGTTGATTTTAGAAAGGCTTTCGACTCTGCGTGTTACCACAAACTTTTGGAATGTATTAAAAGAACCAAAGTGTGAAAGGGAAATTTTTGGAGTCTTTCAAAGCAATGTACAATTCAGTATTGTCGTGCGTTCGATCAAACCATGAATTTTCTGAGATGTTTGATTGCCCAGTGGGAGTAAGACAAGGATGTGTTTTGAGCCCCACATTATTTTCAATGTTTATAAACCAGTTGGCAATACACGTAGAAGAAAAGGATAACCATGATGTGCAGCTGTTACCGGGTATTATGGAGATGATGTGCTGATGTCAACTACCCCAAATGGTCTACAGAATCAACTAAATATTTTATACACATGTTGCAACAACATACAGTTATACGTAAACATCGAAAAAAACAAAAGCTATGGTATTCAGAAAAGGGAGATTTCTGGGAAGGCATGAAAAATGGTTCTATGATGGTACACGACTAGTGGTGGTAAATAGTTATTGTTATTTAGGGTTTAATTTCACAACTATGATTAGTGCTAGAAAAGGCACTATGCATTTGGCAGCAAAAGGAAAGAAAGCCGTTATACAGCTGTGCAGGGTTTTCCAAAAGTATAAGGAAATGAGTTCAATTACCTTTTAAAAAAAAATTTGATATGAAGATTCAGCCAATACTATTATACTCATCAGAAGTGTGGGGGTTAAAT
>CM065730.1:13145973-13158473 GCA_033310375.1 Conus canariensis | reverse complement strand
CGTGCTAACTTCAATGCCAAGGAATTGTTGAATAATCAAAATTTGTGAATTTGTGAATAATTGCTTATTTCGAATTATGAAAGACTTCAGACATATATGTTGTTTTCCTCACACATTAACACATGCAGCAGTGAAGATTTCGTTATGAAAAATTCTTTTTGCAAGAGCGCGATGTGATTTGGAAGATATAAAAACGCTGGTTAAGAAGGAAAGAATCCATACAATTTTATAATCTATACAATATAAGGAAGGTTCCATGTGAAAGAACAACCAAAGGGATTTATGCCAGATTGTGTGGCATCTGTGAAATCTTTACTTTAATGTTAAGCTTCATAACAGTTTGAGACAGGACGAATGTACGGACTTTGCGTTTAGTTGTTTCCACCCTATCATAGAAATTATCAAACCTTCTTTCGTGCCAGTGAAAGCAGAGATCATTCTACCCGAGTTATTTTATAATTTGTATTTAATTCTCCTCACCCATTACCCCCGCTCCCCATTTATACATTGCTGTACTCACACGCTTTCTGTAGTTAGGGAAGCATTCTTTCCTGCATTGTTAAATTCTAATGCGTGTAACCTCTATGTAAACATATGTGTTGAAGACTAATTTGCATGTTCTGTTAAAAACATTGTCAAAGATCCCATAGCGTAATGTCCGAAGTTCACTGTGTCTGAGACAGAGCATGATGGATGGCGGAGCCAATCCATTCCCTTGCACCGCCTTAAACCTTTCCTGAACCGAAACAGGCACCCATTTACTGCTGGCAGACAAAGAGTCTTTTCAAGCTGAAAACAAGTCTGCCCTCATTTGTGGTTCGAACTCATGAACTGTCAGCTCTGTAGGTAAATGCTCAGACCATTTGGCCATGGGCCCCTATGGAATGTTTCATACAGTGTGTTAAATAAGTGTTACTACACACCTTGCTGTGTTAGTTCATCATCATATCTCCCTTTTCCAGAGCTGCTGCAGTCTGTTTTATCTTCTTTCTAATCGTGAAGTCTCTCTACCCACATGGCTGATATTGGCATTATCTGAAGAAGATATATTTTCGAAAACTGCCATGTCTTGTTTTAAATGGGTATGGAAGAAGTTTAACTTTGCACCTTCTTTCGTGTATTTATTCTCATTTTGGCTTGGTTTCAGTAATGTTTAAGTCTGTTTCGGTCTCCTTTGAAATGCACATGTTATATGATCTTGCCCACTCACTTGAATATTAAAATTCAGTTTTCTTGGGAAAATTTTCAATGGCAGAGAATCTCTCTCTCTCTCTCTCTCTCTCTCTCTCTCTCTCTCTCTCTCTCTCTCTCTCTCTCTCTCTCTCTCTCTCTCTCCAGGTGTTAAGCAGGGTGATGTTTGCAGCCCAGTTTTGTTTTCTTTATTCATTAATGAGCTGACTTTGGAGGTGATAAACTCTGGAAGACATGGTGCCCATTTTGTAAAATGATTCTATGGAAATATTTATTCTACTGCTTGCCGACGACGTGGCATTAATGTCTGAGACAGTAATAGGCCTCCAAACTCAACTAAACAGTTTGCAAAGGGCAGCTAATTCACTCCAGCTGAAAGTAAATTTGAGTAAAAGTAATATAATCGTTTTCAGAAAAGGGGGTTACCTTTCCTCTCGGGAAAAATGGACATACGATGGGGCAAATATGCCTGTTGTAAATGTATATAAATATTTAGGTGTATATTTCTCTACGCGATTAAGTTTCACTTTCGCATGTAAAGATATTGCTTGCAGAGCCAAAAATGCATTGCTATGTTTTATGAAGAAGTTGTCGAAGCTGAATAATGAATCTCTTGCTTTGTTTTTGAAATTGTTTGATGCTCAAATCCTGCCTATGCTACAATATGGGGCTGAACTGTGGGGTCTTGATGCCGCCGCTGCACAATGCGAAAAGGTTCATTTATTTGCTTTAAAAAAGTTCTTGGGTGTATCATCACAAACCCCAAATGATCTTGTGTATGGAGAGACTAACAGATATCCCATATCTTTGCACTTCACCGTTAAAGGTATCAAGTACTGGCTCAAATTAACTCAGATGGCTGAACATAGATTACCCCATAAAGCTTATAAAATGCTGATAGAACTAGATAATAGAGGCAAGATGAACTGGGTGTCTCGTGTTAAGGCGAAATTATATGAACATGGTTTCGGGTACGTATGGCTTAACCAAGGTGTCGGAGATATGAGCAGTTTTCTTCGTACCTTTAAAGAAAGACTAACTGACTGTAGGTGGCAAGACTGGAATTTTCATGTTCAGAATAGTGACAGGTTTAGTTTCTATAGAACATTTATTGATGTGCATTCTCTGCCAACGTATATGTCAATGACCATGGACAGGTACTTGAAGTTTGTGACGACAAAATTTAGAGTTGGTGTTTCTGATATTCTTGTTCATCACTGCCGTTATAGACAAGTAAATGCCTCTGGTCTGTTGTGTCCGTTATGTCGACAGTCAAGAGAAGATGAAGTACATTTTGCATTAACTTGTCCAGAGTTACAAGATATAAGAGAAAAGTTTATTCCCCCAAAATTTTATACAAGACCTTGCTTATTCAAGCTTATTTTGTTAATGTCATCTGAAAATGAAAACACTGTAAAGCAGTTCGCAGTATTTTTATTCAAAGCTTTCAAACGGCGAAGCATTTGTGCATTGTAATCATTATTATTAGTTTCGTAAAGCGACTTTGTTATGTTCATGTATATCCCCCTTCTGAGGGGCCAAGGCCTGTAAGAATAAAACATCTGAATCTGAATCACTCTCTCTCTCTCTCTCTCTCTCTCTCTCTCTCTCTCTCTCTCTCTCTCTCTCTCTCTCTCTCGTTTGTTTTGTTGATAGATCAATACAGTGCCCAAAAGTACTGATCAAATGCTTGTATCAATAGATATAGGAGTGGAAGACGTAGTGCCCCATGACTGCTACATGATGCGGTCGACAGGAACACATTTCCGGCTTCGCAACTCTGGGTTTAAATGGGTGAAGACAAGTACGAACAGGTGAGAGGTATAATCCATGCAGTGTCAGTGAAGGGGCTCTTGGGCAAACTTTGTCAGTTGTAGACTGCTGGCTTTACAATCCATGAAGCATTCTGTCTGGAGCAATACTTCATAATGGTTTCAGGTGGAACGAATGTCTTTCCAGTGGACCTTGCGTTTCATTGTTTCCGCACAGTAGACTTGAATGTCATGGAAGTGTCAAATGTCTCACTATGCAAATGAAAGCGAATGTTACTGTACACGAATCATTTTTTAAAAGAAGGGAGATACGGCTTCGACATC
Source organism: Conus canariensis (assembly GCA_033310375.1). NCBI lineage: Eukaryota > Metazoa > Mollusca > Gastropoda > Neogastropoda > Conidae > Conus > Conus canariensis. The sequence continues at coordinate 13,155,186 of CM065730.1, read as the reverse complement.
ATATGAACGCTGTCATGAGACTTAAGAAATTCATGAGAGAACATGAGAAGTTGTCTTTCTTTTATTCCATTTGATGAAATGCATGATCGTCAAAGTAATATCGATTTGGCAATACTGTCAAATTTTTGTCTTACATAGAGCTGACAAGCTCTGTAATGCACTCACACAAATGCACACTTACTAAGCGAGAGAGAGAGAGAGAGAGGCAGACAGACAGATAGACGGACAGACGGACGGACAGACAGACAGACAGACAGTCATTCAGTCAGACAGACTGTCAGACAGACAGAGACAGACAGAGAGGGAGAGACATAGAGAGATAGAGAGAGACAGAGCGAGACACAGAGAGACAAGAAGAAAGAAAAAGAAGAAGAAGAAGAAGAAGAAAGAAGAAGAAGAAGCGAACAAGGGGAAAAATGAAAAGAAGAAAATGTTTTACCCGTGGGTGTGGTATAAATATGTGTGCGTGTGCGTGTGCATGTGCGTGTGTGTGCGTGCGCTCGCGTGTGTGCGTGTGTGTGTGTGTGTGTGTGTGTGTGTGTGTGTGTGTGTGCGTGTGTGTGAGTCTGTGTGTCTGTGTCTGTATATCTGTCCGACAGTTCCACGACGGCATGATGGTGAAAGTACTGGATGATGGAGACGAGTCAGATGAGTCAGAAGCCTTTCCAGTGACCAACGGCGTAAAGCAAGGCTGCGTTCTCGCCCCTACACTCTTCAGCATGGTCTTCTCCGCCATGCTGACTGATGCCTTCCGTGACTGCCAGGGTGGTCTACACGTCAGATACAGAACTGACGGTGGGCTGTTCAACATCAGGCGACTGCAGGCTGTTACAAAGGTGAAAGAGACCGTCATCATGGACTTCCTGTTTGCTGATGACTGCGCTCTCAATGTCAGCACAGAGCAGATGATGCAGCACGAAATGGACTGCCTCCCACGAGCCTGCGACGACTTCGGTCTCACCATCAGCACCAAAAAGACGAAGTGATGTATTAGTCTGCGCCAGGTAAACCCAACCAGGAACCACACATCACGGTAAAGGGGCAGAGCTCACGGGCAGTTGACAACTTCACGTAATTTGGGCAGCATACTCTCACGAGCTGTGGACGTTGACGCAGAGGTCAGGAACAGGATTGCCAAAGCCAGCTCTGTGTTTTGGAGACTCCGTGAAAATGTCTGGGAGTGGAGAGGACTAAGCCTTACCACCAAGCTGAAGGTCTACCATGCAGTGGTACTAACCACTCTCCTCTATGCCAGTGAGACCTGGACTGTCTACAGCAGACACGCCTAATAGCTCAACCATTTTCACCTCAGCTGTCTCCGCAGACTCCTACACATCAGGTAGCAGGACAAAGTCCCAGACACTGAGGTCTTGGAAAGGACCTGCATCCCCAGCATCTGCACTCTCCTTCAGAAATCCCAAGCCTGATGGGCTGGCCACATCGTCATAATTCCAGATAGTCGACTGCCGAAACAGCTGCTGTACGGAGAACTGAGTCAGAGCAAGCGCAAAGTTGGGGGACGTGGGGGGGGGGGGGGCAGAAGAAGCGTTTCAAGGACTGCCTCAAAGGGTCCCTCAAAGGCCTGGACATCAACCTCAACACCTGGGAGTCGCTTGCCCTGGACCGCCCAGCCTGACAAAGCAGCCTCACAAAGGGTGCATGTACATCAGAGAAGAGACGTACAGCAGAAGCTGAGAGAAAGCGAGCCGCGCGCAAGGCTAGAGCTACCTCCACCTACACTGTAGCACCCACCCATATGTGTCCCACATGTGGGCGTTCCTTCCGGGCCCAGATCGGCCTCACCAGCCACCTGCGGACCCACACTCAGCGATCTTCCATCTGAGATTGAAGTCATGCTCATCTTCGAAATCGAAGGACGAACAACAGCACGAACATCCATAGGTGAACGCAGTGATAAATTGGTTTAAATCGGTCGTTACGTATCTGTGTGTGTGTGTGTGTGTGTGTGTGTGTGTGTGTGTGTGTGTGTGTGTTTAGCAGGCTCTTGGACAAAGAAAGTAGCAGTGATGATTTCAATGAAAGCTCAAAGCATATCTTAATAGTGCCCTCTACATTGAGACTTTCAGGGTTAAAATACCCATGCAGACGCATTGGACTATTAATTCATACACGTCCAGCTTTGCAATATGAATCTTGAAAGGGTTAATCGCATAACAGAAGGCTGCCTTCAAGCACCCACACCCGTCACAAGCTCTGGCATCTCTATGAGCATTTGATAAGGCAGTGTAACTTAAAATTCGCTGCCTGGAGATCGGAAGGGGGGCGGGGGGGGGGGGGGGGGGAGTGTTGTCTGCGTTGGTCTGGCAGGGAATAATTTCCGCACCATAATGTGCTGGGTTTATCTGAATCATCTCTTCACGGGTCACGTTAAGTGTGAGGCCATTGGATTAGTATAAGTTTTCACAGCTTAAAGATTGTGTGCCTCACGATTTTCAGTGAATGATAAAATGTGTGAAGTGCTCGACTCGTATGCCCGCTAATGCGCGCACACACACACACACACACACACATATATATATATATATATATATATATTCAATTATAAACAAAGCTTGCTCTTATGTCTTAGATTGAAGAAATAGGGCGAGATAAGCATTCATATCTGCAGTGGTAGATCATTCTGCCAACTAACAGTATGTGCTTGAGTGGGTGAATGGGGAAAAATAAAATAAATGCTTCTCAAAAAGAGCCTTTAGCAAGCTTATAGTCTCCAAGTGGGAGACGATCTCCAATAGGGAGAAAACCCACTAACATATAACTCCTGGTCAGATACCGATATTTCGAAACCTGATTGTTTCTCCTCAGTGACCGCGGAAAGTGGTAATTTGACTCCTCTGCCTTTTCGGTTTTAAGAAGAATGCTATCCCAGAAAAGGCTGGTGTGCAATACCGTAGTATGTTTGTTGAGTTTTCAAAAAACCAACCAAAGGTGCCACCTAAGAAGCAAAAGAAAATCATGAAAGAGCAAAACAAGCTACATTTTCTTGCGAAAAGTAGAAAATATAAAAAGATAACCTCTCAAGACACAAGTGCTGAGGGCCAGTTCTTGGAATGAATCCGCAAGGGACTAAATTACAATAAACTAATAAATTCCAAGGATAAGTACCGAGCACCATTCCAGCAACTTACAGAGCAGCTAGGTGTTGCAATGACTGCAAGAAATATTCAATTATAAATAAAGCTTGCTCTTATGTCTTAGATTGAAGAAATAGGGGGAGATAAGCATTCATATCTGCAGTGGTAGATCATTCTGCCAACTAACAGTATGTGCTTGAGTGGGTGAATGGGGAAAAATAAAATAAATGCTTCTCAAAAAGAGCCTTTAGCAAGCTTATAGTCTCCAAGTGGGAGACGATCTCCAATAGGGAGAAAACCCACTAACATATAACTCCTGGTCAGATACCGATATTTCGAAACCTGATTGTTTCTCCTCAGTGACCGCGGAAAGTGGTAATTTGACTCCTCTGCCTTTTCGGTTTTAAGAAGAATGCTATCCCAGAAAAGGCTGGTGTGCAATACCGTAGTATGTTTGTTGAGTTTTCAAAAAACCAACCAAAGGTGCCACCTAAGAAGCAAAAGAAAATCATGAAAGAGCAAAACAAGCTACATTTTCTTGCGAAAAGTAGAAAATATAAAAAGATAACCTCTCAAGACACAAGTGCTGAGGGCCAGTTCTTGGAATGAATCCGCAAGGGACTAAATTACAATAAACTAATAAATTCCAAGGATAAGTACCGAGCACCATTCCAGCAACTTACAGAGCAGCTAGGTGTTGCAATGACTGCAAGAAATATTCAATTATAAATAAAGCTTGCTCTTATGTCTTAGATTGAAGAAATAGGGGGAGATAAGCATTCATATCTGCAGTGGTAGATCATTCTGCCAACTAACAGTATGTGCTTGAGTGGGTGAATGGGGAAAAATAAAATAAATGCTTCTCAAAAAGAGCCTTTAGCAAGCTTATAGTCTCCAAGTGGGAGACGATCTCCAATAGGGAGAAAACCCACTAACATATAACTCCTGGTCAGATACCGATATTTCGAAACCTGATTGTTTCTCCTCAGTGACCGCGGAAAGTGGTAATTTGACTCCTCTGCCTTTTCGGTTTTAAGAAGAATGCTATCCCAGAAAAGGCTGGTGTGCAATACCGTAGTATGTTTGTTGAGTTTTCAAAAAACCAACCAAAGGTGCCACCTAAGAAGCAAAAGAAAATCATGAAAGAGCAAAACAAGCTACATTTTCTTGTGAAAAGTAGAAAATATAAAAAGATAACCTCTCAAGACACAAGTGCTGAGGGCCAGTTCTTGGAATGAATCCGCAAGGGACTAAATTACAATAAACTAATAAATTCCAAGGATAAGTACCGAGCACCATTCCAGCAACTTACAGAGCAGCTAGGTGTTGCAATGACTGCAAGAAATATTCAATTATAAACAAAGCTTGCTCTTATGTCTTAGATTGAAGAAATAGGGGGAGATAAGCATTCATATCTGCAGTGGTAGATCATTCTGCCAACTAACAGTATGTGCTTGAGTGGGTGAATGGGGAAAAATAAAATAAATGCTTCTCAAAAAGAGCCTTTAGCAAGCTTATAGTCTCCAAGTGGGAGACGATCTCCAATAGGGAGAAAACCCACTAACATATAACTCCTGGTCAGATACCGATATTTCGAAACCTGATTGTTTCTCCTCAGTGACTGCGGATAGTGGTAATTTGACTCCTCTGCCTCTGCTTCTTAGGTGGCACCTTTGGTTGGTTTTTTGAAAACTCAACAAACATACTATGGTATTGCACACCAGCCTTTTCTGGGATAGCATTCTTCTTAAAACCGAAAAGGCAGAGGAGTCAAATTACCACTTTCCGCGGTCACTGAGGAGAAACAATCAGGTTTCGAAATATCGGTATCTGACCAGGAGTTATATGTTAGTGGGTTTTCTCCCTATTGGAGATCGTCTCCCACTTGGAGACTATAAGCTTGCTAAAGGCTCTTTTTGAGAAGCATTTATTTTATTTTTCCCCATTCACCCACTCAAGCACATACTGTTAGTTGGCAGAATGATCTACCACTGCAGATATGAATGCTTATCTCCCCCTATTTCTTCAATCTAAGACATAAGAGCAAGCTTTGTTTATAATTGAATATTTCTTGCAGTCATTGCAACACCTAGCTGCTCTGTAAGTTGCTGGAATGGTGCTCGGTACTTATCCTTGGAATTTATTAGTTTATTGTAATTTAGTCCCTTGCGGATTCATTCCAAGAACTGGCCCTCAGCACTTGTGTCTTGAGAGGTTATCTTTTTATATTTTCTACTTTTCGCAAGAAAATGTAGCTTGTTTTGCTCTTTCATGATTTTCTTTTGCTTCTTATATATATATATATATATATATATATATATATATATATATAATAGAACATATATATATATATAATAGAATACACACACACACACACACACACACACACACATGTATATATCACTCATCTACATTGAGTTGGGTGTCATCTCTCTCTCTCTCTCTCTCTCTCTCTCTCTCTCTCTCTCTGTATAAGATACACTCCATTAACAAGAACCCGCTAATCTACCCACAATACACTTTTTTGTTATTTGGCGAACCGTCTGTACAAGCTATCAGTTGACACCTTGCAGAGACTGTTGTGAATCCTGATGACATTCTTTTGTAGGTGAATAGACAACATCTCAGGCCAGAGGTCCGGTTTGGAGGATAGACAGAGGGTGGGATGGTTCCTGCGCACAACACGTTTACACTTAGACTGTGCCATATAATATTGGCCTCTCTGCTTATGGAAAAAATGTGGTCTAACTTTACTCTGCGGTTAAGTTCTTTTCTTCCCGATTGCTCGATCAGTCTTTAGTGGGACAAGTTTGCCTGAGGTGAAATGTTCTTAATTTGGTTGATCTTTGATATACAGAGATGTTTGCCATCTATACAAAGGATTTCATGTCAGATAGAATAAACTACGTTTAAATGTCCCAGGTGTGCTTAAGTACAGAGTTCAGGTCACGAAGATTGTGGTAGGGATGTACATATAATAGGAACTTACTACATTCTGTTCTGTAGATATTAGTGTTTCAGAAGACATATTTCGTCCTCTTGCATATGTTCGATTTTATTTTTTCATTATTCAGTCAATGTTATTTCTGTGGGAAACTTCAGCATATTATGTATGTTCATGTTTGCATTTATGATGTTTAAATATGCATGCCTAGTACTGTCAATACTCATAGATAACTATGAAAAAATAAGATTTTGCATTTAACGATGAATCCACTGGGTTAATATTATCAGTGAAGCAGAACACGGAATGCTCAAGCTGGATGCTGAATATTGGCCAATGAATTCGTTGGTTCACTGATTGACTGAAGAACTCACTTCTTCATTGTTATTAAAAGTAAATCAAGCAATTTTTGACCACTGGTCAAACATAAAATTCAAATGGTCAGTTAATCAGTTGGCTGATTGGTTACTCTCGTCAACAGGAGAGAGAGAGAGAGAGAGAGAGAGAGAGAGAGAGAGAGAGAGAGAGAGGCAGAAGAAAAAGAGAAAGGGAGTACACACACACACACACACACACACACACACACACACCACACACACACGCACGCACGCACGCACGCACGCACGCACACACACACACACACACACGAACACACATTTTGAGTGTATGTTACTTGTACGAATGCATGATACTTGTACAAAGAAATGTGTATTCCTAACGTTTCAAAAACACAAATCAAATATCACCCCTACTCATATCCTCCTCCCCACCCCGCACCCCCACTCTCCCATCCTCCTCCCACCTTCACCACCAGCGGAATGCAAAACGGAATGATGAAGGTCACACACTACGTAAGATCTATTACTTTGACAAGAAACCGCTGATCCACACTCTAAGCTCTTCATTCACTCAGCGAATCTCAATACAAAGACAAGGTATCGGTTGACACATTTGCGCGAAACTCCAAGTCTTTAGTGTGCCACTGCCGTTGTCGGTCAACACAATTTCAGGTCAGAGGACAGAGTTCAAAGTTAGACCAACAATATCTGTTTACCTGTCCACTGATCAGATTACAGAACAGTCAGACAGCAGGTGATAAGCGAGGGACGATTTGCTCATTGACAGCTTGATTCTTCCTTAATCATGTGCCTCAGGTCTCCACTTTGGAAATGACTCGATCATTGTTTGGGGGAAAAAGATTGCCTCACACACCGTGTTCTCTGATTGATTTGATGTATTGTGGATCAGTTTATATACCAGTTCAGCTACTCACATCTGTGATTGATTGCAAGGCTGAGGAAGGACGCCATGTGTTATTCAATCAAAAGTGATCTTTCTAGCAATGAACTGGCTGCACACACACACACACGCACTAATATATAACATATGACATTGTTAACCTACTGGAATGAAAAAAATTCAGAGCTTGTCAAGAAAAACGAGTGTAGAATTGGTACCCACGCCACCCCTTACACACACCGACTATGTCGTTCCCATTACCTTCCCTCCCTGCTACCCCACCTTACTTACTTAGGCCCATAGCTCAAGGATGAGCATAGGCCATCGACAACACTCCGCCATCGCACTCGGTTCTGGGCTGCTCGCTGAATGCCTGTCCAGTTTGTCCCCTGCCTCTTTATCTATGCCTCAGTGTCTCGCCTCCAGCTGCCGCGAGGTCGGCCTCTCTTCCTTTTCCCCTGCGGGTTCCATGTCAGGGCTTGGCGTGTGGCGCTGGATGCTGGCTTCCTGAGAGTGTGTCCAATCCAGCCCCACTTTCACCGCTTGGCCACTAGTTCCTGTCCTGCTTGCTTCCATAGATCTTCATTGTTGATTTTTTTCTGGCCATCTGATTTTGAAGATGCGCCTCAGACAGGTGTTGATGAAGGTCTGAATTTTTTGCTGTATTGCCTTGGTCATTCTCCAACTCTCGCAGCCGTAGAGCAGAACCGACTTTACGTTTGAATTAAAGATAAGTAATTTTGTTGTCCTTCTGATCTCTCCTGAGGCCCAGATGTTCTTTAGCATGATGAATGCTGCTCGCGCCTTGCCTATCCTGGCCATGATGTCTCGGTCGGTGCCCCCCCTGCTTGTCAACTACGCTTCCCAAGTAGACAAAGGAATCTATTTTTCCCTGATGGGCTCGCCTCCGACAGTGACTGGGCTGCTGCCTGTGGTGTTGATCTTCATCAGCTCGGTCTTCTTCTTGTTTATCTTGAGCCCTGTTCCTGCTGATGTTGTCTCAAGGCGGGTGGTCTTGTCCTGCATCAGTGTGTGACTGAGGGAGAGGAGTGCCAGGTCGTCAGCAAAGTCAAGTTCATCTAGCTGCGTCCAGAGTGTCCACTGTATCCCATTGTTCCTGCCTGTTGTTGTGGTCGATGACAGGAGGAAGAGGAAAGGTGACAACAGACATCCCCGGCGCAGTCCTGTCTTCACCTCAAAACGTCTGGCAACTGGCCTGCATGAGCCACCCTGCAGTCCATATCCTGATAGGTGCACCGGATGAGAGAGATGATCTTCTCTGGTATTCCATAGTGTCTCAGTAGCTTCCATAGTGTCTCTCTATCAACACTGTCGAAGGCCTTTTCATAGTCAATTGCTACCCCTCCGCCCCCTCATATTTTTTCTGTCATCCTCCCTCCCCACATCCATCTTTCATCCCCTTGTCCCCTCGAAAACATGTCAGTAACAGTCATATACTACAGATGATTTACTACGATGACAAAAAATCCTTAATATACTTTCCTAGCTCTAATTTGATCCACCAAACTCTCAGGACAAAGGCAATATATTCGTTCAGACCTCCACACAAGCTCGGATCTTTACTATGCCACATTGTTGTCGGTCAACGTCAGAGGAAGGAGAACACTTAAGCTGTATGCGATCATCTTGATGACGCCTGTTTATTGGTAGCTGAAGCCTGTGTAAGTATGTGCCTCTAGGCTATTCCACATGGTTATCTCATCCATTTGGTGGATAAGTGTATCGTACTCGTTGAATCTTCCATTATGGATGACACAGTGTAGAAATAAGAAACAATTGCAGTGGGATTGTATTTCATTCAGAGATATGTTCTTTTTTATCGAAGATGAGTGGATTCATGCTTCTTATTTTTCATTTATGTATTCATCTGTTTATTTATTTCTTGTGAGCTATCTCATATTCTATGCTTGGTAT
>CM065730.1:13133473-13140973 GCA_033310375.1 Conus canariensis | reverse complement strand
CACACATTAAGAGAGAGAGAGAGAGAGAGAGAGAGAGCGTCATTGTCTCTGTATAAATTCCACGTCATCAACAAGAAACCACTGACCTACCTCAACAATACTTTTTTTCAGTTGGCGAACTGTCTGAACAAAAACAATGTATCGGCTGCCACCTTCGCCAACGCTTGGGTCTCTTGGTGACTCTCTTTTATTGTTGAGTTGACAAAATGACAGGTCACAAGTCGGGTTAGGAGGATAGACAGGAGAGAGAGAGAGTGTGTGTGTGTGGGGGGGGGGGGGGGTGCGGAGTGTACCTGTCCACTGTCCATATTATAGTACACTTAGACCTTCTCTGATACTCTTGTCTTCTTGCTGATCTGTGCTTGAGTCTTCTTCACCTGATGGACTGTCCTTTTTGTTGTTTTTTGTGAGGCTAGTTTGACTAATTTGGCTGGTTGGTTTGTTACACACAAATGTTTGCATATTCTACCAAGCTTTTGATAATGATAGCTTATATACCTGACAACATTTTTGCAGCCTCACAAAAAGACATGTGAAGTTATCTGGATAACATATATCTCTATCAAAGTCAGAGAGAAGGGTAGATTGTGCATATGACTGTTACAGTAGGATATAGTGTTTAGCATACTGTGCGACATGCGGCTGCCTTTAACCACCTCCCTTTGTGTGAATGCTTCAGTTCACGTTGAGTTTAACTGCACCGCTAGCAAAAACAAGTAAAGCAGAATGGAGTAAATTCACATTTACAAGACTGAAAAATTTGCCAGTCTAGCCAGCAGCTTGAGAGAATCCGACTTTCAGGCCTTGGTTCTCGCCGTAGAGATTGGAGCAAGGGGAGTTGTAGCTCATCTGCCATAAAACAGCTCGGGATTTCAGGTAAGAAAAGGACCAGAACCTTGAAAGCAATGGCAGAGTCTGCTGGAAAGAGTTTCAGCTAGATCTGGTCGAGGAGGAACAAAAGGGAAGTTCATAAAGCTTAAATTTCCCAACGTAGAACAGGTGTCCCGTTAGCAATGAGTTAAGGCATCCGTTTGAAAAGGCACGCCTTAAGACACCCATCTATCCCAAAGTTACGGGTTTGAATCCCGGCAACGCCAGGGAAAAAAAGGTTGGCAGTAGAAGGTGAACTGGGAGTCATGACCTGGATGCAGCTCTACCGCCGTAGAGTGTGAGGAGTTCAGGGCGGAAACATTTGTCTGAGGGAGGTTCTTCTCTGAAGACTTTCTGCGATCAAGCTCTCCCTACAGTTTCTTCCTACTTCTGGTGAACATTCTAGGTGTATCTGATTACGAAGTTGAGGTCACCTAGAAAGACTGTGGAAGGGTAATACATAACAAGGAGAGGACACGTTCTGTCGATATTAACGTTTCAGCAGACATAGTACCTGTTCTGTTCCTTTCGCGCGCTGTGATGCTTTCTGAACGTGTGTTATTTAATTACACAGACTGTTTTACTTGTTTTGTTTTTACTTTCTTTTTAAATTTTTTGCATACGATCATATATACTATTATAGATAAATATGGATACAATGATATTTTCATGTTATGTTCATTCTGTTGGGTTAATGTATTAAGCAAAACAGATACAAAACTTATAAACTAGATGATGCTCATTAGCTTAACATTTCGTTCGTTTCCTGTTGACTGAATAATTAACAGAGTGAAATATTTATCCGTTATTGTTTGCAGTTTCTTTATTCGATTATATAACTGCTGGGCTATGAACAACATGAAATTGAAATTGATCAGTCCAATTTCTGGACCGGTTTATCATGTCACACCTAAAGCAGTTCATTATGCAGAGACAAGAGAGAGAGAGAGAGAGAGAGAGAGAGAGAGAGAGAGAGAGAGAGAGAGAGAGAGAGAGAGTGCGCGCGCGCCCGCGCAGACACACACACACATTCTCTCTCTCTCTCTCTCTCTCTCTCTCTCTCTCTCTCTCTCTCTCTCTCTCTCTCTCTCCAAAATCGCTCTTGCCATTCATCTCTCATACAGCTTGTAAATAATTGTATATCCAATATAAACAACAATGAAGTTACTGGAGTTCTTTTTGGTGACTTTGCTATAGCTTTTGACGTTGTCAGCCATTCGCATCTTATTAAAAAAAATCGCATGACAAACCATCAAGTATGGCTATAGAGTTTATTACATCTTTTCTCAATGATCGCTAACAACTTGTTGACATTAGTTCCAACAGGTCTGAGTTACTTCCTTTGAAATCTGGTGTTCCTCAAGGATCTGTGTTAGGACCCCTCTTACTTTCTATCTACATAAATGATTGCCTTTACATATAAAGTGCGGTTGTGAAGTGTTTACTGACGACACTTCACTACTATCAAATATTGCTAATCCCACCACTGTAGTAAATAACCATCAGAACAATATCAATAGACTAATTACATGGACAGAAATGAACCACATGGCCCTCAATGCAGATAAAACTAAATGCATGTTTGTGACCACACGTCAAAAACGGCAGAAAATGAGTTCCCCGTTTGCATCATTATATGTCAAACATCAAAAGATCGAGGAGGTAACATCTCGTGAAATATTAGGGATTATCATTGACAATAACATCATAGTATAATCACTTTACTGATCTTGGCAAACGTATATCCAAAATAATTCATCAACTTACAAGAATAACATATTTTCTTAATTTTCAAACCAGCCAGTTATTTTTCCCGCACACATTCTATCTCTTATTAACTATGCGACCACCTTATGGGATAATTCTAGTGAAACTAATTTGAAAAAAAAAATAGATAAGGCGTTTACATAAAAGAGCTATAAAGATAATACAGCTGAAATCTACTACTTTCAGAGGGAATGATCACATAACATTAAATATTCTACCGTTTAAAAATAGGCACTTCTTCAACAAATGTTTGTGCATGTACAGTGTACTGAAGGTGGTGAAGGTAACAGCTCCCCCCAAAAAATCATCCAAAACTTTGTAATCAATGAAAATCGACACTCACATATGCTTTCCTTTCCCAGAGCCCGCAACAATCTCTACGAATCAAGTTTATCATATCCTGGAGTAACGACATGGAACAATCTGCCATCTTCTTTAAAACATGTCCCTCGAAACTAGCATTTAAAAGAGCTCTGAAAAGGAATGTGCTGGAAAAATCATCGAACAATTAATGCTTTTTATATTGCCGAATCAAACTCTCTCTCTCTCTCTCTCTCTCTCTCTCTCTCTCTCTCTCTCACTTATCTGAAGTGCTATATAATGTTAACTATTATAATTATTGAAATTTTGTGCAATCGTTTTCATAGAATTATGATGCTTAGAATGTGTTAAATAGTTTAGAAATGTTTGCGTATTCTTCATAATGTGTCGATACACGATTTTATTTGTTTGTTTGTTCTTTATGATTCTGATTAATTTTTGTTAGGGCAGGATGAAAAAAAGCTATGAAGTTTATTATTTAACCCTTAATAAAGAGAATTTTAACTTGACTTCACACACACACACACACACACACACACACACACACACACACACACACACACACACACACACACATTCATGTATAGTGGATGGCATAATGGACAGAAATATTGTAGTGTTCCACTGCATGCCGGAGCTGCAAATTAAGAATCACCTACACTCTACCCTCCTGCCACTACCATCCCTGCTTTAGATTGTAAAACCTGAGCCAGGATAAGCATACCACAGAAGATCTATCACTCCGACAAGCAACTGCTAATCCACACTCGAAGCTCTTCTTTCATTCAGCGAACACTTGATAAAAGGACAAGGTGTCGGTTGACTTCTGCGTTCAAGCTGGGTCTTTACAGTGTCACTGTTGTCGGTCAACAGACAGAATTTCAGGTCAGAGAACTGAGTTCAACGACAGAAGATACGGGCATATCTCTCAACTGTTCTGTTAAAGTACACTTAAACAGATATCAGCGTGCAAGTTTGTTCCGTACAATGCCTAACTCGTTGTATACAGTTAAATTCTCTCTCTCTCCCTCACTCTGTCTCTGTCTGTCTGTCTGTCTGTCTGTCTGTCTCTCTCTCTCTCTCTCTCTCTCTCTCTCTCTCTCTCTCTCTCTCTCGCTCTCTCTCTGTCTGATATAGAGCTATCTGTTTACGTACATAATGCATTGCTCGAACCTTCTTTAATTAATTGATTTGATTTACCTATAGAGAAATGAGAGAACGGCACAACAGTCATACAAGTGCACTGGACAGGAATATATTTCTAACTTTGCCACTGTGGGTTAAAAACAGAATTACTGCACCGCCAGATGAAAGATTTAAACAAATTACAATACAAACACTACGCGTTTCGTCCTTTCTGGCCTTCTTCAAGCAAGACAAATAACTAAGACAACAAAAACGTAGAACGAACAGTCACGCATACCTTCGAATTGGGCGCTAAATGGTTATCTATTTGCAACTCTGGTTTTGAAATGGTTAATCAGAAGCAGAATACTTAACAGATACTTAACAGTAAACTAATCCACACACTTCCTTGGATTACGAAAATCTAAAACCGCTACTTCTTATGCACTTGACCGGTAAGATGAAAAAAAAATCACATCCGATTCAGATTTAACATGTTTTATTTTTCAGTTTGTTGTTAAAATGCGTATTTTGAAGGTGGTCAATGGAGTATTGTTTTTGTTTAAGATAATGAGAAACATTCCTTCGCTTGCGCGTGTCTCGCAGGTCTTGACAGTTTAAGGAGGCAATCGTGTCTCCCAGGTCTTGACAGTTTAAGGAGGCAATCGTGTCTCCCAGGTCTTGACAGTTTAAGGAGGCAATCGTGCCTCCCAGGTCTTGACAGTTTAAGGAGGCAATCGTGCCTCCCAGGTCTTGACAGTTTAAGGAGGCAATCGTGCCTCCCAGGTCTTGACAGTTTAAGGAGGCAATCGTGCCTCCCAGGTCTTGACAGTTTAAGGAGGCAATCGTGGTGCTGTTCATGAATACTGTTTTTTGCTTGTCACAGCAAAAAGAAAAAGGAATGAAACTAGTTATGAAATCGTATATGTCCAAGTTCTAAAATGCTGATGCAGCATACTCCATTGCTACAGCACAGCAAAGAGAAAAAGTACATTCTAAAACAAGAAAATTTATCGCCGAACATTAGAAATCAAAGTTGCTCAAGATCTGTTGTCCACTGGTTTTAAGAAATTATAGTTTCTGTCACTATCTCATCTTGAAGGAATACATACACAATTAAAAAAAACAAATCACATACATTCATTAGAGACAAACGCATCTCGATAAAAAAAAGATAAAATAAACAACACTTCTGATGGCGACTGCACAAGCACAGCAAAGATGTGCCCAAATATGCACTCTCATTTTGATATATTACAATTTGCACTCTCATGTTTACATATTACAATACCCAAGTCTCTTAACAACTTCCAGGGATCTAACCAGTTCAATCGCTCACAAAAGCCCGAAAAAAATAATTGCCACAGCATCCATTGTTAACAGTTATTTTGAAAAAAAAAAGTAGAAAAAGACTTTCCACACAATCTCCTTCGTAATTGTTTAATCTTCCAAAGCTACCAGATCCTGAAATTACAATCCAAATCATTGGTTCAATATTCAATACAACATGTGTCATTCTTGTCCGCTTTCGTCCGCTGAGACTCATCCGTCAAACACGGCTAATTGAGTCATTGTTCCCTGGCATCAAATGAAGATATAACGCAGCCTATAATTCTGTGGTATTCTTACCAAGGCTTCGAAAACAATCCGGTGGCACCACGAATCAGCCATTGAAGGGTATTAAAGTAGAAGGTGAAGACATCGCCGGAATGAAATAAGTTGCTGAAAATCTAAAAATATTATGTATGAAGGTTACATGGTGTGTGTGTGTGTGTGTGTGTGTGTGTGTGTGTGTGTGTGTGTGTGTGTGTGTGTGTGTGTGTGTGTGTTTCACAAAAACATCACAGCACTTTATGACCAGTGACACTGAAAATGGCAGCTGTCAGACAGACCGGTAGAGGTTTGTAATATCCACGGTCTTTTGTAATCCATATATAATTTATGGCAACAAAGATTCAGAAAATTAAATCAGAATATGATCGATCATATTGCATTACAGGAAAGACACAATCGACATCCAAACGGAAAAAAAATCCAACTGCTTTGATGACAAGCCAACAGTCTTCTTTATAATCCATCTCCTGGTTTCGCGAGCTCTTGGACAAGGTAGGCAACGGTGATGAGCTCAACGCGAACTGAGACACTTCTGGTCAGTTCTCGACTACAGTGACAGAAATTTTATAAGAAATTTAATGTAACTCCGCTGGTAAACATGAACAAACGAATCAGAAGACAAAACCGGACGTGTTCCGACATTATAGGTCTTCTTCAGGCAGGATAATTTGAGTTTGTAAGTGATTGTTCTTTCGTTTTCATTGTTCTGAACGTCATTTTGCCTGAAGATCAAAGAGGTCAAAACGCGTCGTGTTTTGCGGGGTAATTTTTTTTAGTCCATGTTAACCGGCGGAGTTATTTTAAATTCCTTTTGAAAATTGTTTGAATTTCCGCCTGCAGTCACTTCACTTTGAAACTAACTTATAATGAAAGGGTTAGGATACCGAGACAGACGCACTGGACAGCAAATTCATACATGTCCTGTTCCGTAATGGTTGAAAGAGCTAATCAGTGCACTACACAAGGCTGCCTACAAACACCCCCACCTGTGACAAGCACTAGAATCCAATCGATCAATTGATAGGGCAGCGTAACTTGAAAACTACGGTTGAGATCAGTCTTTCTTTGCGTTGGTCTGGCAGGGCATTGCTTCAGCTCCATAACATATCAGCGTTAATGACTGGCTTGAATCCTTGGCTGGGTTGCCTGAAATCTGAATCTTCTCTTTATGGATCGTGTAACATGTGAGAGAGCTGGATCAGTATCAGTTTTCATACCTAAAAAAATAATTCGATACCAGTTTTAGTGAAATGTGAAAATAGTAAAGTGCTGGACTGAAGTACATACTTGCGGTTGCTACCAAATTTTACTGTGGTTGTAATCAACATTCTCTGGCACACACTCACCTGCACGGGCATATGCACACACACACACACACACACACACACACACACACACAACACACCGCACGCACGACCACACACACACACACACACACACACACACACACACACACACACACACACACACACCATGTAACCTTTAACTCCATTTAAAAAGGGTGCCACATCTCTCTCTCTCTCTCTCTCTCTCTCTCTCTCTCTCTCTCTCAAACGCACACAGACACACGCGCGAGCACGCGCGCACGCGCGCATGCGCGCACGCACGCAGATATGCACACCCACACACACGCGCGCGCGCGCGCATTCATGTGTAAACCATGGCATTTATGAATCAAAATACTGTGGCATTCCACAGCACGCTAATGCTGCGAATCAAGAATCACCCCCGTTGCCCCTTCTTCCTTCCACCACCATCCCAGCATTAGATATCCCGCGCGAATCACGAACGACATACCACAGA
>CM065730.1:13125973-13130973 GCA_033310375.1 Conus canariensis | reverse complement strand
GCCTAGTGTAAGTTTGAACCAGCATTTTTTTTTATTGATAATTGATCAAAAGAATAATCCACACCAATTATTTGACTTTTTGTGTGCGTTTAGATTTTTTTGTGTTTTGTTTTGTTTTGTTTTGTTTTGGTTGCTTGATGTTGTTGTTGTTTTTTATTTCCACAGGTGACATCATTCACAGTCTTCAAATACATTACCTTCCCGCTAGCTGACGTCACATTTCAGACGTTCTCACTCACCCGCTGTCCTATCTTTGTACCAGGTGGTTTCTCCGAAATAGTCCCTTTCCTTTCATTTCAATCTGTCTGCTTGGAACCACCTAGCATGTACTTTGATCAGCATATGAAAAAAAGAAGATATATTCTCAAAGCAAGCTAACTATGCCTGTCTATAAACACTCGACTCCTCAAGCAAGGCCCTGGCGCATTAAACGTTTGGTGTGCCGCCATTCTGTTGTCGGCAGAGACTGAACAGTTCACGTCAGAGGACAGAGTTCAAGGTTAGACAGAAGGTACGACCGTGTTCAACCACGATATATGTCAATGTACACTTAAGCTGTATGTGACAATATCGAACCTGTGTGTTGATTGACAGCTGGGAACGGCGTTAATCCTGTAGTTTGGGGCTCTTCTTCATAGTCGCTCACTGAATTGGGGGATAAGTGAGCCACACACACTGGGTCTCCCATGATGGGATTTACACAGTGAAGTCATTCACAACCTTCATCGTTGACAAACTCAGCAGGGGGCATGCACGATTTGGAGGTATCATGTTCTGTTCAATCATGACTGGTAGAGTAACATCTCATTTCTTTTTTCTTTTTTTTTATAAAGATTCAGAGCTGCTAATTATCCCGCTTTTGGCACGTTATGCTCAAACGTACGTAATTCTCCTATTCCGCTTGACGTTAAAAAAAAAATCTGCTCGCAAAAAAGAAAAGTTTGGGTTTTTTTCACAGCGTTTGCATATCTGCCGTACATATAGCCAAACAGCTGTTTGAAAACCTCCTTCCGGTTCAGCTTCTTCCGCCGCCATCATGTGGGAACGACCTGCTGGACCGATTAACCCTGAGGCAGAAAAGACGAAAGAGAAATTAGAAATGAAATGCCGATTCAGGTTGCTTTCTGCTGTCATGATGGGAGTGCTGCTGATCCCAGTCAGCAGTTCGGCTTGTGAAAGTGTTCAGCTTTGTCAGGAAGACCTTTCAGATTTTCGTCCCTGCTTCGGCCAAGACGCTACAGAGATTCTGATGATTCTGAACTGCACAAAATGAGCCAAGTCATAAGATGAAGCATAACGACAGTATGTTTCAAAACTGTAAAAGAGCAACAATGTATTGACTGAGACAGTGATTCCACGAAAGCGCTTGACAAAAAGAAAGAAAATGAAGTGTCTGGGGTCTGGAATGTTACTGTTTTGTTTCGGGTGTGATAGCGATGTATTCTTTTCAACAGTCAGAAATTCTTCTCAATTTTCTCCCCAGACTCTTCAGACGTTGGCAGCTCTGAACTTTTCACATTTCACGCCCGTTTTACGCCTCTCGTTCCTGCTCCCCTCACTAACCACACCTTCTCCCTCTCTCTCTCTCTCTCTCTCTCTCTCTCTCTCTCTCTCAGATTTGTTTATGATAAAAGTAACTGCATGAACGTGTGTGTGTGTGTGTGTGTGTGTGTGTGTGTGTGTGTGTGTGTGTGTGCGTGCGTGTGTGCGTGCGTGCGTGCGCGCGCGCGCGCGCGTGTGTGTGTTCGCAAAACTACCTTCACGAAGAAATGATTCCTTATTTTCTATTCGTCGCTTTAGGTTGTGAATTGTCCCCCTTGACACTGGTGGGATTGAGCCAAACCCCGGACCAAATCGAAACAAAGTGTCAACGGACAAGGATAAACAAATCAGCGGCAACTTAGACACGACGACACCAGCAACACAGACTCTGGAAGGTCTCTCTTCCTACATGAAGTCAATTATGGATTCAGTCAGTCGACTGGGAAAATCTCAAGGGGTCTAGTGTCTGACATGAACCAGAGACTCCACGATGTAGGTGAGTCCATTAGACAGCCTATTCACGACAGTACTCAGTCTTTGAAGAAAAATATTTCTTTGCTCCAGACTCGTGTAGCTTTTGTTGACAGCAACGTGGAGGAAAACAGAGAACACATCAGTAGACTAGAGTGTGAAAATGAAATGATAACAAACAGGCTGAGGGAAATGGAAGAAGACCTGGACAGGTTAGACAGCCATTCCAGAAGGAAGAACGTAAAATTTTACGGTATTACGGAAACGGTTGGGGAAAATTTGCAAGCATGTGCCAGCAAAATAGTGACTATCCTAAACGAGTTTTTCGTGAGCAAAGTATGGCACGCCAGGGACGTTGACAGAGCTCATCGGCTGTGGAAACCTAACCCATACAGTAATTAAACCCCGCCCAGTGATCGTATGCTTTCATCGATGGTCTGACAAAATGGTTCTCTTTAAATCCGGAGATGCTCGTTCCGCCGTCAGTGAGGATGGTATCCGAATTGCGTCAGACCTGACAAGGAGACAGGCTGCTCGGTTGAAGGAGGTTAAAGAAGAAGGAAAATTTGGCTTCTTCAAAAATGATAAATTACATACACGAGAGACACAGTGGCAAACATTAACAGCAAAACAACAGGAATCTAGTACTCTAAACAAGGAAGATTTCCACTCGGACCCCTTTGTCGGGTGTAATGCAGACAACAAAAGAACTGATTGTGTTGAGACTGGAGGCTACAACAGCAGTTACAGTGTCACCCCTCTGCGCAACAGCTCTGACAAAGTCCGCGATCATCCCCATTCCCCATTGTACAGTGACATGGTAGCCAACAGACATGCAGACACCGGAAGAACATCTGCACTGCCAGCTGAGAATCACAACACAAACGACACCACAGCCAGGAATAGTAACGGTGAAGCATACTCCGGGAATACCCAGTGTGACGTCAGAGACATTCCTGTAGCTGTGACGAGTCACAACAATATAGCAGCGAATCCCATAGTGACCGGGAATTCCCAGAATACTGCACCTGCACCCAGAAGTAATGCCGGCAAGGCCAAACGCAATACGAAGTGTGGGGAACGATTTCAATCTAACACACCCAGAACTTCTAATCGGCCCACCACACGCCACCAGTCCCAGTCGGTGGTCTCATCACAAACAGGCCAGCCTCTCATCTCAGACAGTATGACTTCTGCACGTAAAGTCTCCACTGGTGGTTATCAACACTTGAACAAATCCAACAGGGAAAAGGGACTCGGCACTGGCCATGTCACCACCCAGATTCCTACTGACACAACATAATACAAAACGACTGATGCTGATGGAGTGACAGCTGACACAACACAATATACCACGACATATTTTGCCAGTTTGACTGCTAACACACCACAGAACTCTACGTCTGACAATGTGACAGCCTATGTAACACAATATAGTACATTTGACGCTGACAATGTGATAACTGACACAATACAACGGGCAGAGACACCACATCATGGTTTACATATAATAATAATAATAATGAATACCTATATAGCGCCTATTCTCGGCTAGAGATCAAGCTCTAAGCGCTTTACAATCAACACTCGTTTACACAACGGGCTGCCTACCTGGGTAGTGCCGACGGAAGAGCTGCTGGCTGGCGCTTCATTCAGTCGTTTCCCGTGTCATCCAGTCAATATCGTTCACTCATTTTCCTTACTTCCTTCATTCTTTCCATTTCTCACGCAGGGTGCATGCTATGTGTAACGTGTCATCCATACCAACGGCCAAACTGGACTACTCTTCCGAAAGTTGGTGATGGGATTTTACGTGCAAGATGTTATGCGTGCGTTCACACACGGAATCTCGGTTTATAGTCTACTGAATACATATACTGAATTGGAACATTGGAGGGCTCTTGTCCAAGCTTGTGCTTCAAGATTACTTACTTACTTAGGCCCATTGCTCTTGCCAGAGCATAGGCCATCAACAACTCCCAGCCAACGATCACGGTCCTGGGCAATCTTTTTTAATTCGCCCCAGCTGTAACCCATCTGTCTGGTGTCTGCTTCCAGGTCCCGCCTCCATGTGTTTCTTGGTCTTCCTCGCTTCCTTTTCCCTTGGAGCTTTCGGAGCGTGTGTCCTATCCACCGCCATCTTCTTTTGCGGATATCTTGCTCTACCGGCAGTTGGTTACTTCTTTTCGCGCAGCTCTTTGTTGCTGATTGTCTTTGGCCAGTAGATGTGGAGGATCTTTCGCAGGCAGCTGTCCACGAACGTCTGCAATTTTTGAATGGTGGTTTTGTGGTTCGCCAGGTCTCTGACCCATATAAAAGGACAGATTTGACGTTTGAATTGATGAGGCGGATTTTCGTCCTGGTGGTGATTAGTCGAGATTTCAAGTCTTTTGATATAGTGTTCACGACCGAAACTTTCGTGGAATCTGAAATTCAGCTAAGTGTTTTTGAAGACTTCGATCCTTACTTTGCATCTGCTAAGAAGCTAAATCAACACGGAAGGAGTTCTGGAGGGGTGTGATTAAGAAATGTCTCGGTCGTTACATTGAAAGGATTCATATTGTTTACGATCAAACAGTTATGTTAAAAAAAATAAACAAAGTCCTGCTAAACACATATAAAGATGTGGTTATGTTGTCATTGTATGTACCGCCGTACGATCCCCTATATTACAGTACGACCGAATTGCAGGATAGCATCGAATTGATGGAACAGTGCTTAACAGATGTTTTGGAAACATTAGATGATTTCTACCCTCTTTTGTGTGGGGATTTCAATGCCCGTACTGGAAACAAAAACACTCTTTTTGTAGATGAGGGCATACCCCACGATGGTGAAGAGCTTTTGAACGGACGTCTGAAGATTTAATGTTTAATGCCTTTGGAAGAAAGTTGATTGATGTCTGTCAAGTGTTTGATTGCTCTGTTCTTAATGATGTCATTTTTTTTCTCAATTCACAAGGGAGTGTAACTTATGTGTCACAAACA
>CM065730.1:13118473-13120973 GCA_033310375.1 Conus canariensis | reverse complement strand
TTGGTTCGGATGAGGAATTTGCACAGGCCCTCGATGCCAGGCGCCTGAAACTCAACCTGCCACGAGCAAACGAAACTGAAGATTGGGAGGAACTGGATGCAAAAATCGTCCAAAGACTCGATGCACTGATAGGGAAAAGCACCCTGGAACACAAACTAGCCACATATGGGGACATTGTGTATGCCACATGTAGAGACGCCTATGGAGCAAAACTACCCAAAGAGAAAACACCTCCAAAGAAATCCAGACGCCAAGAAAAGATGGACAAGATCAGGGTCCAAAAGAAAAACCTCAAGATGCAAATGAAGACCGCACTGCCAGCTGAAAAACAAGGCTTGGAAAAACTGTGGAAAGACCTGAAAGAAAAACACAGTGCCCTCAGCAAAGCGGAATCTGCGAGGAAGAGGAAGAGCAAAAAGAAGAAGACACAAGAGCGCTTCTTCAGAGACCCCTTCCAGTTTGCCAGAACACTGTTTGAGCAGCCAAAATCTGGGACCCTAAGTGTGGACAAAGGAGTTCTTGAGCAGCATCTGAGGAAAACATACTCTGACCCACAGAGCAAAGCACCACTCGACATTCAAGGTCTGGTGTGGCCAACCAACCCTGAGGAACAGTTCAATGGCAAGCCTCCAACGTTGGCGGAAATCAAGAAGGTGGTCGACAAAGCCAGAGCCAAATCATCACCAGGGCCAAACGGAATACCTTACCAGCTTTACAAGAAATGTCCCAAGGTGCTGGAGTGGCTCCACAGGCTGCTGCGATCGGCTTGGAGAAACCAGAAGATCAGCGGCCAGTGGATGACGGCAGATGGTGTGTACATCCCCAAAGAGCAAAACTCAAGTGACATTAGCCAGTTCAGGCCAATATCACTACTGAACGTCGAAGGGAAAATCTTCTTCTCTGTCATGGCAGCAAGGCTGACCAAGTACCTGATGGAAAACAAGTACTTGGATGTGTCAGTCCAGAAAGGTGGCATCCCAGGCGTGGCTGGCTGTGTAGAACACGCCACAATGATCTGGGACGCAATCCAAAAAGCAAAAACAGAAAAGAGAGACCTGGACGTAGTGTGGCTTGATCTGGCAAACGCATATGGATCTGTGCCCCATGAGATGATACAGTTGGCTCTTGAGATGTACCATGTACCAAAGAACATCCGCGACATGCTCAAGAAGTACTTCAATGGCTTCTCAATGCGGTTCTCTACCAAGGAGTACACAACAGACTGGATCAACTTGGAAGTGGGTATTGCAATGGGCTGTGCAATTTCCCCAATACTGTTCGTGCTGGCAATGGAACTCATCTTGAAAGCAGCAACAAACAACGCGAGACAAACAGACCTTGGCGATGGATACAAGATGCCTCCTCTCAAGGCCTTCATGGATGACACTACAGTGATTTCATCCAGAGAAGACGAGACACGTCATGTGCTGGAGAGGCTGGACGACATAGTTGCCTCATCCAGAATGAAGTTCAAGCCAAAGAAATCACGGAGTCTCTCACTGAGGAAAGGAAAAGTGGCCGGATCTGTGGTCTTCAGTGTTGCCAACCAGGCCATTCCAACAGTCACAGAAGAACCAGTCAAGAGCCTTGGAAGATGGTATGATGATACGCTGAAAGACACACAAAGAGCAAAAGAAACCAAGCAGATGGCGGAGGAAGGCTTGGAGACCATTGACCAGTGTGGGCTCCCTGGCAAATACAAGGTCTGGTGTCTGCAGTTCATGCTGATACCAAAGCTGCTATGGCCTCTGATGATATACGACATCTGCACCAGCATAGTGGAGGCAATGGAAGCCAAAATCAACAAGTTCACAAGGAAATGGCTTGGTGTCCCACCCTGTCTGACTGACATAGCGCTGTACTGTCGCCAAGCAAAGCTGAAACTACCCCTGAAATCCATCCTGGAGGAATACAAAGCAGGGAAGATCAGACTTCAAAGCATGCTGGAGGACTCAGGAGACAAGGTGATAGAAGCAATTAAGCCCCAGCTGAAGACAGGCAGAAAATGGAAAGTTCAAGAGGCGATGGATTCTGCAAAAGAAAGTCTCAAGATCAGAGAAATAACAGGACACACACAGACCAACAGACAGGGACTGGGGGTGACCAAAACTGAATGGTGGTCAAAGGCCAAAGGAAAAGCCAAAAGAGACATGATGATTCAGGAGATGAGAAAAGAAGAAGACCAAAAAAGACTCCAAAAAGCAGTCCAGCAGAGCCAGCAAGGGCAATGGACAACGTGGGAGAATGCACTCCAAAGAAGTCTCACTTGGAATGACATTTGGCACATGGCCCCTCTCAGGATCAGCTTCATTCTCAGATCTGCATATGACCTTCTGCCCTCAAATGCAAACCTGGTGAAGTGGGGGAAAACAGACGATCCTGCATGCCCCCTCTGCCATGAAAAACAAACAGTGGAGCATGTCCTAAGCTCATGTAAAGTAGCCCTGGCTCAAGGAAGGTACACATGGAGGCACAACCAAGTGCTCAAAGAAATTGTACA
>CM065730.1:13093473-13113473 GCA_033310375.1 Conus canariensis | reverse complement strand
TGTGTGTGTGTGTGTGTGTGTGTGTGTGTGAGCGAGTGAGTAAGTGTGTATGTAAGTGTGTGGTGTGTGTGTGTGTGTGTGTGTGTGTGTGTGTGTGTGTGTGTGTGTGTGTGTGACAGAGAGAGAGACAGACAGACAGACAGACTGACAGACAGACAGACAGACAGAGAGGCGTGGGGGGGGGGGGAGGGAGATGTTGTCAACAGCTAACTCACCTACATTCATTTATCAGCCGTAGAATTTCCCCAATCCGAAGCCCATTCCGTAGCCCAGTCCCATCATTTTGCCTCCAAGCATACCGTAACCTCCATAGAAGGGCATGCCGTAGGGCATCATGCCATAGCCCAGCCCCATGCCGTAGCCCATGTAGGGCATCATGCCATAGCCCAGGGCTTGAATGGAACTGACCATCACCAGGGCCATCAGAACGAGCACTGCTGCCTTGTACATGATGAGGATCTGAAACCACACACACGCGCACACACATACACATACACACACACACATGCGCGCGCGCGCGCGCGTGCAAGTACACACACATTTCCCCAAGATTTGTTCTCTGTTTCATATACATTTCCCGCCTGCATCGCCTGTTCAGTCAGTGTAGTTGGAGGGCACAGTGAATGGATGGAGAGGACAATGACGACTGCGAATACTGCTCAAAATTGTGTGTGTGTGTGTGTGTGTGTGTGTGTGTGTGTGTGTGTGTGTGTGTGTGTGTGTGTGTGTGTGTGTGTGTTCTGCATTATCTCACAAAACGACACTTGAGATATTCAAGTAACAAAATGTGTCATTAAGGCTAATGGTGATGGTGACAGTGATGACGACGACGTACGTGTGTGTGTGTGTGTGTGGTGTGTGTGTGTGTGTGTGTGTGTGTGTGTGTGTGTGTGTGTGTGTGTGTGTGTTGCTGTGATTGTGTGTGTGTGAGAGAGAGAGAGAGAGAGAGAGAGAGAGAGAGAGAGAGAGAGACAGAGACAGAGACAGACAGACAGACAGACAGAGAGTGAGAGAGACAGACAGACAAACAGAGAGACAAACAGACAGACAAACAGAGAGAGAGAGAGAGAGAGAGAGAGAGAGAGAGAGAGAGAGAGAGACTATAACTTTGCGTCGGGCTATTCTGAACTCCTTTCCTGGAAAGAAAGGTTTTACAGCAATAGAATAAACATCAGATAGAGACAGACTAACAAAACTGGCAACGCCCAAATGCTTCCAATTATCAAGCTGCAAATCTGAAAATGTTTTGACATGAGTAAAGGTAAACAACAAACAAACAATCGAAAATCCTCTGTTAGTCTAACCGTGGGACAAAGTCCAATGGCCCTACAGATTTTTCGTTCAACAGTTCTCTAGAAAACTTGAAGGAAGGAGACGTAAGAAAAAAAACAACTGAAAATGAAAAAACAGATAGACTGACAACATTACAGAATGGACAGGAAACATTGACAAGAGAACTCAGGCCTTGGCACACAACCGGAGGAATCTGGTGAAACTAGTGTTCATTGGGAGACCATGATGTCCCAATAGAGATCATCATCATCACACATTAATGATAACATCTGACCATGATGTCCCAATAGAGATCATCATCATCACACATTAATGATAACATCTGACCATGATGTCCCCATAGAGATCATCATCATCACACATTAATGATAACATCTGACCATGATGTCCCAATAGCGATCATCATCATCACACATTAATGATAACATTTGACCATGATGTCCCCATAGGATCATCATCATCACACATTAATGATAACATTTGACCATGATGTCCCCATAGAGATCATCATCATCACACATTAATGATACCATCTGACCATGATGTCCCCATAGAGATCATCATCATCACACATTAATGATACCATCTGACCATGATGTCCCCATAGAGATCATCATCATCACACATTAATGATACCATCTGACCATGATGTCCCCATAGAGATCATCATCATCACACATTAATGATAACATCTGACCATGATGTCCCCATAGAGATCATCATCATCACACATTAATGATAACATCTGACCATGATGTCCCCATAGAGTCTCATCATCACATTATGATACATCTGACATGATGTCCATAGAGATCATCATCATCACACATTAATGATACATGCCATGATGTCCCCATAGAGATCATCATCATCACACATTAATGATAACATTTGACCATGATGTCCCCATAGAGATCATCATCATCACACATTAATGATAACATCTGACCATGATGTCCCCATAGAGATCATCATCATCACACATTAATGATAACATCTGACCATGATGTCCCATAGAGATCATCATCATCACACATTAATGATAACATCTGACCATGATGTCCCAATAGAGATCATCATCATCACACATTAATGATAACATCTGACCATGATGTCCCCATAGAGATCATCATCATCACACATTAATGATAATCATCATCACACATTAATGATAACATTTGACCGTGATGTCCCCATAGAGATCATCATCATCACACATTAATGATAACATTTGACCGTGATGTCCCCATAGAGATCATCATCATCACACATTAATGATAACATTTGACCGTGATGTCCCCATAGAGATCATCATCATCACACATTAATGATAACATTTGACCGTGATGTCCCCATAGAGATCATCATCATCACACATTAATGATAACATTTGACCGTGATGTCCCAATAGAGATCATCATCATCACACATTAATGATAACATTTGACCGTGATGTCCCAATAGAGATCATCATCATCACACATTAATGATAACATTTGACCATGATGTCCCATAGAGATCATCATCATCACACATTAATGATAACATTTGACCATGATGTCCCCATAGAGATCATCATCATCACACATTAATGATAACATTTGACCATGATGTCCCCATAGAGATCATCATCATCACACATTAATGATAACATTTGACCATGATGTCCCCATAGAGATCATCATCATCACACATTAATGATAACATTTGACCATGATGTCCCCATAGAGATCATCATCATCACACATTAATGATAACATCTGACCATGATGTCCCCATAAAGATCATCATCATCACACATTAATGATAACATTTGACCATGATGTCCCCATAGAGATCATCATCATCACACATTAATGATAACATCTGACCATGATGTCCCAATAGAGATCATCATCATCACACATTAATGATAACATCTGACCATGATGTCCCAATAGAGATCATCATTATCACACATTAATGATAACATCTGACCATGATGTCCCAATAGAGATCATCATCATCACACATTAATGATAACATTTGAATTACTGATTTCTTTAGGACACTTCATCCTATTTGTCCTTCGCCACCTACTTCAGGAAGGTGCGGGATTGAGAATTGTTTCCTGCGCTGGTGAGAATTCCACAAATTTATGAATGATGATATGCAACGTCCATTTCGCGCCCAGTTTGAGGAGATCAGTGATTGCTCGTTCTTCGTTTTCATTGTCCTGAATGTTTTTTATCTTGTCTGAAGAAGAAGAAAGAGCTCGAAAAGAGTCGTGTTTTGTCTTGTAATTAGTTCGTCCGTTTTGTCTGGCAGAATTATATCATAAGTTTTCTCTGAATTATATCATACTTTTTCTCTGAATTATATCATAATTTTTCTCTGAATTATATAATAATTGTTCTCTGAATTATATAATAATTTTTCTCTTACGTTTGTTTCAAT
The DNA here is from genome assembly GCA_033310375.1 of Conus canariensis. Lineage (NCBI taxonomy): Eukaryota > Metazoa > Mollusca > Gastropoda > Neogastropoda > Conidae > Conus > Conus canariensis. Next base: position 13,109,744 of record CM065730.1, on the reverse strand, counting down.
TTCCGTCTCCAGTCACATCACTTTGAAACTAACGATAGATGATTAATTAATTAACCAATTGATTGATTGATTGATTCATTGATGATTCAATTCATTAACCAATTAATTAATGTTCTTGTTGGATGAATATTGTGGATGGTGGCGTACTTCGCTACCACTACCGTACTAAAAAAAAGACTACCAAGGGAGGTAATTCAATGAGATTTTCAATCGGAATCCTTAAAAGAATCTATATTGAAAAGAAAACTTTTTAAAAAGTGCTGTCGTTTTCCGCATTAAACGTCTGATTGTGGAAGAAAGAATTATTTTGTCTTGATACGTCAGAAAAATATACTAAGCATCTGCTTTTGATTGAGAGAAAGGGCTAAATGGAAAAAAGGGGGAGTTTAGCAGCCCCAGAGAGAGAGAGAGAGAGAGAGAGAGAGAGAGAGAGAGAGAGAGAGAAGAGAGGAGAAGAGAGAATAAACAAACAAATAAACAAATTGCTGATGTCAATATTCACCTTTGAGAAGTCTGCTGTCCACAAGATGACTGCTGGGGTGATGGAGGCCAACGGAAGCTGTACACTGGACACATCATATCCCGTTACTTATATAGCAGTGGATCAGCCTCCTTCTCCACCACACCTACTCTTCACTTCCTAATGAACGTAACAGTCATCGTGAGGTCTTGAGTGATGGGATGGCGTAACTGGAAGACTTGCTGTCATTTATGGCGGACCTGTTGATTCTGCCCTCGGGCCTGACACGTCTAGACGCTAAACAGGAGGAAGAGTGTGTATGTGTGTGGTGAGGTGGGAGGCAAGGGTGGGAGGAAGAAGAGGTATGGACAGGGAGGGCAGGGGGGGGGAGGACGGGAAGGGAGGCAAGGAGATGTGTGTGGGGATGGGTAGGGACAGGAGACGGGATGAAAGCTTCGTGTATCATCTCTCAGAGCTCAACATTAAGACAGGAAGTGAACGCACACCCAGACGTACAGGAAGGGCAACAAACATCACCAGGCTTACTGGAACAACCTCAAAACCAACACTGGAAAGACTCCTAGAGAATGGGGCAGACGCATACTGGGTCTTTCCAATGACCAGCACAAATTTAATGACCAACACACGTCAACGGACATCAGACTATGAATAACTCACGACCGCCAGTTTTATTATAAACATACATACATAAGTAAGTGTGCATCAATGAAGCAGTGCATGCCTGTAAAGTGGGAGTTCATAGATGTGAGTATGCGTGTGTTGTTAATGTTGTTGTTGTTGTTGTTGTAATGTCTTCTGAACATTCGTTTCCCGCAAGTAATCAAAGGCGCACGCGAGCGCAAACACACACACACGCACGCGCGCGCGCGCGTGAGCGCATTCAGTCACACGCGTGCGCGCGAGTGCGTACACCCATATACACAGGCACACAAATTTGTGCACATATATGTACAGACACATGAGCAGACGAAGCTGAAATTCATTTTACACGCTGTTCGTGAAAGGAGGCTTGTAGAGCGCCGTTTTGGTATTGGAAGGTAACAATCCTGTGACAGTGTCTCTACATGAGAAAGGAGATAGTAACTGCCCTGATACTACCGAGACCCTGCATTGAAATGTGTTATAGATAAACTGCATACACACGTTCTTGAAGAAAGATTAGCAGCATGAGCAGAGAGAGAGAGAGAGAGAGAGAGAGAGAGAGGAGCTGGATTTCGATCTTGAAATAGCATTATAGACCATATGTCTTGGTTAAAAATAAAAGCTAAAAAGTCAAAATTGCATGTTGACTTTTGCATCTGTAAATGGTAATTCGAGGAAGGGAAGGGGACGGGATGTTTAAAGAATAATGGCAAATGACACGCAGCTGTTCAAGAAATTTGTGGTTCTGCCCTTGCATGTGTACATGATTGGAAAGGTATATTGTCAGATTGTTATCGACATTGTCCCCAACGCTGCGAAACAAGGCTGTCTGCTAGGCCAGCGTGTGCTTTGATTTTATTTTGGGTTTTTCTTTTTTTTCGTGTTTTTTGTTGTTGTTGTTGTTGTTGTTGTTTTTGTGTATGTGTGTGTGTGTGTGTGTGTGTGTGTGTGTGTGTGTGTGTGTGTGTGTGTGTGTGTGTGTGTGTGTGTGTGTGTTGTTCATTAATGAGCTTGTGATAGAAAAGCCAGAGAGTGACCGAAATGGAATTCAAATGTTACTAGGTGCGACTAAGTTATTTGTAATGCTGTTCGCCTAGGATATCGTTCTTTCCGCGGACACATCGGTTTGTAAAACCAGTAAGTTGCTTTAAAAAGGGAATTAGCTAGACTGCAATTGACTGTGAATCTGAGTAACAGTAATGATATCATTTTCAGAAATGATGGACAAGTAGGATGCTAGCACAGCACGAAAGATGTTTTCATGGCAGATCAGAAGTTACAGTCACAAATAGTTACAAATAGTCTTTAGATGTTTTTCATTGCGATATGAACCGTGAGCATATTCTGATTGGAAATGTTTAAGAAAGGAAAGAGAGGGGTCCATGAAAATTTAAGTTTACAATTCAGTTGATGTTCCTTTGTTCTGGAAAGTATTCAATACCCATTATAAACTAATTCTGGATTTTGTCGGACAATGTCCACATCGAAAAAGCTCCCATGTATGCGATAAGGCGTATCACAAGCGTCAAATAAACCGGTTCATAGCGAAAGTGGACGATGTCCTCTACTTAAAGGAACTTATATAAAATCTAGGATAGAAGAATGTCTCTGATTGCTACATATAAATAGTATGAAAATATCTCAGTGAAAGTCCGAAGTCCATGGCCTGATGCGAAGGGTCTGGAGAGAGAGAGAGAGAGAGAGAGAGAGAGAGAGAGAGAGAGAGAGAGAGAGACAGAGACAGAGACAGAGACAGACAGACAGACAGACAGACAGACAGACAGACAGACAGACAAGCAGACAGATAGAGAGAGGCTGTCTGTCTGTCTGTCTGTCTGTCTGTCTGTCTGTCTGTCTGTCTCTCTCTCTCTCTCTCTCTCTCTCTCTCTCTCTCTCCTCTCTCTCTCTCTCCACATCATAGACATAGGCACCATATATAACTCGGGTACCGCGTCTAACATGCATGCATGCGTGTGTGTGTGTGTGTGTGTGGTGTGTGTGTGTGTGTGTGTGTGTGTGTGTGTGTGTGTGTGTGTGTGTGTATGTGTGTGTGTGTGTGTGTGTGTGTGGGTGGGTGGGTGCGCGCGCGCGCGGGTTTGTGTAGCGCCTGCACACATGCGTGTGTGTGTGTGTGTGTGTGTGTGTGTGTGTGTGTGTGTGTGTGTGTGTGTGGTGTGTGCGTACGAGAGTGTGTGTCTGTGTGTGTGCGCGTACACGCGCTCGCAAGTTTGTGTATGCGTGTGCGCGCGCGCGCGCGCGCGTACGAGAGTGTGTGTCTGTGCGTGCGCGCTTGCGAGTGTGTGTGTGTGCGTGTGTGTGTGTGTGTGTGTGTGTGTGTGTGTGTGTGTGTGTGTGTGTGTGTGTGTGAACGCGCTCGCATGAATGCAGGTTTGCGAGCGTGCTTACGTTCGTAATGCGCGCATGCGTGTGTGTATATGTTCTCTGTCTGTCTATTCCCTTTCCCATCTTACTTCAGTCCCTCTTTTCCACTACCACAACTACTACTTCCGATACTACTTCTACTACTGCTACTACTACTATTACTACTACTACTACTGTTACTACTACTGCTGCTGATGCTACTACTACTACCACTACTACTGGTACAACACACTACAACTACCATTACCAGCACTATTGGAGCACAGTTTCTCCCCATATGAGGTTGACTAGAAGCAGATTATTGACGTCAGGCAGTGACAGATGGCTGGTCTGAGGGACGGGGTGGTAGGAGCCAGTTACTTGACAACTCCACCTCGATCTGTCCTAAACACTCTTCTGTACAAATTGTACAACACATACACACACACCCCGGTCTACTCCTCCCTTCCTCCCCTCTCTTTCTTTCTCTCTCCCTTTGTCTCACAAACGACAATCAAGATTTCAAATATATGCCAATACTCCATCAACCCCTCTCCCCCCATCTTTCCCATATCAAATTCCTCACCCCCCACACTCCTCCCGCAGTCATTTTGAAGTCACCGGCATCCCGGCTTTGGAAACAATGACACAAAGAAAGATGACGTCGCTTCACTCCCTCTCTTCTCCCATTCCTTAGCTGAAGGTGCATTCTCTCTCCGCTAGATCAGAGAGAAGCCGACAACCGCCCACCTTCTCTAGAATCTTCTTTTCAATTCCTCCAGTTGTAAGTGGTGTGGGATGACCAAACCTCCCCCCTCCCCTTTTCTTTGTGAGACAAAACCAACCGGAACAGGAAACAGAATATGTGGCTTAGCCTAAAAAAAGGGGAAACTCACAGGGAGCAAATCACTGCCTCCACCTACACAGTGTAGCCTCAAAGACAACCAGAGGTAAATCACTGCCTCCACCTACACAGTGTAGCCTCAAAGACAACCAGAGGTAAATCACTGTCCCCACCTACACAGTGTAGCCTCAAAGACAACCAGAGGTAAATCACTGCCTCCACCTACACAGTGTAGCCTCAAAGACAACCAGATGTAAATCACTGCCTCCACCTACACAGTGTAGCCTCAAAGACAACCAGAGGTAAATCACTGCCTCCACCTACACAGTGTAGCCTCAAAGACAACCAGATGTAAATCACTGTCCCCACCTACACAGTGTAGCCTCAAAGACAACCAGATGTAAATCACTGCCTCCACCTACACAGTGTAGCCTCAAAGACAACCAGATGTAAATCACTGCCCCACCTACACAGTGTAGCCTCAAAGACAACCAGATGTAAATCACTGCCTCCACCTACACAGTGTAGCCTCAAAGACAACCAGAGGTAAGTCACTGCTTCCACCTACACAGTGTAGCCTCAAAGACAACCAGAGGTAAATCACTGCCTCCACCTACACAGTGTAGCCTCAAAGACAACCAGAGGTAAATCACTGTCCCCACCTACACAGTGTAGCCTCAAAGACAACCAGATGTAAATCACTGCCTCCACCTACACAGTGTAGCCTCAAAGACACCCAGAGGTAAACCAGAGAGAGTGAAAGTTTATCTCACCTACTCTGATCCAGTCTAAGGTTCACTGATCACCCAGAAGAACTGTAAGTTGAAACTATGTTTCTAAATTTTGAGACTATACATTGATTGAATGTATGCCATGTGGTTTAACAGTATAACCTTATGCAAGTACTCAGTGACATCTATCAAGGTGATGAATGAGTATTCTGTTGTAATAGTTTGTTTGCAACAAATTGGTAAAAACCATTAAGATGTTGGTTAAGATTCTTTTTTTTAACACTCTGATTAACATTCTTCGTTTACAATCTGACTGTTGCCAGTATTCAAAACTATCTGTTAAGATGATGACTGAATGATAAATTCTGATCAGAAAAAAAACAGTGTGCCCGCACTATGTGAAAATTGTTGATTTATGAATACTGTTGATTGTCAGAATGCTTTGTAGTGTGAGACTCTAAGTCTACACCACATGTGTCCTTGGGCTAAGTGCATTCCATGTTACTGCAATTTCATTTATAAGAAAAATTGAAGAGTTATTTGACTAAAATTGTTCAGCATTGTATTACTGTCTCTACCCTTTGTTAAACTCCACCCAAAATCTGAACAAAACTGGATACTGATAGTTATGGCAGATATATGTATGGTAGTCTAATACTTTGTTGGCTGAGATCTCACACATTTACTAAAAGCCGGGGGGGGGGGGGGGGGGGGGAGGGAGTGTGAGAATTCAACAAGCCAGACTCTCAGCTACTAAACTATAGACCAGGTTCTGTTTGTTTTAGAACCTGTGTTCATACCTACCCTGGGCATGCATGGTAGTGAACACACGCTGCAGGCCAGCAAGTGATCAGCAGGTCTACATAGAAGTGGATCAGTCATCAACAACTAGAGGGAAATCAGCTATCCTCTCTGACATCAGATATGTTCTAATATTTTAAGTGGACTCCAACTCATCTCATCCAGAACTTACCCTCTCTTAATGATGAATCTTAATGATGAAACTGTGGGAACCAAAACTCAGCCTGAATTGACTTTGCGAAATTGATTTGAATATTTCACACTTATATAAACAAGTAAAGTTGATGTGTGACAGTGCACTTAGGTTGTGTCTGTTCTTTGTTGTGGATTTAGTCTTGAATGTTTGAACTTATCTCTTATTCAGAGCTACAAGTACTTTTAAGTGTACAAGCCTAAGGCAAATTATTCCTGAGTCATTCTTGAGTAGTTTTAACAGTCCCAAGAAAAATAAAAATGTCTTTCGTACCAGAGGTGTTCCTTCCACAACTAGTAAGAGAGAGGGTGGAGGTGAGATTTTAACATAATTCTAATAGAGACAATATTCCAAGTCCTTCCCCTAGAAGACACACAGACCCTCTCCCAACTCTCATCACAACGAAGTGGCTAGTCAAAAAATTTGGACAAAGAACAGAATTAAGAGCAAATAGGCTGATTGAATTGTGGTCCAGGAGGGAAAACTTGGTGTCTGTGTTTTATTGTGTACATCCTTATCGTATATAATAACATTGTTTCTGATTGATGATTCAGTCAGTCTATCTTGGTGTTATATTGTGAGACATTTTGCTTTCATTGTACTTAGTGGATATTTGATTATTTAGACTTGTATAACAGTTCGGTATCATGGCTGAATCAGTGAAGCTTAGATGGGAAGCTTTAGGCCTCTCTGGTCAAAACTTAATCACACTTGTGACTACACAATTTGAGAAGGAAAAAACCGCAGAAGCAGAAGAGCATGAAAAAGTTAGACAGCATGAAGCTGCCAAGCAGGACAAAGCACATGAAGTAAAGAGCAAAACAAATTCTGAGAGCTAGAACAAATAGTGCGTGATAAAGCCAGAGAACATGAACTTGCTCTCAAAAAGCTTGAAAAATCAGCTGAGACTGATACCTCTTCAGACATGGCCAGCCAAAATTCGCAGCCTCCCATCCAAATTCCAGCTATGTCGTTTTCTTTAGATCCTTGCAATTAGGCCACCAAAACTATTGATGTGTACTTGGACCGGTTCGAAGGATTAGCTAATGAATTTGGCCCAGGCCCATAAAAGAGTAAACTTAAACTCACGCAAGGTCTCAGAGATGCTGCTCATGATGTTTATACAAAGTTGCCATCACGTAAAGTAACTGATTATGATAATCTCAAAAAAGCACCACTCACCCATTATGAACTGACAGCTGAAGCATACCGAAAGAAATTTCGAAGTTCACGGCATAGCAGGGGAGAAACCTACAGCCAGTTCACTGATAGGTTACTGACCTATCTCCAAAAATGGTTGACCTTATCCAACCAAGAACACACTTTTGATGGACTGACCTAGCTCATCCTCTGGGAGCAGCTGCATGACACCATATCCTCTGAGTTACAGGCATTCACGGTGGAACCGGGTGCTTCCACACTAGCTGACCTGATCAAGCTAGCTGATAGGTACACCATCGCCCATGATGAGGCAAACTCACACAAAAGACTGTGTGACAAACCAAATAGGGATTCAAACCCCTCAAAGTCACAGCAATCTCAAAACCAAAACCCTACACCAAGTGGGAAAGCACCACCAATTGACAAACTACAAAGTGGTAAACCACAAGGTGGTAATACAGCCCCCGCGGACCAAAACAGTGCACAAAAGCATTACTGCTCACAATGTAAAGTGACTTCCCACAACACAGCAGACTGCCGAAAATACTTTGGACCAAGACTCCAGACAATTGCTACGTACCAGGTAGTGTCTACACCTAAAAGTGGTGATACACCCGCTATGGTACCCAGCATCACTACACTACCCATCAGCGAGCAGGTATTAGTTAATAACACCCCAGCCACATGTTTTTATGATACTGGATTGTCATTCGATGCAACTGCTGTCACAAAGGAGACTGTGCCTTTGCAAGGGGCTGACCTGACTCTGCCCTCCACTAACTTGCCTGTTGCAATGATTACCATTGATAGTAGGTATGTACAAGGACAGATTAAGGCACAGCATGGACAATCTAATTCATGATATCATCTTAGGGGGCTATTTGGTCTTCTTCGGGAGCCCATCTCAGCCTGCAATTGTATCCACACTTTTCAGGCAAGGGCTCCAAACCAAGTCAAGCCTTCTCACAAAGAGATGAAAGAAGTTCAGTGGACTGACCCACATTAGCCAAATACTTTGGAAAGCAGCGCAAAACTCATCACCCTCCCTCGCAAGGGTGAATTTTTTCAGGCGGAATGGTCTTTCATACCGTAGGATTTATAAAGACTGTGCTCAACTTGTTGTCTTGGCTGCACACCAGACCCAAGTACTAGAAGTGGGACATGTACTCTACTCCAAAGGTCCATATCGGAGAGGGCCTATCACGCAACGGATGACAAATCAGAACTGTTGGCCAGGGATAGCAGAGGTCATCAAGCAATACGTCAATTCCTGCCCCCTGTGCCAAAACTGGTCAACCAGTTAGTGGGCCGACTCTTCCCCAGACCCTCATGACAAGCAAGCCAAAGGCAGACAGAAGGCAAATACTACATTCCAAGGCCCCATGGCCGTCTTGGTGAATCGGCAGCTGGTACCCAATTTATAAGGGACCAGGATGGTGTGGGCCGTCAAGTATGAGCTTCTATAAGAGAGAATCTTTTTTTTCGGGGGACCTATGTCAAAAGTCACTTGAATTCTTAACAGTCCCAAGAAAAATACAAATGTCTTTGATGACTAGTTCCGGAAAAGTTGCTCCTTCCATAACTGATATAAGAGGGTGGAGGTGAAATTTTAACGTAATTCTAATAGAGAAAATATTCCCTTTCCCTACATGACACACCGACCCTCTCCCAACTCTCGTCACACGCGGGTGGTGGGGGATTAGAGAGGTAGACCCTTTAGTGTTGTGTTGGTATCGATGACAATCTGTAAATCCTCCTCACCTGATGGACCTAAGCACAGTACAGGTCTTCCTGTCCCTGCAGATAAATTGAAGGTACGGCCAAAGAGGATTATCAAACAAACCATGGACACCAGGACTATGGTATGCTTTTTGCGGCAAAACTTTGAGTTAAAAAAAAGCATTATTATCCCGAGAAGCGTAATTCGGTTTTGTCAACTTGAGTTTTCAATCTGAACTGAGTAGTTTCATTATGGAAAGCGTCAATTTCGTTTAGAAAGAAAAAGTCACTCTTGTCATGAAAAGAATCGTTGCGATGTGAAAAGAACTGTATTTATTTTGAGGAGACCAATACAGTTCTTAAGTCTGAAATGACTTGATTTTAATTTCATGAAGACTAACACTTATCTTTGAAAAGTTTTTCGTCTCGTTTCTGATAAGTGATTGTTAAGATTGGTACGATGCTTTATTTCTTTAAATTTTGAAAAGAGTAACTTTTGTAACGAAAAGAACTTTTAAAATGAAACGTTTTCATTTTGAAAAGAGTAATTCTTATCACAAAACGAATTATCATCATCATCAAGACAGTAGTGTGTATATGCCTGTGGCGCATATATTTGACTTTGTGAACGAGAAACTTGCTTTTATTGACGATAAGGAGTAACATGTGGTTGTCTGTTATATTGCTTATTGACTCAGTGAACAGATAGTCTACAGTGAGTACGTGACAGGAAACCAATGAACAGAAAGAATAAAAATATAAAAGAGAAATACTGACAGAAAGAAAGGAGGTAAGAAAAAAAGGAAGGAAGGAAGAAAGGAAGGGAGGAACGACAGAAGGAAGGAAGAGAGAGAGAGAAGAGAGAGAGAGGGGAGAGAGATGGATGGATAGACAGACAGAAAGGAAGAAAGTTTGAAAGAATGAAAGAAAAACAAAAAGAAAGAAGAAAGAAAGAATAAAATAAGGAAAGAGAGAAAGAAAGTAAAAAAGGAAAGAAAAAAGGACAGAGAGAAAGAAAAGAAAAGAAAGGAAGGAAAAAAGAAAGAAAGAAAAAAAAGAAGGAAGGAAGGAAGGAAGGAAAAGAAAAGAAAACGAAACTAAATTCAAGTTCTTCGCCCATCACGTCGTCAGTTCAGTAGGGCACGTGGTTTATACCTCAGTGTAACTTTAATAGCCAGATTAGGCCGTCTCTCAGATTTATAGAGCCATTTCCCTCAAAGGGAGAGGGAACTTGATAAACGCGGCCGGTCTGGAGTGTTTGCATTCAGCCCTATCTGCCGAGCAGCTGGAACCAGACACAACGAACCTGATGCAGTGCAGTCAGATACAGTCTGACGCAGTGTGCAGTCCCAGTGACGTTATTTGGTTTTATTTGTTTTATGTATTTATCTATTTTATTTCCTCTCTCTCTCTCTCTCTCTCTCTCTCTCTCTCTCTCTCTCTCTCTCTCTCTCTCTCTCTCTCTCTCTCTCATTGATTCAACATGTCCTCGATTTTCGAATTTTCAGCAGAATTCAATGCAAACAATATCTTACATTCCTTTCGGCCTCCCCCGCTACTTCTTGCTCTTTACCCTCTACTCCACCATCCACCTTACCCTCTCCCTCGTGCTCCCCACTCCCCATCTCTTCCTACCCCCTCCCCACCCAACCTTTCATTTCCACCCTCAGTATGCCACCACAGCAATTTTTATGTCGTTCCACGGTTTCCATAAAAATGACGTTGTTGTTTGACAAGTTAAAATCAATTTCGAGTTGGCCATGCAGTTGTTCACGTTCGCCGGAAACGAACAAAATCAACCAAAATGAAAACAAATAAGCAAGCAAATAAAACGTATTTGTAGAGGGTTATGGCCTGGTGGCATGTGCTTGTGTATTCAGAAATTCAAGTGCACAGTTGTTTGACGTACGATGTTTTCAGTTAAACCGAAATGTTTTAAAAGTTTGTTCGGTAAAATTGTGAGATTTTCCATTATTCGAATGAACTTTTTTTGTATGTGGAATTGTGTACGTGTGTGTTTGGTGTCCGAAGGCTCAAATCTCCGGTTTTTACAGGCGCAAATCCCAGTTATTAGTATTGTCCAATAGTTCAACAGTTTGAGAGACAGCATCCCAGATTTGGGCAATGGTGTATGTTCTTGGAGGGAGTCAGTAAACACGCCTCCAAAATGGTCTCTTCGACTTACAGAAGTTCTTGCTCCCATGATTAAATAATTACAGGCCTAATAACTCTAAACAAATGCTGTTTACGACACCAAATCGCCTAGCAGAAATGGCAACACAGAGCGCACTGAACAAACAAGGAGAGATCCCTCCATTCGAACTACCATCCACATATTTCTTTAGGTAACTATCATTTTTTTTATCCGCAAACAAGAACAGCTGAATACAATGACAAGTGCGTGTGTTACGTTTCCTGGTCCACCCTATTCCCTACATCTTCTCCCATACCAACCCTTTACTATACCATCCCTTCCACTTCCTATTCTACAAACACACACGCACGCACGCACGCGCACACACACACACACACACACACACACACACACACACACACACACACACACACACAGAGGAGAGCGCGCGCACACGCGCGCTCATGCACGCACACACCCGCACACAAGCGAGTGCACGCATGTTCGCACGCATGCAATAGTGGGCGCTTGCGCGCATGCACATAGAGAGCAAGAGATTCGGATTCAGATCATTTATTTGTAATAGGCCATGGCCCCTAACAAAGGGGTGTGTGAACATATACAGCACAATAATTATAAACAATTATAATACGTAATGAAACAAAACGCACATGCTCAAGAAGAAACGCTTTCTCTCGATTTAAAGGCTTTGTATAGAAACAATGAAAATTGTTTAGCAACTTCAGCAGACGTGGAAGACAGAAGTAGATTTAGTTTAAACAAAGATGGCTGTCTATAATATTTGGGCTTAATGAACTTTTCTCTGATGTTTCTTAGAGCTGGACAGCATAGAACAAAATGTATTTCTGTTTCCTGTGAATCTATACATAAAGAACAAATCAAATCTCAGATATTATGCGTTCGATATCTAAGATAATGGCAAGCTAATTCCGTATTTCTGTTTCCTGTGAATCTATACATAAAGAACAAATCAAATCCCAAATATTATGCGTTCAATATCTAAGATAATGGCAAGCTAATTCTGATATTCCTATTCTAAATTTTGCTGTTACATGCTTTAAGTGCCTATCTGTATCTATGTTCAAGTAAGTTTTCAAGTCATGTGTATAAGAGAAATTCATACAAAAATCAAACTTATCACCATTATGAATATGGTAAGACCATTTCTGCCATCTGCAGTCCTCGAGTCACTGGCGAAAAAGTTATAAAAAGCCGTTTATGTTTTCGACTCCTTGGTTCAACCAGACGAATCCGAATCCATATTCAAACATACAGAGTCGCACTTTTGTCACCCAGTTACTTTTACTTTTAGTATGTAAGTCATTCAACAAATTATACGATTTACGAGGTATTCTGGTATCTTCCATGTAAAGAAATTTCAGCCAGTATTGGATACATTTAACAGCAGAGACAATGTAAATAGGAAATCGATCAGTTTTACCATAAATAAGATCATTCGGAGTATGTCTATCAACACCTAGAAACTTATTCAAAGCGAAAACATGGACCGATTCACAGAAGGTAGCCGCTTTATCTAATCCCCGTAACTCAGAACCATATTGTACAATTGGCTGAACCTGGATATCAAAAAGTTTGATAAATAACGTAAAAGATGAATTATTTAGAACATCAAATCAAAACATTTCTAGCCTTACTTGACAGGTCTTTGCATGCCCCAACAAAACTCAAACGAGTTGAGAATAAAATACCAAATATCTATAGGCATTGACAACTGGCATAAGATTACCGTCATACAACCATCTTTCTCGAGCACTTAAATATCCACCTTTACGGAATACTATAATATTGCTTTTATCCATATTCACTGTTAACTGCAGAGATCTAGCAGCACGGTGTAAACTATTAAGTTGTTCTTGTAAACCTGTAACAGTTTCTGACACCAAAATAATATCATCAGCCAACAAAAGGATAAACAATTCAAAAGCATCAAGCGAAGGTGAAGCACCATGTCTACCATTATTAATTACTTCAATAGCTAACTCGTTAATAAACAAAGAAAACAAAATGGAACTGCATGCGCCGCCCTGTTTTACTCCTTTTGAACAGTTCATATAATCTTTCGATCCACAGCGGACCCTGCTTCTTACTCTATCATACATATTTACAGAGAAAGAGACAGACAGACAGACAGACAGACAGACAAAGAGAAGAGATGGAGACAGACAGACAGACAAAGAGAGAGACAGAGACAGAGAGTCATAGAGAGAGACAAATACTGACACACTTTGTAGGCATTGCTGTTTTACACCAGTAGTGCCAGAGGAGCGCTCAAGACTCGACTACAGTGATGAATAAAAACAACACAAGAGCATTTACTGGCTAATTGAAGTCAAGAGCATGAAGCTGGAGAAGAGAGAGAGAGAGAGAGAGAGAGAGAGAGAGAGAGGGGAGAGAGAGAGGAGAGAGAGAGAGAGAGAGAGAGAGAGAGAGGCTCACAGGCAAGCAGAGAACGAGTGGGAGCAAAGGGAAGAGGGAGACCATTCTTTTAAACCTGATATCAGACTGATTTTTCTTTCACTGATAAGAAAAGCGGTTGAGTAAAGAAAAACGGAAGTGTGATTGAAAGCCATGTGTGTGTGTGTGTGTGTGTGTGTGTGTGTGTGTGTGTGTGTGTGTGTGTGTGTGTGTGTGTGTGCGTGTGTGTGTACGTGCGTGAGTGTGTAGGGATGACGAGTAGGAAAGTACATGTGCAAGTAGATGAGAAGTTTAGGGAGATGAGAGGGAGGCATAGTACATGCAACATGGAAGTGTGTCTGAGGATGCTTGAAAATTGCTACAACTTTTTAAGGACTGTGCCAGAAGCGTTCACAGATCTGGGAAAGGCATATTGGGATGGTCTCTCCATCTTGTTGATGATGAATCTGAAGACTTGATATTCATCACGAAGATCAACGGATTTTAATGCCCATTCCTATTTTTTCCTTGCTTGGTTGTTTTAAGTTATAGACTGGTGAGAGAGAGAGAGAGAGAGAGAGAGAGAGAGAGAGAGAGAGAGAGAAAGACTGAGACAGCGACAGACAGACAGACAGACAGTGAGAGAGAGAGAGAGAGAGAGAGAGAGAGAGAGAGAGAGAGAGAGAGAGAGAGAGAGAACGCCCATTTCCCTTCTTCTTCCTCCTCCACCTTCTTCACCGTCTGTGTTCTTCGCTTTTTTTCCTTCTTTTTCGTTTGCTGCCTATTTTAAAGCAAGGCCGGAGGCGGGTACAAAAATCAAACACACAGCAATTTCAATCAGACACAGATGCAATCGTATGTTTTTTTGTTCTCTCGGAACACAACAACAGCAACGAAAGGCCCACTAAACACGCCCATTCAAAAGCTACCTGCTTGTCTGACCTCCTCCTACCCCCCACCCCCACCCCCCCTCCTTCCACTCCACAGCCCCCACCCCCCCCTCCTTCCACTCCACAGCCCCCACCCCCCACCCCCCCTCCTTCCACTCCACAGCCCCCACCCCCCCTCCTTCCACTCCACAGCCCCCACCCCCCTACATGTACTCCATTCCCCTTCTATCGCCCACCCTGTCCTCTTCTCTGTCTCCCTCACTACCGTCCCCTCCATTCCACTCGCCTCTCTGTCTCCCTCACTACCGTCCCCTCCATTCCACTCGCCTCTCTGTCTCCCTCACTACCGTCCCCTCCATTCCACTCGCCTCTCTGTCTCCCTCACTACCGTCCCCTCCATTCCACTCGCCTCTCTGTCTCCCTCACTACCGTCCCCTCCATTCCACTCGCCTCTCTGTCTCCCTCACTACCGTCCCCTCCATTCCACTCGCCTTTCACCAACAGCTTTTTTAGATAAAAAGAATAATAAAAAGCTGTGTACCTGGCGTGTTCCTTTGCTGCACTGAGCTACCTCACACAAGGTGACCAGGTACATGGCCCACCGTCTGTATCAGGACACAGCGCATACAACCACTGACGGAGGCTGCACGTGGCAGATGCACAGATAGGGGATTTCTGTTTAAACAGATCTCTCTGCCTCTGTCTCTGTGCGCGCGCGCGCGTGCGTATGTCGGTCTCTCTCTATCTCCGTCTCTCTCTCTCTCTGACTCCCTGTCTCTCTCTGTCCCTGTCTATTTCTCTCTCTTTCTGTCTCTGTCATGTGGTAGGGCAATCATGTCGTGTCCACAAACCAATAATCAGCACTGATAATCAGGCCATTCGAGAGCACTGGGATCTCCGTCACAGTCCAACAGATCCTGGATCCGCTCTTGGATCTCCACCAGGGGAAGTAAGCTTGAATGAAACGATGTACACGAAAGTGCCAGAGAAACCCAAAGAAATACTGTCCTCAGCTTCCTGACCCACAAGCAGGGAGGATCCTGCGCCAGCCTTGGAAGCCTGTGTTGTGTTTACATGGATGCAGGCACGCTCAGAGCAGACCATTAAGACGTCAAGGGACATAACGTCACCCTGGCAAACGTTACTGTGTGTTGGCCACTGGACGCAATACGACAGAACTTCCGCACACTGTTGCGCACAACCCGAAATCCCACTCGTTGCTGTGCTACTGACAAGTGAAAGCAGTGCAACTCAAGACACAGCTAAGGCTTCTCTACATTGTAGCGGGTTGCAGGTTATCCGCTGGCAATGGGACATTTCTTGTGGTCAGTGGGGGAAACTGTTTGTGAAGTCTTTTGTGGCATCCCAACGGTCTTCCAGACTCCGGGATAGGTCATAAGTGATGAAAGTTACTGCTTACGAAAGCACAACTATCCATGAAGTAGTGTCTTTTTTTTTACGAAACATTAAAGCTGTCTAGTGATACAAAACGTTAAACGTTGACATGTCATATTATCCATGGTTTTTTCATTGCTGACATTTCATATTATCCACGGGGGTGGGGGGGGGGGGGGGTTGTGATTATCCCATCTAAAAAAAAAACTAGATGGGAAGTAACTCTTTGTGTCTATGCATGTGATCTATCCACACCAGAATTGAACAGCTAAGTCCTGAAGTCATGTTGTTATCTTTCCATCATGTTTTGGTTCACACTGGTTCAGATGCATTAGCATGATTTTGCTGACAGGACGACAAACGTACACATGAAACCAACAGTTGCAGATAAAGACATAACCTTCTTGACACAATGACAAAAAGTCATATTCTTTATGGATTACAGTCCAACTGAACCTGCTGCAAATCGTCCAGTTTAAAGGC
>CM065730.1:13083473-13088473 GCA_033310375.1 Conus canariensis | reverse complement strand
CATTATTATTATTATTATTTTAACTCGCATTGCCTTCTTCCCAACGTCTCTTCATTCAACGTCCATCTTGCGCCCAGTTTGAGAAGAGAAGTGATTGCTCGTTCTTCGTTTTCATTGTCCTGAATGTTGTTTATCTTGACTGAAGAAGACCAGAGGTCGAAACGCGTCGTGTTTTGTCTTGTCATTTGTTTGTCCCTTTTGCATGGTGGATTTTTTTTATATATATAATTTCTCAAATTACTCCCCGGCAGACGAGAAAGAATACATGCCCAAACTCACTCTTCGGGGAGTAAATCCCGGTCGACACCACCCCTCCTCACCCCCCCCCCCCCCCCCCCCCCCACCTTTGTTCCAGAATCACTCCTCTTCTTCAAAATTCTAAGGGTTTTCCAAATGACAAAACTTATAAGTCACAGCACAATGCAGCTGGAATTGAGAAGGCCGGTGGAGTGAGTTTGGACCTGAGCACTGCTGCAAGACCACTCGCCTAAGAGTTATTTAGGGCACTCCCCAGTGAGTGATTTAGGGCACTCCCCAGTGAGTGATTTGGGGCACTCCCCAGTGAGTGATTTGGGGCACTCCCCAGTGAGTGATTTGGGGCAGTCCCCAGTGAGTGATTTAGGGCAGTCCCTAGTGAGTGATTTAGGGCACTCCACAGTGAGTGATTTAGGGCAGTCCCCAGTCAGTGATTTGGGGCACTCCCAGTGAGTGATTTGGGCATTGCCCAGTGAATGATTTAGGGCACTACCCAGTGAGTGATTTGGGTACTCCCCAGTGAGTGATTTGGGCATGACTAAGTGAGTAATTTGGGGTACTCACCAGTGAGTGATTTGGGGCATGACGAAGTAATTTGGGGCACTACCCAGTAAGTGGTTTGGGGCACTTCCCATTACGTGATTTAGAGCAGTCCCCAGTGAGTGATTTAGGGCACTCTCCAGTGAGTGATTTGGGCACCCCCCAGTGCGTGATTTAGGGCACTCCCCAGTGAGTGATTTGGGGCACCCCCCAGTGCGTGATTTGGGGCACTCCCCAGTGAGTGATTTGGGGCACTCCCCAGTGAGTGATTTGGGGCACCCCCCAGTGCGTGATTTAGGGCACTCCCCAATGTGTGATTGAGGGCAGTCCCCAGTGAGTGATTTAGGGCACTCCCCAGTGAGTGATTTAGGGCACTCCCCAGTCTGTTATTTAGGGCAGTCCCCAGTGAATGATTTAGGGCACTCCCTAGTGTGTGATTTAGGGCTCACAAATGAGTGATTTGGGCACTTCCCAGTGAATGATTTAGGGCACTCCCTAGTGAGTGATTTAGGGCAGTCCCCAGTGAGTGATTTGGGGCACTCCCCAGTGAGCGATTTAGGGCACTCCCCAGTGAGAGATTTAGGGCTCACCAATGAGTGATTTGGGCACTTCCCAGTGAGTGATTTGGGGCATACGCGCACGCAAGCACACACGCACGTACGCGCCCGCGCGCGCGCGCGCGCGCACGCACACACACACACACACACACACACACACACACACACACACACACACACACACCGCGCGCACACATATATCTGCATAGAGATTACATACGCGCGCGCGCGCACGTGCGACCACGCACACATGCATGCACGCATGCACGCACGCACGCACGCGCGCCCCAGACAGGCAAACACACACACACACACACACACACACACACACACACACACACACACACACACACACACACACACACCATACACGCACGGACGGCGCCAGCACGCACGAGAAAAAAAAAAAGCGTGGATAGATAATAGATAGATAGATAGATAATAGATAGATATAAGATGAGATAGATAGATAGATAGATAGAAGAAAGATATCCAAAACAGACAGAAGGAAAGTAATAGTGGGTATAGATAGAAAGAAAGAAAAAATATGGAGAAATGAGAGAGAGAAAAGAGAGAGAGAGAGTAGGAGGAGAGAGATTGAGAGAGAGAGAAATACATATCAATTACTTTAATGCATCAACTTGTCAAATCAACAACAATGCACAGTAGTCCAGATTGCGGTGCATCGATAAAGTTATCTTTCACATACTTCCTCTCTCCTCATCTCATTCTCTCCTCTCTCTCTCTCGTCCTCTCGTCTCTCCTCTCTCTCTCTCTCTGTCCCCACGTCATTCTTTCTCTCTCGCTGCTCCAATTCTTTGTCTGTCAGTGCTTTAGTCAGCTTTGTATGTCTAATACTATTTAAGGCACAGTTACATACATACATACATACATACATGCATACATGCATACATACATACATACATACATACATACATACATACATACATACAGTATTGACAGGATAAGGAGAGACTTTGAAGGTTTACCAGGCAAGCGCGTTTGTATGATCATATTGGTAGCTTCCTGAATACTACGGTGAATCCTGTCTGTTAACGTTCTGATGGACTCTTGTCTGGTACCCAGCTCCAGAGCAGTGGCGGAGGACACTGTTTGCCATTGTGGAAGTTACGAGAGAAAATGCACGATCAATTTCAGATGTCTACCGGGAGAGAACATTTCTGTTTTCTCCCCGTTTCCGCGTCGTCCCAGAGAGAGAGAGAGAGAGAGAGAGAGAGGAGAGAGAGAGAGAGAGAGAGAGAGAGAGAGAGAGAGAGAGATTTTCCTCTTAGTGAAAGGCCACTGCCCCACCCCTCTCCCTCCCTCCCCCTCTAATCACCCCTCACACACACATGCGCATGAATATGAACACACACACACACACACACACACACACACACACACACACACACACACACACACACACACACACAAGAGAGATCTTATAGATAGATAGATTGATTGATACTTAAATCGAGAGAGAGAGAGAGAGAGAGAGAGAGAGAGAGAGAGAGAGAGAGAGATTTCCAAGTTGTTTATTTGATTGACAAGAAGGTTTAAAAGAAAGAAAAAAGGATTGCTGGCAAATCTAAGACGGGGAGTTAGATCAATGCCAGTGATATGAAGACGGAATACACTAGTAAACAAACAAATGGGAATCAAGAAGAAAATGTTTAGCAACAAAACAATCTTTTCTAGAAACAATGTCTTCTCTTCCATCCCTCACCCTCCATCGATTTTAGAAACTAACAGAGGGAAAGAGGGGGAATACAAAAAAGAAAAGCGGAGTCCCGTTCATCTTGCCCACCCCAGACACCAATGTCCATTAATCTCAGCCGGACAGGAAAAGCAGCCAAGCCCGTTCCAATTCCCCCTGCCTCCCCCCCCCCCCCCCCCATTCTCTCCCACCCACCCTCCCACACCCCATCTTCCCTCTCTTCCCCCGCCCCTCTCCTCTCACCCCCCCCCCACCCTACCCCACCCCCCTCTCCACATTACACACAATTTCTCCCCCAAGGAGTCTCGCTTCCAGCTGGGCGGAAATGACGCCGAAGACCACTGTGTGTGTGTAATGTGTCCTTGGCCCAGTTTTGCTGCAGAAGCGCGTGCCTCATCGCTGGCTTTCGGCATCGATCAGTGATCAGCCTTTAAGCCCCTAGAGGGGAGACCCCGGCACATACAGGCCTTGACATTGGCTGGTGCCTTTTCGACCTTGGGCCTCCTCGTCTGTTGAGAGATGGCGCTGTGTTGGCGTTCTCTTGTTTATTAGATTTCTCTCTCTGTCGCTCTCACAGTGTCTACTTCCCCGCTCCCTTCCCCCCTTCCGCCCTCTCACCCCCCCCCCCCCCCCCCCCCCCCCCCCCCCGTGCCGCATACCTTCCACAACCCTACATCATACCCACCTATCCTATACCATGTCTTTCTCAGCTCCTGTCCTCTCCACTCTAGTTGCCCGACCACACACACACACACACACACACACACACACACACACACACATACGCACGTGCGCAACACACACCACAACATATCCCACTACACACACAACACACACACACACACACACACACACACACACACACACACACATCCAACGGTATATAGCCACTGACATTCGAGCCGTCCCTACCGTGATCGCAATATCGGATTGATTATTCAAGCGCATTCTTACATACGGACCACACAGCCGATCAATTAGCGGAAACAAATATCGTGGCATAGCCAATATCCCGGCCTTAGTCTTTGATCTGCTGAGATGGCATCTGGCCTGATCATACTACAATGTGATGTCCAACTGAACAAAACTACAAAGGACTGAACAAAAGGACGATCATAGATTCCGTGTAAGAACGGACACACACGACAAATCCACGTCAAAATACAAGACAGCAGAGATTGTCCAAATGGATGAGCTAAGCCAATTCAGTTACTTGAATCCATATTCTTGAGAACTAACCAGACTACGAGGGCCTATTATAAGCAGACCAGAGGGCCTATCATAAGCGGACCAGGAGTGGCCCTATCATAAGCGACGAGGAATGGCCCTATCAAAAGCAGACCAGGAGTGGCCCTATCATAAGCGGACAGGAGTGGCCCTATCATAAGGACGAGAATGCCCTATCAAAAGCGGACCAGGATGGCCCTATCATAAAGCAGACGAGGAGGGCCAATCATAGCTAAGCCAAGCAGTGGCCTATCATAAGCGGACTAGGAGTGGCCCTATCATAAGCGGACGAGAATGGCCCTATCAAAAGCAGACCAGGAGTGGCCCTATCATAAGCGGACGAGGAGTGGCCCTATCATAAGCTAACCAGGAGTGGCCCTATCATAAGCGGACTAGGAGTGGCCCTATCATAAGCGGACGAGGAGTGGCCCTATCATAAGCGGACAGGAGTGGCCATATCATAAGCGACCAGGAGTGGCCCTATCATAAGCGGACCAGGAGGGGCCCTATCATAAGCTAACCAGCAGTGGCCCTATCATAAGCGGACTAGGAGTGGCCCTATCATAAGCGGACGAGGAATGGCCCTATCAAAAGCAGACCAGGAGTGGCCCTATCATAAGCGGACGAGGAGTGGCCCTATCATAAGCTAACCAGAGTGGCCCTATCATAAGCGGACTAGGAGTGGCCCTATCATAAGCGGACCA
>CM065730.1:13060973-13078473 GCA_033310375.1 Conus canariensis | reverse complement strand
TACATCAGGATTAAGACAAGGAGATACATGCTTCCCTGTTCTATTCTCTCTTTTAATTAAAGAATTAGCATTAGAAGTTATTAACAATGGAAGGCATGGTGCTAGATTTTCACTTGATGCTTTTGAATTGCTTATTCTGTTATTGGCTGAGGACGTCGTTTTGATGGCAGAAACAGTTACAGGTCTGCAGACACAATTGAACAACTCACAACATGCCGCCACATCTCTTCGGCTTAAAGTTAATATGATTAAAACCAATACCATAGTATTTTGGAAGGGTGACTACTTGAGTGTGAGAGAAAAGTGATTATATGTTTTGATTTATCTTTTGAAAAGGTTATACATGTTGAATGACTTCTTTAATTTATTCATGAAATTATTTGATTCTCAAACACAGCCAATTGTGCAGTGTGGCTCTGAATTATGGGGTCTAGACAATGCTGTTGTCCATTGTAATCAGTCCATTTATTTGTTTTGAAGAAATCTTAGGAGTAGACAGACAAACACCAAATGACTTGTTTATGGTCAAACAAATTGCTGCCCAATATATATGAATTCTGCTATTAAGTGTATTTGCTACTGGCTTTAAGTTGATCCAAATGTAGAATCACAGGATTCCACATAAAGCTTATGACACGTTGTTTGACCTGGATGCGAGAAGTAAGATAAATTGGGTAGCAAATGTTCGCTTACATTTGTTTAAATATGAATTTGGTTTTGTTTGGGCAAGTCAGGTGTTGGAAATGTTCATGGCTGTATGCATTGTTTCAAGCAAAGGTTTATTGACTGTAGGTGGCAAACTTAGTCCAATCATATCCACATTAGTGACAGATTCAGCTTCTACAGAGCCTTTTTGCAGTGACCATAGTTTAAAACATTATTTAGATTGATAAACTGATGAGCATCTAAACTATATTACGACAAGATTTAGGCTCGGGATTTCTGAGCTGGCATTTCATCGCTGCCAATACAAAACATTTATGTCCAACGGTTTGATGTGGCCTTTTGTACTGAAAGCGAAGAAAATGAGGTGCCTTTCATTCTCTGTTGCTCAGCTCTTAGACGTATATGCGAAACGTTAGTTAAGCCTAAATATTATAGACATCCTTCACTGTTAAAACTGAGCTCGTTAATGTCATCGACCATACTAGAAGAAGTACGTAATCTTTCTTTGTTTTTGTATAAAGGATTTCAAATGCGAGGTGTTGTGACTTACCTAAATTTACATGGATACATTCATATCATCGTTAGTTTTTATATTCAGTCTGTTGTATATCTTCACTCAGTTACAATTCATGTTCACATTTCCGTTAGGCTTAGGCCTAATATGAATAAAATATCTTGAGTCTTGAGTCTTGAGTCTCTCTGTGTCTCTGTCTCCGTGAGTGCAGGCGCGCGCGCGCAGGTGTGTGTGTGTGTGTGTGTGTGTGTGTGTGTGTGTGTGTGTGGTGCTGTGCGTGCGTGCGTGCGTGCGTGCGTGCGTGCGTGCGTGTGCGCGCGCATGTGTGTGTATGTGTGTGTATGTGTGTGTGTGTGTGTGTGTGTGTGCGTGTGTGTGTGTGTGTGTGTGTGTGTGTGTGTGTGTGTGTGTGTGTGTGTGTGTGTGTGTGTGTGTGTGTTTCAGTTTATAGCGAAATTTGTAATGCCAGACATGACAAAAATGCATATCAGCAAATCCTTCATCTGATTTGTGTAAAATGAGAACATGAGGACGAAAGTCATTCATATGACAGATGGTAGTCATACAAACAAAAATTAAACTAACGATGAATTGAAAGTTCCGGTACCAGTTTCATCAAGGTGCGTGCGGACTAGTCCCTATTCGCTTCACTTCATTTGCTAATTTTCAAGACCACGCTGCGCATGATTTAAAGCTGATGGATAAATGAATTAATGACTAAGATGACAGAATTTAAGAAGAGGGTGCAGACTACGACATAGCAGATGTCTGCCCTAAGTATTAGCCCAGCTCGCTCGTCAGACCTTGGGTACTTACCCAACATTGGCTGTGCCATTATTACCAATGTGTGTGTGTGTGTGTGTGTTGGGGTGTGTGTGTGTGTTGTGTGTGTGTGCGTGTGCGTGCGCACGCACGCGCGCGCGTGTGTGTGTGCGTTGTGTGGTGTGGTGTGTGTGTGTGCGTGCGTGCGTGCGTGCGTGTGTGTGTGTGTGTGTGTGTGTGTGTGTGTGTGTGTGTGTGTGTGTGTGTCTTAGTGTATGCAGTGTGGGTGTGCATGTGCGTGTTTGTATGGTGGGTGTGCATGCGTGTGCGTATGCATGTGCATATGTGTGTGTGTGTGTGTGTGTGTGTGTGTGTGTGTGTGTGTGTGTGTGTGTGTGTGTGTGTGTGTGTTGTTACTACTACTGCTGTGTTCCTGTTGCTTATTCCTATTACTACTGCTGTGTTCCTGTTGTTATTACTTTACTACTGCTGTGTTCCTGTTGTTATTACTATTACTTCTGCTGTGTTCATGTTGTTATTACTACTACTAATGCTGTGTTCCTGTTGTTATTACTATTACTTCTGCTGTGTCCCTGTTGTTATTACTACTACTAATGCCGTGTTCCTGCAATTATTACTACTAATGCTGTGTTCCTGTTGTTGTTACTATTACTAATGCTGTGTCCTGTTGTTGTTACTATTTCTAATGCTGTGTCCCTGATTTTACTATTTCTAATGCTGTGTTCCTGCAATTATTACTACTAATGCTGTGTTCCTGTTGTTGTTACTATTACTAATGCTGTGTTCCTGTTGTTGTTACTATTTCTAATGCTGTGTTCCTGTTGTTGTTACTATTTCTAATGCTGTGTTCCTGCAATTATTACTACTAGTGCTGTGTTCCTGTTGTTGTTACTATTACCAGTGCTGAGTTCCTGTTGTTGTTACTATTTATTACTAATGCTGTGTTCCTGCAATTATTATTACTAATGCTGTGTTCCTGTTGTTGTTACTATTACTAATGCTATGTTCCTGCAATTATTACTACTAATGCTGTGTTCCTGTTGTTGTTGCTATTACTAATGCTGTGTTCCTGTTGTTGTTACTATTACTAATGCTGTGTTCCTGTTGTTGTTACTATTACTTATGCTGTGTTCCTGCAATTATTACTACTAATGCTGTGTTCCTGTTGTTGTTACTATTACCAATGCTGTGTTCCTGTTGTTGTTACTATTACTAATGCTGTGTTCCTGCAATTATTACTACTAATGCTGTGTTCCTGTTGTTGTTACTATTACTAATGTTGTGTTCCTGTTGTTGTTACTATTACTAATGCTGTGTTCCTGTTGTTATCACTACTACTACTGCTGTTATCACGAACACCATCTTCCGCCTCCCTACCCGCAACAGGACATCATGGACGCACCAGCGATCCAAACACTGGCATATTATTGACTATGTCATCGTGAGGAAGAGAGACAGGCGGGACGTGCGGGTCATGAAGGCCATGTGCGGCGTGGAGTGTTGGACAGATCACCGCCTCATCGTCTCCAAGCTTAAGCTTCATGTCCAGCCCAAGAGACATCCTCAAGGCGTAAAACCACCAAAACGTGTGAATGTCAGCAAGCTCAAGGTCGTCGATACTAAACAGTCCTTTGTTGACACCCTGGAAACCCGCTTGGAGTCCACCATACTGAATGACTACCCTAAATTCTGATCGATGAGACGCTGGACACCGTGCTTTCTTTGGAGGAGACTCAGAAAGCAATTCGTCTGTTATCCAGTGGCAAAGCGCCTGGCTGAGACGCAATACCAGCTGAGGTCTACAAAGAGGGTGATGCGGCTCTGGTGAACAAACTTCATCAACTCCTTCAGATCATATGGCAGCACGAGACTGTTCCTTAAGATCTTAAATATGCCTCCATCGTTCATCTCTACAAACGCAAAGGAAACCGTCAGGTCTGCGATAACTATTGTGGAATCTCCCTGCTATCCATCACAGGCAATATCCTGGCTCAACACACATCTTGAGCAAGGTCTCCTATCAGAGAGTCAGTGTGGCTTCCGGAAAGAATGCGGACCATCGACATGTGTTTGCTGCCAGACAGCTTCAAGAAAAGTGTCAGGAACAGAATGTCGACCTGTACTCCACCTATGTTGATCTGGCCAAAGCCTATGACACTGTCAGTAGGGAGGGGCTTTGGAGAATTATGGCGAAGAACGGATGCCCCAGAAAGTTCATTGCCATCGTACGCCAACTTCACGACAGCATGCTGGCCAGAGTCCAAGACAACGGCGAGACATCTGAACCGTTCCCAGTCTCAAACGGAGTGAAGCAGGGTTGTGTTCTTGCTCCCACCTTGTTCACCCTCATGTTCTCGGCTATGTTGACTGACGCATTCAGTGACGCGGAGATAGGCATCGTCATCAAGTACCGCACAGATGGATCAGTCTTGAATCTCAGGAAACTTCAAGCAAAAACCAAGGTCTCGACGGACACTGTAAATGACTTCCTCTTCGCGGACGACTGTGCCCTCAACGCTGTCTCAGAAGCCACAATGCAACACAGTGTTGACAAGTTCTCTGCTGCTTGCAACAACTTCGGCTTGACAATCAATACGAAAAAGACTGCAGTGATGCACCAGCCAGCCCCGGTAAAGCCATACGTTGAACCAGTCATCACCATCACTGGACAGCAACTAAACGCGGTGGGTAAGTTCACCTACCTAGGCAGCACTTTGTCCAGAAACGTTGTCATCGACGATGAGGTGAATGCCCGGCTCGCCAAAGCTAGTGCCGCTTTTGGCAGACTCCACAAGAACGTATGGAACAGGAGAGGCATCACCATGGAGACCAAGATCAAGGTGTATCGGGCCATAGTTCTCACCACACTGCTCTATGGTTGTGAACCATTTCCACACCACTTACCTCAGAAGACTCATGGGCATTCAGTGGCAAGACAAGATTCCGGACACTGAAATCCTCACTTGTGCTGGCCTGCCTAGCATCTTCACCATCCTGATGCAGTCACAGCTTCGCTGGGCAGGTCACGTAGTTCGCATGCCAGACCATCGGCTGCCAAAGGAACTATTGTTTGGCGAACTGCAACAGGGCAAACGCTCTCATGGAGGCCAGAGGAAGCGTTTCAAAGACAGCCTCAAATCCTCCCTGAAGGCCTTCAACATCAGCCACACAACATGGGAGCATACTGCCCAGGACAGAGATGGGTGGCGATCAGCTGTCCGCAAAGGTGCAGAGACCTGTGAAAGCAACAGAATTGCAGCAGCTGAGCAGCGCAGGATGATCAGGAAGACCAGTGTCAACAGATCTCCAGCTGCTGCCACCATCCCCTGTCCGTACTGTGATAGATCTTTCCGGGCGCAGATCGGCCTGACCAGCCATCTACGCACTCACCCCCGATCCCAGGATGACTAGATGGTCTTCGTCGTCTCGACGGACAACAACAAACTACTACTGCTGTCTTCCTGTTGTTATTACTTTACTACTGCTGTCTTCCTGTTGTTATTACTTTACTACTACTGTGTTCCTGTTGTTATTACTTTACTATTGCAGTGTTCCTGTTGTTATTACTTTACTACTGCAGTGTTCCTGTTGTTATTACTATCACAACTGCTGTGTTCCTGTTGTTATTACTATTACTACTGCTGTGTTCCTGTTGTTATTACTATCACAACTGCTGTGTTCCTGTTGCTATTACTACTACTGCTGTGTTCCTGTTGTTATTACTTTACTACTGCTGTCTTCCTGTTGTTATTACTTTACTACTGCTGTGTTCCTGTTGTTATTACTATCACTACTGCTGTGTTCCTGCTGCTATTACTACTACTACTGTGTTCCTGTTGTTTTTACTATTACTATTGTTGTGTTCTTGTTGTTTGTATCACCACTGCTGTGTTCCTCTTGTTGTTACTGCTACTGCTGTGTTACTGTTGTTATTGCTACTATTAATGCCGTGTTCCTGTTGTTATTGCTACTTTGTTATTACTACTACTATTATTGCTGTGTTTCTGTTGTTATTACTACTTTGTTACTACTACTACTACTGCTGCTGTGTTCTTGTTGTTATAAACTACTTTTTTTATTATTACTACTACTACTGCTGTGTTCCTGTTGTTATTACCATTGTTGTGTTATTGTTGTTATCACTACTACTACCTTACTATTACTACTGCTGTGTCCCTGTTGTTATTACTATTACTACTGCTGTGTTCCTGTTGTCATTACTATTACTACTGCTGTGTTCCTGTTGTCATTACTATTACTACTGCTGTGTTCCTGTTGTCATTACTATTCCTACTGCTGTGTTCCTGTTGTCATTACTACTACTACTGTGTTCCTGTTATTTCTATTACTACTGTTGTGTTCTTGTTTGTTATTATTACTACTTCTGTGTTTCTGTTGTTATTACTACCTGTAATTACCTGTTATTATTACTACTACTACTACTACTGTTTTCCTGTTGTTATTACTATTACTACTGCTGTGTTCCTGTTGTTATCACTATTACTATTCCTGCGTTCCTGTTGTTATTACTATCACTACTGCTGTGTTCCTATTCTTACTCTCTGTGTGTGTGTGTGTGTGTGTGTGTGTGTGTGTGTGTGTGTGTGTGTGTGTGTGTGTGTGTGTCCGTGCTTGTTTGTATGCGCCTGCGTGCGTGCGTTTGATCCGTTTATGTGTTTGCCTATGCACCTACGCTTCCTTCAAGGGGTACTTGAACATGTGTAAAGTATGCACACTTGTCTTGGCTTCTCTTTTCTTCTTGTCTTCTGTGATCTTTCTGTTCTTGACAATAGTCTCCTCCTCTTCCTCTTCCTCCCCTACTTCTAAAGTATTATGACATCAGAAAAATAATCACACGTGTGTTATAGACAATATAAGCTCAATGTATCTTTCTTGTCGGTTGCGAGTTTTTATCTCGTTCCTGTGAACAATACATTTAATTTATAAAAGTTTTAATTGTAATACATAAAATAGACCGTGCATCCCTGAATGTCATTCTTCTTCTTCTTCTTCTTCTTCTTCTTCTTCTTCTTCTGACTTTTATCTTGTAAGCCGTCGTCAGTATCATGACTTCGCTCTTTCTGTCTTCTGCAGACATTAACATACCTAGAAATTTATGTTGCAGTCCCAGCACAATAGTCCACAGGGATCAATCGATATCATGCCATGAGAAAACCCACAAGATGAGACACTGCATTGCCAACGACTCACGCCTGTGGCTCTTTGTTTTGTTCCTGTTGTTCGTTGTTCATGGTGTTTTCCTTTCTGTTTTATTCATTTATTATCCTCGTAAATAAAGAATTTTGTCTTGTCTTGTCTTGTCTTGTCTTGTCTGGTCTTCTCTCTCTCTCTCTCTCTCTCTCTCTCTCTCTCTCTCTCTCTCTCTCTCTCTCTATGTTATGTGTCTTCAATTATCTTCTTATTTTTTCTCTATATGATATCTTATTGCAGAAGCGCAGAAAATTAGACAGACGAAGGACAGTCACAATCGCAATGATGTGTTTTAAGAGATAAATGAATGAACAATTCCGTTCATCACATGAAAAGGGGAAAAAAAGAGATGTAACATTATTTTCTTTTGTTTGAGTGGATGGTCGAGTTAGTCCACAATCTTAACATTTTGATTGTTTGTTTGTTTGTTTGTTTTTTCTAATATTATTACGGTACTAGTATGCACCATGATATCCAGGAACGGATCGTCTTTTTTTTTTCGTTTTGTAAGTTTTTTTTTTTTATTGATTTGCACTGGATTTATCTGTAATATCTGCTCGTGATGAAAGAAGGAGGAATAGGTTATTGTCCTGTTACCCCCCTTGTCAAAAGACCTTTTTGGGTAATGACAATAAATCATCAAAGTGTCAAAGTGTCAAGTGTCTCTCTTTCTATGATGTGTGTCTTCAATTATCTTCGTATTTTTCTCTATATGATATCTTAGCTGCTGCCATTGTCTGTATATTGTTATTGACTTCCCCGTCTTCTTCTTCCTCTTTTTCTTCTTCTTTTTCTTCTTCTTTTTCTTCTTCTTCTTCCTCCTTCTCCTCCTTTTTCTCCTCCTTCCTATTCTTCTTGCTCTCCTCTCTTCACTTTACTTCTTCTCTGTATGTCCACTACTTTCAAGCAATAAAAGCATGTTCCTTTCCTCTTCCTTTCGGTCTAGGCCGGCATGCAGCGATTTGAGTCTGTCCATCGTGACCCTCCAGCTACGTCTGATACATCGTGACCCTCCAGCTACGTCTGATACCCCGGCATGCAGCGATTTGAGTCTGTCCATCGTGACCCTCCAGCTACGTCTAATACCCCGGCATGTAGCGATTTGAGTCTGTCCATCGTGACCCTCCAGCTACGTCTAATACCCCGGCATGTAGCGATTTGAGTCTGTCCATCGTGACCCTCCAGCTACGTCTAATACCCGGCATGCAGCGATTTGAGTCTGTCCATCGTGACCCTCCAGCTACGTCTGATACATCGTGACCCTCCAGCTACGTCTAATACCCCGGCATGTAGCGATTTGAGTCTGTCCATCGTGACCCTCCAGCTACGTCTAATACCCCGGCATGCAGCGATTTGAGTCTGTCCATCGTGACCCTCCAGCTACGTCTGATACATCGTGACCCTCCAGCTACGTCTGATACATCGTGACCCTCCAGCTACGTCTAATACCCCGGCATGCAGCGATTTGAGTCTGTCCATCGTGACCCTCCAGCTACGTCTGATACATCGTGACCCTCCAGCTACGTCTGATACCCCGGCATGCAGCGATTTGAGTCTGTCCATCGTGACCCTCCAGCTACGTCTGATACATCGTGACCCTCCAGCTACGTCTAATACCCCGGCATGCAGCGATTTGAGTCTGTCCATCGTGACCCTCCAGCTACGTCTGATACATCGTGACCCTCCAGCTACGTCTGATACATCGTGACCCTCCAGCTACGTCTGATACATCGTGACCCTCCAGCTACGTCTGATACATCGTGACCCTCCAGCTACGTCTAATACCCCGGCATGCAGCGATTTGAGTCTGTCCATCGTGACCCTCCAGCTACGTCTGATACATCGTGACCCTCCAGCTACGTCTGATACATCGTGACCCTCCAGCTACGTCTAATACCCCGGCATGCAGCGATTTGAGTCTGTCCATCGTGACCCTCCAGCTACGTCTAATACCCCGGCATGCAGCGATTTGAGTCTGTCCATCGTGACCCTCCAGCTACGTCTAATACATCGTGACCCTCCAGCTACGTCTGATACCCCGGCATGCAGCGATTTGAGTCTGTCCATCGTGACCCTCCAGCTACGTCTGATACATCGTGACCCTCCAGCTACGTCTGATACCCCGGCATGCAGCGATTTGAGTCTGTCCATCGTGACCCTCCAGCTACGTCTGATACATCGTGACCCTCCAGCTACGTCTAATACCCCGGCATGTAGCGATTTGAGTCTGTCCATCGTGACCCTCCAGCTACGTCTAATACATCATGCACTCCAGCTTTACACTTGGCCAGAAAAGAATATCTGGAGCAGAGAGAGAGAGAGAGAGAGAGAGAGAGAGAGAGAGAGAGAGAGAGAGAGAGAGAGAGAGACTCATTCCTGCTCTGTTTTGTCGCTCCTATACAGGAATTCCGAGACCGCTATGATAAGGAGGCAGGTAGCGTGAACATTAATGGGGAAGTCTTTTTTCCTTCTTTTCCTCCTCCTCCTCCTTTCCCTCCTCAGCCTCCTTCTCCTTTTCCATCTTCTCCTTTTCCCTCTCCTCCGCACCCACCATCTTCTCCTCCTACTTCTTCTTTTCCTTCTTACTATCCTTCTTCTCCTCCATCTTTTTCTCTTTCTCCTCCTCTTTCTCCTCCTCACCCTCGTCCTTTCTCCCCCTCCTCTTCCTCCTCCTCCTTCTTCTATTGCTTCTTCTTCTTCTTTTTCTTCTTTGAGAGTCATCATGATCATGATCAGTATCATCTTCTTATATCTTTTATGATTATGGTGATCATCATATTATCATGATTATGACCATGGTTGTGATCTTCTTCTTCTTCTTCTTCTTCTTCTTCTTCTTCTTCTTCTTCTTCTTCTTCTTCTTTCTTCCCCCCTCCCTCTCCTCCCCCCTCCTCATTCTCTTCCTCTTCCTGTTATTCTTCCTATGAACGTCTCTATTTCATTGCCCTTTTTCCTCGTGTTATGAGACCCTGAACGTTCCATTCCATTCTGGGCAACATGTCAGTGACTGAGCTATATTCATCCTCGCCCACAACCAACAAGCTGTCCTCCTGGTACGATAAATCACAAACACTGGCTGTACACTTCACCTGAAAAAAGCTGGAGAGAGAGAGAGAGAGGGGGGGGGGAGAGAGAGAGAGGCAGGCAGACAGACAGACAGACAGGCACATAGACAGACACACAAGCACACAGACACAGACACACAGACACACAGGCAGGCAGACAGACAGAGGAGAGAGAGAGAGAGAGAGAGAGAGAGAGAGACAGACTGACAGACAGACAGACAGACAGACAGACTAACAGACAGACAGACAGGTTGACTGACGGACAGATAGGCAGATAAACAGACAGACAGACAGACAGACGGACAGACAGACACATAGAGAGAGGAATGAATGAATGAATGATGGTTTATTCACACAGGCCTCAGCCCTTCATGAGGGGATATATGTGCAATATATAACGCTTCGTTGTACCATACAAATCAAATATAATAATATAAAGTGCAGAGACAATCATGTTATGCAACAGTATGAGGTAGCTATTTCTCTATAGGCACAAGCCTTATACAATCACAACGATAAATTGTTTATTATTGCGTGTACAAGGGTGGAGAGAGAGAGAGAGAGAGAGAGAGAGAGAGAGAGACAGACAGACAGACAGACAAGACAGACAGACAGACAGATGCAGAGACAGAGACAAGCAGAAAGACACAGACAGACATACAAACAGCAGACAGACACAGACAGACTTATAGGCAGGGATTCCTCCCGATAATCATAGGGTAAGCTGGTGGGACAAAGACGTACAAAGTTAAACAGAATGGGCAATTAGCAGAACCCAGTATGATTGTAACCCAAACATCAAAGAGAAGCGTCAGTGGGAATTGTCAGACGTGAGCTCTAGTCTTGTATAGTAGGACTGAAGTCTCCAGTAACCAATATTTTCGACATTTTCTTTCTGTGAAGAGAAGAGATGGAAAGTGTCGAAATCCTGCACATTCTCTCTCTCTCTCTCTCTCTCTCTCTCTCTCTCTCTCTCTCTCTCTCTCTCTCTCTCTCTCTCTCTCTCTGCATATGCTGCATTGCAGAACGAAGCGAAGGGTCTCAAGGAGGAGGTGGCTGAATTACGTTCTCAGAACAAAGCGTGAACTCTGAACTGGGTGATATAATTGGGTTACTTGAAAAGAAGGCAGATGACCTTGAAGGGCGCTCGAAACGTAATAATTTATTGTTTTATGGTGTGAATAGAATTGAGAATGAAATCAGTGATGACTGCGAGTGAATGTTGAACGACTTGACAGCCAGGAAGTTGGACGCGAATGGGGTCGAGTTTGATAGAGCGCATCGTTTAAATGCAAAGCGTGACTCCTCCATCATTGCCAGATGTTCCTTGTATAAGGACAAAGTACGCAGTTTTAAAGCTAAAGCAACTTAAAAGGAACTAGCATCTTTATCGGCGAAGATTTTACTAACAGGGTCCGTGATATTAGTGGGAAGCTTGCTCCTCATCTGAAAGAGGAGAAGAACAGTGGCAAGAGGGCTGCGATGGTCTTTGACCATCTCATTGTGGATGGCAAGAGGTTCAGGCTCGATGTCTCTGGTCAATTAAAAGAGCTAAAATGGGGTTTGGCCGGCCCTCTTGTGATAATACAGATTTGGATTCAAGAGGAAGGAAAGATTACTTGACACCGGTCGAAAGATTGTCCGCTCAGATCTTGCCGTGCGTGGCTGTAACCATTTTGCACGTGTTTTTGCCGACAGTGTTGTGGACATCATAAGTGATGGCACTGGCAGTCACTTGAATTCGAATTATAGCTTGAATGATAGAGTGCTGAATGTATGAAAAAGAGTGTGCAAATACGGATCTGAGTTGAGACGGTAGATACGTTTGACAGTGAATGTTTAGTAATGAAAAGAAAAAGACTAAAATACTTTGGACGTTGGCGACAGAAGTGAGAAGGTTATTGCAAGAAGAGAATACTAAAACCTTCCGAAACAGAAGAAGAAAATTTTCAAAGAACATGTTAAAGAACATGATTAGATCTCTTCCTTCACAGCAGGACTTTTTGAAGACAATGAAAAGATCCTCATTTAAAAGAAAATATCCAAGGAATAAAATTTCCCTGGATACGTGGTATGAACACCTCAAACATTTGTTAGATAAAAATATTTCAGATTATGATGGACTTTCTGTTGTTACCAATAAGGGAGAGAACGAGTGTTTTGGTCGCCCATTTCTAAAGAAGGAATTATATTTGCCATGAGGAATATTAACACTAATAAATCGACAGGCTCTGATTCTTTTATAGGTGAATTGTAAAAATATTCTGGACCTCAAGGTGTTTATTTTTCAGAGGCTCTTTTCAATAGAATCTTAGATGATGATAACTTCACAGAAAACTGGACAGAGTCTGTAACTTTGCCCTCATTAAGCAAGGGTGACATGAATAATACTACTGATAATAGGGAAATCTCTTTTGTTAACCTTAGTAGTAAAATAAATAGTACTGCTATTAACAACAGATTACAGGAATTTATGAAATGTAGTAAGATTACGGGAGAGCAACAGGCTGGGTTCAAAAGGGGTTACTCTACCATTGGCCATATGTTTACTCTTCTTGTGTTTGTTCAGAAACAATTTTCATTAAATCGTAAGTTTTGTGTTCCGTTTATTGACTTTGAGAAAACCTTTGACTCCATCAATATAAAACTTTTATGGACAATATCATTTATTTAAATGGTGTCAAGGGGAAATTATCTAGCTGTAATAGAGCTATATTTAATGTCGTTAAGACTGGAGTAAGAAGTGGTTCCAGTCTGACAGGTTATATTAATTGTGCTGCTTGAGTAAGGTAAGGTGATATGTCTGGAGTCCTTTATCATTTTCTATGTTCATTACTGAGGTTCGGTTGAGGTTATCAATAATGGCTTTCATGGTGGGCGATTACAGAAGGTGTGTTAGAATTATTTATCCCATGATTAGCAACTAAATAATCTGAGCAAGACTGCCTCATTATTAAAGTTGAAGCTGAACATGAATAAAAGCAGCATTGTAGTGTATTGAAAGGCGGGTAATCTGATGGCGAGTGAAAGATGGGTGTATGATGGAATTATTATGTGTGCTGAATGTACATAAATACCTGGAGATCTATTATTCTACACGCTTAAGTTTTACCTTTGCTTGTAATGACCTTGCATTTAGGGCAAACAATGCTTTGATACGCCAAATAAAAAGATTACGTGCTTTGAATGATAATTCGCTTGAGTTATTTTTGAAAATATTTGATTCCCATATACAGCCTATTTTGATGTATGGGGCTGAAATTTGGGATTTGGAAAACGTCATTTTATTGTGAGGATGTGCACATTTATTTGCTTTGAAGAGGTTTCTAGGTCTCGACAGGTGTAGTTCTAATGACTTGGCACATGGGGAGTCCAATAGATATCCACTGTTCACTAACTCAGCTGTTAGATGTGTGCGGTATAGGGTAAAGCTTTTACAAATGGAGTATTATAACTTGTTTCGTAAGTCATGAAAATGTTGTTTGAATTGAATGTAAAGGGAAAAACGAACTGGGTTTCAAATGTGCGTCTGTTTCTTTGTAAGTACGGATTTTGGAATATTTCGCTGACTCAGGGTGGTAGAGATCAAAGTCAATTTATCCGTTTTTCTTTTCTTTTTTCTTTTTTTTTTCTTTTCTTTTGTAGTGTTTTGTTTTGTTTTTTGTTTGTTTTTGACAAAGGCTAACTGACTGTAAATGGCAAATGTGGGACCATCATATCTAAACTAGTCAACGGTATGATTTGTACAGCAATTGTTTTAGGTTTCGTTGTGTTCAGCCTTATTTGAGATTCAATTTTGATTTGCATTAGAAAAGATCCATTGCTAGATTTAGAGATGTTGTTTCTGATATAATGACTCATTCCTTAAGAAACAGACAACATAGATGTGATGAGAGTTGGGAGTGGGTTGGTGTGTCCTCTAGGGGAGGGATTTGGAATATTTTCTCTATTAGAGTTATGGTAAAATTTCACCTCCACCCTCTCTCTTCCGAGTTATGGAAGGAAAAACTTTCCAGTACTAGTCATTGAAAGAATTATTTTTATTTTTCTCGGGACTGTTAAAACTACACAATAGTAGCTCAGGAAAAGTTTTCCATAGGCTTCTACTCTTAACAGAACTTGTAGCTCTGAGAGACAGAATTAGAGAGAAGTTCAAGCATTCAATACTGATTGAACAACAAAGAGCTGACACAAGTTAAGTGCGTTTTCAAACATCAACTTTACTTGTTTATACAAAAGTGAAATATTCACATCAATTTCACATGGTCAGTTCAGGCTGAGTTTTGGTTCCCACTGTTTCATCATTAAGAGAGGGAAAGTTCAGGATGAGTTGCGTTGGAGTCCACTTGGAATATCAGAACTTATCTGATGTTGGAGAGGATAGCTGATCTCTCTCTTGTTGCTAATGACTGATCCACTTCTATGTAGGCCTGCTGCTCATGTGCTGGGCTGTGGTGTTTTTCCACTACCAGGCATGCCCAGGGTAGATAGGAACCTAGGGGTCTAAAACAAAAGAAAACCTGGTGTGTAGTTAAATAACTGAGAGTCTGGCTTGTCGAGTTCACACTTGCCCTCTTTCAGTAAATGTGTGAGATCTCAGCCAGCAAAAGATTAGACTAGCATACATATATCTGCCATCATTATCAATCTCCATGGTTGTTCAGATTTTGAGTGGAGTGTAACAAAGGGTAGGAGGCAGTAATACAATTCTAAACAATTTTAGTCAAATAACTCTTCAATGTTTCTTATGAATTAAATCACAGTAACTTGGAATACATTTGGCCCAAGTACACATGTGGTGTAGACTTAGAATCACACACTACAAAGTATCCCAACAATCACAAGTATTCATAAATCAACTTAACAGTTTTCACCTAGTACAGGCATACTGCTTTTTCCTATCAAAATTCATTATTCAATTATCATCTTAACAGATAGAATTGCATACTGGCAAAAGTCAGATCATACACAAAGACTGGTAGTCAGATTGTTAACAAAGAATCTTAACCAAGCATGGTAACAGCTTGTACCAAGTTGTGGCAAACAAACTATTTCAACAGAATACTCATTCATCATCTTGATAGATGTCACCAAGTTTTGGCATGAAGTTATACTGTTAAACCACATGGCATATATACAATCAATACATAGTCTCAAAATTTAGAAACATAGTTTCAACTTTCAGTTCTGGGAGATCAGTGAACCTTAGACCAGGATCAGAATAGGTGAGATAAACATTCACTCTCTCTGGTTTACCTCTGTTGTCTTTCTTGATTCACATACAGCTGATCAGTTTGATGGCCACTGGAGGAACAGTGAATGGGAAGGACTGAGTTTCCCTTTTTCATAGGCTAAACTATATATCCCCCAACCCCCTACAGTGGAAGAACAGTATAGAACATTCGAAAATGCGCTTCCTTAGCCATTGGGGTTGTTGCATGTGTGCCTACACGCTGATTGATATAGCACTGTTTAACATAATTGCGTCATTTGCGAGCCGCACGCACGACTATCAGCGTGCGGGTGGTAAATATGTGGGAGTGGCAGAGGAGGAGTGGGGGGTTGACAGTTTCTCTGTAGTACGCGGACTCCTTGCCTATCGCGGAGTGAGTAGATATGCAATAGAGGAAGGGAAGTGGGGAGTTGGAGGGAGGGGGGCAAGGAGCGGGTCTGGTGTCTTTGTGTCGACCCGAGATGATCTCTGTGCACGAGATAGCTGAGGGGGTAGGAAAGGGGAGGAGAGAGGGCGAGGGAGTGGGGCAAGCGACACGCATCGAAAGTGACATAATCCTTTTCTGTAAATTTGTCACGACTTAAACCAGACTGCAGAAGACTGAGTGGGTTGAGGGTCTGAGAGAGGAAGGAAAAGAGGGAGGGGGGGAGGGGGAGGGTGGCAGTGTAAACGTTATTGCCACTTGTGAGACAAAGGGAGAGAGAAAGAAAGATGGGGGGAAGAAGGTGGGAGTAAACCAGGGTGTGTGTGTTTGTACAATTTGTACAAGAGGGTGGGTGTAGTAATGGATGGAGTGGTGGTGGCAAGTTCGTTACAATAGACAACATGATTTAGTATGTCTATTGTATATGCAAGGTGAGGAAAATGAATACATTTTATGTCTTTGTCCAGCGTTAGAAGATATTCGCCGAAAATTATCCCACAGAAATATCATAGGCGCCCATATTTGTTTTGTTCACAGTTACTACTTAGCTCCAACAGTTATAAGTTTATTTGGAATTTAGGTAGCTTTTTGTTTAAAGCAGCTAAGATCAGAAAAAATGGTGACGTCTTAGATGCTGTTATTGTTTTCTTGTTACTGTTCTTGCTGCTGTTTGTGTTTCCTGATAAATGATCTGGGTTTTTTTTCGTTTCATCTGAATGATTGTGCTCATTCCCCTTCAAATGGGCCAATGGTCTTACTGAATAAAAGTTTGAAGTCTGAAGTCTCTTGTTATTCTTCTTCCTCTTGTTCTGTTTCACTCGCAGCCGTACCCCCCCCCCCCCCCCCCCCCCCTCTGCCACAATTCTCGTCCCCCTTTACTGTACTTCTGTTTCTGTACTTCTGGGTCTGTTACTGTTTCTGTTCCTGTTTCTGTTACTGTTACTGTTTCTGTTTCTGTTTCTGTCTGTCTGTCTGCCTGCGTGTCTGTCTGTCTGTCTGTCTGTCTGTCTGTCTGTCTGTCTCTCTCTCTCTCTCTCTCTCCTCTCTCTCTCTCTCTCTTTCTCTCCGATGTATGTCTTCCATTATCTTCTCATCTTTCTCTGTTTGATATTGTAGCTGTTGCCATTGTCAGTATGTCGTTGTTAACTTCCGTCTTCTTTTTCTTCTTCTTCTTCTGTTCTACATCCATAATAATTATGGTTGTGTGTTTGGCTAGGCTATAAACAATTGAATCCTCCCCTTTTTTAATTCCCTTTCACCTCACACTTCCTAGTTTTTTGTTGTTGTTTTTTGTGTGTATGTTTTCCTCCTCCTCCTCCTCCTCCTCCTCCTCCTCCTCCTCCTCCTCCCTCCTTTTCTTCTTCTTCTTCTTTAGCCACTTCGCTGGGGGTTTTTTTCGTCCCACTTCTCCTCCTTTTTTCATCATTTTCTTCTTTATTCCTTTCTCCTAATTTTTTTCATTTCCGTGTCCTTCTCTTCCTTCTCTTTCTTCTTATCTTTCCTTCTTTTTCCCGATCCCTCTTTCTCCTGCTCTTCTCTTCTGCTTCTTTCGTACTTTCTTCTCATCCTTTTTCTCTGTTTGGCCCCGCCTCTTCTTTCCCCCT
>CM065730.1:13053473-13055973 GCA_033310375.1 Conus canariensis | reverse complement strand
AGTTAAGCAACATGGGATAACAGACTGCATCCCAAATCACAAACAGTCAAAGGAATCGACTGTGAGCATAATCAAGCACAACACTTCGACTTGAAAAACATTAAACAGCAACAAACAAATATGCAAGTTTCAGTCGAAACTAAAAACAAACAGCCTATATGGATATATGGGCAACAGGCCTGTACCATTCAACATGCATATAAGGGAGACAGATACATATAGCCGGTGTGGTAATATGTTCGTCAGAAAAGAAATATACCAAGTGGAGAGAGAGAGAGAGAGAGAGAGAGAGAGAGAGAGAGAGAGAGAGAGAGAGAGTGAGAGACAGACAGACAGACAGACAGACAGACAGACAGACAGATAGAAAGACAGACAGACAGAGTATTATGGCTAATCGCTCCGGTCAAAAAGGAATGCAAAATCATCTATTACATTAATCAATAAGTCAACAGCAGGAATCCCATTTACTTGACAATATCGCCTCACAAGCCATCATTTAACGACTCCTGTCTCAACTGTACAATTATACATATTCTAAAAACGCTACTAATAATCTGTCCACTACCTCACTCTTCCATCTGCTTATGTACTCATTGTTTAGCTAGCTATAATAACCATAATAACAAAATGACTCCATAATTTCTGTGTTTTTATTTCTTTTATGTTTGTTTTCATAGGACATCATCTAAACTCTTTTCTTTGTTCACATATTATCCAGTCGTACACTTATAGCACTTTCCATTGATGATGCATATGCCTTTTTTACAGATAGATCTTTACTTAGGGCAAGGCATTCTAAATGCCAATATGTATTCGCAAACATAATTTAGTGAACAAACTGGCCCAATATAACAAAGCACGAGATATTCTGCACGTCTACATATTAAATTTCCGAAGATGCTGGCCGACGATTATCCAAATACTTAACTGAATTTCTATCCTGCACAGACCCATCAGTCCTTAATCTACACATCCATGCACAGCATGGAGACTACATCTTTATTTAATTGCTCAAAATTATAAACAAGATATTAAGTTAGTTCATTTACTGACCAAGAAATTCAGTCCTCAATTAAGTAAATCTTTCCTTCCAGCATATATTCATACATATAAACAACCAAACATGAACTCGACTTCTAAAATAATTTCAAAATCTTAGTGCTAAATAAAAACCTATAGAAAACCCAAATGATCAAGAGTACAAAGCATGGAACAATCAACATCATCTCCTAATAACAATGCAGTATGGTCAAATATCTAGTATATAACCCATAGCACAATACAAAGTACATAGTACTTAGATGTACTGCTAGGATACAGAAGTGAAAAAATCCATACACTTACAGCTCTGGTGCCATCAGAATACCATCACAACACCTCACAAAAAAATAAAGTATAGTCCTCTCTCTTTGAAATTTGGGGCCTGACTGAATAACTCAGTAAATTCCCAAGCCCTAACCAACGCTTCCTTTGGTGCCAAACCTTGAGACGCCCATCCCATCAGATCCTTACGCCTCATGAATATTTATAAGGGCCTTACATATCAAACAGCAGTAATTAACTACAAACTTCATAACACATACATGTCCCTCTGAACGAAACATACAACATCTGCTCAAACATTGCGTGATCCTAGGTCTCAACAAGTTTGAAATAAGAAAATTAGTAATCAGAACTATTTTCTTAAAACCGCCCAGATGAGCAACAACCCTAAATAGTAAGCCCCTCCCACAACTACTGGTCATCTTAATCAATTGAGGCTGATACCCCAGTGGCACCTCCGCAAACTTTCCCCAGTCTCTCCAAGAGTATTTTCCCCTGGACCTCTCGATCTGTTGCCTGTTTGTTCCAAACAACAGGGTTCCTCCTTCATCACCCCGCAGCTGAGGAAGCTTATCGCGTCGCTTCCCTGGTATCATCAGACCACCTGCATCTATTTAACACCAACCCTGGCGCTCCACAGGAACCAAACCTAATCACAGTGAAAGGAATAAACAAAAAATCTCTCGTACACCATATGGGGGTGTACATAAGCTTACCTATCTATACCCTATACCAGACGCATTACACAGCAACAACAACTGGAGAAATAAACAAACACAAATTAGGCAAGGTTGGAAAATCCTTGTTTGGGCATGTTTCCTTGCTTGTGCTTTGTGTCCGGTGTTGCCATTTCTGCTTGGCGATTCGGTGTCATTGGCAGCATTCGTTTGGAGTTATGGGCGTGTATTTATTTCATCATGAGATCAAGAGTTACCCTGATGATGATGGATTCTCCCGTCGTGTCCGACGGATGAATAGGCAGGCATGTCATCTACTGATATGGGTCCTGTTGTGGGAATGAAGGCCAATTCTTGAGTCACAAAGTCGTCCACAGACGCTGCATGGAATGGAGTCCTGCAAGGATGGGCCCCATTTTCTCCGATTTCTCTTTTCCTGGATTATGGCTGCTCTGTTGCGCTCAAATGTCTTTGTTCCCTGGGTACACCGTTGCTTCCAC
>CM065730.1:13003473-13048473 GCA_033310375.1 Conus canariensis | reverse complement strand
TCTGCTCTTTTGATCAGTACAGGGCGACACTTCAGAGGAGACTGCACCATTGCTACAGTCATTTCTGTGGTGTTCTGCTCTTTTGATCAGTACAGGGCGACACTTCAGAGGAGACTGCACCATTGCTACAGTCATTTCTGTGGTGTTCTGCTCTTTTGATCAGCACAGCCCTTAGTGACTGCACGTGAGAGGAAACAAGCTCCCACCGGCAAGGTGTTCGGATTGGTGCACGCACTCTTTGACATTTCCTTTTCGCTCCTACTCAGTACTATCTCACCTCCTCTACCTGTTTCTTTCCATCTGACTACTCCAGCCTAACAGAAAGTGACAAGCGCTATTTTGTTCTCCCTGTCATTTTCGCACCCCTGCGCTCGTTTGGGAGCCTGACGAGTCCATTCCCGTCATTCTCTGGGCTGCTGCGTGTATTGCAGTGGGAAGCTGGGAAGTAAGTAGGGACGTATTCTCTCTCAGTTCCCCTCCACCTCACGTCCTATGCCTCTCTCCATCCCCATCCCTTCCAATCCAAACTCAGCGGGTTTTTTTTTTTTTAACTATAAGTGAGTTCAGCCAGTGAAACATTATCCTACCCTTTCCTTCCTTTTTTTCCCCTGAGTTATTTGTACAAGTCACTGGAGATATCCATCTTCCTCCCTGGATGGGAGGGTTGGACAGTTGACAGCAAATCAGGAGAGAAAAACCTCAACGCGTTCGAGAATAAATACTTCAAGACGAATTCCGCTGGCTTCTCATAGCAAGGAACAGAAGACAAATGACGACATTAGGCAGCACGCCAGCACATCGGCTGAAAAGCCAGGAAATCTCTCCTCACAGTTGTCACGTGCAGCACAGCTTGCATGTGTGTATTTCACTGCGTTTGTGGAAGTATTATAATCAATAGCGTTCCAACTCGCCATGAAAATGAGAAAAATATTCAGATATTGAATACTATGATAAATGAACATGAGAACGGATACCTTTTGACGTGTTATTACGTTGCGACGTATTGTTGCGTTTATAGTTTCTCCCCCCTTTAGCAAATCATAATTATGATTTGCTTTACTAAAACAAAACGATCCGGGTTTTTTTCAAAGATGTCACAGAGACTTGCGCACTTGTTCTTGGACGACGATGTAGAAGTAATGAAAGTTCTTACCTTTCAATGAATTTCCAAAAATATAGATATTCAAACAGATTGATAAGGAAAGAAGCATATGTATCCAGGGAACCAGTTTCAACACATATCCAGTATCAAAAAGTCAGTAACTCTGCCTTTTACGTCATATCTGTCAAGAGACAAGTTGGTGAAGCTGTTAATAACATGATACAGCCGGTAAAACGTCAATTTCATTCTTTCTTTTTTTCTTCTTTTTTTTTTGCATTTAAATTACCACTATCTGTGTTCGACATAATTCAGAATACTCCCAACTCTGATCTGATGTTGAAGACTAGGGGGCGTCTAACCAATCTGAATTTACCTTTTCATATGACTGCAATTTACTGCCCAAAAGACTCACTGAAATATATTGGGTTTGTTTACTTTCACACCAAAAAATGGTGCAGTTTGGCTGAGTGACGTTAGTCCCCCTCCCCACTCTCCCTCTCCCAGGGCATTTAATGAAAAGCAGCAGATCGGAAGGGGAAGGGGGGGAGGGGTTCCAGGCTCTGTTTCAACTGTTTTCCACTCACAAATCACTTTAATCTCTGACGCAATCCAGATCAGAATTTCTGCCGTTACAGGTTTGAAATATGACAAAGAATTTCTTGCCTAGTTGATTCTTGATTTCGTTTTATCTTATTATCCATGACCACACAGTCAGTGTTACAATACCCATGCCACTTATTTTGGCTTCCCAGACACAGCTACATCCAGATAGTCCTGCGATAGCAGCTGCAGCACTGCAACTGTCTACATGGAGCAGTTAGTGTCAGTTGGTACAGGACAACCCTTCAGAGGAGACTGCACCATTGCTACAGTCATTTCTGTGGTGTTTAGTTCTGCTCTTTGATCAGCACAGCTTAAATGATTGCACGTGAGAGGAAACAAGCTCCCACTGGCAAGGTGTTCGGATTGGTGCACGCATGTTAACGACCAATCTGTCGCCCCTGCCCAATTTGTCACCCGGCGACAGATTGGGCCTCAACACCAGGACCAATTTGTCGCCCAGGTGACAGATTGGTCCACAAGACCAGGACCAATCTGTCGCCCATTCTAAGTTTTTGAGGGCGACAGATTGGGTCGCACTTCACTGTCCAATCTGTCGCCCCTTGGCCAGTTTGTCGCCAACTTACCTTGCTCTCAATAAGTTGCTGTTGGACCACAGGTTCTCTCATTCCCACACTTTCTCTCACTTTAGGAGAAAGTGTGGGGGCTCACTTTCTCTCACTTAAGAAGAAAGTGCGGGATTGAGAGAAAGTGTGGTCCTTCCCCTTTCGCACTTTGTCCCATGTGAGAGAAAGTATGAGGGCGCCCCCACACTTTCTCCGATTGTGAGAGAAAGTGTGCAAAGTGCCCCATATTTTTATTTATTTATTTATTTTCAATTTCGTTATTAGTTTCTTGTCTCTCCTTAACATCAAACTAAGAGCCAAATGATAATAAAATCTAATAAAAAGTGATGGAATGAGACAGGAGCTAATTGTTGTTTTTCTGTTGAATGGTCACATTGAGAAATCTTCAGAGTGCATAATCAATCACAAAAATCAAACATGCAAGTGTCAAGTAGTTAAATCAACTAGTTATCAAATCCAAATAATATGATTCACGCTGAAAAGTAGGCAAACACACAAAAAATGTTGCTTATGTTATTTTGGTAGGTTTATATGGAAATGGTATTAAATATTGACCATAAACGTTGCCTGTCCAATACTCTCCCTATCGAATGGGGTGACCACGAAGCAGTTCATTTTATTGTAAAATCCAAATGTTCACTACTTAGGCTGCGTATGATCTAATGGTAATTTTATAATATTCACAACCTAGATAACCACTGGTCAGTGCCAAAACCAGTGGTCAGCTTCATGAAAATTTCACGTTTTCACTATTTCACTGCATATTGGTGTGTTATAAACGCTTCTGTACAGTTTACAATATAGATGTCTGGTGGTCAACAAAACTGGTCAGTTTCATGTAAATTGAATATTTTCCTGAGTTCACTCCATATTGATATGTTTAATGCTCTCTTTTTTAATGTAGAAGACCAGTGGTCTGCAAGAAAGACTAGTGGTAAGTTTTTATGTCAATTTCATATTT
The DNA here is from genome assembly GCA_033310375.1 of Conus canariensis. Classification (NCBI taxonomy): domain Eukaryota; kingdom Metazoa; phylum Mollusca; class Gastropoda; order Neogastropoda; family Conidae; genus Conus; species Conus canariensis. The sequence goes on along the minus strand of CM065730.1, from coordinate 13,045,223 downwards.
TCACTATCTCATTCTGTATTGATGTGTTATAGGGTGTTTATGCTTCTTAAAATGTAGTATGACTAGTGGTTAGCAACAATGACCAGTGACCAGTTTGGAAAACGTAATTGCTTACTGTTTATTATATGCATATTTCTGTGCTTCTTGCAATTTAGATGACCAGTGGTCAGTGACAATGACCAGTGATCAGTTTGATTTCAATTCCATATTTTAAAAAAATGTTTGACAGACAGAATGTTGTTGCAGTGGTCAGTGACAATGACCAGTGATCAGTTTGATGCCAATTCCATATTTAAAAAAAAAATGTTTGATGGACAGAATACTGTTGTGGTATGGGTGTTTCTCTGCTCCTTACAATGCAGATGACCAGTAATCAGCAAGAATGACCAGTTTTCACTGTGATGTAAATTCCATATTTTCTTTATTTGATTGCATAATTATTGTGTGATGAGCATTTTTTTTCTACCTTTCATGACGTAGATGACCTGTGGTCACTTTGATGCAGTATCTATCTATATATATTTTTTAATATGTACGTCTCCTCTTAATATGATGTAGGTCAAAATAGGTTGTATAGATTCTGTATCAAAGAGATCATGAACACCACTGAACTGACCATGTACAGTAAAACCCGGTTAATTGAAAGAGCCTTTGAACCACCTATGGACTTTTAATTATCCGAATTTAAAATTATCCGCATGTTGAGTTAATCTAAATTTTTGCCCAATCTAAAACAAACTCAAAATAAACCTAACAAATTGAAATTAACTGAGCAAGTCAAGTAGTCCCAAGGAATTTCAATTAACTGGGCTTTGTTGCAGCATTGGCATTACTAGGAACCGAAAAGGATGAGAGAGAGAGAGAGAGAGAGAGAGAGAGAGAGAGAGAGAGGAGAGAGAGAAGTTGGCCCCAATACCCTGGGGTTACAGGGGCCGCGATTCTTATTACCCCGCCACAGGAGTAGAAACACTCCAACTTCAAAAGTAGTTCGCTGTGACGCTGTGTTTTTCTACTCAAATATTCCCTCTTCAATTATGATGTCTTCCCTATAAGGTCTATCCCATCAAAATATGCAACACCCGGGCCCAGTTTGTCGCCGGGCGACAGATTGGTCCTGGTTTGAAGACCAATCTGTCGCCGGGCGACAAATTGGGCAGGGGCGACAGATTGGTCGTTAACACACGCACTCTTTGACATTTTCACTTCGCTCCTACTCAGTACTATCCCACCTCCTCTACCTGTTTCTTTCCATCTGACTACTCCAGCCTAACAGAAAGTGACAAGCGCTATTTTGTTCTCCCTGTCATTTTCGCACCCCTGCGCTCGTTTGGGAGCCTGACGAGTCCATTCCCGTCATTCTCTGGGCTGCTGCGTGTATTGCAGTGGGAAGCTAGGAAGTAAGCAGGGACGTATTCTCTCTCTCCCTCTCTCTCTCTCTCTCTCTCTTAATGGTCCCCTCCACCTCAACTCCTATGCCTCTGGCCGTCCTTATCCCTTTCTACCAAACTAGCGTTTTTAGTGTGGTTTTTTATAACTCTTGGTGAGTTCAGCCAGTGAAACGTTATTCTACCCTTTCCTTCCTTTTTTTCCCCTGAGTTATTTGTACAAGTCACTGGAGATATCCATCTTCCTCCCTGGATGGGAGGGTTGAACAGTTGACAGCAAATCAGGAGAGAAAAACCTCAACGCGTTCGAGAATAAATACTTCAAGACAATTCCGCTGGCTTCTCATAGCAAGGAACAGAAGACAAATGACGACATTAGGCCGCACGCCAAGACACCAACTGAAAAGACAGGAAATCTCTCCTCACAGTTGTGACGTGCAGCACGGATTGCATGTGTGTATCTCACTGCGTTTTTATATTGAAATGGAAATATATACAGTGTGTTACGCTGCTATAATGTAAAGGGATCAATGACAGTTTATATCCAGATCAATAGTGCTCCAACTGGCCATTTAGTCCAAGGTAGTGAAAAGTAGTGCACATGATGCAAAGTTGTCGAAGCTCGTTAATGTTGTCCAAAGTAGTGAAAAGCAGTGCACGCAGTCAAAACCATGAACAGTAACGTATGCAGTGAATTAAAAGGTGTAAGAAGTAGAGCATCTGGTCCAAATTTGTGAAAAAGCAGTGCATGCAGTCAAACGTAGTGAAAAATGCTGAACAACGGTTAAACATGTAGCCCAAAGTAATGAGTAACTAAGCATGTAGCTTACGAGAAGTCATCACAGTGTAAACGCAGTAGACAGCAGTCATGAAACGTAGTGCATGGACACAAAATGTGGTGAAAAGTGGTACGCGCAGTGGAAAGGCTGCACACCAAAAATTAATGTGCCAAGGCCTTGCTTAAGGAGTCGAGTATTTATAGACTGGCGCAATTAGATTGTTTTGTTAACTTTCATCGTGTCTGAAAGTTGATTCTCCTTATTTTCTTTCACATGACAATCAAGGTACAAACCAGGCAGTTCCAAGCAGACAGATTAAAATCAAAGAAATGGGACTATTTGGGGGCCTCCTGCTCGTGCAAAGATAAGGTCAGGGTGAGTGCAAAGGCCTGAAATGTGACGTCATCTATGGGGATGTTTATGTATTTGAAGATTTGTTTCATGGGTGTAAATTTCACCATACAAGGGAAATAATTGGTGGGGAGTTGTTCTTTTTTTTATTTTTTTTTTTATTAATTATCAGTTTAACATTAAATGCTGACAGACTAACGGCAGGCGTCAAAACGCTTACATGAATTCTATAGTGTTTGAGTGCAAAATCCTAACTGTGGCGTGTGGCCAAAGTAAATAAGAAAAAAGTAGTGCGTGCAACGGAAAGTTGCCAGATGAAGTGCAGGGTGAAGGCCACTACTAAGCTCATCTCTGGCCATACCGTATTTTCTTTTTCTCACCTCATTTGCGTGGCATTCGTTCACCTTGGTTTACCCGTTGCCCTTTGATGATTCTCTGTGGTGGAATTGGATTAGGGTCGTTCTCACTGAACACCAGGGGTGAGGATGAACACGAGGCTGAGATCAGAGGCCGTGCGTGCTCTCTCTATTTCACTCCCTCCACCCTATCTCCCTCGCCCACCCACCCCCTACTCTCTCTCTCTCTCTCTCTCTCTCTCTCTCTCTCTCTTGTCGAGTGAAGGCAGGAGAGAAGAGCAACTTTATGGCTTGGCTGTACATTTCTTAGGAAAACGAAAGATTGCAGCACACACACACACAAAAATGTCAATGCATCAAAGAGCATGAGCCAATCCCATTTTAAATTATTTTGAAACTGCAGGAAAATAGGTTGACATTGGGTGATAGGGCGAAAAACAGAGAGAGAGAGAGAGAGAGAGAGAGAGAGATAATTTAATCAATAGGCCACGGCCCCTTATGAAGGGGGTGGATTAACATGTGGGAAAAAAGTGATAAAATAAACATATTGAGAAAAAAAGGAATGAAAAACAGCACTTAGTCAACAACATGGTAAGCTCCAGCATTTAAAAGATTTATACAAGTACAATGCAAGCTTTTTTACATTTTCTTTCGTGCAAGACATGAGTAAGATGAGTCTAAACAAGTATGGTTGTCGATGATAATTAGAAGGAATGAATTCAGCTCTAAGATCACTCAAGGCAGTACACTGCAGTACAAAATGAACTTCATTTTCACACGCGTTTTTACTTAATGGACAAGTAAGATCAGAATTACAATGTTGCCTGTAACGAAAATGGTGAACCAAGATATCCGATATTCCAAATCTAAATCTTGTCGCTATAAATGTCTGTTGTCTGTCCAATTTCAGTGACAGTGCAAGGAGTTACATCGTGTATACAGATCAAATCGAGTACTGTCATTCATGTGAGAATTCCATTCTTGCCATCTGCTATCAACCAGTCTGGTACGGAGCGTTCAAATAAAGGTCGGTTCATCTCCTACTCCCTGATTTAACCAGGCATATCCGAAACCCAGTTCATGTAATCTAATTCTCAATCTTGAGGCCCAGTTTATTTTTCCCCTGGCATCTAGGTTATATAACATGTTGTAAGGGATTCGGTGAGTAGCAGCCCTGTCGAGCGGTCACGGTTTTCATGAGTTCGTGAGCTGAGTCTTTTTTTTTCGACTTTGCCGTTTTTCCGCCACCCGAATCGACATAGTGGTTTACTACTGTGACACTAAAGGTATTGTTTCTTCACTGTTTCGTTGTCATATTTGCAACAATGACTACCGGCGTCTTCGTTAAAGTCTGTAGTGACGCACGGTTTCTGTGCACATAGGAGAGCTCAGCGGAAGTGCACCTTGCGTGAGAAGTGTTCACTGACAGTCAGGTTAACAAGCAGACGAGCTCCGGTTGTACGACACTTGGGCTTGAAGAGAGCGGACCGGCTCACTATTCGTTAGTTAAACTGTGTTTATCCCTCTTCACATAGTGCAGGTCGCCCACGACCCATCACTTTACATAGGCTTCACTGTGTTTACACTGTGTTTATCCTTCTTCACATGGTGCAGGTCGCCCACGGCCCATCCACTTTACACAGGCTTCACTGTGTTTACACTGTGTTTATCCCTCTTCACATGGTGCAGGTCGCCCACGACCCATCCACTTTACGTAGGTTTCACTGTGGAGCTTCGTCGTGCTGACAGTAACACTAGTGACAGACCAGTGCTAGGGCTTCCAGTTAATAGGAGACAGTTTAGCCCTAGCATTGCGACAGAACAGCCGTATACGGTAACAACGGCAAGGACGGCTTTGACAGTACCACTGCTAGGCCCTGGCACTGCGACAGAACAGCCGTAGATGGTAACAATGGCAAGGATGGCTTTGACAGTACCACTGCTAGGCCCGGAGATTGACACTGACAGTGACTGTGACAGACTCGACTTAGTAGTTGGTGACATTGAAGGACTTGGGGAAAGAATCATGACGAAACCCCCAAGCCAGTGTCTGGACTGACCAGGTAAGGTAGAGTGCGTGTGAGTGAATGTGCAAGTGCTTAAGTATATAAACGAACTTCTCCAAAATGTAGGAAAACACTTTATTGGTGTCAGGAGTGGGATATGCTTAGCACTTTTAATTAGTACAACCGTAGCTGTAATTTAACAACGAAAGGAAACAGTGTTGTTAATAGCGTTGGGTGTTGGTTGCGTTTGGGTGTTGGTTGTGTTTTACACAGAGCAGGTACTGATTGCACTCAACACTAGCTCTTACAAGGCGTTCCATTAATAAAAGGGGGAAAGAATTATTCAGTAAACCATAGGGCTGAATATAAACACAGCCTCTTGATTGAGCAGTGCAGCTTGAGTGTTCAAGGAAAAGGAAGCGGGAATTTACATTATCCATGATGATGTCCATTCCTTGTGGCAAACCCAGTGACGACCTGCTTGCATAGATTGATTTTGGAACGCAGCAGGGGGCCATGGGAGACTTTGTAGAGGCCCAAAATGGCGAGCGCATGAGAAGGAAGAAAAGAAAGAGTACTCCCTTACCCACATGGAGTGAACAGCAGTCCATGGATGATTTTTGGTCCTTGCTCGCCGAGCTGCCACCAGTTCCGACTCATCTACCAAATTTTGTGGACAGCCTGGTTGAGTTGGAAGTGGGCTCTCCTGGGTCTGCTGAAAAATTGGAACCCCATCCCTCCAAAAAGGTGAGAAAGCGATCACCAGGAAGGAGTAAGTCTTTTAGACTTGATTACTCAGATCGAGGACGCTGACGGTCACGGAGGTCTACATTGTTATCAAAATTGGCCTCTAGCAGACAGCGTTGCCACGGATTTGGGTCAGAGTCTCTGTTGTGGGAACACAAGCAGGAAAGTCTGAAGCAGTCGAATCCGAAAGCAGTGTGACCTTTCAGGCCACAGGGACGACAGCACAGACACCATGATGGGGACTTTAGACCTAAAGATTACAGGCACTTTGCCAGCACCGACTGACCACAGGCGTCAATATTTTGCTGGAGATCATGACCGAGATTATAGAGATGAAGAGAGGCGCCTGTATTGTGGCAGGAGGCATAACAGATGACGACAGACTCTGTCAGGCTCTCCCTCCCCCTCGAGAGTAACCTGGAGCAGGCACCAAAGATCTAGTCACACAGAAACAGATACTACTGCCATGACCACCACGACTGTGCTGAGAGTGAGTCGGAATTGTATTCTGACTCCTCAGACAGCAGCATGGAAAACAGTCCTGTTAGGCATTCCCATTCTGGACCGAGAGGGGACCCCGGAAATTGATAAAAAAAAATCTACGGTATGATGGGAAATCAAGTTGGCTGTCATTTAAGTACAGATTCGACAGATATAGAACAGCCCTCAACTGGTCTGAGAATGAGAGTCGGGATTACCTTGGATGGTGTTTGGAAGGAAAAGCCCAAGATTTATTCATTACTAGCAGGGGCACCCGGCATTGCCCGGGATATGAACACTCTTTGCGATACTCACGTGACGGCAAACATGTATTAATTGTTTTGATTTACAATCAATCCCCCCCCCCCCAACATCTTCCCACCCCCTCCCCCCACACAAATACACATTCTGTCTCTCTCTCTCTCTCTCTCTCTCTCTCTCTCTCTCTCTCTCTCTCTCTCTCTCTTATACATTCTATTGTTTTCCGCCTGCCTCTGGCCCCTTTCCTCTGGATCTTCCCTAGCACGTCGAGATGCTTTTCTCGCTCGATTTTCCGCCTGCACTCACTGTTCCCATTCCCATTCTTCTGATTGCCCTTAATTTTGTAGGAATAGACTTTGTGCAGAAGTAGTTTATTTCAACAGGTCTGTGTCTAATGTAAAAATAGTGTATCAGGCTTTCCACTGTACAATCATTTTTCTGGCCCCTCTCATTCCTCCCTTTTCATCCCCCTACACTGTCCCATCCATGTTGCAAAATTACTTACCGTTACTGGACATATGCACACCGAATTTTATCAATAGCGGTGTAAATTCAGAAAATAACGGTTTTTAACGGTCAATGTTAAGTTTTGGTTCGTAAAATTTGCATAACATTGTTCAGCACTTAAAACTGTACGTGCGTACGGAATGTTATCAAGAATGGTGAAAATTTAGAAATTCAGAAAATAACGGTTTTTAACGGTCAATGTTAAGTTTCGGATCTTGAAAATTGTATATCATTGTTTAGCGTTCAAAACTGCACATGTATATCGAATTTCTTCAAGAATACTGTAAATTTATAAAATAACGTTTTTAACGGTCAATTTTAAATTTCGGTTCGTAAAAGTTGTATATCATTTTTTGGCATTTAAAACTGCACATGTATACCGAATTTCATCAAGAACAGCCTAAATTTTGAAAATTACGGTTTTTAACGGTCAATTTTAATGGTCATAATGACTATCTAATGACCCTATGTTACCCGCTGGATGTTCCTGTAGGCTTATGTCAAGTTTGGTGGCGATCCGATAACTCTCGTGGCCGCCAACCTCAGAAGATCGGGTTTTAAACAGTTTTTTTTATAGGGTTTGGTGTTTTTAACGGTTTTTAACTGTTATAAATAACGTTTCTTAACTGCCAAATAACGGTTCTAATTTTCGAGAAGTAGCCCTGTACCTGTGCAATGTCACAACGGCCATTTGATGAAAAGCAGAGGAAAAAGATGTCTTTGAAACCGTTATAACAGTTTTTTTAACGGGTTTATTTTTTTAGAGATTAGCCCAAAACCATCCTCGGGTCACAACAGACGTACCTGCTAAATTTCAAGAAGGTCGGGTTTTAAACGGTTTCTTTTATAGGGTTTGGTGTTTTTAACGGTTTTTAACTGTTATAATTAACGTTTTTAACTGCCAAATAACGGTTCTAATTTTAGAGAAGTAGTCCTGTACCTGTGCAATGTCACAACGGCTATTTGAAGAAAAGCAGAGGAAAAAGATGTCTTTCAAACCGTTATAACAGTTTTTTTAACTGTTTTTAACGGTTTTATTTTTTTTTAGAAATTAGCCCAAAACCATCCTCAGGTCACAACAGACGTACCTGCCAAATTTCATTACAATCGGTTGAGCCGTTTTTGAGTCTATAGTGTACACACACACACACACACACACACACACACACACACACACACACAAAACAGAGAGAGCCAAAAATTGGTGTTTTTAACGGTTTTTAACTGTTATAAATAACGTTTTTTTAACTGCCAAATAACGGTTCTAATTTTCGAGAAGTAGCCCTGTACCTGTGCAATGTCACAACGGCCATTTGATGAAAAGCAGAGGAAAAGAATGTCTTTGAAACCGTTATAACAGTTTTTTTTTAACGGTTTTTAACGGTTTTATTTTTTTTAGAGATTAGCCCAAAACCATCCTCGGGTCACAACAGACGTACCTGCTAAATTTCAAGAAGATCGGAGTTTAAACAGTTTCTTTTATGGGGTTTGGTGTTTTTAACGGTTTTTAACTGTTATAAATAACGTTTTTTAACTGTTAAATAGTGGTTCTAATTTTAGAGAAGTAGTCCTGTACCTGTGCAATGTCACAACGGCTATTTGAAGAAAAGCAGAGGAAAAAGATGTCTTTGAAACCGTTATAACAGTTTTTAACGGTTTTTAAACGGTTTTATTTTTTTAGAGATTAGCCCAAAACCATCCGCGGGTCACAACAGACATACCTACCAAATTTCATTACGATCGGTTAAGCCGTTTTTGAGTCTATAGCGTACACAACACACACACACACACACACACACACACACACACACACACACAGTGACAGAATTTGCCATTTATATATTAGACTAGCAGGGGCACCTGGGGATTGCCCGGGATATGAACATTCTTTGCGATACTCACGTGACGGCAAACATGTATTAATTGTTTTGATTTACAATCAATCCCCCCCCCCCCAACATCTTCCCACCCCCTCCCCCCACACAAATACACATTCTCTCTCTCCCTCTCTCTCTCTCTCTCTCTCTCTCTCTCTCTCCTCTCTCTCTCTCTCTCATACATTCTACTGTTTTCCGCCTGCCTCTGGCCCCTTTCCTCTGGATCTTCCCTAGCACGTCGAGATGCTTTTCTCGCTCGATTTTCCGCCTGCACTCACTGTTCCCATTCCCATTCTTCTGATTGCCCTTAATTTTGTAGGAATAGACTTTGTGCAGAAGTAGTTTATTTCAACGGGTCTGTGTCTAATGTAAAAATAGTGTATCAGGCTTTGCACTGTACAGTCATTTTTCTGGCCCCTCTCATTCCTCCCTTTTCATCCCCCTACCCTGTCCCATCCATGTTGCAAAATTACTTACCGTTACTGGACATACGCATACTGAATTTTATCAATAGTGGTGTAAATTCAGAAAATAACGGTTTTTAACGGTCAATGTTAAGTTTTGGTTCGAAAAATTTGCATAACATTGGTCAGTGCTTACAACTGTATGTGCATACGGAATGTTATCAAGAATGGTGAAAATTTAGAAATTCAGAAAATCACTGTTTTTAACGGTCAATGTTAAGTTTGGGATCTTGAAAATTGTATATCATTGTTTAGCGTTCAAAACTGCACATGTATATCGAATTTCTTCAAGAATACTGTAAATTTATAAAATAACGTTTTTTAACGGTCAATTTTAAATTTCGGTTCGTAAAAGTTGTATATCATTTTTCGGCATTTAAAACTGCACATGTATACCGAATTTCATCAAGAACAGCCTAAATTTTGAAAATAACGGTTTTTAACGGTCAAATTTAATGGTCATAATGACTATCTAATGATCCTATGTTACCCGCTGGATGTTCCTGTAGGTTTATGTCAAGTTTGGTGGCGATCCGATAACTCTCGTGGCCGCCAACCTCAGAAGATCGGGTTTTAAACAGTTTTTTTTTATAGGGTTTGGTGTTTTTAACGGTTTTTAACTGTTTTAAATAACGTTTCTTAACTGCCAAATAACGGTTCTAATTTTCGAGAAGTAGCCCTGTACCTGTGCAATGTCACAACGGCCATTTGATGAAAAGCAGAGGAAAAGAATGTCTTTGAAATTGTTATAACAGTTTTGTAACGGTTTTATTTTTTAGAGATTAGCCCAAAACCATCCTCAGGTCACAACAGACGTACCTGCCAAATTTCAAGAAGATCGGGTTTTAAACAGTTTCTTTTATAGGGTTTGGTGTTTTTAACGGTTTTTAACTGTTATAAATAACGTTTTTTAACTGCCAAATAACGGTTCTAATTTTAGAGAAGTAGTCCTGTACCTGTGCAATGTCACAACGGCTATTTGAAGAAAAGCAGAGGAAAAAGATGTCTTTGAAACCGTTATAACAGTTTTTTTTAACGGTTTTATTTTTTTAAAGATTAGCCGAAAACCATCCTCAGGCCACAACAGACGTACCTGCCAAATTTCATTACAATCGGTTGAGCCGTTTTTGAGTCTATAGCGTACACACACACACACACACACACACACACACACACACACACACACACACAGAGAGAATTTGGCATTTATATATTAGATTGCCACCAAGATGGGCAGTCAGCGCTCATATTGCCAGATGATGAAGAAGTTGGAAGCACGCTTCGGGGCCAGAGAGCTGATTGAAACAGCAAAACTAAAGTTCCCGTAAGCCAGCCCAAACCAGGGGAGTCCTATGAAGACTGGGCAGACAGGGTCACAGTGCTTGCCTAACTAAAGTTCCCGTAAGCCAGCCCAAACCAGGGGAGTCCTATGAAGACTGGGCAGACAGGGTCACAGTGCTTGCCTAACTAAAGTTCCCGTAAGCCAGCCCAAACCAGGGGAGTCCTATGAAGACTGGGCAGACAGGGTCACAGTGCTTGCCGATTCAGCCTTCAGACACATGCCTAAAAGATACGTATAGGGCGAGGCGATCAGCAAATTTTGCACTGGTAGTCTGGACAAGGAGGCAGGTAAATATGCCTATCTGGAGAGACCCAGAACCATGGAAGAGGCTATCCATAAAGTAAAGTGGTACCAGCACGTCTCCCTGGTCATGGATGAGGCACAGAGGAAAAATCAGGATCAACAAGTCAGAACAACTTGTTCCAAGCAGGATCTGGATAGCTATGTCAAACAGACCGTGGAAAAGTTGACTGCTCATCTGCAGCTTATAGCCAAAGAAAGTGGAAAGCAAGCTCCTGACAGCCCAGATTCCAATATCAAGTGCTTTTACTGCAAGCAGGTTGGGCACAGGAAAAAAGACTGCAGGCCGTACCAGAAGTGGCTGCAGAACCAGTCTAGCAAAGGAGATGGAAGGAAGGAGAATGATCCCAGCTCTCCAGTCAAGGCTCCAGTTCCTTCACACTCTGGTAATGCTGTAAGGATCTTATCCCATGGCAGAATTTCCAAGGTGCATCCCTCGTTACGGTCTAAGGCAGCGGGAGCTACTGGCAATACTCCACAACATGTGCCTAGTGCTTCACTGCTGAAAGGACCCAACCAGCCTCTGGCAGTTAGCACTCCATGCAAGGATTAGAAGGAATCACCTCAAGCAGGGTCTAAGGTTGTTCGCATCACTAGAATCAGAGCCAGTTCTAGGACGAAAGTGAACAAGACCATGCGGGAGAACAGGTCAAGATGCCAGAGTCAGGATTTTGATATGGCTAGCAAATCAAGTTGCTCAGGAGGACCACCTGGAAACGTATCAGCCAGGGATACTCAGGACAGTGGGAGTATTGGGCAGTCTAGTCAGCATCAGGAGGGTCCTAAGACAGGCCTTATAGGATCTAGTGAAAGGGGCAGGGAATCCTCTGACAAAGGGCCAGGAACAAGGATAAAGCATACAGGCTCAAGCCCTACTGCTGGGATCCAGGATGCCAGAACTTCTCCCAAGCAGATGTCTCTACCTTGCCACAGATCTGGGACGGCAAAGGCCAGATCCACATGCCAGGGAACCCAAAAGAGGGGCAAGAAGTGTTTGATTCTTGGGTGTGGGGAGGCTAACAGGTATCCGAAAGTTCATGCCTTCGTTCACCATCTGCCCGGCATATTTGATGAAAGGCTGCCACCTTCATCTGAGGTTGTTTTGCAGAGTCGACCACATGCACTAAAACAGGCAATGGTATGGCTGTTGAGACCATGTGGAAACTGGGATAAGCTGGTGGAATTCATCAACAGGCAGCACTGCACCAGACTGGGCAAAGCTTGGGCAATACAGTCTTCACCAACTGCCAGAAGGAGGCCATGAAGGCTTTTAGCCAGCATGTGGGAGGGCCGGTTCCAGAAACATTTCATCTGAAGTCTGTGCCAGCTCTCATTCACTGGAAGGCACTGTTGGTGTTGATGGCCTGTATGAGCCCAGAGAAGCAGAAATGCTGGCAGAAGAAATACCCAGCACCAGTGGACATGGAATCCCCTGAGCCTTCTGCTTGCCATCTGGGTGCCTGAGAATGACACTGTGACAGTGTGCTCCGGGGGGGCGTAGAGAGCATTGTGGCAGGCCATAGATGGGTTTGTGCTATCAGGTGGCTGGAGGTGATTGGTCCAGTTCCCCTGAATGCAGCATCTTCTGTCCACCCTGAGTGGCTCACACATCTAGGATGGGCAGAAGGAAGCGATGGCCACTTTTTGCCAGTATATCAGGGAGCTGGTTCCGGGTAGCTTCCAGTTGTGCCAGGCTGAGACGGCAGCCGTCCTGGTTCATTGGAAGTTGGTATTGTTGCTGGTGGCGTGGATGGACCCGCAGTAACGGAAGTACTGGCAGGAAAACTATCCAGCGCCAGAAGCCTTGGAGCCCGCAAACAGTGCCTCCCATTGAATCAGTTTTTATGGGCCTTTTGACTCCCAGTGCTTTCTTCTTCTTCAGCTGCATAGAGAGTGTGCAGGAGAAAAACGTGTTCCATACTGTGGCTGTCACGAAGCAACAAGTAGACTCCAAAGCAAAAATGTGGCTGAAGTCGGTTGCTGGAGTGTTGCATCCAAGGCCACTCAGGCAAGACCAAACCAGCTGTTGTGGATCACCTTGATATTTGTTGGCTGACAAACCCAAACTTGGAGTGTCGCACTGAGCACGGCTCCCATAATGGTGAAACACCTCAGGTTGAGGATTGGAAGTTTGTTTCCTCATTCCCAAGGATGGCAGGCGTGATGGAGGCTGAGGTGAATAGGAAGTCCAATTGCCCCTTGTCCCTAAGGGCGCCTGGCATGATGGAATTTGAGATGGATAGGAGCTACATTCCGTAAGGTCATCCGCGGGATCAGCCCTAGCTTCCATCCTCTTTCATCATCTGAGTGGTTTCCCTGAGTGGTCGAGCCTGTCGCCGGTGCACTACAAGGGGCTTTCCTAGTTTATAGGACATTTGGTTTTTTATCAGATGGCCTAGGAAGTAGACACCAAAGGCCAAGTGTCCTCCCAGGGCTGTGCCTCAAGGGTTAAGCACAAGGAACTTGAGCATTTGTGATGTGAGGAGATGAATCTGACTTTAGATGGTAGAAAGATATCCAAGACAAGTAAACTGGAGGTCAGTTGGAGCATCTGTGTCTGCATTTATTATTGACAGACCTGAACTCTCAAGCGAGGTGAAGAGCTCCCTTCTTCACTGCAACCCCTGGATGAAAAACTTTCATCATAAAGTCGGGGGGAGTGTAGTGACGCACGGTTTCTGTGCACATAGGCGAGCTGACCGGAAGTGCACCTTGCGTGAGAAGTGTTCACTGCCAGTCAGGTAAACAAGCAGACGAACTCCGGTAGTACGACACTTGGGCTTGAAGAGAGCGGACCGGATCACTTTTAGTTAGTTAAGGAGCTTCGTCGTGCTGACAGTAACACTAGTGACAGACCAGTGCTAGGGCCTCCAGTTAATAGGAGACAGTTTAGCCCTGGCACTGCGACAGAACAGCCGTAGATGGTAACAATGGCAAGGACGGCTTTGACAGTACCACTGCTAGGCCCGGAGATTGACACTGACAGTGACTGTGACAGACTCGACTTAGTAGTTGGTGACATTGAAGGGCTTGGGAAAGAATCCTGACAAAACCCCCAGGCCAGTGTCTGGACTGACCAGGTAAGGTAGAGTGCGTGTGAGTGAATGTGCAAGTGCTTAAGTATATAAACGAACTTCTCCAAAGTGTAGGGAAAACACTTTAAGTCAAAGACATCCCTGACTCAAGCAACAACCGACCAACCATCACAGAAATTTGCTTGGCAGGTGAGAGGTCAGCCGGACGGGGGTCGATAGTTGGGGCGCAACAGATCAGTGGCCTCTGGAGGCTATATCCTGCAACAACAGAGGCGAGAAATCAGCTAATGATCTAGGGTATGAGGGTAAGCGGACCATTTTACAACTTGCAAATAGTAACCCTTTTATTCTGAAGAGTGACTCTGGGGAGGAGAAGCCAGCAACCAAAGTGTGGGTCAACAACGTACCCATATCAGTGGCCGACTCAGATATCGAACATTCTCTGGCAAAGGTATGGTGTGAGTTGCGTTCCTCAATCAAAACAGAGAGAGCAAGAGATACAGACGGAAAACTTACCCGTTTTTTGACGGGGCGGGGGTTCGTTTTCATCACCATCCCTGATGTGTCTTTGGAAAAGTTCCTGAAAGTAAGTCTGTTCTGGGCTAAAACATATCAAGGAACAAAAGTTGGCTCTAAAAAACCGTCATTCGCTCCAGTTGCCTGGGACAGAACCACCATGCTTCAATGTGCAACAAAGAGGTTGTTTGCCGTGAGTGCAATCCGGCCATAAATGCGGGAATCCTCTGTGCCAGTTTTCTGTTTCAGGGACTCCAGCTGAGGACAGAGAAGACACACCCGGCGTGGGTGACACCGCGCCGATGGACAGCGACCAGCCTGACGACTGCCACAGGCGGGAGGACCCTGCACCCAGAGGCAGGCCCAGCGAGCGTCAGGCCACGCTCTCTGCCTCCCTGCAGCTGGAGAGCCTGTCTCGGCGCAGGTCAGAGACACCTAAACGCCAGAGATCCAAGGAAGGGTCCAGCCCTAAAGAGGTGGAAGGGAGGAGTAAACACGAGAGAATGTAAATATCTGTGTTCAAGACCACCCATTTTTATTTTGCACGCAAACCCCTCTTTAAAAAAATTCTTCATTTTCTTGCCACTTTTTACAAAAACCCACACCTTTTTTTGTGAAAAAATTAATACTCAAAAAACCCAAAAATTGAAGGAATTATTACCTTAAAGTGGGGCTTGCGTGCACAAAAATAAAAATGGGCGATCTTGAACAGAGATATTTACATTCTCTCCCCAGCATTGTTAATCTAAGTTTTAACAGTATGTTTATCTATTTCCAGCACTATTAATAAATCAGAACAAACAACCAGTTTTCCGTCTTGGTTAGTTATTTTTACACACAATGTATTTAACCACCCACCAATTAATTCTTTAAATTGTCTGTTTTCATCAAATGTGTTTAAGTGATAATCGCAATAACCACCTACCTTAGTTGATGGTAGTGCTCTTAGAACTGTAGATGGATGGCCATCAAATAAATTACTGTCTGTTTTTAACTCTTGTAAATGGACATACAGCATTGGGTTCATGAGAAAATCAGATGGTTCATTACCTTCAAATTGATAGGTGTCATCCATTGTACTAATATGATAAGCTCTGTCACTACTGTGGAAGCCCAAGATTCGAGCAAGGCCTCTAGGAAAAGTGTACTCTCTTCTTTCTTCTAGTGGAAAATTCATAGTAATTCTGAGGTTTGCTTCGTTAATTTTTAGCAATATGCCTAATTCGTTAAATACTTCTTTTAAAGAACAAAAGCTGTAATAACCTTCTGGTATTTTTACATGAGTTATTTGATCGCCTTGTTCGTTACTAATATTAATCCAATTATTTTGAGCCTTTTCAGATATGTTAAACCACATAACTTTAAACCCAAGTTCTCTAAGAGCAACCCTATACTGACCGCGTCTATTGTCAAGTGGATACTTTAAAAACACACGCTCGTTTTGCTTGTGCATCCTTTTTAAAATTAATTAAAAATGGAACCTTTTAAATATAACGAAAGTGCCACTTACAATGTAGGGGCGTTTTATGACCCCAAATCTTTGGACTTCAGTTTACTAACCATTGCAGTAGATGAAACATATGGCTTCCAAGTCAGACTTGTAAACCCACTACAAAAATATTTAAATCCTCCAATAAAGAGTGATAGAGTGCCATTACTATGGTCAACCCGCCCTATGGTTTTTTGCCAAAATCAGTTAAATTTTGCAATTTACTGCTCAACTACTGGCTGCGGTGTTTCATATACAAACCATTTAAACCACCCCAATCTCTTAGTAAGGTCAGTATATAACTTTCATGTTTATTACCAGTATAGACGCATACTAACTGAACTACAAGTACGCCTCCCCAACGACATGTTTAATGCATTTAACAACTCAATGGACAAGAATGCATATGAAAGAATCTGCAACGAATTTAACATTAACCCTTCAAATGACTTTAGACAAAAGTTAGACCGCAATCACGGGTTGGGCACATTGTATTTGTGGGGCGTACGTAGAGAATATAATTTTGACTACTGGCCTGGCCACACCTCTTTTCAACCAAACAAACCAGTTAGATTGGGGTCAATAGAACAAAAACACCCTAATGCTTGGGCAACATTTATCTTAGTAGAAAGAAACTCGTGGAGAGCGTGGCAGCAGAGAGTCCTCAGAAGAGAAGCCCCCTTCAAGCAAGTGTTTCGGCCCTTATCTCCTGACACTCTAGGGGGGTTGGGCCACACCCGGTTCATGACTCCGGATGTCCCTCTGCTGCCCCTTTTTTTTCCCATCTTGGGACGAGCCATGGCTGGGATTCGAACCCATGACCCTCTGGACATGCTCATTTTCCACTTAATGACTCGCGCTTTAACCACTGAGCCACAGGGACACCTGATATTTGTAGGGAAATTAAGCCTTATGAAGTTCACTTTTGTTCCTCCTTGACCAGATCCAGCTTGAACACCTCTCTGCCGCTTCTGCCATTGCTTTCAGGGCTCTGGTTTTTTCCTTCCCTGCAACTGAGAGCTGTTTCATGAGGCTGTATGCAGACGTTCCTACAAACCCCCTAGCTCCAATTTCTGCAGTGAGGACTTTGACCTGATAGCCTTCTCTCCTCAGGCTGTTTGCCAGATCAGCATACTTTTCAGTCTTGTAGATTTGAGCTGCCTCCATTCTGTTCTCATATGGCACGGTGAGCTCGATCATGATCAGCTGCTCGGTTGACTTAGAGTGGACTACTATGTCTGGTCTCATGCCACTCTTGCTGATGATCTCTGGGTGACTCTTCCATTCTGGGAGGTCTGCAGTGCACTCCCAGTCATCTGCCCCGTCCAGCAGACTCTGCCTGCATGTTTCGAGTGGCACTGTTGTTCTTGGCCATGATTTGCTGCCTCCTGCCGTGAAGAATGTTGCGGGTGCTTTTGGAGTCCTGATTTTCCCTTTTGTGGTGTTGGTACTAGCCCAGACTACTTGTACAATTTCTTTGAGCGCTTGGTTGTGCCTCCATGTGTACCTTCCTTGAGCCAGTGCTACTTTACATGAGCTTAGGACATGCTCCACTGTTTGTTTTTCATGGCAGAGGGGGCATGCAGGATCGTCTGTTTTCCCCCACTTCACCAGGTTTGCATTTGAGGGCAGAAGGTCATATGCAGATCTGAGAATGAAGCTGATCCTGAGAGGGGCCATGTGCCAAATGTCATTCCAAGTGAGACTTCTTTGGAGTGCATTCTCCCACGTTGTCCATTGCCCTTGCTGGCTCTGCTGGACTGCTTTTTGGAGTCTTTTTTGGTCTTCTTCTTTTCTCATCTCCTGAATCATCATGTCTCTTTTGGCTTTTCCTTTGGCCTTTGACCACCATTCAGTTTTGGTCACCCCCAGTCCTGTCTGTTGGTCTGTGTGTGTCCTGTTATTTCTCTGATCTTGAGACTTTCTTTTGCAGAATCCATCGCCTCTTGAACTTTCCATTTTCTGCCTGTCTTCAGCTGGGGCTTAATTGCTTCTACCACCTTGTCTCCTGAGTCCTCCAGCATGCTTTGAAGTCTGATCTTCCCTGCTTTGTATTCCTCCAGGATGGATTTCAGGGGTAGTTTCAGCTTTGCTTGGCGACAGTACAGCGCTATGTCAGTCAGACAGGGTGGGACACCAAGCCATTTCCTTGTGAACTTGTTGATTTTGGCTTCCATTGCCTCCACTATGCTGGTGCAGATGTCGTATATCATCAGAGGCCATAGCAGCTTTGGTATCAGCATGAACTGCAGACACCAGACCTTGTATTTGCCAGGGAACCCACACTGGTCAATGGTCTCCAAGCCTTCCTCCGCCATCTGCTTGGTTTCTTTTGCTCTTTGTGTGTCTTTCAGCGTATCATCATACCATCTTCCAAGGCTCTTGACTGGTTCTTCTGTGACTGTTGGAATGGCCTGGTTGGCAACACTGAAGACCACAGATCCGGCCACTTTTCCTTTCCTCAGTGAGAGACTCCGTGATTTCTTTGGCTTGAACTTCATTCTGGATGAGGCAACTATGTCGTCCAGCCTCTCCAGCACATGACGTGTCTCGTCTTCTCTGGATGAAATCACTGTAGTGTCATCCATGAAGGCCTTGAGAGGAGGCATCTTGTATCCATCGCCAAGGTCTGTTTGTCTCGCGTTGTTTGTTGCTGCTTTCAAGATGAGTTCCATTGCCAGCACGAACAGTATTGGGGAAATTGCACAGCCCATTGCAATACCCACTTCCAAGTTGATCCAGTCTGTTGTGTACTCCTTGGTAGAGAACCGCATTGAGAAGCCATTGAAGTACTTTTATCTTAGATGAAAGTAAAGGCCTAACAATGCCAGGAGTGCAAAGACTCAATGATTCCATACGGACGTACGTTTGGTGTTTATTAGGAGCGCAAGCACAGACCAAGTCTAGCGTAGTGGATGAATCTACGGGTTTTGACGCAAGAAAACAATTTCTGGCCAATTTAGAAGATGCTATTAACTCTGCTATTGATTTGCTTTCCAGCATACAAAGGTACCAAAACGTTCTTTCACATGCTAGGTCAAAGGTTGATTTTGTTGTGGGCCATGGATTATACATGCTGCCCTCTGACCTTAGACTACAAATTGGCATGATACAGAATTATAATAATGAAATCCTCATAGCTGGAGACGACCAAAATTTAGGGCATAATCAGGGTTTAAACACAGGGCCTGCACCATCCATTTAAAACAAATCTAGCTCTGAACAACCAGCACCTGCAGAAAGCGACCCACCACCAGTTATAAGCAACCCACAGTCAGGAAGCAGCCCACAAACACCTGTTAATATACCTCACCCCGACAGACATACTAGTGAAAAGACAGCACTTGTTGTGTTTTTAACTTTTACTGGACTGGCTATACTTTATTTCACTAAAAATTAAACCAGCAGCCAGCACCCCCAACGTCCACAGATGGTCAACCATATAACCAGCCACTTTGCCTATAGTAGACAAAACCCAATTAACAACACTGCCTATTATGCCAGGCAGAGCATCAAGCGCTTTGACAGCTAACTTCTTTAATAAGTTTGACAGGTGGTGTAATTGTTTTCTAATCCAACTTTTACCAGGCTGAGGCGTTGGAGGCACTACTGGCCCTGTTGGCGCACCACCAGTTAAAGCATAAACGAGTGTAGAGATAGCAAACCCAATGGCTGTTATTATACTAAGTATTGTAATCCCCTGTTCTCTGAACAGAGTCCTTATTCTTTCTGCTAGCGTAGTGTTTTCATAAAGTATTCTGTTTATAGTTTCTCTGATTCTGCTTGTTTGGGATGCTAGCTGTGCTCTGTTAGTAGACAGCGCTTCTAACCTGGTTGACCTTTCTAGCATTAAATCCTGTATTTTCTGCTGTATTCTAGCCTTTTCCTCTTGCCCTAAATTGTTATCATCTGCATCAGCCAGTTTATTTTTTTCTTCTTCTATTTGTCTATCTAGCTCACCAAGTTTTGCCACATTGCTTGCTAGTTCACCCCTTATTGTCCGTAGAGCAGCATTAAGACCCATAATTTCACGCATAGGCAATGGAGAATCACCAATTGTTTTTAACTGTGTCTCCTCATTAAAACTTGTTTCAAGTTCTGTTATTGCTTCTATTGTGTAGATTGAGGACGGGTCATGCCTATTTTACTCATTCGTTTTTACTGAAGGGAGAAGACCCGCCTTTCTGTGTTGCCTGTGATAGTCAGATATCTGTCCAACATATTCTTTTAGACTGCTGGGATTTATACGACATTAGAAGGAAACATTACACTGCAGATAATATGAAGATTCGTTTCCGTGATGTTCCACCTGACAGTATTTTTAACTTCCTAAAAGAAGTGAATTTATTTCATCGTGTGTGAATTTGGTGTTGTTAGTTTTTCTATACCCAGTATTGATTTTTGCAGATTACAGTTAGTGATTTCAACGTGTTGGTTTTTAATCCTAGGGTTAGTTCTTTTAATCTTTTTTTAATGGGTTGGGTAAGGTTTTGCTTTTAATCCTTTTTTAACATATATACGTGGTAGTTTGAAACGTGGTGACAGTCCTGAGATAACCTCTGCTGTTGACGGGACTATAATTTTAATCTTAATCTTAATCTGTTATTGCTTCGTCTGTTCTTTGACCTAACTCTTCAATAGAGAACATTTCCATTTCAGATTGTGTTGGCAACTCTTGCTCCATGTTCTGTAAAAGACTAACAGCCTCGGACCTCAGACGTGAAATGTTTAATCGGCTTTGGTCAGCAACAGGGATCCTCTGTCTAATTGTGCCTATTTTTAAAAACTTGTTTGGGTCTGGCTTTGCAGTAACTCTTAAAATTTCCATTACTAGTCCTTATATACAGATGATTACTTTTATTCCATCTTAAAATCAAAGGACTGTGGCCTTCTGGTGGCTCTTGTCCTATGCTTATATAGAATGAGTTAATTTTATTTGTTAATAGTTCTGCACGAGATGCACGAACTCCTGGGGGTGTTTCTACTCCTTCTACTCCTTCTTCCAATGAAGAGATTGAAGAACCTGCTGCTCCTTCAAGTTCTTCTTCTAATGAAGGACTTGGTTCTCTTTCTTCTTCATCTTCTTCAATAGGATCAATCGCGTCAAAATCTTCATCCATATTTATATATATAGTATTTTTTGTTTTATAAAAAATGAACTCATACGGCTGCGATCTTGATCCATACAGAAAAGCGAAAGAACCCATGGGCGTAAAAGGTACCCTTCGCTGCACACACAGCCCAACCCATAGAGATCATGACTATGTACTCCACGGCCATACCCTATCAACGGTTTCATCAACCAAGTATCTCGGCGTCATGCTCCACAGCAAATTGGACTGGGAGGAATACGTCAATGCAATCTGCAGTAAGGCAAACAGTGCCTTAGGCTTCTTGAGGCGCAACCTGAGGATTAGTTCCACCAGTGTAAAAGAGAAGGCTTATGAGTCCTTTGTGAGGCCACTTCTGGAATACGCTTCCTCGGTTTGGGACCCATACGAGTCAAAATTAATTCAACAAATCGAAAAGGTCCAACGGCGTGCAGCCCGTTTCATCTTCAACCGTTACCACAACACGTCAAGTGTAACTAGCATGGTGGAGTCATTGAAATGGGACACACTGGAACAACGCAGAAAAACTTCGCGTCTGGCAGCCTTTTATAAGATGATCAACAACAACATCTGCTGCGACGACCTCACGTCCCAACTTGTCCCAATCACAAGATCCCGACGGACAGGAAATAACAAGCAGTTCAAGCGCCTGTCCCCTAGAACAAACTACTGGGGTGAATCCTTCCTCCCAAAAACAATCAAGGACTGGAATGCCCTTCCCCAGACTGCCGTCGATGCCGCGACCCTGGACACATTTGTATCTAGGGTATCTCAGCTTCGCTAATCTCCTGTCGCCCACTGTGTGTGTGAATGTGAGGGGTGGGGGTGGGGGTATGAAAGCTGTTTTGTAATGTCTGTGGATTTGTCTCATCCAGCTTCTAAACCTAGGTACTCTCCGGAGAGACGCTGCGAGTGAAATGTATGTATGTAGGACGGGACATCTTCAGTGTTCTTTCCTGCTGGTCACCCTCTCCGGTAGGGGGATTAGGTGTTGTTGTTGTTGTTGTTTTCTTTTTTTTTTTTTTTTTTAAGGCGCAGACCCCTCTGAAGTGTCGCGGATAATATGGTCTCAGAATACTCAGCTTACTGATTGTGGAGACCTGTCCGACGGTGGTAAAGAGGATCCATTAAAAAGAAAAGGTATAAGGCAGAGGACTGTGCTTGTTATTAAAAAAAAAAATCAACAGTTGAGCCCAATCAAGTGTTAACAGTCAGATTTCCTGATCTTGGCGCTGACGATGTTATAATGCCAGGCACCGCTAAACTATCATTCAATATAGATATTAATTCAGCAGATCCTAATGCTACTGTTGTTGCCAACTTGGGTAGGGCCATCATTAAATCTATGCTAATCAAACTGGAGGGCAGAGAAGTCTTCTCACTAAATAACGCAGACATTTTTACTCTCTATTCTGACCTATGGTTGCCCAGAGCAGAAAGAAAAGACAAAGTTTATCAGGGAATACAGGGCCCAAATGGTCTTAAGCACAGGCTTAATGCTGAGGATGCAGAGGATGATAATAAAGACCAGGCAGTAGCACTAGCATTTGGCAACAGATTTTGCGTCCCTCTAGATTTTGAACTGTTGAAGACGCATCAACCATATTACCAAGGTGCACTAAAAGATAAACTTACTTATGAACTGACATTTAATACTAGCGATTCTGTTGTTCTGTCTGAAGATCCTGAAGCTAAATACACAGTCAGTGACATCTCTCTTGAGTTTGATGTTGTTACTAACCCTGAACTGGCTAGAACAGTCTTAAACCAATATAAAAGTAGGACAGTTATTTATTTTGAAAGAGTTGTGCACCACATTACACAGATTAAAAACAAGCAAGATACTGTCTGGAACATAGCTCTAAGTTATTCTCTCAGGTCGTTAAAGGGAATTTTGTTGCTGTTTACTGAAGTTACAACTCCTTTTCACAGAGAAACCGAGGTGTTTTATAATCCAAAAATTGAGCAGTTGTCTTGCACAGTAGATGGCAAGCCTGTTCAGTTGTATTCAGGTGGACTTTTACCTCACCAACACTTTGATGAAATAAGAAAGTTGTTCGCTGGAGGCAGACAAACAAATCCTACGGTCGATCTTGTATGTAAAAAGCTTCACCTTCATGATGTAAGACTCGAAGATTACTTAACAAGAAAATATGGACTGTGGCTGGATTTTAGATCAACATATGACAACAGATTATATGGAAGTGGAAGAAGGGTGGGGGCAGATGGCATAAACATACAGATTAACAAGAAAGCAGATGGAAACGGTCCGTTACAAATGCACGTTTTTGTGGTTTGTGACGCTCAGTTAAACATTGAAGAAAACAGGCTAAAAGAAATAATCTATGAAAAACAGATGGATAGTTTGAACTTTCTGCCCAAAGATCCACACTGTTCGCTTAATTGCGGGATTACTGGATGTGGGAAAACTGTCTTCATACTTGATTTGTTACAAACAATCTACAGGTTTCATTACGAGTACATTGTTATATTCTGCACAACCATTAAGCATAGCAAGTCTTACAAAGAAAGGCAGTTTGTTTGGACAGACGAGAATATATTTCTAGTTGATCCTAGCGATAAGCTAAGCGATTGTTTAGAACATTACTATAGGCTATTTGAGGGAACTGAAACACTGTTTATTATTGATGACTGCTCAGCTGAACGAGACATTGTTAAAAAAAGAAAAACTCTGTCAAAGCTAGCCTTTAGTAGCCGCCACGCATTAGTTTCTGTGTGGCTCTTAACTCAAAAATACAATGCTGTCTTAACAGACTTTCGGTCGCAGTTAAAATCGGTTGTATTATTTTACACTAAGGACAAAGATAGTTTTGGAGACTGTTTGAGTGAAAATTATATAATAAGGGACAAGAATGAACTAATGAAAATAAAAGAGCAGTTAGAAAAATCTAAGCACGCTAAACTATGCTTACGGACTGACCCGCCAGTTCAATATGTTTGTTTATTATAAATTGTTTATTATAGATTATTTATTATAAATTGTTTATTATAATTTTCATATTAAAACGTCTCGCGGCCCAGAATCAAAAGTACAGCTACTCCCAAATGCGTTTCACTAGAGCTAAAAGACCTAGGAGATACGGTTGAGTTTGATCTGATAGGAGTGCCAGGAAATGTTTATGGATTTGAATACACAGATGATGGGTTTTACAAACGAACAGAAATTGAAGATAAAAAAAACGGCAGCAATATCCTAAACTGGAACAAATAAGAAATCTAACCTTAAACGATCATGGTAAGTACGAATACAAACTTTATAGACAAGACAATAACTGGGAGTTGCGTCCTGAAATTGACTGGGATTTAAAATTTGACTTACTAAGCCCTAATGTATACTTTGATAAGAAAAAGAATTTTAGAAAAGCTTTGAATGCAGGAGCCCTTCTTGTTAGCCTTGTCCCAGGATTACAACAGAAAAAGCAGATAGAAATAAAGCCATACGGAAGAAGAGAATATATGCTGAGCAGAAAGAGGCCCTTAGCTGAAGTGGGGGACGACACAGTGACCCTAGAGTTTCTTCCAAAAGGTCAACTACCTAACAAATCTACGATGTTTTGTGTTATATTAATCACTCCAAGTGAGTCTGTTCGTAGTTTGCCAGAACATGTGTTAGCAAGGGGAGTAACAATAAAGTCTGAAAACGTGGATGGACCTCTCAGGCTTGTTATTGCTATTACTAAAAACGTGGATGAAATAAACACTTTCTTATCATCTAACAAAGTCACTGTAAATGTTGACATAACTAAACTAGCAGTACTTGATTTTATTTTCATTAAGTTTGTTGGTTTTATTGGGTTTTACTCTGTTGATGAAGTGCTGTCAGAAGAGTCAATAAGAAACATTTTACAAAATTAATTTTGATTAAAAAATGGATGATCAGGCCCAAAAGTTTAGGTTAAAGCACATGACTGAACTTCAAAAGGAAATCTTAAGCGACTTAAATAAGTATAGGGTTACTAGAAAGAAATATGCTAAAGCTTTAAATGCTCTTTCTTATGTAGTTGCTGGCTCATCAGTTGTAGCCAGCTTAAGCACTGGGTCTGGTGTTGCTCTTTTAGGTACTGGAGTTGGAGCACCAATGTCTATAGCTTTTGGGAGTGTTGGGTTGGGTTTAGGTGCTGTGTCCACAATTGTGAGTGCTGTTTTTAAAAAAATTAACGCCCAGATTACAAAAGCACACCGCCATTGTAGCCCTAGCAACAGCAAAACTTTACTCATTAAACCTAATCGTAAGCAAATCATTACAGGATGAAAACATTACAGACGAAGAATTTCAATGAGCCATGGCTGATGGAGATAATTACAAACGCCAAAAAATTGACCTCCAAAAGAAATGGAGAAAGACTTTTACTTCACAACAGGTAGATACAGAGACGATCAAACAAAACATTGCAAAACAAACAAGCAATCAGTTAAATCCAAAATAAGTTTTTTTTTAAAATCGTAAGTTAAACAAAAAAATAGGTTATAAATTAAAAGAAAAAATATAAACATTTATACTTTTTTTTTTTTAACTAACAGGCACTGTGTTTGGTGGGACAACTTGCAGCTCTTCACGAACAAATGATCTTTCAGGGGCGGGCTTTTTGGAAGAGAGAGTCTCTCTTAAATAATACACAGGAGGGGTTGTTTTCATAATTCTTTCAACTTCATATACGTCTACGCTCCATATAGGGTCTGTGGCTCTAATTCTAACATCACCCTCTGCCTCTCCAGGAGCATACAAGTATCTTACTTTTAGTCCAAACGGCAAGAGATTTTGATTGTCTTGTGCGTCTTCAGGAACGTTAATTTTTTTTTAATTTGATCGCGTCCACCGGTTTAAGACCCGTTGCTTTAAATTCTTCATTGTTCATTGCACATAAAGACTGCTGGCAATCTCCTAACCGTTGGACTTGAGAGTCCTGCAGATGGGAAGAGTGTATAGGTGGAAGAGGAGACAGGTGGTGGGTCTGTTTCTTTTGGAGGCTGGGCTTCCAAAGCAGGTATTCTAGACACAGCTGCGGTGCGATTGAGAGCATCTTTTAAGGACGGTGCTGGGGTATTCACAGTTGACTAAAAACTCAAATATTTTGGCTGCGTACAGTGTGAAATCTTCGTCATCAGAACAAAGTTTGCGCACGTGCATGAATTCAGAGTATGGGATGCTGTGTTTTGTGGATGGATGGTGGGAAGATGTGTGGTCCAAGTATGAATGTACCTCAATGGGTTTGTACAAAAATGAGGTTTCGAGCAGTTCATCTTTGATGAGGGAGTTGGATAGTTGACTTTAAGCAAGATTACACAAAATCTAAAATTTGAATGAAACTTGGTGGAAAGGCAGAATGCAGCCCGAGGACTGAGTCGTTAAAAGTTGGGAAAGATGTGGGCAGATTTATGATCATTCTTTCACCTTTTTTAACCTTCGCCGTAAGTCATGAGTGTTACCTGACCCACAATCATGATTTTTACTTGACCCACAATCATGATTTTTACTTGTTAACTTAGTCATCTTTTTCAGACAATCTCCCCAACATTTAATGATTTCGTCAATGAAGCATGGCTCCACAACTGCGTTAAAAACGTTTGCTTTTGTAAAACAAAACAAAAGGAAACAAAACAAAAGACAACAAGGCTTTATTCCTAAAAAGGAGAAGAAAAAAACACGGGTCCCTGTAGACCCATCACACATATCATGCAAAAATTGAGGCAAAGAAGACCGAATGGTAACAGTGCAAGTTACTGCAATTTTTAAAAAAATTTCTATAGAAACAATACGTGGAACTCAAATTAAAAGAATTCAGGCTCATAAGACGTGTTAGGGTCTACAAATGTGTTAGGGTCGTTGTTGTTGTTGTTGTTGTTGTTGTTGTTGTTTTTAGACCGAGATTACAATTTGGAACCAATGACAAAGTAGCAATCATAAAGGAAAGGGGTGGGGTGGGATGGAGGTTAACAATAACAGTTTGAGAGAAAAACATGTAACTACCTAAATTCATTTGGGTAAGAGAGTTTTGAGATATCTAGGATACTTGTTTTTAGATGTACAAAGAGATGTGACTATGTATGATGGGTTTGATCGGGTGAAGTTGAGGAGTCTGGTGGGCCTTTTATATTAGTCTGTGCTTTGCCGGAGTGCCCTCATAGGCTTGTTCGTTATTGTTGGTGTTGTTGATGTCGCTGTTTTTCTTGTTTTTTTTAAATTTCTTTTCTTTCTGTTTTCTTTCTTTTTTTTCCTTTATTCTTTCTTCTCCTCCCCCCCCCCTCCCCCTACCTCCCCAACTCTTCCGCCGTGCAATCTCAGTGGCGTTACAACATCATCCATTCCTTATCCCTGTGCACAGCCACATCCAGCCTGTCCCGCCACAGCCCACACTATACACCAGCACTGTACGCTGTTTGTTCTCTTACGCGAAAAGTACTCGGGTACTTTATGCTTACAGAAACTGTACTCGGACATTTTTGGCGTAGTCTACGCTAAAGTACGCATACTCTTTTGCCTCGCCGAATCGTACTGTCACTCTTTCAATTTCAGTCACGCAAGAAGAGCACTCTTGAATAACCTTCCCGTATGCAAAAATGCTCGGTCTTTAACTGTGTGCATGCCTACTTATACATATTTATGTTAATGTGTGTCTTTTTATGGTGGCTAAGTTGTTACATATTTATGTTAATGTGTATCTTTGTACCGTGGCTCTAGTGTACACATTTATGTTGATGTGTGTCTTTGTATTGTGGCTCTAGTGTACATATTTATGTTGGTCTTTGTATGGTAGCTATAGTGTACGTCTTTTAGTTAATGTGTGTCTTGGTATCATGGCTCTAGTGTCCATGTTTATGTTAATGTGTGTTTTTGTATCGTGGCTCTAGTGTCCATGTTTATGTTAATGTGTGTTTTTTATCGTGGCTCTAGTGTCCATGCTTATGTTAATGTGTGTTTTTGTATTGTGGCTATAGGACACATATTTACCTTGATGTGTGTCGTTCTGTTGTGGCTGTAGTGTACATACTTATGTTGATATATGCATTTGTATTTGTGTTGCAACTAATGTGCACGTGCTTATATTAATGTCTGTTTTTGTATAATTTGAGGCATTCACGTATGTCGAATCATTTGAATGACGAATGTGAAGTGGTTTGTTGCGTGCCAGAAAATGGGTACATTTCGCTAAAAACGTTTTCGGGCGTGAAGAGAGAGCACTTTCCTGCGCGAACTGAGTACTTTTCGCGTGGGAGAAATGCACTCAAGGAATCATTTCACGTAAGAGTTCGAATGGCTTGCTACACAGTCAATCCACAGGAAGCGGCCAATATCAAGTCATCATGAGGCGACCCACAACAGAAGACACTGAACTGCCACAGAGTGCCCTTAGTAGTATTCAGGAGTGCCTTTTAGATGATGAGACTAGTTCCCTATGGGAGCACACAAGAGGAAAACAGCTATGGTTGTGAGGAAAATAGTGAGCAGGGGTAAAACCGTTATCACCCGAGGGTCACAAATGTTTCGCTGGGATCACAACTGTTTGCATTGTTTTCCCTGAGGACCGCAATTGTTATTCCTATTTTCCCGTTCTTGTTTTCCTGGGCAGAACTGGCATTATAACGAGGAAAACGTCGTTCACTTGGAGATCAGCTATGATCGCTGTATAGCAAGACAGGCGCAACTTGCGTGGGCAAAAATGGGCAATATAATGGTGATCCCGAGGATAACAACCCTGTTCCCATTTTCGTTGTATTCCTTAATGATAATAAATGTTTTCCTTGCAAAAACAGGGAAAACAGCTGTGGTCCTTACAGAAAACAGGCAAAACAGTTGTGATCCTTAAGAAAAACAGTTGTAATCCTTAAGAAAAACAGTTGTGATCCTTAGGGAAAACAGTCGTCATCCTAAGAGAAAACAGTTGGGATCCTTAGGGAAAACAAGGAAAACAGCTGTGATCCTAAGGGAAAATAGTTCTGATCCTTAGGGAAAGCAGTTAAGATCGTTAGGAAAAATAGTCGTGATCCTTGTGGAAAAGTTGTGATCCTTAGGGAAAACAGTTGTAATCCTGAAGGAAAACAGTTGTGATCCTTGAGGAAAAGCAGCGAAAACAATTGTGATCCTTAGAGGGGGAAAGTTGTGATCCTTGGGGAAAACAGTTGTGATCCCAAGGTAAAAAAGTCATGACCCTTGGGAAAACAGTTGTGATCTGTAGGGAAAAGAGTTGTGATCCTTGCGGAAAAGAGTTGTGATCCTCGGGCAAAAGTTGTCATCCTTAGGGAAAACAGTTGTGATCCTTAGGGAAACAGTTGTGATCCTTAGGGAAACAGTTGTGATCCTTAGAGAAAACAGTTGTGATCCTTAGGGAAAACAGTTGTGATCTTTAGGGGAAACAGTTATGATCCTTAGGGAAACAGTTGTGATACTTAGGGAAAACAGTTGTGATCTTTAGGGGAAACAGTTGTGATCCTTTGGGAAAACAGTGGTGATCCTAGGAAAGACAGTGGTGATTCTTTGGAAAAAGTTGTGATCCTTAGGGAAAAGAGGTGTGATTCTTAGGGAAATCAGTTGCGATCCTTAGGGAAAAGAGTTGTGAAACTTACGGAAATCAGTTGTGATCCTTAGGGAAAATGATTGTAAAACTTAGGGGAAAGAGTTGTGGTCTGTAGGGAAAAGAGTTGTGATCCTCAGGGAAAAGAGTTGTGATCCTTAGGGAAAATAAGATAAAACTTAGGAAAATCAGTTGCGTTCCTCAGGGAAAAGAGTTGTGATCCTTAGGGAAAGCAGTCGCGATTCTTAGGAAAAACAGGGAAAACAGATGTGTTCGTTAGGGAAAACAGTTGTGATCTGTACGGAAGCAGGGGAAACAGTTGCGATCCTTTGGGAAAACAGTTGCGACCCTTCAGGAAAACAGAGAAACCGGTTGTGATCCTTAGGGAAAACAGTTGTGAACTTGGGTAAAACAGGAAAACAGTTGTGTTCTTTGGGGAAAACAAGGAAAACAGTTGTGATCTCTAGGGAAAACAGGGAAAACAGTTGTGTTCCTTAGGGAAAAGAGAAAGACAGTTGTGATACTTAAGGAAAACAGTTGTGATCCATAGGAAAAATAGAGAAAATGGTTGCAGTCCTTATGGAAAACAGAAAAAAAGCACTTGTGTTCCTGGAAGAAACAGGGAACAGAAAAAACCTTGCGTTCCTCGGAAAAAAAAGAAAAAAAAAACAGGAAAAACAGCTGTGAACCTTAAGGAAAACAGGGAAAACAATTGTGATCTTTATGGAAAATGGTGAAACATTTTGATCCTCAGGGAAAACAGGGAAAACAGTTTTGACCCTTAGGGAAAACATTTGTGATCCTCAGGGAAAACAGGGAAAACAGTTTTGACCCTTAGGGAAAGCATTTGTGGTCCTCAGGGAAAACAGGGAAAACAGTTTTGACCCTTAGGGGAAACATTTGTGGTCCTCAGGGATAACAAGGAAAACAGTTGTGACCCTCAGGGAAAACATTTGTGGTCCTCAGGGATAACAGGGAAAACAGTTTTGACCCTCAGGGAAAACATTTGTGGTCCTCAGGGATAACAGGGAAAACAGTTTTGACCCTTAGGGAAAACATTTGTGGTCCTCAGGGATAACAGGGAAAACAGTTTTGACCCTTAGGGAAAACATTTGTGGTCCTCAGGGATAACAAGGAAAACAGTTGTGATGCTTAGGGAAAACAGTTCTGATCCTTGAGGAAACAGGGAAAACAGTTGTGATGCTTAGGGAAAACAGTTCTGATCCTTGAGGAAACAGGGAAAACAGTTGTGATCATCAGGGAAAACAGAAAAAGGGGTGATCCTCAGAGAAAACGGGAAACATAGTGATCCTCAGGGAAAACAGGGCAAACAGTTGTGGTCCTCGGGGAATAAAGTAGTGATGCTCAGGGAAAACAGGGCAAACAGTTGTGGTCCTCGGGGAATAAAGTAGTGATGCTCAGGGAAAACAGGGGAAACAGTTGTGTTTCTCGGGGAACAATGTTGTGATTCTCAGGGAAAACAGGGCAAACAGTTGTGGTCCTCGGGGAATAAAGTAGTGATCCTCAGGGAAAACAGGGCAAACAGTTGTGGTCCTCGGGGAATAAAGTAGTGATGCTCAGGGAAAACAGGGGAAACAGTTGTGGTTCTCGGGGAACTATGTTGTGATTCTCAGGGAAAACAGGGCAAACAGTTGTGGTCCTCGGGGAATAAAGTAGTGATGCTCAGGAAAACAGGGCAAACAGTTGTGGTCCTCGGGGAATAAAGTAGTGATGCTCAGCGAAAACAGGGGAAACAGTTGTGGTTCTCGAGGAACAATGTTGTGATTCTCAGGGAAAACAGGGCAAACAGTTGTGGTCCTCGAGGAATAAAGTAGTGATGCTCAGGGGAAACAGTTGTGGTTCTCGAGGAACAATGTTGTGATTCTCAGGGAAAACAGGGCAAACAGTTGTGGTCCTCGGGGAATAAAGTAGTGATGCTCAGGGAAAACAGGGGAAACAGCTGTGGTTCTCGGGGAACAATGTTGTGATTCTCAGGGAAAACAGGGCAAACGGTTGTGGTCCTCGGGGAATAAAGTAGTGATGCTCAGGGAAAACAGGTGAAACAGTTGTGGTTCTCGGGGAACAATGTTGTGATTCTCAGGGAAAACAGGGCAAACAGTTGTGGTCCTCGGGGAATAAAGTAGTGATGCTCAGGGAAAACAGGGCAAACAGTTGTGGTCGTCGGGGAACAATGTTGTGATTCTCAGGGAAAACAGGGGAAACAGCTGTGGTTCTCGGGGAACAGTGTTGTGATTCTCAGGGAAAACAGGGCAAACAGTTGTGGTTCTCGGGGAATAAAGATGTGATCTTAAGGGGAAACAGGGAAAATAGTTGTAATCCTGAGTGAGACATTTGTGATCTTTAGGGAAAAGAGGGAAAACAGACTTGGTCCTTTGGGGAAACTGTTGCGAAACCCGACGAAAACAAGAACACACTAGTGAAACTTAGGGAAAACAGGGAAAGCTGTTGTGAAACTTAGGACAAACCAGAAAAACACTTGTGATCCTTCGGGATATTACCAATACTGTTTTCTGAAGACAAACAGGGAAAACACTTCACAGGTGTTTTCCCTGTTTTCCTTCGGAAAGCTGTGTGTGATGGTTAGGGAAAACAGATAAAACAGCTATTATCCCAAGGAAACCGGCTGTAATCCTGAGGTCTGACAACTTAATCTCATGGTCCAGAAGGATAATCGCAGTTTTCCAGGGAAAACAAGTATCATCAGCGTACGAAGCTGGTACGTATGCTCCCATAGTTCCGAGCAAAGCAGTCAGTCTGGTTTGGTTCGGTGGTAGTTGCCGGGCTGTTGTGGATGATAAGAACCTCAGCCACGGTTCTGGAGGCTCCCGTTCAGAGAGTGATGACAGAGTCTCTCAGCCCCCCAAGCGGTGCCAGAGCGTGTTATCTTGATCAAGTACACGTCGTCGGCCGTTGTCGGGGCTGTCAAAACAGTGACGTTGTCTTGATAACCCACGTTCACAGCAGATTGCCCGACTGGCGCGAAGACCTGTCAACGAGGCACGTGAAATTGTCCGGGAAGGCAGACGGACGGGGGAGGGGAGTGTAGGGGGGGGGGGGGGGGGGAGGTGGGATGAGAAAGAGAGAGAGAGAGAGTATGTATGTATGTATGTATGGAGAGAGAGAGAGAGAGAGAGAGAGAGAGAGAGAGAGAGAGAGAGAGTATGTAGTATGTAGTATGAAGAGAGAGAGAGAGAGGTTTTATACATGTAATGCGTGTGCGCATACGTATCTATGATTATGTGAGTGTGTGTGTGTGTGTGTGTGTGTGTGTGTGTGTGTGTGTGTGTGTGTGTGTGTGTGTCTGTCTGTCTATCCGTCCGTCTGTCTGTCTGTCTGTGTATCTGACTGTGTATGTCTAGAGGGGCGTTATATGAGGTATGTATGGTGTTTGTATTGTGTGTACGTGGGTGCGTGTTTGTGTGCCTGTGTGTGTGTGTGTGTGTGTGTGTGTGTGTGTGTGTGTGTGTGTGTGAGAGAGAGAGAGAGAGAGAGAGAGAGAGAGAGACAGAGACAGAGACAGTGGCAGACGCAGAGACATGGAGACAGAGACAGAGGGAGACTTTCTATATCTATGTCGATCTACCCATCAATCAATCAATCAATCAGTCAATCCATCCATCCATGCATCCATCCATCCATCCCTCTCTCTCTCTCTCTCTCTCTGTATATATATATATATATATATATATATATATATTCATGCATATATCCATCTCTCTCTCTCTCTCTCTCTCTCTCTCTCTATATATATATATATATATATATATATATATACACTACTCAAAACAATTGAAGTACCACTTAGGAAAACTGCTGTCATTCGAAAGAAAACAAAGCTGAACATAATTTAATGATTGAATATTTTATTTTTATTATTCCTCAATCCATTCAAATTTATTCAAACACCGTGACAAAAAATTATCTTTGTTTTACACTTGATTAAAGAGGCATACCCCCAAAATGAAAAGTAACAAGAGTCTATGGTAGATGTCATGATGTTAATAACGGGTATGACCACCGTTCGCGTTCAAACAAGCGTCACATCGACGTCTCATGGAGTGCACCAGGCGGCGGAGAGTGTCCTGGGGGATCGCCTGCCACTCCTGCTCCAGCAACTGAAACAGCTGGTCCACGGTGTCTGCTGGAGGGTTGTGGGCCCGCACTCGCCTCCCCAGCACGTCCCACAGATGCTCTATGGGGTTCAAATCTGGTGACCTGGCAGGCCAGTCCATTCTTGTCACCTGCTGCCCTGCTGCCCTGCTGATTCACGATGGCGGCGCGGTGGCACGGCGCGTTGTCGTCCTGGAACTGGGCGCCCTGGCCAACTGCCCTCAGGGCGGGCATCACAAGGGGGCGGATGATGGTGTCGCGGTAGGTGGCACCGGTCAGGCGGCCTTCAACACGGTGTAGGGGGGTCCTGTGACGTAGGCTGAACCCACCCCACACCATCACGGACCCACCTCCATAGCGGTCATGCTCCCTGACGGCAGCGTCAACGTAGCGTTCTCCAGGACGTCGCCAGACGCGAACCCGCCCGTCGTTGAACCTGAGGGTGAACCTTGACTCGTCTGTGAAGAGTACTGTTGCCCATTCAGCTCTTGTCCACCTTCTATGACATGCTGCCCAGGCCCGACGATGAGCTCGATGCGCTGGGGTCAGTATTGATCTCACTGCTGGGGACCTTGACCTCAAGTTGGCGTCGTGGAGCCGGTTCCGAACTGTCTGGGTACTGACGTTGACGTTGCTGGCTTGTCGTAGCTGGTCTCGGAGTACTGTGGCACTGGCTGAACGGTCTCTCAGACAAGCGATAACAATGAACCGATCCTGCTGTCTGGAGGTGCTTCTCGTCCGTCCACGTCCCTGCTGTTCTTCAACACTTCCAGTGTTAAGCCAACGGTCTCTGAGCCTCAGAATGACTGGGTGACTCACTCCAAGCCGTCGACCAATCTCCCTCAAGCCAATACCTTCTTGGTACCATGCTATCGCTCTTCCTCTGTCGGTGTTGCTTAGTCGTTGTCTCGCAGGCATGGTTAAATCTTCCTAAATTTCGCGACTTTTTATACCCGTCAAATGTGCTAACTGATTGCAATTCTGCTCAGAAAAGACCTTGCTTTCACGTGCATCACATTTTTTTTTCTTGCTGTGTCTGTGTCAAAATCTGGGAGCGACACAAGTTCGATAATTTCTCGGGATTTTTTTGCCTCAGATGCGACGCGGTAGATAACTGCTGACCGACTTTAACATAACAAAAATGCACGAGGAGTAGTATTTGAGAACCGGGTAAGCTTATCCAGCAGAATTTATTCAATTATCAATATTAATTGGTTTATCAGAGCTTTTTAAAAATTGCATACAAAAATTAGGGGTGGTACTTCAATTGTTTTGAGTAGTATATATATATAATATAAGGGAAAATCAGGACTCCAAAAGCACCTGCAACATTCTTCACGGCAGGAGGCAGCAAATCATGGCCAAGAACAACAGTGCCACTCGAAACATGCAGGCAGAGTCTGCTGGACGGGGCAGATGACTGGGAGTGCACTGCAGACCTCCCAGAATGGAAGAGTCACCCAGAGATCATCAGCAAGAGTGGCATGAGACCAGACATAGTAGTCCACTCTAAGTCAACCAAGCAGCTGATCATGATCGAGCTCACCGTGCCATATGAGAACAGAATGGAGGCAGCTCAAATCTACAAGACTGAAAAGTATGCTGATCTGGCAAACAGCCTGAGGAGAGAAGGCTATCAGGTCAAAGTCCTCACTGCAGAAATTGGAGCTAGGGGGTTTGTAGGAACGTCTGCATACAGCCTCATGAAACAGCTCTCAGTTGCAGGGAAGGAAAAAACCAGAGCCCTGAAAGCAATGGCAGAAGCGGCAGAGAGGTGTTCAAGCTGGATCTGGTCAAGGAGGAACAAAAGTGAACTTCATAAGGCTTAATTTCCCTACAAATATCAGGTGTCCCTGTGGCTCAGTGGTTAAAGCGCGAGTCATTAAGTGGAAAGTGAGCATGTCCAGAGGGTCATGGGTTCGAATCCCAGCCATGGCTCGTCCCAAGATGGGGAAAAAAAAAAAAAAAAGGGGCAGCAGAGGGACATCCGGAGTCATGAACCGGGTGTGGCCCAACCCCCCTAGAGTGTCAGGAGATAAGGGCCGAAACACTTGCTTGAAGGGGGCTTCTCTTCTGAGGACTCTCTGCTGCCACGCTCTCCACGAGTTTCTTTCTACTGATGCATGGGTAAACCATTGACTTCCGGGAATAGGCCGGAGGACGTCCGGGAAAGACCGGAGGACACTGGGAAAGACCAGAACCAAGGGCTCTGTGGGCTGGCTCCCCACTTTGCCTTCAACATGTGGCTACTAAGAATAAAAGGAAAAGATGCTCCCAGGATTCACCGAAAGGGGGAGAGAATGATGAATCCATCGGTGCTCAACCAATCATGACTGCAAATCCCAAACGGACTATGAACATGGACCAAATGGAATATCCATGTGTCTGTGGAAAGCGTTTCGCTACCACCCGTGGCATGAAGATCCACAGAACAAAGATGGGATGTGTGAGGACTTATCTGAATGAGCAGCAGCGCACTGCATCAGCAGATAAGACGTCGGAAGACCAAGGCCAGGATTTAAACCACAGTGCCAAGGACATCCACGCTGTTGGCTCGGATGAGGAATTTGCACAGGCCCTCGATGTCAGGCGCCTGAAACTCAACCTGCCACGAGCAAACGAAACTGAAGATTGGGAGAAACTGGATGCAAAAATCGTCCAAAGACTCGATGCACTGATAGGGAAAAGCACCCTGGAACACAAACTAGCCACATATGGGGACATTGTGTATGCCACATGTAGAGACGCCTATGGAGCAAAACTACCCAAAGAGAAAACACCTCCAAAGAAATCCAGACGCCAAGAAAAGATGGACAAGATCAGGGTCCAAAAGAAAAACCTCAAGATGCAAATGAAGACCGCACTGCCAGCTGAAAAACAAGGCTTGGAAAAACTGTGGAAAGACCTGAAAGAAAAACACAGCGCCCTCAGCAAAGCGGAATCTGTGAGGAAGAGGAAGAGCAAAAAGAAGAAGACACAAGAGCGCTTCTTCAGAGACCCCTTCCAGTTTGCCAGAACACTGTTTGAGCAGCCAAAATCTGGGACCCTAAGTGTGGACAAAGGAGTTCTTGAGCAGCATCTGAGGAAAACATACTCTGACCCACAGAGCAAAGCACCACTCGACATTCAAGGTCTGGTGTGGCCAACCAACCCTGAGGAACAGTTCAATGGCAAGCCTCCAACGTTGGCGGAAATCAAGAAGGTGGTCGACAAAGCCAGAGCCAAATCATCACCAGGGCCAAACGGAATACCTTACCAGCTTTACAAGAAATGTCCCAAGGTGCTGGAGTGGCTCCACAGGCTGCTGCGATCGGCTTGGAGAAACCAGAAGATCAGCGGCCAGTGGATGACGGCAGATGGTGTGTACATCCCCAAAGAGCAAAACTCAAGTGACATTAGCCAGTTCAGGCCAATATCACTACTGAACGTCGAAGGGAAAATCTTCTTCTCTGTCATGGCAGCAAGGCTGACCAAGTACCTGATGGAAAACAAGTACTTGGATGTGTCAGTCCAGAAAGGTGGCATCCCAGGCGTGGCTGGCTGTGTAGAACACGCCACAATGATCTGGGACGCAATCCAAAAAGCAAAAACAGAAAAGAGAGACCTGGACGTAGTGTGGCTTGATCTGGCAAACGCATATGGATCTGTACCCCATGAGATGATACAGTTGGCTCTTGAGATGTACCATGTGCCAAAGAACATCCGCAACATGCTCAAGAAGTACTTCAATGGCTTCTCAATGCGGTTCTCTACCAAGGAGTACACAACAGACTGGATCAACTTGGAAGTGGGTATTGCAATGGGCTGTGCAATTTCCCCAATACTGTTCGTGCTGGCAATGGAACTCATCTTGAAAGCAGCAACAAACAACGCGAGACAAACAGACCTTGGCGATGGATACAAGATGCCTCCTCTCAAGGCCTTCATGGATGACACTACA
This sequence comes from Conus canariensis, assembly GCA_033310375.1. Classification (NCBI taxonomy): domain Eukaryota; kingdom Metazoa; phylum Mollusca; class Gastropoda; order Neogastropoda; family Conidae; genus Conus; species Conus canariensis. Next base: position 13,007,615 of record CM065730.1, on the reverse strand, counting down.
GTGATTTCATCCAGAGAAGACGAGACACGTCATGTGCTGGAGAGGCTGGACGACATAGTTGCCTCATCCAGAATGAAGTTCAAGCCAAAAAAATCACGGAGTCTCTCACTGAGGAAAGGAAAAGTGGCCGGATCTGTGGTCTTCAGTGTTGCCAACCAGGCCATTCCAACAGTCACAGAAGAACCAGTCAAGAGCCTTGGAAGATGGTATGATGATACGCTGAAAGACACACAAAGAGCAAAAGAAACCAAGCAGATGGCGGAGGAAGGCTTGGAGACCATTGACCAGTGTGGGCTCCCTGGCAAATACAAGGTCTGGTGTCTGCAGTTCATGCTGATACCAAAGCTCCTATGGCCTCTGATGATATACGACATTTGCACCAGCATAGTGGAGGCAATGGAAGCCAAAATCAACAAGTTCACAAGGAAATGGCTTGGTGTCCCACCCTGTCTGACTGACATAGCGCTGTACTGTCGCAAAGCAAAGCTGAAACTACCACTGAAATCCATCCTGGAGGAATACAAAGCAGGGAAGATCAGACTTCAAAGCATGCTGGAGGACTCAGGAGACAAGGTGGTAGAAGCAATCAAGCCCCAGCTGAAGACAGGCAGAAAATGGAAAGTTCAAGAGGCGATGGATTCTGCAAAAGAAAGTCTCAAGATCAGAGAAATAACAGGACACACACAGACCAACAGACAAGGACTGGGGGTGACCAAAACTGAATGGTGGTCAAAGGCCAAAGGAAAAGCCAAAAGAGACATGATGATTCAGGAGATGAGAAAAGAAGAAGACCAAAAAAGACTCCAAAAAGCAGTCCAGCAGAGCCAGCAAGGGCAATGGACAACGTGGGAGAATGCACTCCAAAGAAGTCTCACTTGGAATGACATTTGGCGCATGGCCCCTCTCAGGATCAGCTTCATTCTCAGATCTGCATATGACCTTCTGCCCTCAAATGCAAACCTGGTGAAGTGGGGGAAAACAGACGATCCTGCATGCCCCCTCTGCCATGAAAAACAAACAGTGGAGCATGTCCTAAGCTCATGTAAAGTAGCCCTGGCTCAAGGAAGGTACACATGGAGGCACAACCAAGTGCTCAAAGAGATTGTACAAGTAGTCTGGGCTAGTACCAACACCACAAAAGGGAAAATCAGGACTCCAAAAGCACCTGCAACATTCTGCACGGCAGGAGGCAGCAAATCATGGCCAAGAACAACAGTGCCACTCGAAACATGCAGGCAGAGTCTGCTGGACGGGGCAGATGACTGGGAGTGCACTGCAGACCTCCCAGAATGGAAGAGTCACCCAGAGATCATCAGCAAGAGTGGCATGAGACCAGACATAGTAGTCCACTCTAAGTCAACCAAGCAGCTGATCATGATCGAGCTCACCGTGCCATATGAGAACAGAATGGAGGCAGCTCAAATCTACAAGACTGAAAAGTATGCTGATCTGGCAAACAGCCTGAGGAGAGAAGGCTATCAGGTCAAAGTCCTCACTGCAGAAATTGGAGCTAGGGGGTTTGTAGGAACGTCTGCATACAGCCTCATGAAACAGCTCTCAGTTGCAGGGAAGGAAAAAACCAGAGCCCTGAAAGCAATGGCAGAAGCGGCAGAGAGGTGTTCAAGCTGGATCTGGTCAAGGAGGAACAAAAGTGAACTTCATAAGGCTTAATTTCCCTACAAATATCAGGTGTCCCTGTGGCTCAGTGGTTAAAGCGCGAGTCATTAAGTGGAAAGTGAGCATGTCCAGAGGGTCATGGGTTCGAATCCCAGCCATGGCTCGTCCCAAGATGGGGAAAAAAAAAAAAAAAAGGGGGCAGCAGAGGGACATCCGGAGTCATGAACCGGGTGTGGCCCAACCCCCCTAGAGTGTCAGGAGATAAGGGCCGAAACACTTGCTTGAAGGGGCTTCTCTTCTGAGGACTCTCTGCTGCCACGCTCTCCACGAGTTTCTTTCTACTATATATATATATATCCACCCTCCTTGTCAGGTCCAAACGGCAGAAGTGAGGGCATCAGCAAATTTCGTAGAGATTTGCAGCACCGTTCCCCAACAACCGGCAGATCTGGCATGGCCCGTTTCATGTGTGTGCTGGATTGAAGCGTGGGCTGTAAATCTTCCAGCCAGGTCCTCAAAGTGGGGTTTGAGGGGTGGTGGGTTATGACAAACGGCACCCTGGTGTTGGGCTCCTTCTCTCGGTACTCAAGGGTTGTGTTGCGTGCCTTCATCCGAGCACGCTCCTTGGCTTTACTCACGTCAGCAAGGTGGTAGCCGCGTCTGAGGAACCGTGCCGTCATCTTTTCAGCCTGGGCATCGAAATCATTGATATTGGTGCACAATCGACGTAGACGCAAGAACTGGCTGTAAGGAATGTTCTTTCTCACATGCTTGGGGTGGCAGGATCTGTGGCGTAGATACGCGTGGCTGTCAGTCGGCTTTGTGTAGATGTCAGACACTAGGAAGCCCTCCTCCAGTCTGACGAGTACATCAAGGAAGGGAATCTGCACTGTGGAAGAGGACACTGTGAACTTTATGGATGGATGAAAAGAGTTGATGTTTTTTGTTTGTTTTTTTTGCTGTCCCAACCTCTGCGCCACCTCAGAGGCAGTGCATACACGCCGCTCATTCCGACACCCCGTCCACAGCCACAGCCCGGTCGGCCCGCCGCAGCCCCAACACCGACAATCCACAGGGAGCAGTCAATGTCAAGTCGTCAAGAGGCAACCCACCGGAGGAGACACTGCACTGCTGCCGAGTCACTTCGGTGGTGTTCAGTGGCGCCTGTTCTGATCTAACATACGCAGGACACCACCTACTAAGCCCCCTACTGACGACAATAATTGCTTAGTCGCGGAGCCGGCGTGAGTGAGCTCTCCCTCCGGAGGGCGCCACCACGTCCGTCCAACGACAGCCCCCATGGACTCGCCGATACCGGTGACCCCGACGGAACCAAACCAAGGCCACAGTCGTGGAGAGGACATCGAAACTGAGGTCACCATGAGAGCAGGGCATGAAAGGCCACAGAATTTGAGACATTTTTTTTTAATGCTGATCGATGAGAATGAGGATGATTAAGATGATGCTACGGATTTCCATTTCGGTCTGAAACTACATGACAGGGCTGTACTCTACGCTTCCTTTCATAATATATCCCGGGGTCAACCAGGCCCGAGAGATACAGGCACCTGCAGTGTTGGTCAGGAAATTTGAGCAACACTCTCAGAAACGCATCCATTAAGTGGATGAAGCTCGACTGTGTGGTCCCAGTCTTCCCAACTGAGTCCGCAGCAAACTCAACTCTGGGTAGGAGCCGGTCGGGGCAGAAAAACCCACATGACTCTGATGGGATTCGAACCCACGACCTCCCAGCCGGGAGTCCGCGACGCTAACCACTTCGCCACGGCGGCTGGTAAGAGTTGATGTATAGTTCAAACTCTCGAAGTTCATTCTCTGTTCCCAACCACAGCAGAAAGATGTCATCTATAAAGCGCTTCCAAAACTCCTTCAGAACAGGGACAGGGCTCTCAGACAGTAGTTGTGACTCCAGCGCACCCATGAATAAATTTGCGGCAGAGGGCGCCATGGGCGTGCCAATCGCAGTGCCTACTACCTGGTGGTAAATCTGGTTCTCGAAGTGAATGTAATTGCTAGTAAGAACATGCTTTGCAGCTTCCAAGATGAGGTCAATTGGTGGTCTGTAGACCGTGGAATTGGAGGCGTTCAAGTGAAGGCGAATGGCGGTGAGAAGCTCTTCTTGTTGGTGTATAGGGCTGTTACATCTATTGTCACTAACCGGGGAGCTTCGGTGAAGGGAGCATGGAGGTCGTTCCATGTGTAGGAGCCGTAGGAAGTGTGTGCTTCCTTGATGTAGCTTGGAAGGGTCTTTACTCTGTCTTGAAGCCAGTGGTCTACTAACTTGCTGAGGTTCTCGGTGGGGCCACCCACCCCCGACACAATGGGACGCCCTGGTGGCTTGTCAATAGACTTGTGAATCTTTGGCAGGGTGTAAAATTGGTGGCAGCTGACCTTCCTTGGTTCCACCAAGGCCCAGCGTCGGGTGTCATCGTTGATGGAGTCAGCAGCGTAAAGCTTCTATACAATAGCGTTGGAAGCTCTGGCAACACTAAAAGTAGGGTCCTTGG
>CM065730.1:12988473-12995973 GCA_033310375.1 Conus canariensis | reverse complement strand
ATACCAGCTAAGGCGGAAGACCCATCCCTCCTGCTCCCAATCAACACTGATGACTTCACTGAAGAGATCAGAACAGCCATCAAGACATAAAAGGACAATAAGTCCCCTGGGTTCGATGGAATAACAGCAGAAATGCTTAAAGGTGTCACAGTAGTCACAGACCATCATTGTGGAAAATCATAAAACCTACGGCATCCCAGAGAAAGTTGTGTCGGCCATACAGTAGATTTACATAAACTCCAAGTGCAGAGTCAGGACGAAAGATGGCTACAGTGACTGGTTTGAAGTTGTCACCGGAGTAGGGCAAGGTTGTATCCTCTCCCCTCTCCTCTTTGTACTTACCATTAACTGGGTTTTGAAACACGCAACCCAAGGAAAGGGAATCAACTGGACAGAAGGAAACAGCCTCTCAGATCTGGATTTTGCTGATGACATTGCCGCTCTTGTAAGCACCACTCAAGATCTGCAGGTGCTTGTAGACAATATCAGCAAGTTTGCAGGCAACATTGGCCTCATTATCAGTGCCAAAAAGACTACAAACATGCTTTCTGGTAAACACCAAGGGCCAACAGACGTCCTAATCGACCAAAAACAAGTGGAAGAAGTAGAGAACTTCACATACCTAGGCAGCTCCATCAACAACTCCATTGACCTCGACCATGAACTGAAGTGTCGTATTGGGAAGGCAACATCAGCATTCAATCGGCTGAACAAAAATATGGAACAGCAAGAAATTCTCCCTCGCAATCGAACTGAAATTTTATAACTCCTGTGTGATTTCAACGCTGTTATATGGCTATGAAATCTGGCAACTGAAGACCACCCAGGAGAAGAAACTCGACGCTTTTGATACTAAGTGTCTACGTAAGACCTTGTCCATCAAATGGTCAGACTTTATACCAAATGAAGACGTCAGGGAGAGGTCCAAACAGCTCCCCGTGTCAACCATCGTCTGCAGACGGCGCCCCCACTGGCTGGGTCATGTCTTGAGATTACCCTTTTCAAGACCTGTAAACCAGGCCATTAAATGGACCCCAGCAGGCCCGAGAAAAAGAGGACGACCCAGGATGAGCTGACGACAGACGGTGGAGAGAGACCTCAGACTCGTTGACAGAGGATGGAGTGACACTAGCAAACTGGCTGGGAAGCATCTAAGTCTTACCAAGTCACATGAATACAGAACAGGCAGACAAACACAGAGTAGTCACGTGAATACAGAACAGGCAGATAAACACAGAGTAGTCACATAAGCACAGAACAGGCAGGTGAGCAAAGGATGGACAGGTGAACACGGAACGGACAGGAGAATTCAGAGCAGACAGGTGAACACTAACTAGGCTGGTGAGCACGCAGTAGACAGGCGTGGGCAGAGCAGAGATGAGCACAGGGTAGCCAGGTGGACACAGAACAGGCAGATGAGCACAGGGTAGCCAGGTGAACACAGAACAGGCAGGCTTTCTTTTCCTTACGTTCAGTTTGGTTTGGTTTTTTTCCCACTTTTTTTTTAACTGTGGCGCACTGATATCTGGTTTTACTTCTCATCATCTTTTGGCTGTGAACTCATCTGGCAGAACCCTCGACGGAGTGGCGTCTGGGCGACATACAAGAGAGAGAGAGAGAGAGAGAGAGAGAGAGAGAGAGAGAGAGAGAGAGAGACAGGGACAGGAGAGAGAGAGAGAGAGAGAGAGAGAGAGAGAGAGAGAATGGATGGATGATGGATGGATCCAACATCAGCAAACTCAATGACAAAACTCATCTGAAGGAGTGACTGGATTGAGCAGTCGAGGACAAGCGCTTCCTGGAAAAAAAGTCTTTTGCATATTCCCAACTGAAAAAAACTCCCATCTTTAAAATTACACCATGCAAACTACATTCCTCTCTCTCTCTCTCTCTCCTCTCTCTCTCTCTCTCTCTCTCTCTCTCTCTCTCCTCTCTCAAGCGTACCTTCACGATCGATCAAATTTTCCTTTATAACGCTTTTCAGTGAAACTCGCTTCCGTCCTCTTGAACTGTTCCGAGTCACGAGAGAGAGAGAGAGAGAGAGAGAGAGAGAGAGAGAGAGAGAGAGAGAGAGAGAGAGAATGAGAGAGAGAGAGAATGAGAGTAAGAGCGACAGTGAAAGAGCCAGTGAGGGAGAAAGGGGGTGAGAGAGAGGACGGGGTAGATAGATTGACAGAGAGGAGGGATAGGTAAAAGAGAAAGAGAGAGAGAGAGGGGGGGGAGACAGACAGAGAGAGTGAGTGAGAGAATGAGAGTGAAAAAGAGAGTGAGAGAGAGTGGGTGAGAGAGACGAGACAGAGACAGAGAGGAGAGAGAGAGAGAGAGAGAGAGAGAGAGAGAGAGAGAGAGAGAGAGAGAGAGAGAGAGACGGACAGACAGACAGATTGAGAATGAGAGTGACAGCGAGAGAGAGAGAGCGAGAGAGAGAGAGGAGAGAGAGAGAGAGAGAGAGAGAGAGAGAGAGAGAGAGAAGAGAGAAATCTAAATGATCTATTTAACGCTAGATTTGACAGGTCGGGAGCTTGTCAAGGTGACCAGGAACAGTGCGGATAGACGCACTGACTCGTTCTCATTGGTATGATATGCATTCATTTATCAATTCTCTCTTTTCTCTCTCTCTCTCTCTCTCTCTCTCTCTCTCTCTCTCTCGCTGTCATTCTCATTCTCAATCTGTCTGTCTGTCTGTAGGGAGGGGGGTTGCATGACTGCGTTTTATCACAAAAATCGTATTTTCTTTTGAGATCTCCTTTCTTTGCGGTAGATTCCAATACTCATGTCTGAATTGCAATACACATATTTGTGATTAATCAACAGAAGTTCCGAAAATATAGACAAAATGCTCTGTGTGGGACTGCTGTAAGGATAGGGTGCTGCTGTTAGCGTAGGGCGCCCACAGACAATACCATATTTAGACTGAACATCTAGATCATCAAGACGTCAACGTCACTTTTTTTTTCTTTCGTTCAGATTGTTTGCATCTTGTAAGAATTCCATAATTTCACCATGAGAGTAAAAACTAGTAGAAAAAGAAAGAGTTAATTTGTACCAACTGAGCGCTCAGCTAATGAAGAAAACACAATTATTTCATTATTATAATTGAAAGAACAAAAACGAATTCACTTTCTGTCATAACTTACGGGGATTTCATATTCATCTAAGTGATCTATGTAACGCTGACAGGTCGGGAGTTTGTAACTGGAATTAACTCCGAAACTGAAACTGAGATAAGATCGAATTACAAACTGTCCACGTGTCAATGATCCAACTGTCCACTTCTGCTGGACGTTATCACTCCTATAAGGAATGCTGGCTGAAGCTTTCATGTTTATAAATCCTTCAAATGCAGAACATATCGACGAAGTTTATTCAGACAATTCTTCACATAATGATTGCTTTGTTCTTCAGTATGTCTGTACATTTCACCATGACATTAGATAAAACAGATGATAGGTCAATCGATATGCGAGTTGTTGCTTTCTTTCTTTGTTTCATTTTCTTTTCTTTTTTTTCTTCTTCTTCTTTTCAACACACCGGTGATATAATAATGTTCTTTTTGTTGTTACTCTTTTTCTTTAGAAAGTAAGCACTGACAGAAATCATACACTTCAAAGATCGAACTCTTCATTTTCTGATGTAGCTTATGTCATGAGCGTGAAGTCTGGTCCACTGGATGGATCAACTCCAATATAGACATCTTACTCAGTGGAAGGTGAGGCACTGAACACACAGATCATGATAATCATGCATCACTCACTGACTTCTGAAGTGTCATTTTGTTTAGACTTACTAGAATACTCATCATTTTGCAGTCCGCATTCCATTCCAGTTTCTTTACTCTCTCTCTCTCTCTCTCTCTCTCTCTCTGTTGTGTGTGTGTGTGGGGGGGGAAGACAGAGAGAGAGAGAGACGGGCAGATTCAGAGAGAGAGAGAAGAGAAGAGAGAGGGAGAGAGAGAGCATTCGAGAGACAGAGAGAGAGAGGGAGAGAGAGAAAGAGAGAGGCCAGATTCGAAAGAGAGACAGACACAGAGAGAGAGGAGGAGAGAGAGAAAAGAGAGAGAGGACGCAGACACGAAAGAGGAGAGAGAGAAGAGAAGAGAGAGAGAGAGAGGCAGATTCAAGAGAGAGAGGGGGACGCACACACTACCACACACACAGAGAAGATGAAGAGAGGTAGATCAGTAGAGAGAGCAGAGAGAGTAGAGAGTGGACCCTACGCAAACGCTCTGAACGGAGCATCACGTCAAGCACAACCAATCCTGTCCCTGCACGCCACCATACTTCGCCAATCGCGCGTCAGCCACCCTCCCATCGACCCCCCCCATCCCTCCATTCCGTGCGTCCTTTCCTGGTTTTTCTTAGAAGGCTTGGAATAACATCAAGAGGTACAAGGTTGAAATATATGAAACGAATAAAATGAATCAAGAAATAGAAGAAGAAAGAAAGAAAGAAAAAGCTTAACGCTAGACATTCACTTCTGCTAAGACGATAGAGCAGGACCCTGGACCACTGACAATGAAGTTTAAAAGCGACAACAAAGGGTCATTGAAGACGGGGATTTTATATTACTTGAGCCATGAAATACATACAGCTACCTCATTCAACATAACAACAACAGCAACAACAACAGCAACACTTCCTCCTCCTGCTCCAAACCAGTTTTTCCTTTCCTCAAAGGCGTTGTTGTATATATCCCGAACAAACATTTTACAAATACGGAAAACAAAAACAAACCAAAAAAAGACCCTCTCCTATTATAGCACTGTACAAGGCGAGTAAACATGCGCACAACATACAACAATGATAAAATGTCGGGTCAGTTTTTATTGTTGTTCTCTAACTGCCCACTCCCCCACCCCCGCCCCAAAACTTCCCCCCTCCTCCTTCTTTCCCGACTTCGTTCTATGCCCTATGTTTTTTCTTTCTTTTGAAGTCTCAGTATTCTTCCATCAGTGGACGTTCGATTTCATCATCCCTCACGTCAAATCTATAATAATAAAAAAAGAGAACAATGTAAAAACCCCGATACAAGAGAGACAAAGCTTTTCACAAGCTAGGTTATGTTGTACCAGGTCATTTTCGCAAGTCTGCGACAGTGGGGTAATCTTGCAGTGTCCTCTGTCCCCTCACATACCTTCGTCCAGCTAAAGTGATCTTCATCCAAGACCGACGCTTCCACACCGAGAAGTGAAGTCCCCAACCTCACCTGTTCCATCGCCAAAACAACGTGGTCACAAATCACGCGCTGCTTTTAAGACACCGTTAGAGCCGCGCCACTTTTGGAAACACAAGTGCCACTTTTCTGCACAAACTGTCTGCCACTTTCAATCTCACCGTTTGCCACTTGGAAACAGTTGATGTGCCAGTTTTACACTCACTTTGTGTGTGTGTGCGCGCGCCACTGTTCAACACAGAGTCTGCCGTTGTCGGCACGCAAAGTCCGTGACAGAAAACAAGGGCTTGTGCTGTGTCAAAGTCAAGTGACAATCTTGATGAAGGAAGTGGGGGAGAGAGAGAGGGGAAGGGTGTGGACGGGGAGGGAGGAAGGGGAGATGATGGAGAGGGGAAGGGTGGGAAATCCAACGACGAGGAGATGCTTGGTCACGTGTGATCTTTGGAGTCTGTGAATCAGTTTATGATCGGGTGCCGTCACTCGTCATCCCCACGGGAGGAGAATCGTCATCACAACATGACGTCATCAGAGGAACGCAGACTACAGACTAACATTCCTCTTTCCCCAGTTAATGTCAGGCCTATTGTTGTCACTGGAGGTGAGGTCGCAAGCGGTACTCCTTCGTCCTTCTGCACCCTTGAAAAACTCGTACAAATCCTGGCAATCTTCACATCAGAATTTGAGGTCAGTCGGAGTGTGGGCTGGTAGAGCCTAGAAGACCGGAGTGTGGGCTGGTAGAGCCTAGAAGACCGGAGTGTGGGCTGGTAGAGCCTAGAAGACCGGAGTGTGGGCGGGTAGAGCCTAGAAGACCGGAGTGTGGGCGGGTAGAGCCTAGAAGACCGGAGTGTGGGCGGGTAGAGCCTAGAGACCGGAGTGTGGGCGGTAGAGCCTAGAAGACCGGAGTGTGGGCGGGTAGAGCCTAGAAGACCGGAGTGTGGGCGGGTTGAGCCTAGAAGACCGGAGTGTGGGCGGGTAGAGCCTAGAAGACCGGAGTGTGGGCGGGTAGAGCCTAGAAGACCGGAGTGTGGGCGGTAGAGCCTAGAAGACCGGAGTGTGGGCGGGTAGAGCCTAGAAGACCGGAGTGTGGGCGGGTAGAGCCTAGAAGACCGGAGTGTGGGCGGGTTGAGCCTAGAAGACCGGAGTGTGGGCGGGTAGAGCCTAGAAGACCGGAGTGTGGGCTGGTTGGAGCCTAGAAGACCGGAGTGTGGGCGGGTAGAGCCTAGAAGACCGGAGTGTGGGCTGGTAGAGCCTAGAAGACCGGAGTGTGGGCTGGTGGAGCCTAGAAGACCGGAGTGTGGGCGGTAGAGCCTAGAAGACCTGAGTGTGGGCGGGTAGACCTAGAAGACCGGAGTGTGGGCGGGTAGAGCCTAGAAGACCGGAGTGTGGGCGGGTAGAGCCTAGAAGACCGGAGTGTGGGCGGGTAGAGCCTAGAAGACCGGAGTGTGGGCGGGTAGAGCCTAGAAGACCGGAGTGTGGGCGGGTAGAGCCTAGAAGACCGGAGTGTGGGCGGGTAGAGCCTAGAAGACCGGAGTGTGGGCGGGTAGAGCCTAGAAAACCGGAGTGTGGGCGGGTAGAGCCTAGAAGACCCAAACTGCTGCTCCTTTCCTTCTCAACTGTCTTATCCAAAATGTCACAAAAACACGAACACATAAATCTCATGTGGAAAAAAATAAGTTTACTGATTACATTTACTGACATCGAGGCACAAAGTAGGCAAATGCCGGTGTTTGTAGGTAGCGTATACCATGGTGACAAAATCCGTTCCGATTTTTTTGTTTCATATACAAGGTGGTGCATGCATTTGACATGATCACAATGAGTCTTCTTTTCGAAGACAACACGTTATGAAGTGGTGTGAGCATGCAGAATACATGGTAACATGCAGGCATTGTTTATACGAGTGCCAGACAGGTCAGATTCCTTGCGAGAGTGAATCCCGTCACATCTGCGCTCCTTGGCATCACAGGCACAACAGCAACAACAAGAACAACAACAGAGTTCATTCCCGTCCTCCCTTCTTTCACATGACACTACTAGAGCACCGAGAAAATAAAAACAAACAACAAAAGCGAACAATTTGAACTGGCCAGTTTCATTGTCATGTCTCAACTGTATTTCATGTACATATATACATTTTTTTAAGTATAGGTGTCTGAGCCAAACTACGTGTACCTCTGCAGATACAGATGATTTAACTCCTGATTTACAAGTCTTCTTTTAAGTGTATGTTAATGCAAACGTTCTTTCTTTTCCTTCAGTCCAAAATAGATTCCTAACGTTTCTTCCACTGGAAATATTTACAGGTAGTAGTTTTCACGACTGATTGTC
>CM065730.1:12980973-12983473 GCA_033310375.1 Conus canariensis | reverse complement strand
GCGCCGTGTTCACAGTGTCGTGTTCACACCAGCGGTAAAGCGCCGTGTTTACACAGCGGTAAAGCGCTGTTACAGTGTCGGTTCACACAGCTAACGCGGTCACCAGTGGTAAAGCGCCGTGTTCATACCAGCGGTAAACGTTTCACAACGTGTAGCGCATGTTCACACCAGCGGTAAAGCGCCGTGTTCACTGTGTCGGTTACACAGCGGTAAACATCATTCCACCAGCGGTAAAGCGCCGTGTTCACAGTGCTGTGTTCACACCAGCGGTAAAGCGCCGTGTTCACGTGTCGTGTTCACACCAGCGGTAAAGCGCCGTGTTACACCAGCGGTAAAGCGCCGTGTCCAGTGTCGTTTCACACAGCAGTAAAGCGCCGTGTTCACACCAGTGGTAAAGCGCCGTGTTCATACCAGCGGTAAAGCACCGTTTTCACAACGTGGTAAAGCGCCTGTTCACACCAGCGGTAAAGCGCCGTGTTCACTGTGTCGTGTTCACACCAGCGGTAAAGCATCATGTTCACACCAGCGGTAAAGCGCCGTGTTCACAGTGTCGTGTTCACACCAGTGGTAAAGCATCACGTTCACACCAGCGGTAAAGCGCCGTGTTCACAGTGTCGTGTTCACACCAGAGGTAAAGCGCCGTGTTCACAGTGTCGTGTTCACACCAGCGGTAAAGCATCATGTTCACACCAGCGGTAAAGCGCCGTGTTCACAGTGTCGTGTTCACACCAGCGGTAAAGCACCGTGTTCACAACAGTGGTAAAGCGCCCTGTTCACACCAGCGGTAAAGCGCCGTGTTCACAGTGTCGTGTTCACACCGGTGGTAAAGCATCATGTTCACACCAGCGGTAAAGCGCCGTGTTCACAGTGTCGTGTTCATACCAGCGGTAAAGCGCCGTGTTCACAGTGTCATGTTCACACCAGCGGTAAAGCGCCGTGTTCACAGTGTCGTGTTCACACCAGCGGAAAAGCGCCGTGTTCACACCAGTGGTAAAGCACCGTGTTCACACCAGCGGTAAAGCGCCGTGTTCACACAATCAGACGTTGTGAGTTCGAATCCAAATACGGCCCAACATTCATGGAGAAAATGATAATTTTGACCTTTTGACACCAGTGATCCATGGAGTCACATAATTTTGACCTTTTGACACCAGTGATCCATGGAGTCAGATACGAATCATACCCTGCTCCTTCCCCCTCCGCCCAATTCCCCTGGGACAGATTTATCCCCCCTTTTTCTCCTGTACTACCTTTGGTCGATGTCGACTAGACGTTAAACCTCAATTAAACATACTATCCAGCAAATATTGTTTGCGGATGTCAAGACGGTCACTGCAGGGGGGTAACGGATCCATTCGCTGCAGGGGGTGGAAGATCGATGTGAGCGATACAGTATAGCATTGCACAACTATTGGTAGTGGCTTCCATTCCCTAGCTGTTACTCCTAAACGCTCTTTGTCTGATATCCTATTTCGTCTTCCGTTAGTGATCTGTCATACATCAACTCTCCCTCCCTCCCTCCCTCTCTCTCTCTCTCTATATTTTTTTCTTTTCTTCGCCATATTTTCTTGTGCAAGCAGGTGTAGGACATTTTTTAAAACACACGTAATAAGTACAACAAACAGGAGCGAATATGCCTTTAATTGCTGTAATTTTTACGGGTACACCTTTGGAGGAATCTGATCTAAAGCGCAATATTATGACTATTGCCACAGAAACGTCACCATAAGCTTTTTCTTTTTTCTTTTTTTTAATCTTCCACGATCTTTATAATACAAAAAGGTGAAACATATCAATCGCCAATCACGACCTACAGCTTCATTTTATGAACACCTGGATCCTAAAATGCAGGTGTTCGATGAATTGATGGTTCATGAATGCATGCCTGTTTCGTGTGTTCTGATAACTGAATGCTCTCTCTCTCTCTCTCTCTCTCTCTCTCTCTCTCTCTCTCTCTCTCTCTCTCTCATGAGATCGTTCGATACCATTTTCCCCTCCATATTTGACTATCTCACGCCCTTGGTCGTACAGCAGAAGCCGAAGAGGACGGATTAACCAAGTCTTCACACTTCCATACTAACATCTGATAGCAATGCCTGCGTTACGCCGTGTTTGGCGCATGCTGAGAGAAACATTTCCATACGAAAGGAGTTATTTTCAGGACTCACCATGGGGGACTACGATTAAATCCACCTTAAGAATGAACACCTATGGTGGAGATCGGGAGTGGAGGAGGTGGGGGAGGGGAGAAAGGGAGCAGGGACGAGGGTCGTTCAGCAATCAAGCAACTGCACGGGCTGAGTTCATTCTCAAGATTGGGGCCGGAATAACTCAGTTGGTAGAGCGCCGGACTCGTAATCTTGGTGATCCTGGGGTTGCGGGTTCGAATCTCCGCCGGGCCGTTTCCGTGTGTGAACGCATGCATAACAGCTTGCACACACGTAAAATCCCATCACCAACTTTCGAAAGAGAAGGCCAGTTTGGCCGTTGGTAAAGATAA
>CM065730.1:12940973-12975973 GCA_033310375.1 Conus canariensis | reverse complement strand
ACAAACTCCTCGGTGGCTTCGCCCATGGCCTGCATGTACCCTCCCGCCGCCTGCGGCTTGAGCAGCTTAGGGTTCAGGGTTCTCCGGCTCCTCTTCCAGTAGTCTCCTTGCCTGCAGTCAGGAAGCGTATGGGTGGGTGAGTGAAGGGGAGGGTGGTGGTAGGGGTGGAAGGGGGTGTGCGGTTGAGTGTGTTCAAATCCAATCTGTTTGGAAAATTTAAGTAGAGTTCCTGACATCACATGAACGAGAGAGAAAGAGGGGGGAGGGAGGGAAGGAGAGCGAGAGAGAGAGAGAGAGGAGAGAGAGAGAGAGAGAGAGAACGAGAAAGCGAGAGATGGGGGACAGAGAGAGAAGAGAGAGAGAGGGAGGGAGAGAGAGAGAGAGAGAGAGAGAGGAGAGAATGTCTTGACCATATACTATTTTGGCAATGTCTAGGAAATGTAACGTAACACTAAAAAGACTCTACGTTATAAATGTAGTTCCTAGGCAATGCCAAGCCATCACAAGGCCATGACGCTGCCGAGTAAGAATACTGCCAAGACACTTCGTTGTTCAGACATTGCCAAGACATTACATTGCCATGAGATTGCCGAAGCATTACATTCGCGAGACATTGCAAAGATGTCACATTATCAAGACATTACCAAGATGTCACATTGTAGAGACATGCCAAGATGTCACATGTAGAGACATTGCCTGGACGTAACATTACCAAGACATTGCCTAGATATTACATCGCCAAGACACTGCCCAAATATCACTTTGTCATTACATGACACTGTCAAGACATTACTTAGACACCACACTGCCAAGACAGCACACTGCCATGACATCACACTGCCAAGACATGACACTGCCAAGACATGACACTGCCATGACATTATACTGCCAAGACATCACACTGCCATGACATTACACTGCCATGACATGACACTGCATGACATTATACTGTCAAGACATCACACTGCCAAGACACCACACTGCCAAGACACCACACTGTCAAGACATCACACTGCCACGATATTACACTGCACTGACATTATACTGTCAAGACATCACACTGCCATGAAATTATACTGTCAAGACATCACACTGCCATGACATCACACTGCCATGACATTATACTGCCAAGACATCACATAGCCAAGACATCACACTACCATAACATTATACTGCCATGACATTATACTGCCAAGACATCACACTGCCAATATATCACACTGCCATGACATTACACTGCCATGACATTATACTGCCAAGACACCACGCTGCCAAGACATCACACTGCCATGACATTACACTGCCATGACATTATACTGCCAAGACACCACACTGCCAAGACATCACACTGCCATGACATTACACTGCCATGACATTATACTGCCATGACACCACACTGCCAAGACACCACACTGCCAAGACATCACACTGCCATGACATTACACTGCCATGACATTATACTGTCAAGACATCACACTGCCGTGACATGACACTGCCATGACATGACACTGCCAAGGCATGACACTGCCAAGACATGACACTGCCAAGACATCACACAGCCAAGACATGTCACTGCCAAGACATGACACTGCCAAGACATGACACTGCCAAGACATACACTACCAAGGCATGACACTGCCAAGACATGACACTGCCAAGACATGACACTGCCAAGACATGACACTGCCAAGGCATGACATGTGCCAGGACATGACACTACCAAGACATGACACTGCCAAGACATCACATTGCCAAGGCATGACATTACCAAGACATGACACTGCCAAGACATGACACTGCCAAGGCATGACACTGCCAAGACATCACACTGCCAAGACATCACACTGCCAAGACATCACACTGCCAAGGCATGACACTGCCTAGACATGACACTGCCAAGACATGACACTGTCAAGACTTCGCACTGCCAAGACATCACACTGCCAAGACATGATACTGTCAAGGTATGACACTGCCAAGACATGACACTGCCAACACATCACACTGCCAAGGCATGACACTGCCAAGACATGACACTGCCAAGACATCACGCTGCCAAGACATTACAAGGTCAAGACTTTGCCCAGACATAACCAAAGCACTTTCCTGCTGCTAATCCCTCACCCCCCATAATTCATCCCGCCCTCCCCTCTCCACCCCACCCGTCTTTTAGTTGCATGTTGGCGGTGAAAAAAAAAAGTTGCAGAATCACAACAGCACCCCCCCCCCTCCTCCTCCTCCCCCCACCCCTCCAGCTCCGTGATTCCTATCCAAAATCTTAGCTTGAGTTGGAGGAAGCTCTTTTCAAACTACCCATTCATATGCCATTATGTGTGGGGCTTCGTTAACTATTTTTCCTTCCGCTTGCTGTGTGAAAGTAGAGAACTATAAAATAGGCATTCTGGCTCACCCGGCTCCGCTGTTGCTCCGCCGGCTTACCCAGAATGCCTATTTTATAGTTCTCTAATAGTAAACACTTTACAAACATACATAATGTGTAGGATTATCTGTTTTTAACACTAATTTAGAAAACTTTTGAGACTTAAGTTTTTGCTTAATCCTTCGTTTTTCTTGATCGTTTTCAATAACATCATTTTCTTTCATACATTCATCAAATGCGTCTCTATCTTTCATGTGGAATAAAACCACTGTCTTTAATTGCTCTCTAAAGTCTTTTAAAACTGAGTTATATTTCTGACATAAAATCCACACACTTATCCCAGCATGTCTCCCGCTAAAAGCCAGTTTTGATAAAGTATTTCTTTTTCTAACTATGTCTCTTTCTGCCGAACAGTCATCTATAATAAATAGTGTCTGCGTTCCCTCAAACTGTCTATAAAAGTGTTCTAAACACACTCAGTTTATTGCTAGGATCAACTAAATAGATTTCATCATCTGTCCATATAAACCTTCTGTCGTGATATGCTTTGTTCCACTTTAATGTTGGACAGAAAATTACAATATGATCAAAATTATAACTATAAACTGTTTGTAATAGGTCGAGGACAAATATTGTTTTTCCACAACCAGTCTGTCCACAAATCAATGAACAATGAGGGGTTTTTGTCATAAAGTTTAACATCGGCATTGACACCAAAGTCGTCTGCTCCATAGTTTTAAAACAGAATTTAATCTAATCCAGTTATTGTTTTTATCATACTCTCTGTCAAAACTTGTTCAGTATAATAAAACCCTATAAGGCCCAAATGTGTAAGATTAATCCAGTTTAGTTCTGTAAGATCGTTTCTATTTAGACTAATATCAATTTTGTTGCTTGTTGTTATGACCTTAATATCCTCGCCATTGTAAAGAACAACAACAGTAACTTTAAGTTTGTCAACGTCTAAGTTTTGCCAGCTAATAAGAATTCCTTTCATAAGATTGTCACTGACGCCCAGAGCTCCATTTCTCGCCTCATCTTTTAAGACAGAAATTTTAAATATCATTGTGAACGTGTCTCCTAATATTGTGCGTGGAATGAACTGTAATTTTGTAGAAGCTTTCTTTAAAACCGATTCTCTTCTGTGGAGGATATACTGTTTGTCCCCAAACGGCTTTATTTCAATCTCTTTCCGACTGTTGTCCTCTGGCATAAGACTTACATGTAAAGGGCCAGAGTTCAATGCTTTTCTGAAACTTTTTTGACGGTCAAAAAATGTAAATGGGCTTAAGAATTCAAATTTTATGTCCCATTCTAAATATGGTTCTAAGTGCCATTTGTTGTCAGTTTTTCGAACTATTTTATATTCATACTGACCCGCATTATTTGCTTCTACATTGCGTAGTTGTTCTAGTTTAGGAAACCTTTTGCTGTCGCTAACCTCTTTGCGTTTATAATAACCATCTTTAGTGTACTCAAAACCATACAAAGTGCCTATCTCACCGTTCTGTTCAAAGTCTTCAACGTCTGCAAGGTCTTTTAATTCTAAAGTTACACACCTCTCAGGCGCTAATGTAACTCCTGATTCTTCTGGCCCACGAGACATTATTTTTAGTACACCTTATTATTTTATTTCTAAAACAATGTGCAGGTTATCACATTTCACGACTTTCCCTGTTTTATCTGTGATCTTTATATTAAATGATCTGACCCTCCCACAAGCTAATCTTTTAAACTGTAAATTAGGGAATTGTATAATTTCATAATCGCAATATGCAGCTTTCCCTGATGGAAGAGCTCTTAAAACAGTTGAGGGCCTTCCATCATATAAGTTTTCATCAGTGCTCAGCTCGTCCAAATGAACATAGAGTAATGAATGTAATGCAAGATCGAGCGGATATTCTCCCTCATAAGTAGTTTCGTCTGATGTAACTCTAAAACCATGATTGTCAGTTGCAAAGCCTAACATTTTAGCTAGCTCTCCATCAAAAAGGTAAGGGACTACTTCTTCAGGTTTGAATGTCAACATTATTTTCAAATTTGCATTGTTAAGTTTGAGAGTAATGTCGAAGTTACTCATTGCTTCTTTTAGCGAGCAAAACCCGTAATAACCATCAGGTATGGTTAACTGGCTAACTAAGTTTCCTCTATTATCAAATTTTTTAATCTTATTATTCTCCTTGGATTCAGTTATATTAAACCATACGACTTTGTAAAAAATTTCATGGAGTGCGACCCTTTGGGTTCCGCAGTTATTATCAATAGCATATTCTAAAAACGAAGGACTGTCTTGGGTTGTTATTGTTACAAACATTTTTAAAACAAATTTAAAAATGAGTGCATTCAAATATACTAATGCAAAATATTCTGTTGGGCCGCACTACAGTCCTAAAGATATAACAACTGATACCCTCGACATTTCTGTGACTCAGACTGACGCCTTTCAAGTAAAGGTTAGTACTCCATTGAACAGATATCTTAACCCTCCTATTAAAAACGACTACATCCCGAAAGTGTGGTTCAGTCATCCGATGCAGTTTTATCAGAACCAGTTAAACTTTGCTGTGTTTTGTGCTTCAACTGGGTGTGGAGTGTCGTATGCTGATCATTTAAATCATCCTGATCCTTTGGTGAGGTCAGTGTATAGATTTCATTTCTATTACACCTTCAGACGTATTTTATCTGAACTGCAAGCGCCATTACCAAATGACAAAACGTTTAATCCATTCAGCAACAGAATAGATTACAAGGCTTTTGAAAGGATCTGTAACGAATTTGATATTGACCCAAAGACAGACTTTAGACAAAAGTTGGATCTTAATCATGGTTTAGGCACTCTTTATTATTGGGGTGTGCACAGAAAGTATAACTATGATTGGAATCCTCCTTACACATCTTTCTCTTCAGGCACAACTGTTCACCTCGGGTCCATAGAGCAAGAGCATAAAATAGCTTGGACAACATTTATTTTGGATACTTCTAAGGGCCTAACAAAAGCGGGAATAGAACGAATAAACGACTCTATTCGTACTTATGTTTGGTGTTTGCTAGGTTCGCAAGCACAAACAAGATCAAACATAATTGATCCTTCTACTGGCTTTGACGCCCAAAAACAGTATTTAGCAAATTTAGAGGACTCCATTAATTCTGCAGTTGATTTGCCTTCAAGTATTAAAAGGTACCAAAATGTTTTGCAATACGCAAGATCGAAAGTAGACTTCGCCGTTGGCACTGGTTTATACATGCTGCCTTCCGACCTCAGACTTCAGATAGGAACAATAATAAACTATAATAATGAAATCCTTGTGGCTGGTAAAGAAGAGAAGGTTGGAAAAAACGACATAAATTCTAAGCCAGCAATAGCAATAAAAAAAGAAGCCCCAATCCCCGTGGCCCCCTCTAAACCCCATCCAATCCCCGAGACCCCCTCAAAACCCCATCCAATCCCCCAAGAAATAATGACCATGAATATGAAAAGACAGCACTTGTTATTGGATTAACTGCCCTAGGATTACTTGGTCTTTATCTTACTATAAAGTAACCCAACTATTAAGACAACTAATGTCCATAAGTGCTCAGCCATAAAGCCAACTACTTTACTTGCGGCAGACAAAAGCCAGCTAACAACACTCCCTATTATACCAGGCAAAGAATCTATTGCCTTACTGGCTAATTTTTTTAATAAACTTGCAAGATGATCAAGTTGTTTTTTTACCCATGATTTATCTGATGGTGGTGATGGTCCTGGAGGCACTGCCCCCCCACCACCACCGCCTGTAATAGCCAACACCAGTGTACTTATTGCAAATCCTAAGGCTGTTATAACACTTGCTAATGTGACACCTTGCTCTCTAAACAGTGTTCTTATTCGTTCTGCTAACGTTGTGTCTTCATATAAAATTCTTTGGATAGTTTCTCTTATTCTGTTCGCTTGAGTTCGTAATTGTTCTCGGTTATTAGACAACACTTCTAGTCTTGCTGATCTCTCTTGTTCAAGATCTTTTAGTCTTTGTGTTATTCTTTCTTTAACATCATGGCCTAAGTTGGAGTCGTCAGCCTCAACTAGTTTTTCTTTTTCTCTTTTTATATGCTCATCTAGTTCACCCAGTTTTGCTAAATTGTTTGTTAATTCGCCTCTGATGCTTCTCAAAGCATGATCAAGGGCCGTTATTTCTCTCATAGGTAGCGGCGGATCGTGCATAGTTTTTAATGCTGTTTCTTCTGAAAAACTGGTTTCTGCTTGTATTATTTCGTCTGCTGTTGGGCTTAAATCTTTAAGTTCCATGTTTTGTATTTGGTTATCTGTTGGGAGTTCTTGTAGTGTGTTTTGAAGTTTAGCAACTGCTTCCCTATCTAATTTTGGTTTAACAATGCCAAGGCGATTTTGTTCGCTCGCACTGAGCCTTTGTCTAATTGTACTCTTTTTTAAAAACTTTGATGAGTCTGGTTTAGTTGTAAGCTGAAAAAGTTCACCTTTATCATTTTTAAAAAACAAGTGATCATTTTTTGTTTCAAAATCATTAGGGTCTATAAATTCGGGAGGTTCTTGGCCTAAACTTTGATAAAATGATTTGACCTTACTTTCTGTTAATTCACGCCGCAATGATTGTAATGGATGTGTTAAAGGAGTCATTTCACTCATGTCGTCTCCAGGATCAAAAACATCATAATCTTCAATGCCTGCCATGTTTTAAAAATAATTAACTTTTTATTTTGTTTTATAAAAAAAATGTCACAAGCATATGGCTCAATTCTTGACCCGCATAGAAGACTGAAAGAGCCCTTTGGCGTGAAGGGAAATAAACAGAATATTATTGTTCCAAATAATCCATCTACTATTGATTCAGATCAAATTCTTACTGTTAAATTTCCAGACCTAGGAGCAGATGAAGTGATTGTGCTGGGATCTGCACGGCTTACTTTCAAAATAGAACTTGATTCAGCAACAGACACAAGCAGGACAGTTGTACAGAATCTGGGACGGGCAATCGTTAAGAAAATTTCTATAAAACTTGAGGGGCAAGAAATATTTTCTTTACACAATGCAGATATATTTCTAATCTATTCTGATCTATGGCTAACCGATAATGAAAGGGCCGATCTTGCGTTTCAAGGAATCGAAAATAACGAAGCACTAAAACACAGAATAGACGCCGAAGATGCTAAAGCCGGCAACAAGTATGAAGCTGTAAGTTTTGCTTATGGAAATCGCTTTTCCATACCCTTAGATTTTGAGTTGTTAAAAGCGCATGCGCCATACTTTCAAGGAGCATTAAAAGACAGATTGTCATATGAACTAACTTTTAATGAATACAAACGTGTCATTAAATCTACAGACACTGACGCAAAGTACAGCATTTTCGACATCTCGTTAGAGTTTGACATCGTTAGCAACCCTAACTTAGCAAGGCTGATTGAGCAACAATATCAATCAAAATTAGCAATATATTACGAAAGAGTGATTCATCATACTAAATATCCTAAAAGCAGGGCAGACACTATATGGAACTTTAGTTTTAGTGCCACAGCAAGATCCCTTAAAGGTATTTTATTGCTGTGTGAAGATGAAGAACCATTCAAAAGACAAAGTGAAAAATTTATTAATCCTAAAATAACGAAAGTACAATGTTCAATTGAGGGTAGTCCTAACCAAGTCTACGGTAGCGGGCTTAAACCTTATCATCATTTTGATGAAATAAGAAAATTGTTTGGAGGCGGGAGGTCTAGAAGTCCAACAGTAGACCTTGTGTCTAAAGATCTACACCTTCACAGTGTTAGACTTGATGAATATTTAACAACGAAATACGGTTTATGGATTGACCTAAGGTCAACAGAGGATAATCAGTTGCATGGGAGTGGGAGAACAGTTAAAGACATAATAAACATTCAAATTGATAAAGAAAAAGAGAGTGATAAACCACTTAATGTACATTTGTTTTTAATATATGATGCGCAGCTGAATATTCAAGATAACAGATTAAAAAGATATCCAATACTAAATTATTTTTATTTTTAAAAAAAAGCATGTCTGTTCAGGTTTATCCAAAAGTGCCCAAAGAAGAGATAGTAGGCAACTCTGTTGCTGTAGACATAAAAACTTTCAGATTAACCAACATTACACAAATGCAAACCCAACTAGAGCAGGACCTTTCAAAATACAGTAAAACCAAACGAAGGTATTCTGCTGTCTTTAATGCTGTTACATATGTTAATACTGGAGCATCGATCACCAGTGCTCTATCAGCAGGAACAAGTGTAGGTCTCTTAGCAACAGGCGTAGGTGCGCCGGCAGCTTTACCTCTAGGCGGTTTGTCTTTAACTCTTGGCCTGTGTTCATTGGCTGTAAGTGCTGTCAGCAAAAAAATAAAAGCTAAACTCCAAAAGCACACAGCTATGGTTCAACTAATAACAGCTAAACTTAGTTCCTTCAAACTGATAATTGATAAAGCACTTGCCGACTCGAACATCACGGATGAAGAAATTTAGTCGCCTACAGGCTGATTTTGAGGACTACAAAAGACAAAAGTTTGATCTTCAAAGAAAGGCAAGGGCAACTTTTTCTCAACAACCAGACACCGACCAGATAAAAAAGGAATGTTTAAAAAAAGTAAACGAGACATTAAACTCTGTTCTAAACAGATCACATTAACAACACCAAAGGGCGTTTATACTTTAGTTTATGAGTCTAAGCACAAAAAGACCTCTGATATTGATTAATTAATTTAAATAAATATTTTGAGTTAGAAAAGAAGCTCAACATGGATAAGATATATGACAGTTTTGACTCTTGGTTAGATGCAATGGAAGAGGAAGAGCGTTTGTCAAAAGCTTTAAATGAGGTCGTTTTAGAAGTTATTGATCCAACAAACGTGCAGGCAAGCGTTGTACATGCTATTTCTCAAGTTCCAAGTAAACTAACAATAAACCCTCCAGTTAAAGTAAGGTTAGTTGTTTTAATCGACTATATAACAATAAACGAAGAAAATCTAGAAGTCTGGGTCTCAACTAAACAGCAGACTATTCTTTCTTATAATGACTTAACACCCGGTTGGGCAGATCAACTTCTTACACAGTTTAATGAAGCCTCTGAAGCAGCTAAAATGAGAGGCTCTGGTTGGTCAGAGGGTGAAGTCCTAGACATCAGATTAAGACAGGCTAAGTATGAGCCGATTGTAGGCAAGTCTTACATTCCACTGCCTCCAACATTAGTTGCAAAGAGAGCAGTTCTGAACATAAAGAATTCAGACGACAAATGTTTTATGTGGTGCGTTCTTGCTAGGCTGCATCACGTTGCCAAAAATGCAGAGAGAGTATCTAACTATCAACCTTGGGTCAATGATCTTAACTTTGATGGACTCACCTTTCCTGTGGGTGTAGACAAAATTGATCAGTTTGAAGAACAGAATCCCCCAATAACTGTTAACGTATACGCATGGTCTGAAGAAACCAACCTTCTGCCAATTAGAGTGTCAAAGAACAGTCCAACAATAGGCGAACCAACCAAAACTCATGTAGACTTACTCCTAATGCAAAGCCTTAATGGGTTGCACTACACTCTAATACGCACAATGAGTAGATTACTAGTGCATACTACAAAACAACATAGCAAACAAGAATTTTGTAGAAAATGTTTAACAAGAATTCCGTCTGTTCAAGCAGCGAGTGAACATGTAAAACATTGTCTCAGTCCAGTTGACTGCAATACAGAACTAATTATGCCAAGAGAAGGCAGTAAGGTTAGTTTTAAGAATTACAAAAAACTCCAGAGGTCTCCATACGTTGTTTACGCAGACTTTGAATCGCTTATTGTTCCTTATGAAGGACCTGCTCCAAAACATTTACCAAAAACAGTTATAATGAATAACCCACCAGATTTGTTCATTTGCCTTCATTGTTGTCAGGTCAGATGGTGAACATTCAAAGCCAGAATTATACAGAGGACCACATGCAGCAAAACATTTCTTAAAACGCATGCAAGAAGTTCGTAATGTCTGTTCTAATAATCTAGTCCTATCCGATCTTAAGATGACCCCTGAAGATCAAGATCGCTATGACTCAGCCACTCACTGTTGGATTTGTGGTTTAGAGCTAACACCTAAAAGTTTAAATCCAACAGTAAGAGACCATGATCACATTAGCGGAAAGTTTAGAGGAGCAGCGCATAACAATTGCAATCTTCAACTAAAGTTTGATCCTAGGACTTGGAGACTTCCTATATTCTTTCATAACTTGCGAGGTTACGACTCTCATCTTATATTGCAAGCAGTAACTAGCGCCTTTAGGGTGTCATGCATTGCGCAGTCATCAGAAAAGTACATGTGTTTCACTTTAAATAATTTATCTTTTTATGACTCTATGCAACACCTGATGGGATCATTAGAGTCACTAGCAGGATCATTAAAGTCCTGTCCAATAACAGAAGAATATTTTGACCCAACGCTCGTTAGAAAGGGCGTTTACCCTTATGAGTACATGAACAGTTGGGAAAGGTTTGACGAGCCAGCCCTTCCGCCTAAAGGTGCGTTCTTTTCTAGTCTCAGGGGGAAAGACATCAGTGACTGCGATTACCAGCATGCTCAAGAAGCGTGGCAGAAATTAGAGTGTAAAACAATGGGAGACTATCATGATTCCTATTTAATGGCGGATACCTGTTTGTTAGCGGATATCTTTGAAAATTACAGAAAGACCTGCATGAAACATTATAGTCTAGATCCTGCGCATTATATTTCTGCGCCTGGGATGAGTTGGGATGCTTTCTTAAAATATACAGGTGTACAGATTGACCTGTTGTCTGACCTGCCAATGCTTCAGATGATTGAAAACGGATTGCATGGAGGAATTAGTATGGCGTCTCACCATTACTGTAAAGCAAACAACAAATACCTAGACAACTATGATCCAAGTAAAACTTCTAACTATCTTATGTATTTAGATGCAAACAATCTGTATGGTTGGGCTATGAGTCAATCACTTCCATTACGTAACTTTAAAATGTACACAGGAGGTGTAAAAGACATTCAAAAGTTTTTAAAATGGCTGCATACTCTAGAAGCTGATCAACAACGGGGCTTTATTCTAGAAGTTGATTTAGAATATCCTCATGAACTTCATGATTACCATAATGACTATCCATTAGCGGCAGAAACCCTAAAAGTGTCAATGACAGAACCACCTAAACTTGTGCCTAATCTTCGTGACAAAAAAAAATATGTCTGTCATTACAGACTTCTCCAATTTTATTTAAGACATGGTTTAAAGTTAACAGCAGTTCATCGTATAATTGCATTTGATCAAGAACAGTTCATGAAACCATACATCATGAAGAACACTGATCTCAGAACTAAATCCACAGATGCTTCAGAAAAAGACTTTTTCAAGTTGATGAACAACAGCTGTTTTGGAAAGACTATGGAAAATCCGCACAAGCGCAAAGATGTCAGATTGGTCACTAGAGAAAACGATGCAATTAAGTTGACTTCAAAACCAAATTATCAAGACTTTAGAAAATTTCATGATCAGCTTTTTGGTATAATGATGAAAAAAAAGAAAGTCAAATTGGACAAACCTGTTTTTATTGGGTTTACTGTTTTAGAGCTGTCGAAGCTTTTGATGTTAGAATTTCTTTACGACTACTTTAAACCCTTGTATCCAGAGTCCAGAGTTCTGTACACAGATACAGATTCTTTTGTAATCGACATCCCTACTGAAGATTTTTACAAAGACATGGAATTAGAAGTGGCTAAAGAGCATGCGGGATGGTACGACACATCTGATTACCCTAAAGATTCACCTTTGCATTCAGTTATTAATAAGAAGGTTTTAGGTAAGATGAAGGATGAATTATCTGGAGGTGTGATCAAGGAGTTTATTGGTTTAAGGTCGAAAATGTACAGTCTTGCTAGCCAAACAAGTACCATTAAAAAAGCAAAGGGAATATCTCGCAGTGTTGTGCAGTCAAATATAACACATGACAATTACAAAGAAGCATTGTTCAAAAAAAAGACTTTTCATCATGACAATTACAAACTACGATCTAATCTACATGAGATTAACACAACTGTTGTAACAAAGAAGTCATTAGATAGAACAAACACTAAACGAGTATTTGTTAATCCAGAGTTTTCATATGCAATTGGGCACTGGAGAATAGTATAATCATATGTCTTCATGGAGTTTCTGTTTGGTCAAGTGTTATCAGAAGCTCAACTATATCATTATCCAGTATAGCCAAATCATTATTATTCTCATTCATTACTGCTAAATGTGCTTCAATTTTTTTTTATCATTTCAAGATTTTGATTTTTCCATATCAAAATATCAGAATCTAGGGATTGGGGTAGTAAGCGATTGTCTGGCTGTTTTAGCATAAGATTGTCAATGTTCTTAAATATTTTTTTGATAATAATATTATAAGCAGATAATTGACGTATTAATTTTGAAAACTCTTTTTTCTTTTGAGCTTCCATTTTAAACTCAAATGTATTTGCCTAAATTAACTAAGCGACTGGAACTGTGTCTGGCGGGATTATCTGCAGTTCTTCCTTCACAAAAGATCTTCGGGGGGCTGGTCGTTTTGTTGTGTCAGTTTCTCGTAAATAATACACGGGCGGATTCATTTTCACAATTTTTTTTATCTCATATGGATCAACACTCCAAACTGGATCTGTTGCCCTGATGCGACTGTCCCCTTCCGCTTCTCCCGGTGAATAAAGGTATCTCACTTTTAAACCAAATGGTAATAGTTTACTGGATGAGTCTTCAATAGCAACATTTATTCGTTTGGTTTTGATTGCTTGTACTGGTTTTAGCCCTTTAAATTCTTCATTATTCATTGCGCGCAAAACTGAGGGCAGTCTTTTTACCCATTCTGTGTTGCGAGAATTGTCAATCAGCTCTCTGTGATACTGGTAGGAGAAAAGTCTTTCAGATAACTGTTTGTTAAAGTTTTCAACCAAAGCCTGTGATCTGTGAACACCCGGAATGCCTCTTTTAATGCTAACTCTATGTTTTAACAATAATTGATTCACTTGACCTTTAAATTCTTTTCCGTCATCGACTTGAATCATGCGAGGATAAGTTAAGGGTCCTCGTTGGTATATCAGCTGTATAGCAACAGCAACAGCAGAAGCACTCTTTTGTGTTAATGGTTCCGCATCTTTGTATCTTGAAGCTATATCAATGACTGTAAGTGCGTACTTAAATCTTTTTCGTCTGATTGTATCATGGGGTAAATATAGAAGATCCATTTGATGGGTGTCGTTTGGTGTTATATTCACAAAGTGTGGTCTCTGTATTCGTTTAGGCGCAGGTAAATAAATTTGCCAAAATCGCTTGTTTAGATAACCATTCTTTTGCTGTTTGTTCACTGACTCCCGCTGCTTGGCTAAGCTTTTTAATTGCCGTTATTCCCTTCCAATATCCTTTTGGAGAATAATAGATTTTGTACATTTTTATTCAGCCAATACTTTGTACAACAAAATACACAGCGGTCATGCCAAAGACAATAAACAATATTTCTTGCATCTTTTGTTTTTCTGATGGTTGATAAAAGTCGCTGAATTTTGGTGGGGGCAATGTTTCAACTTGTTGGCCTGTTACTAGAAAATATTCTTTTATTGCCTGGTCAACATCTTTAAATGTGTAAGCTGCATGTCCCTGTTGTTTAAGTCTGTCGTTAATAAAATCTAACTGCTCCATTCTTTGCTTTTCATAAGCATCTTGTGCAGCGGCTAGTTGCTCCATAGCTCTGTTATGTCTTTTTCTCTCATCGTTATTTTGTAGTTTACTAAACGCGTAATTACTTCTGCTGAAAGCAAGCGCGTTGACCACTGCGCCGCCTATCATCATTACGAGTGAAGCCATTTTTATTTAAAAGTATTTTTTTTACATATTTATATTTTCTGGAATTATTCCTTGCTTAACTAGAAAATCTTTCGTAGCAAACGAAGCTGTAATGACAGCAATCAACTTTGCTGAGTCTTCAAAATCTAGCTTGCCAAGATCTGCTGGTTTTTATTCTTAACAAGCTTTTACCAAGCATTGTGTATCCTACACTTAGACCTCCAATAACAGCAGAATGGTATACGAGGTTGGCAACAGTTTTTTTCGGTGCTCATTTTTTAAAAATAAAATAATATTTATTATTAATAAAACATGAACTGCGATGATTTACTTCCTGAACTTATGATTACAAATAATCAAGTTGATGACCAAGCTATTATGCGCCAAAAGGAAAGGCTGTATTCTTTGGCGGCGTGTGGAAAAACAAAACAGTACCTCGGAAATGAATTCAGCATAGAACAGATTCAACAGATGTCGCCGCAAGACATTGTAAAGTATCACAACAGGTATGAAGCGCAACTGGGGTCAAGAATGGTCAAAAGTGTCGGACAAACTGTTCTTAGTTTGTACACTAAACTAGTTAGTAGATTTGCGCCCATTGATTTGAACAAGATTTTATGTATGATTTAACGCAGGATCCAGTTTTAACAAAGTCATTAGAGTCTCTAGGATGTGATCTATATTACAGATTTGGAACATTATTGTCGCCAGTAATTATGGGGTTAATTACGTTTAATCATATAGATTTTATTTCCCTTAAAAATGACCGAGCAGAAAAACGTTGATGGAGAAAGTGACCCGTGAAAAGAATCCTGGGCGCGTTGAAGCAGGGAAAAAATTAGCAGAGTGGAACAAAAAAAAGAAAATTAGAGTTACAACATATAACTCATAATGAAAAAACACCAGTTGTGCCAGAGCCACAACAAGAACAAGTTGTTTCAAGTCCCGCAACACCAAAGTATTCATGGATTATTTGGATTAAAAGAGTTGGCATTTTTGGCGTCATTGCTGTTGGTGGGGGTGGTTATTACGTTTATAAAACATATAAAGAAAGACAGCAAAAACCAAAGCAGCCCAAAAAATCACAGCCACTAAATACAAAATCTGAACAAAAAAGAATGCCAGAACTGCCAACAACAAAATCTCATTTTGATCCGTTTGATATGCAGTAATATTTCAAGAACTTAATAAATAATTATAAGTGACTTGAATAAGAACTTGATAACGACTTGATGACGACTTGATGACGACTTGATGAAAACTTAAATAAGAACTTGATAAGAACTTGATGACGACTTGATGACGACTGATAAGAACTTAATGACGACTTGAATAAAAACTTGAATAGAACTTGAATAAAAACTTGAATAAGAACTTGTTAAGAACTTGACGATGACTTGAATAAGAACTTGAATAAAATTGTTAAGAAACTTAAATAAGAACTTGAATAAAAACTTGTTAAGAACTTGATGACGATTTTTTTCATAAAACACAATTAATTGTTACATTCTTTTCCGGGGAGACAACTCCTCTGAAGGGTTTGCTGCCTTTATGTAGTACTCTACTAATTCTAGGTCACGGCTTACCCAACTGCATAATTGCCGAGTCGAAGCGTCGCACTGTTTGCTGGTTCGTGTCAAGTTACACATAACGGAGTCGGGGCGTCGTTTACTGCAGGCCGTCACGCGGCATTGTATAAATTTAGGCGGCTAAATTCCCCACCGGCGTCGTTTAGTGCAGGCGTTAGCCGTCACGCAGCATTGTATAAATTTAGGCGGCTAAATTCCCCACCCAAATAATCTTTTTCCAATTTTATGTATTAAAATCTGCATTTTATATTTAAATCTAAAAGCATTTAAAAAAATATTTATTAAAAAGTAGTGGCTAAAAAGTAATGTAAGATACACTTTGTTATTTAGCTTTTGGTGTTGTTTTAACAAAATAAAAAACAACTTTACTCTAGGCAAGTAGACACCATGTAATGTAAAGCGTTTGTTTGTGTACAGTATATATAAATCTTGAAGATAACAACATTGAGGATATGCCTGCGGTAGTTTTAAATACTTGGTTGTCATGGCATTGAAAAGTCTAAATTTGCCCTCTTCCCTGCCCTCAAGTGATCCTTCCCACTTTCGTATTGGGTCACTGGCGCGGCTATGAACACCCGTAAACCCAAAATATGGTCACTGGCGCGGCTATGAACGCCCGTAAACCTAAAATGGTCGCCCTGGTGCGGCTATGGGAAGGACCACTAAAATGGGGGTGAGGGGATTGCCCAAATTAGACAAATAGAAAGCAGGCAAACAAGTATGAGAGGCATATCCTCAAAACTCTTCACTCTGGCCGTGTTTGTAAAGTGTTTACTATTAGAGAACTATAAAATAGGCCCACTCCCTTGCTTTCATTCTTTCTTCATACACCCCCTCCTTCCCACCCACCCTGCTATCTTCCCTAACCCCCAATCCCCACCTCACCCGCTCCCACCCACCCCCCCTCCCGGCAGAATGACATACCGCACCGCTTGACATTCGCAGCTCAAACAAACTTAAGTCGGATTTGTTTTCTGGTCAAAAGATCATGTGAAATGAGTTTGGAGGAAGTCGGATTTGTTTTTCTGGTCAAAAGATCATGTGAAATGAGTTTGGAGGAAGTCGGATTTGTTTTTCTGGTCAAAAGATCATGTGAAATGAGTTTGGAGGGGGTGGTGGACGGGGGGGTGGGGGGTGGCGGGGGGAGTGGCTGTGTATTCACACAGGCTGTGTATTCACCAGGCTGTGTATTCACACAGGCTGTGTATTCACACAGGCTAATACGTGCAGGTAAAGTTGGCGGGGTGTGGGGGGAGAGACAGAAAGAGAGCGAGAGGGGAGGGAGAGAGTGGAGAAGGAGAGGAGAGAGGGAAGGAGGAGGTAAAGTGTGTATGTATGTGTGGAAGACGTTGGGGGGGGGGGGATGGTGGGTGGGAGGAGGGGTGGTGGGAGGAGGGAGGGAGAGGGCTATGAACGTGGAGGGTCTTTGTCGTGTTTTAAAATTGACATACTTTGTCCCCCCCCACCCGTACCCTTTCCCTCCCCTCTTAAAAACCCCGGGATCTTGGCCTATGGCCTTAGATCTTGTGTGTTCCTACATACTTAGCCCCCCCCCCCCCCCCCCCCCCCCCCCCTCCCCCTTCCCCCCTCCCCCTCCCCCTTCCGCGTCCCGTCCATCCCCCCACTCCTCCAGCGCCGAAAAACAGGCCCGAACGTATATACGTCACCCCACCCCCTTCTCAACTCCCATCCCCTCCCTCCCCCCCACTCCCACTACAATGTATTATAGACTTCCCAAACATGGCCCCCGCACAGTCTCCTCGGGAAAGGAGGTGTTGAGTGAAATAAATAAATATGACTGTGTGCGGTGAACATTGCTGTTCTTTGTTGTGCTTGTTGTTGTTCTTCCTTTTTAAAGAGGAGAGATGAGAATTTTTAAGAAACAATAAGAAGAAGAGAGAGAGAGAGAGAGAGGAGAGAGAGAGAGAGAGAGAAGAGAGAGAGAGAGAGACAGACAAAACAGACAGACAGACGGCAGATGTAAAGAAAAGAAAAGCAATGCACAGCATAGGAAAAAAAGTAAGACTTGCAAGGAATAAGAAAAGAACAATAAAGAAACGAAAAAGAAAGGAAAAGAAAAAGAAAATGAAAATAACGGGAAAAGGGAGAAGTAAAGGAAAGAAAAAAAAAGTAAAAAGAAGAGTAAAGAAAAGGAAAAAGTAGAGCAAAGAGAAGAAAAAAAAACCCGGAAAGAACGGGAAAATGAAAAAAAAAAAACCCCAAAAAGGATCTATATCAAAATCTAAAGGAAAAGGAAAGAAAGGACATATAGATAAAAAAAATAAGAATAAGAAAAAAAGCCCAGTTTAAAAAGTAAACAAACAAAACAAGAAAACAAAAAAAAATAAGGAACAGGAAATATGAAGGCATTAAAAAGTTTGAGAAAGAAAAGAAGGTAAAGAAGGAACAAATGAACCAAAGAAAAAACAGTAAAGAAAAAAAGGACAAGAAAGAGGGAAAAAAAAAAAAAAAGAAACACAAAAAAATCAACGGAAGGCAAGAAAAGTGAAAAAAAAGAGAGGAAAAAAGGTAAAGAAAGGGGGGGGGACACTTATTTGAAAGACAGAGAAAAAAAGTTTAAAAAAACGGGGAAAACTATAGAAAAAAGAAAAGTTAAAGAAAAACTAAATAGAAAAAGCAAAGAAAAGAAAACTGTAGAAAAAGCAAAGAAAACGAAAACTGTAGAAAAAACAAAGAAAACGAAAAACTGTAAAAAAAAAAGCAAAGGAAAACAATCTGAGAAAAAGCAAAGAAACGAAACCTGTAGAAAAAGCAAAGAAAAAGAAAAGAAACAAAAAAAATTTAAAAAAAAGCAAAGGAACAGAAAGGGGAAAGCCCCCGGGGGGAAGATACCCTGTTTGAGTGTTAGTTTAAATTGCCAATTTATTAGAGTTTATCTCTCTCTCTCTCCTCTTCTCTCTCTCTCCTTCCTTCACAACCACCACACCCACACACACACACACACACAACAAGAAGAAGAGAGAAAGAAGAGAAAAGAGAGAGAGAGGGGGTTGTTTCATCGATTTTCACACAACTAAGGCCCACAAACTCCTTTACTTGACAGGTGTAGTCATTGAAAACCAGTTTTTTTCCCAGTTAAACCTTGTTGAACAAGAGAGACAAAAAGAGAGAGAGAGAGGGGGGAGACAGACAGACAGACAGAGACAGGGGGACATCAGAGAAAGAGAGAGAGAAGAGAGAGAGAGGGGAGTTGAGGAGTGAGACGGAGCAGAACACAGAGAGCGTTAAAAGGGGAGATGGTGAGAGTGGGGAGTCAGGGTAGGGATAGGTGAAGGCTATAGGATGGGGACTATGGAATGCATTGGAACACTTTCTTTGCCCGCCTATTTAAGGGATGTCCAGTCAAAACGCTTTTCAACGACCGTAGGAGCTGAAAAGGTGCAAAGGAAGAAGGAGGAAGAGGGGAAGAAGAAGGGAAAAAGAAGAAGAAGAAGAAGAAGAAGAAGAAGAAGGAAAAAAAAGGAGAAGAAGAAGAAAAAAAAGGAGGAGAAGAAGAAGAAAAAAGAAGAAGAAGAAGAAGAAGAAGAAGAAGAAGAAGAAGGGAAAAAAAGAAGAAAAAGAAGAAGAAGGAAAAGAAGCAAAGAGAAGTATGGGGGCAAATGGGAGAGAGAGGAACAAGCGGGGCAAGAAGGAGCGTGGGCGTGGTGGAGAGAGGAGAGAAAAGAGAGGAGATGAGAGAGGGGGAAAAGAGAGAGAGAGAAGACAGACAGGGCAGAGACAGACAGACAGACAGGGGGAGAGAGACAGAGAGAGGAAAGAGAGAGGGGAAGGGACAAGAAAAGGAGGGGGGGAAGGGAGGAAAAAGGGGAGAGGGGGGGTTTTGGGGGAGGGAGGGGGAGAGAGAGAGAGACAGAGAAGATACAGGAGACAGAGAAGACAGGGGACAGAGACAGAGAGAGGGAGAGAGAGAGACAGACAGACAGACAGACAGACAGGACAGGGGAGACAAAAAAGGAAAATACGACAGGCAGACAAGACAGACAGACAGACAGAGACGAAGTGAGGCAGAGTGGAGAGGCGGAGTCAGGGAGAGTTTCGTGGTTGTCGGTTTCATAGCCTCATGATTATATTGACTTTCAGTTAAAGCGCTTTTTCTTCTTTTTTTTTTCTCCCCCTTCTCCTTTATTTGCTTGTTTCCTTGTTTGTTGTTCCTGAAGACTAGGCTTTCCCAAAAAACTACTTTTGTGTTTATAATCTAAATTACTTTCCGATGAGGCGGGTCCGTTCTCTCTCTCTCTCTCTCCTCTCTCTCTCTCTCTCTCTCTCCCCTCTCTCTCTCTCCCCTCTCTCCCCGACCCTCGGGGGGGGAGGGGGGGGGGAGGCTTTTTTACCACCTTCACTGATTCGAACAGGGAGTCAAAAGCAAAAACGTGGCCAATTCTTTTTTCGTTTTTTTTTTTAAGTTTCCCACCAGGGGGTTCGGACACGCAACCCTGATTTTGATCCCCGTCTCTCTTTTTTTTGTTTTTTCCCTCTGTCTGTCAGTCGTTGTCTTTTGGGTTATCCGTCTGTCGGGGTTTCTGTCGGGTTCGGGTTTTCTTTTCTCCTCTCCCTTTTCTCTCTCTTTTCTCCCCCTTTTTTTCCGCCAAACAGGAACCCCCCCCCCCACCCAATTTTTCCTCCCTTCCTCCTCCCGGGGAGATGAAACCCAAAAAATCCGGGGGGTTTTCACCAGATGTCCAAATCTCCCCCCACCCTCCTTTTCCCCCTGACCCGCCCCAAACCTCACATTCCCCCCTTCCCCCCAAGCCCCTCCATCCACCCCCAACCCCCCCCCCCAGACTTTAGTTGTCCCCTCCCCCTTGGAAAACAAGTGTCCCCCCTGGGCCCCCCCTTCCTTTCCCGCCCCCCGGGGGCACGCCCCCTCAAGGGCAGTGCAGCGGGGCCCCCCCTTCCTCTTCCACATATCCCCCCCTTCCTAGCCCCCCCCCCCCTCCACTCCCACTTCCCCCCGCCTCACCCCTTTCCATGTCCACAAGTTTTCCCCAACCCGATCCCGAGAGAACAGGGGAACGCGCACACCCCGTGACCCTGTGGCCGAGACTTCAGGGGGAAAAAAAAATTTGGACAGAAATTCTTTTGCGGGGGGGGGGTTTTGGGGTTGGAAAGGGTTTTTGGGGGGGGACGAGAGGGGGGGGGGGGGGGGGGTTCGAGGATAGGGGGGTGGAGGGGGGTTGTTGGGGGTCTTTTCCCCTCCTGATTATCCAAATTTTCCCCCCCTGCCCCCCCCAGTTTTAGGGGGCCCCCACCCACCCTCTTTTATCCCTCCCCAAATCCCCCTGATTGCCTGCACACACACACAAAACACACCACACAAAACAATATTTTTTTTTTTCCCTTTTTTCCCCCACTTTCTTTTTGTTTTTTTTATTCCCTTTCGTGGCTGTTTTGGGGGGTGCTGTTGGTTCTTTTTTGAACCTGGGGGTTTGAAAAATACAGAAATTGGGCTTTTGGTTTTTCTCTATTTACCCCAAAAAGGCCGGGCAAATCAGCCGGTCTCCCGATGGTCCGCCCCGCGGAGGGGAAAAGGCCCCAGGTGGGGGGCAAACATAAACTGCCTTCGAGAAGGTTTTTGTGGTTCCCTCATGCAAGTAAAGGTCTTATATTTTAAACTATTTCCCCTTTTTTTTCATCTTCCCCCTTTTTAACTTTTTTTTTTAAATTTCAAATTTTTTGCCAATTTTTTTTCTTAAGATGGAAAAAGTAAAACCCGCACTTTTTTCCCCCCATATTAATGTTCAGCATTTATTTTTGGTCAAAAAGCGGGCATTGCATCTTTAGGATCCTTAAAGGTTTGTTTCACAATTTTAGCTCCCCACAATGTTGGGGTTTTTGAACAGCAGAGTGAAACTCGACTGTTCCATATCTTTTGATCCCCTTTCATCCTTACATGGATCCTAAAAAAACCCCCCTAAAAAAGATTGCCCCCCAAACATTTTTTTTGTTTGAAATAATTTTTTTTTTTTTTCGCATTTTTTTTTTTATCTCCACACTTCCGTTTTATTTTTTTTTACTCCCCTTTCGTGGGCTCTTTGGGGGGTTGTTGGATTCTTTTTTAAAAATTTTTTGGGTGAGAAACACCACAAAATTTAAACGGCTGTGGTGTTTTTTATATGACCCAAGACCAGACACAGCCCCCCCGTGTTTCCTGATGAGTAAAAATTCGGGGATAAACCCGGATTTGGCAATACTATGATCTGTCCTCATACAGCTAGTAATGGTTTCAAAATCAAAATTTACATATTTCCCATTTTCTTCATCTTAAACCCCCCTTTTTTTTTAAAATTTTTTAAAAATCTTTACCAAGTTTACTAAAATAAATGGAAGAACTTTTAAACCCCTGCACTTTTTTTTTTTTCCCCCCACTCTTCTTTTTTCAGCTTTTTATATATAAAAAACACACACCACACACCACAAAACGCGGTGTGGTATACTTTCCTCTGTTTCGTATGCTGAAAAGAAGAAAAAGGGGAGGAGGGAAAGGAGGAGAAAAAAAAAGAAAAAGGGAAGAAGTGCAGCAACATTTTAAAAACAAGTAGAAAGGGGAAAACAGAAGGGGAAACAAAAGGAAGAAGGAAGTTACTGTGCGTGTGCGGCGTTCGTGGCGTGGACGTAAGGGGGTTCTAAGATTTGTACCCCACTTTTTAAAATTTTGAACATTCATTTTTACAAAAAAAAAGGTCCCAGCAGAATATTCACGGGGTTTATTGCCCAGATGAGGGGAGGGGGGGGGGGGGATGTTGGGAATAAAAAAAAACATAATGATTTCATATAAAAAAAAAAGAACTCCAATTTTAAAATACAGTAAATGTACATCAGTGTAGTAAAAAACTGCGCACAGGGGGGAAAAGGGAAGAGGGGAAAAGGGAAGGGGGAGAAAAGAAAACCTTTTTAAAAGAGAGAGAAGACAGAAGAAAGACAACAGTATCAGAGTAAGGACGAGGAGACGACAGAAAAAACGGACAAAGGGGAGGGGAGAGAGTCAAAAAAGAAGGGGGAGGGGAAAAAAGGCGAGACAACGCAAAAAGGGGGGCAGGGGGGGGGAGGTTGGGAGGACAGACAGAGAGAAGGGGGGGGCGAGGTGGTAGGCGGGGGGGGAGACATTCAAAAATTTCGGCGGGGGGACAACGGGGTTCCGGGGTGCTCATACAACCCCGTAAGCCCCCTAACTTTCATCGTAACGCCCACACGGGGTACCCCCAAAAAAGCAAGGCTTGCCCCCCCGGCCTTCACAGGGGGGGGAAAAAAACAAAAATTTGAAAAGGGGGCCCCCTTTACCTTTATTGACCTAAAACAAAACAACAAAAACAAAAATTTTTTTTTAAAATAAAATAAACAACTTTTTAAAAAAGATGACAAAAATTTTAAAATTTAAAAAAAAATTAAAAAAATATAAAATTATTATTATCATTATTATTTTTTTGTTGTCGCGTGCAAATTTTTATTATTTTTATTATTATTTTTTTAAAATCATCATTATTATCGTCATTACTATTATTTCATTTTTTATTTTTTTCACTATCCCATCGTCATTAAAATCATTATCATATTTTATCTCATCATTATCATCCCCCCCCCCTGATCATCTTCATCATCATTACTTTATTATTATCATTATTATCCCTCTAAACAAAACAAAAGTTGCAGATAGGCGAGCAGTTCACGAATGCCACAAGGCGAAATACACGACCGAAATGTTGTAACTCAGTAAACATCATTGATTCATTGAACATAACACACCGGCGTATTACAGAATCCCTTTTCTTCGTCTTCTTTCTTATGTAATTTAATTTTTTTTATTTCGTTTCATTTTAT
Source organism: Conus canariensis (assembly GCA_033310375.1). Lineage (NCBI taxonomy): Eukaryota > Metazoa > Mollusca > Gastropoda > Neogastropoda > Conidae > Conus > Conus canariensis. Next base: position 12,952,327 of record CM065730.1, on the reverse strand, counting down.
TTCATTTTATTCATTTTTTTGTTCTTCTTTTCCTGTAGCAGAACTTCTCTTTGGATTCTTCCATCTTCTTTTCCTTGCTTCTTTCTTTCTGTCAAAATTTTCTTCCTTCTTTTTTCCTTCTTCTTCTTTCTTTTCTTCTGACCAAAGGCAATGTCGGCCTCACTCCAAAGTGATTAGCCAGAATACGTATTTCAAACACACACACCACCACACACACACACACACACCCATACACACTCACACTGACAGGATGTCAAAATAGTATTAGTAAAATGACAAAACTTCAACAATAGAAGTAAAGAGATTCCTGGGCAATCCCACGTTTCCCTTCAACATCCACCCAGCTCTTGTACTCCATGATATATTCTCTTCTCTAAATAAAAACTGTGAGCTTGGAACAACGTACTTAGTGTGTGTGTGTGTGTGCTGTGTGTGAGTGTGTGTGTGGCTTATTTATTTTTTTGTATACTTTGCTGTTTCAGCATTTATGTGTAATTTGTGAAAAATATCTTTTCTTCCTTCTGGATTATTTTTAACTATTCTTCAAAAAGGCAATGAATTCTGCAAGAACACCTCTCTCTCTCTCTCTCTCTCTCTCTCCTTAAGGGGTAATGGGGGTCTTTAGGTAGTTGTCTGGACTGGATAGTGCGGATGTTCTCCACTCTCACAAGCCACTCACCGAGGTCTGTGACGATGCAGCTCACAAAACCTACGTTTCCATGGAGTAATCACCTATTGTCGTGAGGCAATCCTCCAGAAGAGACAGGCTGCACTGTTGACGACTACTCCAGTACGCGCTTCAGGGGATGTCTATTCTGGTGCAAACAAACACATAGTGCATAATCCTACTATGCCCTGTGGACAACAAGGATTCCTCCTTTTCCTACCTTCGCTGCTGTCTTACCCCTTCTAGTCCACGTTTCAATTAAAGAAATACGCGGGGAATATGTAGGAATTTTATTGATGAAGAAAGAAAGAGAGGAGAGAGAGTGAGAGGATGCATGCACGAACACTACTACCATCGCACACTGTATCAATGTATGAGCATCTCATCAAATCGTCATATGTATGTATTGCCATATGTGTATCTATCTCTCTCTCTCTCTTACACACAAATTTATATATATATATAATAAATATATATTCATTTTATAAACAAAAGCTTGCTTTTTATGTCTTAGATTGAAGACTAGTGGGAGATAAGCATTTCATATCTGCTGTGGAGATTAATTCTGCCTTATCTAACAGTATGTGCTTGAGTGGTGAATGGGGAAAAAATAAAAATTAAATGCTTCTCATAAATGAGCCGTCCCGCAAGCTTAAGTCTCCAAGGGGGAGACATTCTCCATTAGTGGGAGGATACTCCCCCGCTAACATATAACTCCTGGTCAGATACCGATATTTCGAACTGATTGTTTCTTCTCAGTGACCGCAGAAAGTGGTAATTGGATCCAACTGCCTTTTTCGGTTTTTAAGAAGAATGCTATCCCAGAAAAAGGCTGGTGTGCAATAACTGTAGTATGTTTGTTGATTTTCAAAAAAAAACCAAAAGGTGTCAGCCTAGAAGCAAAAGAAAAATCATGAAAGAGCAAACAAGCTACATTTTCTTGTGAAAGTAGAAAATATAAAAGATACCTCTTAGACACAAGTTGCTGAGGGTCCACTTCTTGGAATGAATCCGCAAGGGACTAAATTACAATAATCTAATAGATTCCAAGGATAATTTACCGAGCCCAGTGTCAGCAACTTACTCAGAGCGCTTGGTGTTGCAATGACTGCAAGAATATTCAATTAGAAACAAAGCTTGCTTTATGTCTAGATGAAGAAACAAGGGGGAGTTTAAGCATTCATATCTGCAGTGGAGATAAAACTCTGCTAACTACCAGTATGTGCTTAGTGGGGAATGGGAAATGCAACACCAAGCTGCTCTGTTAAGTTGCTGGAATGGTGCTCGGTACTTATCCTTGGCAATTTATTTTATTATTGTAATTGGGTATGGGTGGTATTCCCTTGCGGAATCATTTCCAAGACTCGGACCATCAAGCACTTGTGTGCTAAGAGATTTATCTTTTTTATATTTCTACTTTTCACAAGGGATATATTGAATGTGTGTTTTGCTCTTTCATCGATTTTCTTTTGACTTTCTTTGGTGGACACCTTTGTTTTTTTTTTTTTTGGAAAACTCAACAACATACTACTAGTATTGCACACCAGCCTTTTTCTGGGATAGCATTCTTCTTAAAACCGAAAAGGCAGTGGAGTCAAATTACCACTTTCTGCGGTCTCTGAGAAAGAAACAATCAGTCGTTTTCGAAATATCGGTATCTTCGACCAGGGAGTTATATGTTAGTGAAGTTTCCGCCCTATTGGAGAATGTCACCCCCTTGGAGAATATCAGTTGCGGAAGGTCATTTTGAGAAGGCATTTATTTTATTTTTTCCCCATTCACCCACTCAAGGCACATACTTGTTATGTTTGGCAGAATTATCTTCCACTGCAGATATGAATGCTTATCTCCCCATATTTATTCAATCTAAGACTAAAAAGAAAGCTTTGTTTATAATTGATTATAGTTATATATATATATAAATTTGTGTGTAGAGAGAGAGGTAGGAGATTGATACACATATGATACATTATATTTACATTGAGAGAATGCTCATTCTATGATACTGTGTGCGTGAGGGTTGTAGTGTTCGTGCATGATCTCTCTCTCTCTCATCTCTCTTTTACTTTCTTCATCCTAATATTCCTACAAATTCCCCGCGTATTTTCTTTAATGAAATCGTGACTGAAGGGGTATGACAGCCAGCGTATGGTATGGAAATGGAGGGGAATCCTTGTTGTCACTAGGGGGCATAGTGGATTATGCACTATGTGTTGTTTGTACCAGAATAGACAGCCCCTGAAGCGATACATGGAGTTTAGTCGTCAAAAAACAGTGCAGCGTCTCTTGGAGGATTGCTCTCGACAATAGTGATTACTCATTGGAAACGGCAGGTTTTGGAGCTGAATCGTCACAGACCTCGCTATGTGGCTGTGAGAGGGAGCTCATCCGCACTATCCCAGTCCCATCACAACTACCCTAAAGACACACCATATTACCCTTTAGGTAGAGAAGAGAAGAGAGAGAGAGAGGGAGAGGTGGTTTCTTGCAGATTTCTTTGCCCTTTTTTGGAAGATAGTTATAATAATTAATATGAAGTGTAAGAAAAGATATTTTAAACAAATTACACATAAATGCTGATACAGCAAAGTATAAAATAAATAAATAAGCCACTCACCACACACACACACACACACACACTACACACACAAAGTACGTTGTTCAAGCTCCAGTTTTAAATTTAGAGAAGTGAAATTTAATTTTATTTTTCCATGTGAGTACAAGACTGGGTGATGTGAGGGAAATGTGGGATTACCAGAATCTCTTATTATAGTGTTGAAGTTTTGTCATTTGTCTAATACTATTTTGACATTCGCACTGTCAGAGTGTATAGTGTGTGTGTGTGTTTGTGTGTGCTGTGTGTGTGTGTGTGTGTGTTTGACGAAATACGTTTCTGGTAAATCACTTTGGGAGTGAGCCGACATTGCCTTGGTCAGAAGAAAAGAAAGAAGGAAGAAGGAAAGAAAGAAGGAAAAATTTCGGGGAAATTTTGACAGAAAGAAAGATGCAGAGGAAAAGAAGATGGTGAAGAAGCCAAAGAGAGAGAAGTTCTGTACAGGGAAAGAGAACAAAAAATGAATAAAATGAAATAAAATGAAACGAAATAAAAAAAATGAATTTACATAAGAAGAAGAGAAGAAATGGATTCTGTAATTACTGCAGGCTGTTGTTATTTCATTGAACTATGAATGTTACTGATGTTACAACATGTCGGTCGTGTTATTCGCCTTGCTGGCATTCGTGATCTGGCTCGCCCTATCTGCAACTTTTGTTGTTTGTTTAGGAGGGATAATAATGTTAATAATAATTGATAATGATTGATGAAGATGATCAAGATGATATTGATGATGATAAAATATGATAATGATATTAATGACGATGGTGATAGTGAAAAAAATAACAAAATGTAAATAATTTGTAATGACGATAACGATAATAATGATGATGATGACAATTAATAATAATAATAATAATAATAATAATGCGGACGGACGACAACAACAAACAATAATTATGTTATATATTTTTTATTATTATTACCTATTATTATTGTAATTATTAATTGTCTTCATTATTAGGGGACAGGTTTGTATTATTTTATTATATTAATTTATTATTGTTGTTTGTTGTTGTTGTTGTTAGAGTAATATCGGTAAAGGGAACGCCCTTGCAGTTCTCTGTTGTTTTCCCGCTGTAAGGCAAGGGACAGTTCAAAGCCATGCTTTGGGAGTCAGCCCAGATGTTGACGTTACGATTGGTCGGTTAGTGGTCTGACTGGCGTTGTTATGACGGCATCCTCAGGAAGCCCTGTTGTCTGCCGCCATGAAGTCATTGGTTTGGTGAATGTATCTCCCACCTCGACTAACCCCACCCCCCCCCAAAATTTAAAAAACCCTCCCTTCGTCCTCCTTCTCTCGTCAGTATCCCTACCTCCCTCATCTGTCCCTGTGTCTGTCGTTGTCTCTGTCTCTCTTTGACTCTCTCCCTCTCTCATTTTGACTCTTACTCTCTACTCTGTCTGTTTTCTCTGTCTGTCTCTTCTGTCTATTACTCTGTATATTGTCTGTCTATCTGTCTGTCTGTCTCTATCTATTAATGGGGACTATTCTCCGCCTTACCTTTCCGCTCTTTCTCCTCTTCTCCTGTGCGCAGGTTTTGACTACATTCTGATGTACATTTATCTGTACTTTAACTTGGAGTTCGTTTTTTTTTATATGAATACTCATTATGTTTTATTTATTACCCAACATCCCACCCCACACCCTCCCCCATCATCTGACAATAAAACTGTCGAATATTCTGAACTGGGACTTTTGTTTCTGTAAATTTGAATGTTCTAATGTTGAATGTGGATACACTCTTAGACCATCCATTACGTCCTCGTCCACGAACGCACGCTACACGACACACAGTAAACTTCAACTTCTTCCTCTTGGATCCACATTCTGTTCCTCTTTATACTTGTTGGTACTGTTGCTTGCACTTCTTCTTCTTCTTTTTGTCTCCTCCTCCTTTCACGCCCATCATCTTCTTCTTCTTCTTCATGCATACGAAGCAGAGGAATGTATACACACACGCGCGTATATGTGTGTGTGTGTGTTGTGTGTGTGTATATATAATGATGAAACCAAATGAAGTTGTGGGGGAAAAGAAAATCAAGTGCAGGTTAACAGTTCTTTTCCATCATTATAGTAAACTTGGTATAAGATTTGAAATTAAAAAAAAAGGGGGTTTTGAAGATGAAGGAAAAATGGGGGAAAATATGTATTATATTATGAAGACCATTCACTAGCTGTATGAGGACAGGATCTATATGTATTGCAATCCTAGCCTTTCATCCCGCGAATTGGACTCAAAATTAGGGTTATAAAATCGGATTTGTTAAACTAGATAAAAGATTGGAAAATTTAATTTTCAATAAATGAGGAAAACAATTTCTATTCGTTAGATCAAAACATCTAACTTAATGCCTGCCAGTTTAAATAATTTTTATTTGTTTTAAAAAAATTTAAGCTTGCCAATCCTGACCGCATGAAGATTGAAAACCCTTTCTGTAAAAAAAAGAAAGTTTTTATCAAAACATTATTGTTAGATCAATTAATTAATTTAAACCCAGGAAAATTAATATTGTTCCAACATTATTTCAAAAAAACTTTTAAAAGAGCAAAAAGGGAAATTTTAAAATTGGGAGGCATCGTAAAATTTTAAAAAGGGAGAAATTTTACTTACCAAGCAAATATTCTAATTACCTATTTTGCTAACGAAAAAAGGCCATGCGTTAAGAATTAAAATATGAACACTAAAACAAAAAATTTAAAGGGTTCCAAGTCTAATAGAAATTTAACATGAAGTTTCAAGGGCAAAAGAATTTAAAATAAAAAACGTATGAGGGGAAAAAAAATTTAAAAATAAAACTTTAAAACAAAAAAATTTTAAAACAAGAACTTTTAATTTTGGAAATCGCTTTCCATCCCCTTTTGGTTTTTTTGAGTTTTAAAAGCCCCATGCCCATATTTTTTAAAGGGGGCATTAAAAGACAGATTGCATATGAACTAATTTTTTAAAAATAAAAACGGTATTAAATCTACATAACGAGAAAAGGGTACACCCTTTTGACATTTTGTTGGATTTTGACTTTTAAACAACCCTAACTTTAGCAAAGGTTGTTTAAACAAAAATACAGTCAAAATTTAGAAATATTTACGAAAAAAGTTTTATCATTTAAATATCCTAAAAAAAAGGCAGACACAATATGGAATTTATTTTTTAGGCCCAGAAAAGGACCCCTTTAAAAGGTATTTTTTTGGCTGTGTAAAAGATGAAAACCTTTCAAAAGCCCAAATTGAAAAGTTTTTTAATCCAAAAATAACAAAAAGTAAAAAATTTTCAATTGAGGGAGCCCCAAACCCAAAATTTTCGGTAGTGGGTTTAAACCTTATCAATTTTGAGAAATAAAAAAATTTTTGGAGGGGGGAGGCTAGGAAGCCCAACAAGCCCTTGTGCCCAAAGATCTACACCTTCAAAGGGGTTAGACTTGATAAATTTTTTTAAACAACAAAATAGGGTTTTTTGGATTGCCCCAAGGTCAAAGAGGATAATCATTTGCATGGGATGGGAGAACAGTTAAAGACGTAAAAAACCCTTCAAATTGAAAAAGAAAAAGAGGGGTGAAAAACCCATTTAATGTACATTTTTTTTTTTAATTTTATAAAGCGCAGCTGAATATTCAAGAAAAACAGTTTAAAAAAGATATCCAATACAAAAATTATTTTTTATTTTTAAAAAAAGCATGCCCTGTTCAGGTTTTTTTCCAAAAGGCCCAAAAAAAAAGAGAAAAGTGGGCAATTCTTTTGCTGAAGACAAAAAAACCTTTCAGATTAACAAACATAACACAAATGAAAACCCCCAACAAGACCCAGGACCTTTAAAAATACAGAAAAAACCAAACGAAGGTATTCTGCTGCCTTTATTGCTGTTACTTATTTTTAATACTGAGCATCGATCACTAGTGCTCAACCCAGCAGGAAAAAGTGTAGGTCTCTTAGCAACAGGCAAAAAGGTGCCCCGGCGCTTAACCCTCTGGGTTTTTTTTGTCTTTAACTTTTGGCCTTTTTTTAAATTTGGCTGTAAGTGCTGTCGAAAAAAAATTTAAAAAGCAAAAACTCCAAAACACACAGCAAAGGTTCAACTAAAAACAGCAAAATTTATTTCCCCTTCAAACTGATAATTGAAAAAGCATTTGTTGACTCAAACATCACGGATGAAGAAATTTAGTCGCCTACGGGCTGATTTTGGGGACTAAAAAAAGCCCAAAAGTTTGATCTTCAAAGAAAGGCGGGGGGGAAAATTTTTTCTCAAAAACCAGACCCCGACCAGAAAAAAAGGAATCCCTTAAAAAAAAAAAACGAAACTTTAAAACTCTGTTCAAACAGTTTCACATAACAACACCAAAGGGCGTTTTTTACTTTAGTTTAGGGGTCCAAGAAACAAAAGACCTTGATTTTGTTTTAAAAATTTTTTTTAAAAATAATATTTTTGAGTTAAAAAAGAAGCTAAACCCTGGAAAATATATGCCCATTTTTTGACTCTTGGTTTAAAATGCAAGGGGAAGGGGAAGAGCTTTTTTAAAAACCCTTTAAATGAGGTCTTTTTTAGAAGTTATTGATCCAACAAACGTGAAAGGCAAGCGTTTGAAACCATGCTTTTTCTCAATTTCCCCAAGTAAACTAACAATAAACCCTCCAGTTAAATTTAAAGGGTTTGTTTTTTTAATCGACTATAAACAAAAAAAGAAGAAAATCTAGAAGTCTGGGTCTCAAATAAACGGGGAGACTATTCTTTCTTATAATGACTTAACACCCCCGGGTTGGGGAAAATCAACTTCTTTAAAACATTTTAATGAAGCCTCTGAAGCACTAAAATGAAGGCTCCCGGGGTTTGGGCCCGAGGGTGAAGTCCTAGACATCAGATTTTAAAACGGCTAAGTATGGGGCCGGTTTTTAGCAAGCTTTTCTTTTCCCCTGCCTCCAACATTAGTTTTCAAAGAAAGCAGGGTTTTGAACATAAAGAATTCAACGACAAATTTTTTTATGGGGGGGGGTTTCGTTCTTTCTAGGCTGCAATTTTTTCCAAAAAAAGCAGAAGAGTATCTAACTCTTTAACTTTGGGCCCAAAGATCTTAACTTTAACCCTTAAAAATTTTCCCATGGTGTAGACCCCAAAATTTTATCAGGGTTTTTAAAAAAAAAAAATCCCCCAATAACTGTTAAGTTACACATGGTCTGGGAAGGGAAACCCAAACCCTTTTGGGCCCAATTTGAGTGTCCCCCAAAAAACAGTCAACAATAGGCGAAAACCCAAACCAAAAAATAAAGTAAAACTTACTCCAAAGCAAAGCCTTAAAGGGTTTTCACTACACCTAAAACGGGACAAAGATTTGAAATGTTGCAAAACTTCAAAACAAAAAAGCAAACCCAAAATTTTTTTAGAAAATGTTTAACCCAAAAATTCCGTCCGTTTAAGGGGCGAGGAAAATGAAAAAAAAATTTTCCAGCCCCTTTGACTTAATTTCAAACTAATTTTTGCGAGAAAGGGAGTAAGGTTGTTTTAAGAAATTTCAAAAACTCCAAGGTCTCCATAGTTGTTTTTCGCAGACTTTGAATGCTTAATTTTTCCTTAAGAAGGGGGGAGCTTTCCCAAAAAATTTACCAAAAAAAATTATAATGGGAAAAACCCCAGATTTGTTTTATTTGCCTTTTTTTTTTTGTTAGGTCAGATGGGAACATTCAAAGCCAGAATTATAAAAAAGAGGACCCCATGCACAAAACATTTTTTTAAACGCATGCAAGAAGTTCGTAAAAGCCCGTTCTAATAATCCCAGTCCTATCCGATCTTAAGAGAACCCCCCGAAGATCAAGATCGCTATGACTCAGCCACTCACTGTTTGGATTTGGTGGTTTAGGCTTAACACCTTTTTTAAAACCCAAAAGTAAGAACCCTGAAAACACATTAGGGAAATTTTTTAGGAAACAGCCATAACAATTTGGGAATCCCTTTAACTAAAGTTTGATCCCAGGGCTTGGAGGCTTTTTTTATATTCTTTTTATAACCCTTGGGGAGGGGTTTGAAAATTTTCCCCTCTTATATTGCAAAAAATAACCCAGCGATTTTTAGGGGGTCATGCCCTTGCGCAGGTCATCAAAAAGTACATGTGTTTCACTTTAAATAACCTGTCTTTTTTTTTGACTCTATCAACACCGATGGGTTTATTTGAGTCACTGGGGGGTCCTTAAAGGGGGCCCGCCCCAAAAACGGAAAAAAAAAATTTTTACCCCAAAGCTTTGTTAAAAGGGCGTTTACCCCTTTTGGGTTTCTTTTAACAGGGTTTGGGAAAAAGGGTTTTAAGGCCAGCCCCCCCCTAAAGGGGCGTTCTTTTTAGTCTTAGGGGGAAAGGACATCATGAAATTTTTATTATTCTTATGCTCAAGAAGCGTGGCAAAAATTTGACTCTAAAAAAAATGGGAGACACATGATTCCTATTTAAAGGGGGATACCGTTTGTTTTGGGGGATATCTTTGAAAAAATTTCAGAAAGACCTTCATGAAACTTATAGTCTAAAATCCTGCGCATTATATTTCTTGGGGGGCCTGGGAGGGTTGGTAGGGTTTTTTTAAAAAAATTTTCTGGGGTACAATTGATTTTTCGAAACCCACCCCAAGCTTCCCGATTATTGAAAAAGGATTGCGTGGGGAATTAGATGGGCCCTCTCACCAATTTCTGTAAAGCAAACAACAAATTCCTAGACAAATTGATCCAAGTAAAATTTTAACAAACTTTTTGTATTTTAAAGCAAAAAAATCTTATGGTTGGGCTATGAGTCAATCCCCTTTTCCCTTACGTAACTTTAAAATGTAACAGGGGGTTTTAAAAACATTCAAAAGTTTTTAAAATTTTTCTTCAATCTAGAAACGGTCAAAAACGGGGCTTTTTTCCTAGAAGTTGATTTTGAAATCCCTCATGAAAATTCCCGAAATTTCCATTAAAGACTATCCATTTGCGGGAAAAAACCCCAAAAGGGGTCAAAGACAGAACCGCCTAAACTTTTTGCCTAATCCCTTTGTGACAAAAAAATTATTTTCGTCATTACAGACTTCCTCCAATTTTAAATTTTAAAACATGGTTTAAAGTTAAAAAGCATTTCATCGTATAATTGCATTTGGGTCAAGAACAGTTCATGAAAACCAAACATCATGAAAACACGATCTAGAACTAAAACCCAGATGCTTCAGAAAAAGACTTTTTTAAATTTATGAACAACACTGTTTTGGGGGAAAAACTATGGGGAAAAACCGGGACAAAGGCAAAGATGCAGATTGGTACTAAGAAAACGATGCAATTTAAACTGGTGTCAAAACCCAAAAACCCAAAACTTAAAAATTTTTTATGATCAGCTTTTTTGGGAAAAATGATGAAAAAAAAGAAAGGGGGAAATTTGGGCAAACCTGTTTTTTTTTGGGTTTTCTGGGTTTTAAAAGCTGTCGAAGCTTTTGGGGTGTTAGAATTTTCCCTTTAAAGACTACTTTTAAACCCTTGGGACCAGATTTCCCGGTTCCCGGGACACAGATCCGATTCCTTTGTAATTGACATCCCCCACTGAAAAATTTTTACAAAGAATTTTAAAAGAATAGCAAAAAAGGGATCCGGATGGGACGACACATCTGATTCCCCTAAAGATTCACCTTTTCATTCCCGTTTAATTAAAAAGAAGGGTTTTGGGAAGAAAGAAGGGTTGGGAAATTTTCCCCGGGAAGGGGTGATCAAGGAGTTTTTTTGGTTTAAGGTAAAAAAATTTCAGTCTTTCCCGGCCCAAAAAAAAAAAATTTAAAAAAAACAAAGGGAATAACTCGCAAATGTTGTTCAGTCCCAAAAATATCACATGACAATTTCAAAAAAGCATTGTTCAAAAAAAGACTTTTAAACATGACAAATTACAAACTACGATCTAATTTTGCATGAGATTTAAAACAACTTTTTTAAAAAAGGTCCTTTGAAGAAAAAACCCGAAAAGATTTTTTGTTAATCCAGGTATTCATATGCAATTGGGGGACTGGAGAATATTAAAAATCATATGTTTTTCAGGAGTTTTTGTTTGGTCCCAAATGTTATCAAAAAAGCTTTAACTATAAAC
>CM065730.1:12922637-12940873 GCA_033310375.1 Conus canariensis | reverse complement strand
CCCCACCCCCACCGGGAAAAAAAAATTGACCACACATCAATCACAACAGACCACGATGGTTTTAGATGGTGCCCAGGCTTGTACGGCGGCCCAACCGTGTGCGCAGGATCTGGGGACCTTGGCGAAGGCCAGATTTGGGTGGCCATCGGAACATGACGCCGAGGCCCTTTGATAAAACCGCGCACTTTGGGCGACATTTGGGGTCCGGGGTCCCAAACGCACGTTCGCAACACCTCCCACCTGTTGCAGGGGCCCACAGGGGGGGAAAAAGGGGGTGGTGGGAGGGCAGGGAGTGCGAGTGTTTTGTGTGGGGGGGGGGGGGGGTAGCGGTAGGGTGGGGGTCGGGGGTAGGAGTGGGGGGAAGGGAAGAGTTTTTTTGTTAGTTCATGAAAAAATCCATCATATCGCATGAAAAAAATAACAACACATTGTTGCCTGTCGCTGTCTGTCTGCCCCTTTGTCTTCTTCTTCCTTCTCCTCTCCTCTCCTCTCTCCCACACACACACACACACACAACACACACACGCGCGCGCGCGCGCGCGCCCTGCCTCTTCTCTCTCCTCTCTCAAACACACACAACACACCCCAACACACAAAACCCCACACACCATAAAGAAAGAAGAGAGAGAGAGAGAAGAGAGAGAGAGAAAAACACAACAGGGGGCGGGCCCATCTCCAACCACAACAACACCACCCAGCCACTCGCGCCCTTTCCAGGTGACTTGTTAATCTCAAAGGGGGAGTGGCGCAGGGAGCAGTCTTTCTGGGCCGCCTTCAGTGGGGGACCCTCTGAAAAAACTCCTCGGGGCCCCCTTCGCCATGGCCTCATGTACCCTCCCGCCCCGCGGCTTGAGCAGCTTAGGGTTTGGGGTTTTCCGGCTCCTCTTTCCCTAGTCCCTTGCCTCAGTCAGGAAGCGTATGGGGGTGAGTGAAGGGGGGGTGGTGGGAGGGTGGAAGGGGGTGGGCGGTTGAGTGTGTTCAAATCCAATCTGTTTGGAAAATTTAAGTAGAGTTCCGACATCACATAACGAAGAGAAAGAGGGGGGGGGGAGGGAAGGAGAGCGAGAAGAGAGAGGGGGAAAAAAGAGAGGAAAAGAGAGAAGAGAAAAACAAAAGCAGAATGGGGGACAAAAAAGAGAGAGAGAGAGAGGGAGGGAAGAGAGAGAGAGAGGGAAGAGAGAAGGAGAGGAAGAAAAAGGGGGCTTGACCATATAAAATATTTTTGGGGAATGTTAGGGAAAAGTAACGTAACACTAAAAAGACCCACGTTATAAAAGTAGTTCCTAGCAATGCCAAGCCATCACAAGGCCATGACGCTGCCCAGTAAAAAGCCAAAACTTTGTTGTTCAACATTGCCAAGACATTACATTGCCATAATTGCCGAAACATTACATTCGCGAGACATTGCAAAGATTCACATTATCAAGACATTACCAAATGTCACATTGTAAGACATTGCCTGGACGTAACATTTACCAAGACATTTCCTAAATTACATCGCCAAGACACGCCCAAAATCACTTTGTCCCTTACAGCCCTGTCAAGCATTACCTTTAACACCACACTGCCAAGACACACACTCCCATGACAAAAACACCCCCCGGGCCAGACATGAACACTGGCCAAGACAAGACACTGCCTACATTTTAAAAGCCAAGACATCACACTGCCCTGACATTACACTGCCATGAATTACACTGCCCGACATTTTACTGTCAAGACACACACTGCCAAGACCCACACTCCAAAACACCACACTGCAAACATCACACTGCCACGATATTACACTGCACTGACATTATACGTCAAGACACACACTCCATGAAATTTTTACTGTCAAGAAATTCACACTGCCCTGACATTATACTGCCAAACATCACATAACCAAGACATCACACTCCATAACATTATACTCCAGACATTATACGCCAAGACATCACACGCCAATATATCACACCCAAACATTACACTGCCATACTTATCCCCCGACACCCGCTGCCAAACCTCACAAATGCCAGACATTACACGCCCTGAAATTATACTCCAAACACCCACTGCCCCAAAACACACACGCCATGACATTACACTGCCAAGACATTATACGCCAGACACCACACTGCCAAGACACCACACTGCAAACATCACACTGGCCATGACATTCACGCCATACATTAATGTGTTTTGGCCCGTGCAGCCTGCATACTACACTGCCAAGCATGACACTGGAAGACATGCACTGCCGACATCACCAGCAGCAGTCCACTGCCCAAGACATGACACTGCCAAAAAACAAACCCCACCAAGGCAGACAAATGCCAAACATGACACGGGCCAAGACATGAAACTGCCAAGGACATACACTGCCAAAGGGATGACATGGGCCGGACATGACACAACCAAACCTGACCTGCCAAACTCACAGCCCAAAGGGCCCTTCCCAAAACATGAATGGCCAAAAAAAAACACCCCAAAATTTTTCCCCTTTTCAAAAAAAAATTTCCCCAAAAAAAAAAAACCCAAAAAACCCAAATTTCCCTACCCAAAAAAAAAATTTTTTTTCCCCCCCAAACCCCTTTTTTACCCCAGGCCCCCAAGGGGAAAAAATTTCCCCCCACCCAAATTCCCAAAACAAACCCCCCCCCCCAAAACCCCAAAAAAACCCCCCCCCCCCCAAAAAACCCCCCCCCCCAAAAAATTTCCAAAAAAACCCCCCCCAACCCCCCTTAAATTTCCCCAAAAAACCCAAAACCCAAACCCCCCGACACCCCCACCGGCCCCTCCCCAAAAACCCCAAAAATTTTTCCCCCCCCAAAAAAAAAAGGGGGGGGCAGCCCCCGGGGGGAAAAAAACCCCCGGGGGCCAAAAACCTGGAAGCCCCACTTGGCCCCCCAAAAAAAGGTTTTAAAAAGGCCCCCAAAAAAAACCCAAACCCCAAAAAAACATCAAACCCCCAAAAACCCCCCCCCCTGCCCCAAAAAAAGGGGGGAAAAAAAGAAAAAACCCCCCCAAGGAAACCCCGCCAAAAAATTTTTTGGGAGGGGCCCCCCCCCATTTAAAAAATTTTTAAGGGGGAAAAAAAAAAAAAAAAACCCCAAGGCCCAAAAAAACCAATTAAAAAAAAAAAACCCCCCCAAAACCCCCCCCCCCCCCCCCTTCCCCCCCCTTTTTTTTTTTAAAAAAAAAAAAAAAAAACCCCCCCCCCAAAAAAACCCAAAAAAAGGGCCCCCGGGAAAGGAAAAAACCCCCCAAAAAAAAAAAAAAACCCCAAACAAACCCCCAAACCCCGGAAAGGGCCCCCCGGGGGGGGAAAAAAAAAAGGGAAAACCCCCAAAAAAAAACCCCAAAAAAAATTTCCCCCAAAAAAAAGCCCCCAAAAAAAAAAACCCCCCCAACCCCCCCCAAAAAAAAAAAAAACCCCCCCCGGGGGGCCCCGGGGGGAAAAAAAAAAAAAACAACCCCCAAAAAAAAAAAAAAAAAAAGGAAAAACCCCCCAAAAAAAAAAACCAAAAACAAACCCCAAAAAAAAAAAGCCAAAAAAAAAAACCCCAAAAAAACAAAAGCAAAAAAAGGCCCCAAAAACCCCAAACTTTAAAAAAAAAAAAAAAAAAAAACCCCCGCAACCCCCCAAAAAAAAAAGGCCCCGCCCCCCCCCCAAACCCCCCGGGGGGCGGGAAAAAAAAAAATTTAAAAAAAAAACCCCCCCAACCCAAAAACCCCCCCAAAAAAAAAAAAAAAACCCTTAAACCAAAAACAGCAAGAGCAAACAGCAGCAAACAAAACAGCCAAACAAGCAGCAACAGCAACAACACGCAAGCAGCCCAAACCAAGCAAAAAAAAAAACACAAACCCAACAGCAAAAAAAAGAGCAACACAGCACCGGCAGCAAGCAGCAGCACAACACACAAAGCCAAGCAAAGCCACAAGCAAAACAGCAACAGCATCAGAGACAGAAAAGCCAGCACAAAACAAAAAAAGGGAAACCCACAAGCACAGCAGAAGCAAGCAGCACACAGCAAAAAAACAACAGCAAGCACAAGCACAACAAGCACAAGCCAAACAGCACAGCACAAAAGGGAACAAAAAAGCCGGCACAGCAAGAGCCCGCAAACAAAACAGCAGCACCAAAACAACAACATCACAAAACCAGAAGCAAAGCAAGCTAAACAACAGCCCAAAAGCTAACAAAAGAGCAAAACAAAACACAAACAAGCAAGCCAAACACAACCCAAAACAGAGCAACAGCAGCCACAACCAAGCAAAAGCAAAAGAGCAACAAAAAAAACAAACCCCCAAACAAGCACAACAGCCCAGCACAACAAAACAGCAAAGCCGCAACAAAAACAACAGCAGCAAAGCAAAGCAAGGGAAGCAAGGGAGCAAAAAGCAACAAAAAAAAAACAGCAGCACAGAAAACAGCACAAACAACGACAAAAAAACAGCAAAAAAACAAGACAAGACAAAAACAGCCGAGGGAGCAGGCAAACCCGCACAAACAGAGCAGCAACAGCAAAGCAGCAACAGCGCAACAGCAACACCAGAGCAAACAAGGCCCCCAGCCAAAACCAAAACAAGCAAAGCACATCAGCACAAAGCAGCAACAAACAAAACAAAGCAGCACACAACAACGCACACAAGCAAGCAAAAGCAACAAACAAGCAAGCAAGCAACAAACAACACAAGCAAAGCTACAGCAGGGAAAGCAACCAGCAAGCCAGCAGAGCAAAAGCAAGACAACAACAACAAGAGCGCAAAGAACAAGCAAAAAAAACAAAGCAGCAAAAGAGCAACAAGCAAGCAAAGAAGCAAACACAACAAGCAAACAACAGAGGCAAGCAAAACCAGCAGCACAGCATCAACAGGGAAACAAAAACAGCAATGCAAGCACAAACAGCAACAAAAAGCAAAAACACAGCAGCGCACACACAAAAACAGCAAGCAAAGCAAGAAGCAAAAAGCAAACAGCAAGCAGGCAAAGCAAAAAAAAGCAAAACCCGAATAAACCGCAAGCAACAGCAGCAAGGCAAGCAAGCAAAAACAAGCACAAAACAGCACAAAACAAGCCAACACAGCAAAACAACACAAGGGCCCCCCCCCCTCCTCCTCCTCCCCCCACCCCTCCAGCTCCGTGATTCCTATCCAAAATCTAGCTTGAGTTGGAGGACAGCTCTTTTCAAACTACCCATTCATATGCCATTATGTGTGGGGCTTCGTTACTATTTTCCTGTCCCTTGCTGTGGTGAAAGTAGAGAACTATAAAATAGGCATTCTGGCTCACCCCTGGCTCCGCTGTTGCTCCGCCGGCTTACCCAAATGCCTATTTTATAGTTCTCTAATAGTAAACACTTTACAACATACATAATGTGTGGATTATCTGTTTTTTAACACTAATTTAAAAACTTTTGAGACTTAAGTTTTTGCTTAATCCTTCGTTTTTTCTTGATCGTTTTCAATAACATCATTTTCTTTCATACATTCATCAAATGCGTCTCTATCTTTCATGTGGAATAAAACCACTGTCTTTAATTGCTCTCTAAAGTCTTTTAAAACTGAGTTAATTTCTGACATAAAATCCACACACTTATCCCAGCATGTTCTCCCGCTAAAAGCCAGTTTTGATAAAGTATTTCTTTTTCTAACTAATGTCTCTTTCTGCCGAACAGTCATCTATAATAAATAGTGTCTGCGTTCCCTCAAACTGTCTATAAAAGTGTTCTAAACACACCTCAGTTTATTGCTAGGATCAACTAAATAGATTTCAATCATCTGTCCATATAAACCTTCTGTCGTGATATGCTTTGTTCCACTTAATGTTGGACCAGAAAATTACAATATGATCAAAATTATAACTATAAACTGTTTTGTAATAGGTCGAGGGCAAATATTGTTTTTCCACACCAGTCCTGTCCACAAATCATGAACAATGAGGGGTTTTTGTCATAAAGTTTAAACATCGGCATTGACACCAAAGTCGTCTGCTCCATAGTTTTAAAACAGAATTTAAATCTAATCCAGTAAAAATTGTTATTTATCATACTCTCTGTCAAAACTTGTTCAGTATAATAAAACCCTATAAGGCCCAAATGTGTAAGATTAATCCAGTTTAGTTCTGTAAGACGTTTCTATTTAGACTAATATCAATTTTGTTGCTTGTTGTTATGACCTTAATATCCTCGCCATTGTAAAGAACAACAACAGTAACTTTAAGTTTGTCAAACGTCTAAGTTTTGCCAGCTTAATAAAATTCCTTTCATAAGATTGTCACTGACGCCCCAGAGCTCCATTCTCGCCTCATCTTTTAAGACAGAAATTTTAAAATATCATTGTGAACGTGTCTCTAATATTGTGCGTGGAATGAACTGTAATTTTGTAGAAGCTTTCTTTAAAACCGATCTCTTCTGTGGAGGATAATACTGTTTGTCCCCCAAACGGCTTTATTTCAATCTCTTCCGACTGTTGTCCTCTGGCATAAGACTACATGTAAAGGGCCAGAGTTCAATGCTTTCTGAAACTTTTTATGACGGTCAAAAAATTAAAAGGGCTTAAGAATTCAAATTTTATGTCCCATTCTAATATATGGTTCAAGTGCCATTTGTTGATCAGTTTTTCGAACTATTTTATATTCATACTGACCCGCATTATTTGCTTCGTCACATTGCGTTAGTTGCTCTAGTTTAGGAAACCTTTTGCTGTCGCTAACCTCTTTGCGTTTATAATAACCATCTTTAGTGTACTCCCCCCAAAAACCCTACAAAGTGCCTATCTCACCGTTCTGTTCAAAGTCTTCAAACGTCTGCAAGGTCTTTTAATTCTAAAGTTACACACCTCTCAGGCGCTAATGTAACTCCTGAGTTCTTCTGGCCCACGAGACATTATTTTTAGTACAACCTTATTATTTTATTTTCTAAAACAATTTGTGAGGTTATCACATTTCACGACTTTCCCTGTTTTATCTGTGATCTTTATATTAAATGATCTGACCCTCCCACAAGCTAATCTTTTAAAACTGTAAATTAGGGAATTGTATAATTTCATAATCGCAATATGCAGCTTTCCCTGATGGAAGAGCTCTTAAAAACAGTTGAGGGCCTTCCATCATATAAGTTTTCATCAGTGCTCAGCTCGTCCAAATGAACATAGAGTAATGAATGTAATGCAAGATCGAGCGGATATTCTCCCTCATAAGTAGTTTCGTCTGATGTAACTCTAAAACCATGATTGTCAGTTTGCAAAGCCTAACATTTTAGCTAGCTCTCCATCAAAAAGGTAAGGGACTACTTCTTCAGGTTTGAATGTCAACATTATTTTCAAATTTGCATTGTTAAGTTTGAGAGTAATGTCGAAGTTACTCATTGCTTCTTTTAGCGAGCAAAACCCGTAATAACCATCAGGTATGGTTAACTGGCTAACTAAGTTTCCTCTATTATCAAATTTTTTAATCTTATTATTCTCCTTGGATTCAGTTATATTAAACCATACGACTTTGTAAAAAATTTCATGGAGTGCGACCCTTTGGGTTCCGCAGTTATTATCAATAGCATATTCTAAAAACGAAGGACTGTCTTGGGTTGTTATTGTTACAAACATTTTTAAAACAAATTTAAAAATGAGTGCATTCAAATATACTAATGCAAAATATTCTGTTGGGCCGCACTACAGTCCTAAAGATAATAACAACTGATACCCTCGACATTTTCTGTGACTCAGACTGACGCCTTTCAAGTAAAGGTTAGTACTCCATTGAACAGATATCTTAACCCTCCTATTAAAAACGACTACATCCCGAAAGTGTGGTTCAGTCATCCGATGCAGTTTTATCAGAACCAGTTAAACTTTGCTGTGTTTTGTGCTTCAACTGGGTGTGGAGTGTCGTATGCTGATCATTTAAATCATCCTGATCCTTTGGTGAGGTCAGTGTATAGATTTCATTTCTATTACACCTTCAGACGTATTTTATCTGAACTGCAAGCGCCATTACCAAATGACAAAACGTTTAATCCATTCAGCAACAGAATAGATTACAAGGCTTTTGAAAGGATCTGTAACGAATTGATATTGACCCAAAGACAGACTTTAGACAAAAGTTGGATCTTAATCATGGTTTAGGCACTCTTTATTATTGGGTGTGCACAGAAAGTATAACTATGATTGGAATCCTCCTTACACATCTTTCTCTTCAGGCACAACTGTTCACCTCGGGTCCATAGAGCAAGAGCATAAAATAGCTTGGACAACATTTATTTTGGATACTTCTAAGGGCCTAACAAAGCGGGAATAGAACGAATAAACGACTCTATTCGTACTTATGTTTGGTGTTTGCTAGGTTCGCAAGCACAAACAAGATCAAACATAATTGATCCTTCTACTGGCTTTGACGCCCAAAAACAGTATTTAGCAAATTTAGAGGACTCCTTAATTCTGCAGTTGATTTGCCTTCAAGTAATTAAAAGGTACCAAAATGTTTTGCAATACGCAAGATCGAAAGTAGACTTCGCCGTTGGCACTGGTTTATACATGCTGCCTTCCGACCTCAGACTTCAGATAGGAACAATAATAAACTAATAATAATGAAATCCTTGTGGCTGGTAAAGAAGAGAAGGTTGGAAAAAACGACATAAATTCTAAGCCAGCAATAGCAATAAAAAAAGAAGCCCCAATCCCGTGGCCCCCTCTAAACCCCATCCAATCCCCGAGACCCCCTCAAAACCCCATCCAATCCCCCCAAGAAATAATGACCATGAATATGAAAAGACAGCACTTGTTATTGGATTAACTGCCCTAGGATTACTTGGTCTTTATCTTACTATAAAGTAACCCAACTATTAAGACAACTAATGTCCATAAGTGCTCAGCCATAAAGCCAACTACTTTACTTGCGGCAGACAAAAAGCCAGCTAACAACACTCCCAATTATACCAGGCAAAGAATCTATTGCCTTACTGGCTAATTTTTTTTAATAAACTTGCAAGATGATCAAGTTGTTTTTTTACCCATGATTTATCTGATGGTGGTGATGGTCCTGGAGGCACTGCCCCCCCACCACCACCGCCTGTAATAGCCAACACCAGTGTACTTATTGCAAATCCTAAGGCTGTTATAACACTTGCTAATGTGACACCTTGCTCTCTAAACAGTGTTCTTATTCGTTCTGCTAACGTTGTGTCTTCATATAAAATTCTTTGGATAGTTTCTCTTATTCTGTTCGCTTGAGTTCGTAATTGTTCTCGGTTATTAGACAACACTTCTAGTCTTGCTGATCTCTCTTGTTCAAGATCTTTTAGTCTTTGTGTTATTCTTTCTTTAACATCATGGCCTAAGTTGGAGTCGTCAGCCTCAACTAGTTTTTCTTTTTCTCTTTTTATATGCTCATCTAGTTCACCCAGTTTTGCTAAATTGTTTGTTAATTCGCCTCTGATGCTTCTCAAAGCATGATCAAGGGCCGTTATTTCTCTCATAGGTAGCGGCGGATCGTGCATAGTTTTTAATGCTGTTTCTTCTGAAAAACTGGTTTCTGCTTGTATTATTTCGTCTGCTGTTGGGCTTAAATCTTTAAGTTCCATGTTTTGTATTTGGTTATCTGTTGGGAGTTCTTGTAGTGTGTTTTGAAGTTTAGCAACTGCTTCCCTATCTAATTTTGGTTTAACAATGCCCAAGGCGATTTTGTTCGCTCGCACTGAGCCTTTGTCTAATTGTACTCTTTTTTAAAAAACTTTGATGAGTCTGGTTTAGTTGTAAGCTGAAAAAGTTCACCTTTATCATTTTTAAAAAACAAGTGATCATTTTTTGTTTCAAAATCATTAGGGTCTATAAATTCGGGAGGTTCTTGGCCTAAACTTTGATAAAATGATTTGACCTTACTTTCTGTTAATTCACGCCGCAATGATTGTAATGGATGTGTTAAAGGAGTCATTTCACTCATGTCGTCTCCAGGATCAAAAACATCATAATCTTCAATGCCTGCCATGTTTTAAAAATAATTAACTTTTTATTTTGTTTTATAAAAAAAAATGTCACAAGCATATGGCTCAATTCTTGACCCGCATAGAAGACTGAAAGAGCCCTTTGGCGTGAAGGGAAATAAACAGAATATTATTGTTCCAAATAATCCATCTACTATTGATTCAGATCAAATTCTTACTGTTAAATTTCCAGACCTAGGAGCAGATGAAGTGATTGTGCTGGGATCTGCACGGCTTACTTTCAAAATAGAACTTGATTCAGCAACAGACACAAGCAGGACAGTTGTACAGAATCTGGGACGGGCAATCGTTAAGAAAATTTCTATAAAACTTGAGGGGCAAGAAATATTTTCTTTACACAATGCAGATATATTTCTAATCTATTCTGATCTATGGCTAACCGATAATGAAAGGGCCGATCTTGCGTTTCAAGGAATCGAAAATAACGAAGCACTAAAACACAGAATAGACGCCGAAGATGCTAAAGCCGGCAACAAGTATGAAGCTGTAAGTTTTGCTTATGGAAATCGCTTTTCCATACCCTTAGATTTTGAGTTGTTTAAAAGCGCATGCGCCATACTTTCAAGGAGCATTAAAAGACAGATTGTCATATGAACTAACTTTTAATGAATACAAACGTGTCATTAAATCTACAGACACTGACGCAAAGTACAGCATTTTCGACATCTCGTTAGAGTTTGACATCGTTAGCAACCCTAACTTAGCAAGGCTGATTGAGCAACAATATCAATCAAAATTAGCAATATATTACGAAAGAGTGATTCATCATACTAAATATCCTAAAAGCAGGGCAGACACTATATGGAACTTTAGTTTTAGTGCCACAGCAAGATCCCTTAAAGGTATTTTATTGCTGTGTGAAGATGAAGAACCATTCAAAAGACAAAGTGAAAAATTTATTAATCCTAAAATAACGAAAGTACAATGTTCAATTGAGGGTAGTCCTAACCAAGTCTACGGTAGCGGGCTTAAACCTTATCATCATTTTGATGAAATAAGAAAATTGTTTGGAGGCGGAGGTCTAGAAGTCCAACAGTAGACCTTGTGTCTAAAGATCTACACCTTCACAGTGTTAGACTTGATGAATATTTAACAACGAAATACGGTTTATGGATTGACCTAAGGTCAACAGAGGATAATCAGTTGCATGGGAGTGGGAGAACAGTTAAAGACATAATAAACATTCAAATTGATAAAGAAAAAGAGAGTGATAAACCACTTAATGTACATTTGTTTTTAATATATGATGCGCAGCTGAATATTCAAGATAACAGATTAAAAGATATCCAATACTAAATTATTTTTATTTTTAAAAAAAAGCATGTCTGTTCAGGTTTATCCAAAAGTGCCCAAAGAAGAGATAGTAGGCAACTCTGTTGCTGTAGACATAAAAACTTTCAGATTAACCAACATTACACAAATGCAAACCCAACTAGAGCAGGACCTTTCAAAATACAGTAAAACCAAACGAAGGTATTCTGCTGTCTTTAATGCTGTTACATATGTTAATACTGGAGCATCGATCACCAGTGCTCTATCAGCAGGAACAAGTGTAGGTCTCTTAGCAACAGGCGTAGGTGCGCCGGCAGCTTTACCTCTAGGCGGTTTGTCTTTAACTCTTGGCCTGTGTTCATTGGCTGTAAGTGCTGTCAGCAAAAAAATAAAAGCTAAACTCCAAAAGCACACAGCTATGGTTCAACTAATAACAGCTAAACTTAGTTCCTTCAAACTGATAATTGATAAAGCACTTGCCGACTCGAACATCACGGATGAAGAATTTAGTCGCCTACAGGCTGATTTTGAGGACTACAAAAGACAAAAGTTTGATCTTCAAAGAAAGGCAAGGGCAACTTTTTCTCAACAACCAGACACCGACCAGATAAAAAAGGAATGTTTAAAAAAAGTAAACGAGACATTAAACTCTGTTCTAAACAGATCACATTAACAACACCAAAGGGCGTTTATACTTTAGTTTATGAGTCTAAGCACAAAAAGACCTCTGATATTGATTAATTAATTTAAATAAATATTTTGAGTTAGAAAAGAAGCTCAACATGGATAAGATATATGACAGTTTTGACTCTTGGTTAGATGCAATGGAAGAGGAAGAGCGTTTGTCAAAAGCTTTAAATGAGGTCGTTTTAGAAGTTATTGATCCAACAAACGTGCAGGCAAGCGTTGTACATGCTATTTCTCAAGTTCCAAGTAAACTAACAATAAACCCTCCAGTTAAAGTAAGGTTAGTTGTTTTAATCGACTATATAACAATAAACGAAGAAAATCTAGAAGTCTGGGTCTCAACTAAACAGCAGACTATTCTTTCTTATAATGACTTAACACCCGGTTGGGCAGATCAACTTCTTACACAGTTTAATGAAGCCTCTGAAGCAGCTAAAATGAGAGGCTCTGGTTGGTCAGAGGGTGAAGTCCTAGACATCAGATTAAGACAGGCTAAGTATGAGCCGATTGTAGGCAAGTCTTACATTCCACTGCCTCCAACATTAGTTGCAAAGAGAGCAGTTCTGAACATAAAGAATTCAGACGACAAATGTTTTATGTGGTGCGTTCTTGCTAGGCTGCATCACGTTGCCAAAAATGCAGAGAGAGTATCTAACTATCAACCTTGGGTCAATGATCTTAACTTTGATGGACTCACCTTTCCTGTGGGTGTAGACAAAATTGATCAGTTTGAAGAACAGAATCCCCCAATAACTGTTAACGTATACGCATGGTCTGAAGAAACCAACCTTCTGCCAATTAGAGTGTCAAAGAACAGTCCAACAATAGGCGAACCAACCAAAACTCATGTAGACTTACTCCTAATGCAAAGCCTTAATGGGTTGCACTACACTCTAATACGCACAATGAGTAGATTACTAGTGCATACTACAAAACAACATAGCAAACAAGAATTTTGTAGAAAATGTTTAACAAGAATTCCGTCTGTTCAAGCAGCGAGTGAACATGTAAAACATTGTCTCAGTCCAGTTGACTGCAATACAGAACTAATTATGCCAAGAGAAGGCAGTAAGGTTAGTTTTAAGAATTACAAAAAACTCCAGAGGTCTCCATACGTTGTTTACGCAGACTTTGAATCGCTTATTGTTCCTTATGAAGGACCTGCTCCAAAACATTTACCAAAAACAGTTATAATGAATAACCCACCAGATTTGTTCATTTGCCTTCATTGTTGTCAGGTCAGATGGTGAACATTCAAAGCCAGAATTATACAGAGGACCACATGCAGCAAAACATTTCTTAAAACGCATGCAAGAAGTTCGTAATGTCTGTTCTAATAATCTAGTCCTATCCGATCTTAAGATGACCCCTGAAGATCAAGATCGCTATGACTCAGCCACTCACTGTTGGATTTGTGGTTTAGAGCTAACACCTAAAAGTTTAAATCCAACAGTAAGAGACCATGATCACATTAGCGGAAAGTTTAGAGGAGCAGCGCATAACAATTGCAATCTTCAACTAAAGTTTGATCCTAGGACTTGGAGACTTCCTATATTCTTTCATAACTTGCGAGGTTACGACTCTCATCTTATATTGCAAGCAGTAACTAGCGCCTTTAGGGTGTCATGCATTGCGCAGTCATCAGAAAAGTACATGTGTTTCACTTTAAATAATTTATCTTTTTATGACTCTATGCAACACCTGATGGGATCATTAGAGTCACTAGCAGGATCATTAAAGTCCTGTCCAATAACAGAAGAATATTTTGACCCAACGCTCGTTAGAAAGGGCGTTTACCCTTATGAGTACATGAACAGTTGGGAAAGGTTTGACGAGCCAGCCCTTCCGCCTAAAGGTGCGTTCTTTTCTAGTCTCAGGGGGAAAGACATCAGTGACTGCGATTACCAGCATGCTCAAGAAGCGTGGCAGAAATTAGAGTGTAAAACAATGGGAGACTATCATGATTCCTATTTAATGGCGGATACCTGTTTGTTAGCGGATATCTTTGAAAATTACAGAAAGACCTGCATGAAACATTATAGTCTAGATCCTGCGCATTATATTTCTGCGCCTGGGATGAGTTGGGATGCTTTCTTAAAATATACAGGTGTACAGATTGACCTGTTGTCTGACCTGCCAATGCTTCAGATGATTGAAAACGGATTGCATGGAGGAATTAGTATGGCGTCTCACCATTACTGTAAAGCAAACAACAAATACCTAGACAACTATGATCCAAGTAAAACTTCTAACTATCTTATGTATTTAGATGCAAACAATCTGTATGGTTGGGCTATGAGTCAATCACTTCCATTACGTAACTTTAAAATGTACACAGGAGGTGTAAAAGACATTCAAAAGTTTTTAAAATGGCTGCATACTCTAGAAGCTGATCAACAACGGGGCTTTATTCTAGAAGTTGATTTAGAATATCCTCATGAACTTCATGATTACCATAATGACTATCCATTAGCGGCAGAAACCCTAAAAGTGTCAATGACAGAACCACCTAAACTTGTGCCTAATCTTCGTGACAAAAAAAAATATGTCTGTCATTACAGACTTCTCCAATTTTATTTAAGACATGGTTTAAAGTTAACAGCAGTTCATCGTATAATTGCATTTGATCAAGAACAGTTCATGAAACCATACATCATGAAGAACACTGATCTCAGAACTAAATCCACAGATGCTTCAGAAAAAGACTTTTTCAAGTTGATGAACAACAGCTGTTTTGGAAAGACTATGGAAAATCCGCACAAGCGCAAAGATGTCAGATTGGTCACTAGAGAAAACGATGCAATTAAGTTGACTTCAAAACCAAATTATCAAGACTTTAGAAAATTTCATGATCAGCTTTTTGGTATAATGATGAAAAAAAAGAAAGTCAAATTGGACAAACCTGTTTTTATTGGGTTTACTGTTTTAGAGCTGTCGAAGCTTTTGATGTTAGAATTTCTTTACGACTACTTTAAACCCTTGTATCCAGAGTCCAGAGTTCTGTACACAGATACAGATTCTTTTGTAATCGACATCCCTACTGAAGATTTTTACAAAGACATGGAATTAGAAGTGGCTAAAGAGCATGCGGGATGGTACGACACATCTGATTACCCTAAAGATTCACCTTTGCATTCAGTTATTAATAAGAAGGTTTTAGGTAAGATGAAGGATGAATTATCTGGAGGTGTGATCAAGGAGTTTATTGGTTTAAGGTCGAAAATGTACAGTCTTGCTAGCCAAACAAGTACCATTAAAAAAGCAAAGGGAATATCTCGCAGTGTTGTGCAGTCAAATATAACACATGACAATTACAAAGAAGCATTGTTCAAAAAAAAGACTTTTCATCATGACAATTACAAACTACGATCTAATCTACATGAGATTAACACAACTGTTGTAACAAAGAAGTCATTAGATAGAACAAACACTAAACGAGTATTTGTTAATCCAGAGTTTTCATATGCAATTGGGCACTGGAGAATAGTATAATCATATGTCTTCATGGAGTTTCTGTTTGGTCAAGTGTTATCAGAAGCTCAACTATATCATTATCCAGTATAGCCAAATCATTATTATTCTCATTCATTACTGCTAAATGTGCTTCAATTTTTTTTTATCATTTCAAGATTTTGATTTTTCCATATCAAAATATCAGAATCTAGGGATTGGGGTAGTAAGCGATTGTCTGGCTGTTTTAGCATAAGATTGTCAATGTTCTTAAATATTTTTTTGATAATAATATTATAAGCAGATAATTGACGTATTAATTTTGAAAACTCTTTTTTCTTTTGAGCTTCCATTTTAAACTCAAATGTATTTGCCTAAATTAACTAAGCGACTGGAACTGTGTCTGGCGGGATTATCTGCAGTTCTTCCTTCACAAAAGATCTTCGGGGGGCTGGTCGTTTTGTTGTGTCAGTTTCTCGTAAATAATACACGGGCGGATTCATTTTCACAATTTTTTTTATCTCATATGGATCAACACTCCAAACTGGATCTGTTGCCCTGATGCGACTGTCCCCTTCCGCTTCTCCCGGTGAATAAAGGTATCTCACTTTTAAACCAAATGGTAATAGTTTACTGGATGAGTCTTCAATAGCAACATTTATTCGTTTGGTTTTGATTGCTTGTACTGGTTTTAGCCCTTTAAATTCTTCATTATTCATTGCGCGCAAAACTGAGGGCAGTCTTTTTACCCATTCTGTGTTGCGAGAATTGTCAATCAGCTCTCTGTGATACTGGTAGGAGAAAAGTCTTTCAGATAACTGTTTGTTAAAGTTTTCAACCAAAGCCTGTGATCTGTGAACACCCGGAATGCCTCTTTTAATGCTAACTCTATGTTTTAACAATAATTGATTCACTTGACCTTTAAATTCTTTTCCGTCATCGACTTGAATCATGCGAGGATAAGTTAAGG
The DNA here is from genome assembly GCA_033310375.1 of Conus canariensis. Taxonomy (NCBI): domain Eukaryota; kingdom Metazoa; phylum Mollusca; class Gastropoda; order Neogastropoda; family Conidae; genus Conus; species Conus canariensis. The sequence continues at coordinate 12,924,517 of CM065730.1, read as the reverse complement.
GTCCTCGTTGGTATATCAGCTGTATAGCAACAGCAACAGCAGAAGCACTCTTTTGTGTTAATGGTTCCGCATCTTTGTATCTTGAAGCTATATCAATGACTGTAAGTGCGTACTTAAATCTTTTTCGTCTGATTGTATCATGGGGTAAATATAGAAGATCCATTTGATGGGTGTCGTTTGGTGTTATATTCACAAAGTGTGGTCTCTGTATTCGTTTAGGCGCAGGTAAATAAATTTGCCAAATCGCTTGTTTAGATAACCATTCTTTTGCTGTTTGTTCACTGACTCCCGCTGCTTGGCTAAGCTTTTTAATTGCCGTTATTCCCTTCCAATATCCTTTTGGAGAATAATAGATTTTGTACATTTTTATTCAGCCAATACTTTGTACAACAAAATACACAGCGGTCATGCCAAAGACAATAAACAATATTTCTTGCATCTTTTGTTTTTCTGATGGTTGATAAAAGTCGCTGAATTTTGGTGGGGGCAATGTTTCAACTTGTTGGCCTGTTACTAGAAAATATTTTTTATTGCCTGGTCAACATCTTTAAATGTGTAAGCTGCATGTCCCTGTTGTTTAAGTCTGTCGTTAATAAAATCTAACTGCTCCATTCTTTGCTTTTCATAAGCATCTTGTGCAGCGGCTAGTTGCTCCATAGCTCTGTTATGTCTTTTTCTCTCATCGTTATTTTGTAGTTTACTAAACGCGTAATTACTTCTGCTGAAAGCAAGCGCGTTGACCACTGCGCCGCCTATCATCATTACGAGTGAAGCCATTTTTATAAATGTATTTTTTTACATATTTATATTTTCTGGAATTATTCCTTGCTTAACTAGAAAATCTTTCGTAGCAAACGAAGCTGTAATGACAGCAATCAACTTTGCTGAGTCTTCAAAATCTAGCTTGCCAAGATCTGCTGGTTTTATTCTTAACAAGCTTTTACCAAGCATTGTGTATCCTACACTTAGACCTCCAATAACAGCAGAATGGTATACGAGGTTGGCAACAGTTTTTTCGGTGCTCATTTTTTAAAAATAAAATAATATTTATTATTAATAAAACATGAACTGCGATGATTTACTTCCTGAACTTATGATTACAAATAATCAAGTTGATGACCAAGCTATTATGCGCCAAAAGGAAAGGCTGTATTCTTTGGCGGCGTGTGGAAAAACAAAACAGTACCTCGGAAATGAATTCAGCATAGAACAGATTCAACAGATGTCGCCGCAAGACATTGTAAAGTATCACAACAGGTATGAAGCGCAACTGGGGTCAAGAATGGTCAAAAGTGTCGGACAAACTGTTCTTAGTTTGTACACTAAACTAGTTAGTAGATTTGCGCCCATTGATTCTGAACAAGATTTTATGTATGATTTAACGCAGGATCCAGTTTTAACAAAGTCATTAGAGTCTCTAGGATGTGATCTATATTACAGATTTGGAACATTATTGTCGCCAGTAATTATGGGGTTAATTACGTTTAATCATATAGATTTTATTTCCCTTAAAAATGACCGAGCAGAAAACGTTGATGGAGAAAGTGACCCGTGAAAAGAATCCTGGGCGCGTTGAAGCAGGGAAAAAATTAGCAGAGTGGAACAAAAAAAGAAAATTAGAGTTACAACATATAACTCATAATGAAAAAACACCAGTTGTGCCAGAGCCACAACAAGAACAAGTTGTTTCAAGTCCCGCAACACCAAAGTATTCATGGATTATTTGGATTAAAAGAGTTGGCATTTTTGGCGTCATTGCTGTTGGTGGGGGTGGTTATTACGTTTATAAAACATATAAAGAAAGACAGCAAAAACCAAAGCAGCCCAAAAAATCACAGCCACTAAATACAAAATCTGAACAAAAAAGAATGCCAGAACTG
>CM065730.1:12902637-12917637 GCA_033310375.1 Conus canariensis | reverse complement strand
TCTCTCTCTCTCTCTCTCTCTCTCTCTCTCAGCCAAGCAGGAACCCTCCCCCCACCCAATTCTCCTCCTCTTCCTCCTCCACAGGAGATCGTCAACCAACAATGCCAGGGTTTGCACCAGATGCCTCCAAACTCTCCCCCTCACCCTCCTCTCTCCCTGATCCCGACCACAGCCTACACATTCCCTCCCTTCCCACAAGCCCCTCCTATCCATCCCCCAACCCACCCCCCAGACTTCTAGTTGTCCCCTCCCCCTTGGAACACAAGACTGTCCCCGCTGGGCCCCCCGACTTCCTTTCCCAGCCATCCGGGACACGCGCCTCAAGGGCAGTGCAGTCAGGGCCGCCCTTCCTCTTCCTACATACTCCTCCCCCCTCTCCTAGCCTCCCCCCCCCTCCACTCCCACTTCCCTCCGCCTCACCCCCTGTCCACTGTCCACAAGTTTTCCCCAACTCCGATCCCGAGAGTAAGCAAGGGAGAGCACGCGCACACCACCGCTGACCCTGTGGCCGAGACTTCAGAGGACAACAAAGTTTGGACAGAACTTCTTTTGCGGGGTGGGGGTTGGGGTTGGGAAAGGGTTGGGGTGGGGACGAGAGGGGGGGGGGGGTGTCGAGGATACGGGGGGTGGAGGGGGGTTGTTGGTGTCTATTTCACCTCCTGATTATCTCAATTTCCCGCTGCCCCCCTTCAGTTATACGGCGCCACCCACCCACTCTTGTATCCCTCCACCAAATGCCCATGATTGCCTGCCACACACACACACACACACACACACACACACACAGATATTTTTTTTTTTTCCTCTCCACACTTTCGTTTTGTTTTATTTTACTACCTTTCGCTGGCTGCTTTGGGAGTGCTGTTGGATTCTTTTTTGAACCCTTGGTGGTGAGAACATCACAGAATTACGGACTGTGGTGTGTCTCTATTTGACGCCAAGAGCACAGACACAATCAGCCGTGTCTCCCTGATGAGTCCGATCCAGCGGACGAAAGGCCTAGGAGCAGGCAATACATATAGATCTGCCTTCGAGAGGGATTGCGATGGTTCCCTCATGTAGCTAGTGAACGGTCTTCATATTTATAATACATATTTTCCCATTTTCTTCATCTTCAACCCCTTTTTTCTTTTTTTTTCTTTTTTTTTGAATTTCAAATCTTTGCCAAGTTATTACTATAATGATGGAAGAATTGTTAACCTGCACTTGTTTTCCCCTACTACTTAATTGTTCAGCATTATATTGTTTGGTCGATCAGTGGGCGACTGCATCTCTTAGGAGATCCAAGTAAAGGCTGTTCTGCACAATTGTTAGCTGCCGACAATGCTTGGGTTATTGAACAGCAGAGCTACAACTCAGACTGTTCCATATCTTTTGATCTCCCTTGCATCCTTAAATGGATCCTCAAGCATAGCCTCAAAGATTGTCCCCTACATTTTATACTGTTTGCATAATGTTTATAGTTTTTCAACAATTTTTGTCCTCTCCACACTTTCGTTTTGTTTTATTTTACTACCTTTCGCTGGCTGCCCCAAGTGCCCCCAAACCCCCCAAGTGCTGTTGGATTCTTTTTTGAACCCTTGGTGATGAGAACACCACAGAATTACGGACTGTGGTGTGTCTCTATATGACGCCAAGAGCACAGACACAATCAGCCGTGTCTCCCTGATGAGTCCGATCCGCGAACGAAAGGCCTAGGAGCAGGCAATACATATAGATCTGCCTTCGAGAAGGATTGCGATGGTTCCCTCATGCAGCTAGTGAATGGTCTTCATATTTATAATACATATTTCCCCATTTTCTTCATCTTCAACCCCTTTTTAACTTATTTTTTTAAAATTTCAAATCTTTGCCAAGTTATTACTATAATGATGGAAGAATTGTCAACCTGCACTTGTTTTCCCCTACTACTTAATTGTTCAGCATTATATTGTTTGGTCGATCAGCGGGCGATTGCATCTCTTAGGAGATCCAAGTTAAGGTTGTTCTGCACAATTGTTAGCTGCCGACAATGCTTGGGTTATTGAACAGCAGAGCTGACAACTCAGACTGTTCCATATCTTTTGATCTCCCTTGCATCCTTACATGGATCCTCAAGCATAGCCTCAAAGATTGTCCCCTACATTTTATACTGTTTGCATAATGTTTATAGTTTTTCAGCATTTTTTTTTTTACTCTCCACACTTCCGTTTTATTTATTTTACTACCTTTCGCTGGCTGCTTTGGGGGTGTTGTTGGATTCTTTTTTGAACCCTTGGTGATGAGAACACCACAGAATTACGGACTGTGGTGTGTCTCTATATGACGCCAAGAGCACAGACACAGTCAGCCGTGTCTCCCTGATGAGTCCAATTCGCGGATGAAAGGCCTAGGAGTTGGCAATACATATAGATCTGTCCTCATACAGCTAGTGAATGGTCTTCATATTCATAATACATATTTTCCCATTTTCTTCATCTTCAACCCCCTTTTTTTTTATTTCAAATCTTTACCAAGTTTACTATAATGATGGAAGAACTGTTAACCTGCACTTGTTTTTCTTTCCCCCACTACTTCATTGTTCAGCATTATATATACACACACACACACACACACACATATACGCGCGTGTGTGTATACTATTCCTCTGCTTCGTATGCATGAAGAAGAAGAAGAAGAGGAGGAGGAGAAGGAGGAGGAGAACAAAAAGAAGAAGAAGAAGTGCAGCAACAGTACCAACAAGTAGAAAGAGGAACAGAATGTGGATCAAAGAGGAAGAAGCGAAGTTACTGTGCGTGTGCGTGCGTTCGTGGACGTGGACGTAAGTGGATGTCTAAGAGTGTATCCACATTCAACATTAGAACATTCATATTACAGAAACAAAAGTCCCAGTCAGAATATTCGACGGAGTTTATTGTCAGATGAGGGGGAGGGGTGGGGGTGGGATGTTGGGTAATAAATAAAACATAATGAGTTTCATATGAAAAAAAACGAACTCCAAGTTAAAGTACAGATAAATGTACATCAGATGTAGTCAAAACTGCGCACAGGAGGAAGAGGGGAGAGAGCGGAAGGTAAGGCGGAGAATAGTCACCATTAATAGAGAGAGACAGACAGACAGATAGACAGACAGATATACAGAGTAAGAGACAGAGAGAGACAGACAGAGAAACAGACAGAGAGAGAGGGAGAGAGTCAAAGAGAGAGGGAGAGAGTCAAAGAGAGACAGAGACAACGACAGACACAGGGACAGAGGGAGGGAGGTAGGGAGACAGACAGAGAGAAGGAGGGACGAGGTGGTTAGGCGAGGGGCTAGACATTCTAAACATTCATGGCGGCAGACAACAGGGCTTCCTGGATGCGTCATACAACGCCAGTAAGACCACTAACGTCATCGTAACGTCACATCGTGGGCTACTCCCAAAGCAAGGCTTTGACTCCTGGCCTTCACAGCGGGAAAACAACAGAGAACTGCAAGGGCGTCCCTTTACCGATATTGACTCTAACAACAACAACAACAACAACAATAATAATATAATAATAATAATACAACTATCATACTAATGATGACAATAATAATTACAATAATAATAGTAATAATAATATAAAATTATTATTATCATTATTATTGTTGTTGTTGTCGTCGTCGCATTATTATTATTATTATTATTATTGTCATCATCATCATTATTATCGTCATTACTATTATTGTTACATTTGTTATTTTTTTCACTATCACCATCGTCATTAATATCATTATCATATTTTATCATCATCATTATCATCTTGATTATCTTCATCATCATTATCATTATTATTATCATTATTATCCCTCCTAAACAAACACAAAAGTTGCAGATAGGGCGAGCAGTTCACGAATGCCACAAGGCGAAATAACACGACCGACATGTTGTAACATCAGTAACATCATTGATTCAATGAAAATAACACACCGCAGTATTACAGAATCCATTTCTTCTTCTTATGTAATTTCATTTTTTTTATTTCGTTTCATTTTATTTCATTTTATTCATTTTTTGTTCTTCTTTTCCCTGTAGCAGAACTTCTCTTTGGCTTCTTCACCATCTTCTTTTCCTCTGCTTCTTTCTTTCTGTCAAAATTTCTTCCTTCTTTCTTTCCTTCTTCTTCTTTCTTTTCTTCTGACCAAGGCAATGTCGGCTCACTCCAAAGTGATTTAGCCAGAAACGTATTTCAAACACACCACACACACAACACAACACACAACAACACACTGACAGCGAATGTCAAAATAGTATTAGTAAAATGACAAAACTTCAACAATATAAGTAAGAGATTCCTGGGAATCCCACGATTTCCCTTCAACATCACCCAGTCTTGTACTCACATGATATATTCTCTTCTCTAAATAAAACTGTGAGCTTGGAACAACGTACTTTGTGTGTGTGTGTGTGTGTGTGTGTGTGTGTGTGTGTGTGTGGCTTATTTATTTATTTTTAATACTTTGCTGTTTCAGCATTTATGTGTAATTTGTGAAAAATATCTTTTCTTCCTTCAGGATTTATTTTTAACTATTCTTCCAGAAAGGCAATGAATTCTGCAAGAACCACCTCTCTCTCTCTCTCTCTCTCTCTCCTTAAGGGGTAATGGGGGTCTTTAGGGTAGTTGGATGGGACTGGATAGTGCGGATGATCTCCCTCTCACAGCCACACCGAGGTCTGTGACGATGCAGCTCCAAAACCTCCGTTTCCATGGAGTAATCACTATTGTCGTGAGGCAATCCTCCAGAAGAGACGCTGCACTGTTGACGACTAACTCCAGTAGCGCTTCAGGGGCTGTCTATTCTGGTCAAACAACACATAGTACATAATCCACTATGCCCCCTGTGACAACAAGGATTCCCTCCTTTTCCATACCTTCGCTGCTGTCATACCCCTTCTAGTCACGTTTCATTAAAGAAATACGCGGGGAATTGTAGGAATATTATGATGAAGAAAGAAAGAGAGAGAGAGAGAGATGCATGCACGAACACTACTACCAACGCACACTGTATCATAGTATGAGCATTCTCTCAATGTCATTATATGTATGTATGCATATGTGTATCTATCATCTATCTCTCTACCACACACAAATTTATATATATATATATATATATATATATATATCAATTATAAACAAAGCTTGCTTTTATGTCTTAGATTGAAGAAATAGGGGGAGATAAGCATTCATATCTGCAGTGGTAGATAATTCTGCCTAACTAACAGTATGTGCTTGAGTGGGTGAATGGGGAAAAATAAAATAAATGCTTCTCAAAATGAGCCTTCCGCAAGCTTATAGTCTCCAAGGGGGAGACATTCTCCAATAGGGAGGAAACTCACTAACATATAACTCCTGGTCAGATACCGATATTTCGAAACCTGATTGTTTTCTTCTCAGTGACCGCAGAAAGTGGTAATTTGACTCCACTGCCTTTTCGGTTTTAAGAAGAATGCTATCCCAGAAAAAGGCTGGTGTGCAATACCGTAGTATGTTTGTTGAGTTTTCAAAAAAAAAAACCAAAGGTGTCACCTAAGAAGCAAAAGAAAATCATGAAAGAGCAAAACAAGCTACATTTTCTTGTGAAAAGTAGAAAATATAAAAAGATAACCTCTTAAGACACAAGTGCTGAGGGCCATTCTTGGAATGAATCCGCAAGGGACTAAATTACAATAAACTAATAGATTCCAAGGATAAGTACCGAGCACCATTCCAGCAACTTACAGAGCAGCTTGGTGTTGCAATGACTGCAAGAAATATTCAATTATAAACAAAGCTTGCTCTTATGTCTTAGATTGAAGAAATAGGGGGAGATAAGCATTCATATCTGCAGTGGTAGATAACTCTGCCTAACTAACAGTATGTGCTTGAGTGGGTGAATGGGGAAATGCAACACCAAGCTGCTCTGTAAGTTGCTGGAATGGTGCTCGGTACTTATCCTTGGAATCTATTAGTTTATTGTAATTTAGTCCCTTGCGGATTCATTCCAAGAACTGGCCCTCAGCACTTGTGTCTAAGAGATTATCTTTTTATATTTTCTACTTTTCACAAGAAAATGAAGTTTGTTTTGCTCTTTCATGATTTTCTTTTGCTTCTTAGGTGGCACCTTTGGTTGTTTTTTTTGAAAACTCAACAAACATACTACAGTATTGCACACCAGCCTTTTTCTGGGATAGCATTCTTCTTAAAACCGAAAAGGCAGAGGAGTCAAATTACCACTTTCCGCGGTCACTAAGGAGAAACAATCAGGTTTCGAAATATCGGTATCTGACCAGGAGTTATATATTAGTGAGTTTCCTCCCTATTGGAGATTGTCTCCCCCTTGGAGACTATAAGCTTGCTGAAGGTTCATTTTGAGAAGCATTTATTTTATTTTTCCCTGTTCACCCACTCAAGCACATACTGTTAGTTAGGCAGAATTATCTACCACTGCAGATATGAATGCTTATCTCCCCCTATTTCTTCAATCTAAGACATAAGAGCAAGCTTTGTTTATAATTGAATATTTCTTGCAGTCATTGCAACACCTAGCTGCTCTGTAAGTTGCTGGAATGGTGCTCGGTACTTGTCCTTGGAATTTATTAGTTTATTGTATATATATATATATATATATATAAGATGAAAGTACGATCCGGCTCCTGAAGAAGCCTTTTGACAGGCGAAAGCTTGAATTATAATTTTTTTTTTTTTTAAATGAACTCCGTGGGCGGTGTTGACGACTTATTGTTCATCACCATAATTATATATATATAAATATAATATATATATATATATATGTGTGTGTGTGTTGTGTGTGTGTGATACATCCTTTTCATTTCTTTCTTTCTTTTTTTTTTTTTGGAGTGGGAGCTACAATACGAGAGTCATGGGAAGGAAGGGAGACTGGGTGGGGTGGGGTGGAGGGGGGACGGAAGTAGAGAAGGGTAGGAGAGCAGGGGGTTAGAGAGAGGTTAGGGGAAACAGACAAGGGATGTGGAAGGGTGTGGGGAGACTTGAGGGGGAGGGGACGGGGGGGGGTGTTGTTGTGGTGGCAGACGGTGGGGGCCCTCCAATAGGGGAGGGGACTGTAAGATCAGAGAGGCGTGGGGATCAGACGAGGTGATTCTGTGTTTTCTTTCATCTCCTCTCAGACGCCGTTTTTCTCGGCTCCACCTTCTCCCCTCCCCCTCCTCCCCACCCATCTCGCTCCTTCCACCTCCCGCCCCCCTCCCCCACAATCAACTCCCAACATTCTCTCTCTCTCTCTCCTCTCTCTCTCTCTCTCTCTCTTCCAGTATCACATGCCGAAAAAATGAGTGAGTGAGTGAGTGTAAGTGAGAGAGAGACAGAGACAGAGAGGGGAGCGACAGACAGACAGACAAACAGGCAGGCAGGCAGACAGACAAATAGGGACAGAGTTAGAGACAGAGAAAAAGGCAGAGACAGAGAGAGAACGACAGAGAAAGAGATAGGAAAGGGGATGTGCGGGGTGGGAGTGAAGGAGGTGAATTTGGAGGAATAGAAAATCAGAGAGCTGGCAAGACTGGGAGATCACAGGAGGTGAAGCGTTTTTTTTTTTTTTCCTTCTTCCAAATCTGTGGGTTTCGTTTGTACGGCTTGTCTTCCTAATCGTAAAGCTTCTAGTACTTTGGATCATGAATAAGTTTTGTGGTGCGCCTGAATGTCAGCACTTATCTGTCTGATTCATTCTCTCTTCTCTCTCTCTCTCTCTCTGTCTTCTCTCTCTCTCTCCCTCTCTCTCTCCCCCCTCTCTCTCTTTTCTTTTTTACTCTATGCATCCTTGATTTTGTTTTTTTTTGGTGTTTTTTTACGTTTATCTTACCCTACTGTAAAGGGGAGTGGATAAGGAGGGGAAGAGGAGTAGGAGATAGGGAAGAGAGAGCTAGTGGATGAGAGTGAGTGGGCACATCATCTTCCACACCACCACCAGCTCGTTGGTTTCCGTCCTCTTTTATTTCAAATCATAGTTGGATCGATCCAACCACACCAACCTCCGACCTCAGTACAGTGCGTGCTACACGCTACGGCTCTTCACTTTTCACCCTGGCCCAACAATGGCTGTTGCTTTTCAGCCCTTTACATTTACAAACACCTGAATAACGGAATCAGCGTCACAGCCTTCACCACACTCTGCTCAGTGAAAAAATTGTCTCAGAGCCAGAGCGCTGCGAGTATATAGGCCTTCCAGCCCCTTTCAACGAGATCTTTTGAGAAACTCTTTTGTGGCCTGAGTCACAATGGAACCACTAGAAGCGTCTAAAGTGTCTAAGATCTGGCTTCGCTGGGCTGCTCTTGAACAGACATTCTATCCACCAGGGCCCGACAGCCAACGGGGCCGACTGTCATAAGGAAACAGACCCTTCAGACTCCGTACCTAGGGCAAAATTCAGCAACGACCTGTGGATATTTACCTCTCTAAAATCTCAAGTCCACCTCAGCCAAGACAACACCAACCACGGCTCCACGGTCTCCCGGGGCTGTCCCCCCGGCCTATACTTAGTCTCCCAGATCAAGCCATCGAGACCAGCCATGGTCAAAGAGAGGCTCAAGAGCTCCTCAGCAAAGGCAACACCAATTACGATGTGGCTGAAGTCCAGTGGCTGTCTCTTCTGAACAGTATGCCCAGACCAGCCCTAGGCAAATTGTCTGCTGAGTGACCAACCTCTTAACTGGCATTCCAAACTACCAGCTACGTTACCCTTCACTGTGATCCTATCCAACGTTTGCGGGATTAACCACTGCAAACTCTATTCTCAAAAGTTGGGCAGAATCATACCCTTTACACTACGCTTTGGTATTCTTCAATTGTGTGTGTTTTTCTTCATTTTTTTTTCAATGGTGAAAATCTGTAAAGAAAAATTGTCCTCTGTTTACATTAAGTAACCTACTGCACTTTAGGGATTTGTTTGAACATAGAGACATCGCATACAGCACAACTCATGACGCATCCCACGCACGACTCACAACTTTCCTCTCTTCTCTACAACTTCCCACTCACTACTTCAACATCCCACTCATCACTACAATTTCCCACTCTGTACTACAACTTCCCACTCAACATTACAACTTTCCACTCAACACTACAACTCACTCCCACTCAACACTACAACTTCCCACTCTTCACTGTAACTTTCCACTCAACACTACAACTTCCCACTCTTCACTACAACTTCACACTTCAACTTCCCACTCATCACTACAACTTCCCACTCTTCACTACAACTTCCCACTCAACACAACTTCCCAGTCTTCACTACAACTTCCCACTCTTCACTACAACTTCCCACTCTTCAGTACAACTTCCCAAGCAACACTACAACTTCCCACACACAGTTACAACTTTCCACTCACCATTACAACTTCCCACTCTTCACTACAACTTCCCACTCAACACTTCAACTTCCCACTGTTCACTACAACTCCTCCCTCACTCACCATTTTAACTTCCCACTCTTCAACTTCCACCACACACCTACAATTTTGCACTCTTCACTACAACTTCCCACTCACCACTACAACTGCCCACTCACCACTACAACATACCACTCACCATAAGAACTTCTCACCCACCACTACAACATCCCACTCTTCACTACGGCATCCCATTCTTCACTACAACTTCCCACTCACCACTATACGTTTGCCGCTCTCCATTAAAACTTCCGACTCTCCACTTCAATTTCCCACACACCACTTCGATTTGCCTTTTCTTAAAACAATTGCCATCCACTACTGGCCACTGCTAACCACTACAAAAGTTCAACATTACGTAAGACTGCAGAAAACATAAACACAAGCATGCAAGCATGCGCATGCACGCATGCGACGCGCGCGCGCGCGCGCGCGCCACACACACACACACACACACACAAACATACATATACACATACACACACGCGCACGCACGCACGCACACGCGCACGCACGCACGCACACACGCACGCACACACACACACACACACACACACACACCCGCGCGCACATACACACAAACATACACATACACATAATCGCACGCAGGCACCACACACACACACACACACACACACACACACACACACACACACACACCACACACACACCTCAATCGTTAATCTACTCTTTGGTAGAAGCAACAAGAACAAACAAACAAACATAAACAAACTGATAACATCAAACACGAAGCCTAAGCAACGGACGACTCGTGCTCCCCACCACTACCACCACCACCCCTTCCTCCCTTCCCCTCCGCTCCCACAATGTATTAAGCTGTAAGCCATACCCAGCAATAAAGACGGCGATACATCTCCTGCCTCCCCCCCCCCCCCCCCCCCGCTCCCCCAAACACAAACAACTCCACTACCACCCCACCCCTCTCCCTTCCCTCCTTCACCACCCCACCTTCTCTGCCAAAGCCAGATCTTAATCAGCAGTTTTGTCGGATCAGAAAACAAAGATTCGCTCTTATTAAGTTTCGGCCGCACGCAATGCAATACCCCCACCCCCACTCCCCACCCTCATCCCTCCACTTTGCAGCCGATGCCATTCTCCGTTTACCCATCCACGTTGGGTCAAGAAGATTTGCCTTTGTTCAAACCGATCATGGCTTTTAAAGGAGCTATCATGAAAATGATTCTGGGAAACTCTTGCTCAAGAAACATTTCAGGATTTCATGTAAGAAGAGGACCAGAACCCTGAAGGCAATGGCAGAGGCAGTTGAAAAGAATTCCAGCTGGATCTGGTCGAGGAGTAAAAAAGGTGAACGTAAGGCTAAAATTTCTCAATTTAGAGCAAGTGCCCGTTAGCAGTGGCGTAAGACATCCGTCTCTTTCTACACCAGTAGTCGCCTACCATCCATTAAGTTGCAGGTTCGAATCCCGGCAGCGCCAGGGGAAAAAAGTTGGCGGTAGAAGGGCATCTGGGTGTCGTGACCTGGATGCGGCCCAGTCCCCTTAGAGTATGAAGAGTTCAGAGCCAAACAACTTGTCTGAGGGGAGGGGAGGGGAGGGGGTGTTTTTCTCTGAAGACCTTCTCCTGTCACACTGTCCCGAGGGTGTCTTCCCACTGCACAGAGTGTCTCCCCACTGCACAGCAATGTGGAGATGACAGTCGAATGTGCAAAACCCGCTTGCTGCCCAGCTTAACCGTCAGCATTTCCGCCGACCACCTGTCCTTCTCTTTGTCTGTTTGGACAAACAGGTCTTTAGAACTCATCGTGCTGAAGCCACGCCAGTTACCAGTCATGACGATGGAACTGCTGCGATGCATTTTGATGAAAATCATGATGATGAGAATCATCACGCTTGATGTTTATAATAATGACAACTATGAAGATGATGACAACGATGACTACGATAACGGTAGCGAATTCCACAACTGATTCACTTGCTTGTGTACACACATGTAATTAATGTTTCGGCACAGTGTTAATGATTTTATTGCAATTATGATGTTAAAAGTAATGACTTGACGTCGACTGACGCGCGTGCGCAATGATGAACAGAAGTGCACATACTCTCTCTCTCTCTCTCTCCCCCCCCCCCCCCCCCCCCCCCCCCGTGCTTGCGCTCGCGCGCGCGCGTGTGTGTGCTTGTGCGCGCGCCAGACTTGAACCATCGCCGAGTTGTCAGAATAGTTTGCACAGCAATCGAACAGTGGCATGTTAAAATTATCAACTTCCTGCCAGCTTTCCCCCCTTCCTTCCACCATCTTCCGCCCCCCTCCCACCTTCTCTCACAGTGCTTCTTCACCGCCATTCACTGCACACTAAACAAACTCTTTCTATGGTATGTTCTTTACTTCTTAGAAGTTTACAAACGACATCACCAACAAGAAAAAAAAGGAATCAACAAGAACAAAAAAAAATAAAAATAAAAAAAGAAAAAGGAAAGAAAAGAGAAGAGCGGAAAGATACCCCCCCCCCCCCCCCCAAAAAAAAAAAAAAAAAATCATATTTCAAACGTTGGTCTCAATCATTATTTACAACAACAAAAAAGCATTTACCTCCCGCCCTATTCCCCACTACTTTCCTCGCTCCCTCCTCCACCCCTCCCCTCTCCCGTCCCAGTCTAACCATTCTCCCCCGGCTCCCACGTTCGCATTCTTCCTAAAGTCCCCCCAACCCCAACCCCACCCCTGGCCCCTTGACAAAAAACTGCTGAAAACGCTGAAAAGGCAGCAGCTACCGCTTATATAGTGACACCGGCTTTTTACTGCCCCTGTCTGGCTATAAACACGGCGACACTGACGCTCTCTGAGAAAGCTTGCTATCTCTTTCTACACCTGTACTCGCCCACCGACTTGAAGGGCTCCCCGTTGCCTCCTTCCCCTCCACCTCCCCCTCTTCACCTTTTTTTTTCCCCTATACGTACATAAGGTTCAGGTGGATTGTCTGCATTTGAGCCTTGGCGCAGATTGCAATCAAATCCCCTCTTTCGTCTCCTCTTCCTCGCCAGCTGCTCACTCTCCGTTCCAGCCGCTCAACCACCTACACACCCACCTACACGCACTCCTTAGCTTACGTTCTTCAGAGCGGAGTTTTATTCCTGGCAGAATTCCGTTTATTACCCCCTATCATCTGGCTTGAACTCTTGGCTTCCCTTTCAGTTTGTGGGCTTTGCTTTTCCCTCTGTCTGTCTCTCTCTCTCTCTCTCTCTCTCTCTCTCTCTCTCTCTCTCTCTCTCTCCTCTTAATCCGCTTCTTCGACCTTATCATTCTCTGTGTCTGTCTGCTTGGCACCTCTCTGTCTGTCTGTCTGTCTGTCTGTCTGTCTGTCTCTCTCTCTCTCTCTCTCTCTCTCTCTCTCTCTCTCTCTCTTAGGCTGCTTCTTCGACCTTTTCATTCTCTCTGTCTCTCTCTGCTTGACTCTCTCTCTCTCTCTCTTCTCTCTCTCTCTCTCTCTCTCTCTGTGTATGTGTGTGTGTGTGTGTGTGTGTGTGTGTGTGTGTGTTGTCTCTGTCTGTCTGTCTGTCTCTCTCTCTCATTTTCTCTAACGCTGCTTCTTCAACCTTCTCATTTAGTCTGTCTGTCTGTCTGTCTGTCTGTCTGTCTTCTCTCTCTCTCTCTCTCTCTCTCTCTCTCTCTCTCTCTCTCTCTCTCTCTCGCATTCTTCTTTCTCTAACTCTGTTTCTTCGTCCTTTTTATTCCATCTCTCTCTCTCTCTCTCTCTCTCTCTCTCTCTCTCTCTCTCCTCTCTCTCTTCTCTCTCCTCTCTCTCTCTGCCACCCCTTCCATATTAGAAGTTTCAACATTACGCCAAAGTTTTACTGAAGCCCAAATCTGTGCAGGTTACATATCATTGATATGATCAACAAATGATAAAACTGTAAAAGAAGCTTTCATTTTTAAACATCATTTAAAGACAAGAGAAGTAGCTACTTCATAATCACTTGATACTGAACAGTCATTCAGAATAATCAATGTTGTTGGACTTAATTTAACTGTATAGTCACACCCCTTCATGTGGAGCAATAATGGCTTTTCGTGGAATTAATCATATTCTCTCTCTCTCTCTCTCTCTCTCTCTCCCCTCTCTCTCTCTCTCTCTCTCTCTCTCTGACACTGAAGAGATGGGGGAGGGACAACTGACGAGGGTGGTGGATGATGGGAAGTGGGGGAAGGGGGAGGGGGGGGGGGGGCTAGTGCCGGTTACCTCACAGGCACTGGGGAGGAAGCAGGGCTGGATGGGACGCAGCCATCCAACATCAGGTCAGAGGTCGGGGTTACAACAAAGGTCAAGTAGTGGCAACGCAGTTTGAATAGATGAAAATCGTACTGACTCAACAACATTTTTTTTCATGTGAAAAAGACGATTTGATCCTGGAATTTGGGGTCAGTAAATGAGTTCAATGCCATATGTCAGCAAAGAGAGCAAAATTATACATGACTTGTGGACTTCTCGTTTTTCTACGCTATTAGCAGAGCACATGGGTTTGGGAGCGAAAAGTCTAGCAGACGATAGTAATAATTAAGGGTCATGTGGGTCGTGCTGTAATATAAAAAGAAGCAGACCTTTTGGATCTGCCTCCAAGTCAGGCACAGTAGGGGTCAAGGTTGGACTATGCGATGAATAAGTTTTGGTAATGGCTGATCTGACAGGTGCAACTTTGAGTGTAATAGATAATAATAGTGTCTGGGCCTAGTCTGTCACCGTGGACTCAGACCTGTACACCCACCGGGTTCTGATCCGGAACCCGCAGGACGAAAGGAAAAGGGACACGACTCACAAAGACCTGGAGAAGAGACCTTAAAACAGAGCTGAAGGAAGAGGGAAGGGAACCAAGGATTTGAACCGAAGGACATCGCAGAGTCGAGCACGCCAAGGGAATATCTTGGATGGCCTCTATACTTCCTTAGGCGGCTTGCAGACGGATATATCCGTGTTGAGACAGTTTGCAGACACACCACACTCCGCAGACGTGGCCAGCCACGCGTAATACACACTATTGGGACATTTGCACACCTGACCTTTCCCCTTGCTTCATGCGCGCGCACTCTGCGCGAATGCCACCGTTCAAACGAAGAAATCGAAGTCCTTGTGTGATCAATACATAATAAAACTTTGACAGCGGTCAGACATTAACAGCAGGACAACACTGCTTTAATACCAGTGTAGAGACCTGCCCATAAACTGTTCTTTTAGGATCGTCTTCGTTGTTCGTGTCCGTCTCTTTTGCGTACGTAAATAGTAATCGTCTCCACCATCCCACCCCCGTCACCCTCTCCCTCCTCCTCCCTCCTATCATCCTCTGTCCTCTTCTCGACTCTCCCCTTTTCCTCACCTTCCTCTGTCCCCAGTCCTCCCCTTACTTCCCCCATCCGCCCGTCCCAAATTCCTCCGCCTCCCCCACCCCCATCCCTTCTACCACCCACCGCCATCCCTTCTGCCACCCACCCCCGTCCTTCCAGTTCCCCCATCCACCCCTCCACCGGCTCCCCTCGCCTTTCCTCTGACCACTCCCCTCCTCTTCTCCTTCCCCCGCGGGGCGGTGCTCTTTTCTCCTTCCCCCGCGGGGCGGTGCTCTT
>CM065730.1:12882637-12890137 GCA_033310375.1 Conus canariensis | reverse complement strand
TTCCTTAGTATCTATACACACACAGTCATAAATGCATTTATTTCAAGATCTTAAGATATAGCAGCAGATCGTATTTTAAATGCTTCATATAATACTGATAATTTTCTGACAATGTTTTTATTCTTAGATGCCAACAGTAAAGTCAATCGAAACTGGCTTGGATACTTATAAAATTTCACGGGTATGTACTGTTTTCGTAAATTAGTGAATGTAGGACAGCATAAAAAAAGTTAACTTCATCTTCCTTGGCAATTCTACACAATGGACAAATTAAATCTGTTTCTGTATGTGATCTATAACGATAGTAGTGACACGCAATTTCAGACACACCAAGTCTAAACCTTGTCAATACAAATTCTAAATGTCTGTCTAAATTCAACTTCAAATTGATTTTATCATCGTTTACAGAACAAAATGTTCTATACATTTGGAACCGTTCACTGTTATTCCCATGAAAATCCCATTCTTGCCACCTACACAATATCAATCTGTCTTAAAGATGATACAAAAATTGACTCATTTCTTCAACACCTTGTTCACCCATACATAACCAAAACCATACGCATATAGTTTGCATCGAATACTTGAGACCCAATTTCTTTTATTCCGTGCATCTAAATCAAATAACATTCTGTAGGCTTTCTGCGGTAATCTATCTCTTCTAGTCATATTAATTTTAACCAGTATCTCATACACTGCACGACTGAATTGATATATATATATATATATATATTATATATATTGATCTCCCTTGCATCCTTGAATGGATCTTCAAGCATAGGCTCAAAGATTGTCCCCTACATTTTATACTGCTTGCATAATGCTTTTAGTTTTTCAGCAACTTTTTTCCTCTCCAAACTTTCGTTTTGTTTTTATTTACTACCCTCCGCTGGCTGCTTTGAGGGTGCTGTTGGATTCTTTTTTGAACCCTTGGTGGTGAGAACACCACAGAATTACGGACTGTGGTGTGTCTCTATTTGACACCAAGAGCGCAGACACAATCAGCCGTGTCTCCCTGATGAGTCCGATCCAGCGGACGGAAGGCCTAGCAGCAGGCAATACAAATAGATCTGCCTTCGAAAAGGGGTACGATGGTTCCCTAAGGCAGCTAGTGAAGGGTTTCTCATATTATAATATATTCCCCTCATCTTCAATTTTTTTTTTTTAATTCAAATCTTTGCCAAGTCATTACTCTAATGACAGAAGAATTGTTAGCCTGCACTTGTTTTCTCCCACTACTTAATTGTTCAGCATTATATATATATATATATACATTGGATACATGTTCGTCTCCCCATATATGAGGTCATTTAGTGTTCTCATTTCAACTCCTAAAAACTTTTAAAGTGCGAACATGTGTAATCTTTCAGGATAAAAGCTGCATTTTCAAGACCCCTTATCTAGGCACTGCATTGAACAATCGGTTGATCAAATAACTTCAGATAAAGATTAAGAGAATTATTCTTCAATTTGTACAAATTTTGCAATACATATGTATAATAAAGCTCTCTTGGCTCTGCTTACAAGATCCCGGTATGCTGCGGTAAAACTCAGCCTAGTAGAAAAATAGATTCGTAAGACTTGTGTACATTTGCCACAGGTATTAGGATCCCATTATATAAGTCCACCTTTCTCTGTCGGCCAAATATCCACCTTTTCTAAACACTACTACATTGCTTTTGGTCATGTTTACATTCAAATGAAGTTCTAATACTGCGCGATGTAGACTATTTAACTGCGTCTGTAATCCAACAACGGTTTCAGACAATAGAACTACATCATTTGCCAATAACAAAATGAATAATTCAGAAAAATCATAGGTGAACCTTGCACCATATCTCCCACACCTGATTACTTCTAATACCAGTTCACTGATGAATAGTGAAAGTAATACAGGACTGGTAACATCACCTTGTTTCACTCCCTGTGTACAGTTGATGTAATATGTTAACTTATCTCCAGATCGAATTCTACTTTTGACGTTTATGTACATGCTATTAATACACCGAAAAAGCTTACCTTTTATTCCATTTTTTAAAAGAATAGGCCAAAGTAAATTTCTTTCTATAGAAGCAAAAGCTTTCTCAAAGTCAATGAAAGCTATATAAAGTTCACGATTCATTAAAAAATTGTTTTTGTATTAAGGCTACCAGCGTGAACATATGATCGATAGTGGACTAACCTTTTTTAAATCCTGCTTGATGTTCACCTGTAAGGTTTTGCTCTTCTATCCATTCCTGTAGACGGCTGTTTATTATAGTGCTATAAATCTTGCTGCTTGTATCACATAAAGATATGCCTCTATAGTTGTTTGGATCGTTTGAATTTCCTTTTTCAAGTAAAGGGACTACAATGGATTTTGTCCTGTTAACCGGAAACACACCCTTGTCAAATAATGTATCACGTAGCTTGACGAAAAAATCAGCTACTGGCTCTCCCAGATTTTTTAACATTTCCCCGGTAATCTCGTCGGGTCCGGCAACTTTGCCATTCTTTAATTTTCTTATGGCGAATACTATATTTCCCTAGATATAGGGCGATTCATGTAAGCATTTTCCTCTTGTCCGTCGTGGATTCTATTTTTACCCGCATAATTTTCTTGTGTTACCGTATCTCTTTCAAGCAGACTTTTAAGGTGTTCAAACCAGTCATCTGTTGTTAAATTATTAGCTTGCGTTCTTTTACAGAAATTATATGCATGTTTTCCCATAATTCTTTTTGATTATTTATTGACCCAGTTAACTTATCCAGTAGTAAATCATTATGCTCTTTTTCTTTTCGCCTCAGATGATTCTTATATTCTCTTCTTGCTATACAGTTAGTGTCACTGTCGGCTGCTTTCGTTTGCCGAAAAACTCGCAATAAACGTTTCGCTTTTCCCTTACTTGATTTACATTCTTTATCATACCAGTCACTGCTTTTACTTAAATTGTCGATATAGATCTAAATTCATTTCTTGAAACAAGCTCCATAAGTTTTAACAGTCTCAACAAAAACATTCAGAGCTTCATTGTAGTCATGTTCGATCAAATTAAACGCATGATTAAGTAAGCTTAACACTTCAGAAGAATGCATTGCATCCAAATAGCATTGTGTTACATCACTATTCCACACAAACTTTTCTATATACTTATTCACATTTTCAGCTCCAGAAGAAATGGTGGCATTCTTAAGCACATTCAAATAAAATTCAAGTGGTAAATGATCAGATTCTACTCTCTCTGAAACTACTAATCTACAAGACGAGAAGGCAACGAAGAACAACTCTTTAGACAGCAAGAAATAATCATTAACACTGTTTCCAGACTGAGACACAAACGTATAATTTCCGTCAAGGTCTCCATTACATACAATATTAAGAATATAAAAACCAAGAGCAGTGCACATATTCAACATTTTTTTTCGTAGAACTTTATTCAGTGCCTGGTCAGCTGATTTTCTGTTAGAATATACAGAGCGACTTTCAGTATCAGTACCAAATTCATCATCATGTAAAATATCAGGAGAAAAATTTGCAGTTCTGCTGTTTAAATCACCGGAGAGGATCACATGCACATTGCCATATTCAAGGATACAGTCAACAATACACTCTTCAAGTGAATTAATGCCGTTATCAATACCCAAGTGAGTGGATTAATGCCGTTATCAATATCCAAGTGAGTGTAAAAAGGCGATCCTTCAGGGGGCACATACGAACACACATACAAAACATTCTCTGATAAATCAACAAATTCTTTTCAATCAGAAACAAAAGTACATTGGGATTATCTACCTTGATCTCTTGAATGAAAGGTACTATCTCATTTCTAACAAGACACATTATCACCCAGATCGTCTCCCTTGATTTGAAAGTTTTATGCCTGGCTTTATAAAGTTTGCATAGTTTGTCAAAATATTAAGAGTCAGACTCTATACAAACGTTTGAACAAGACATATAACGTCAAAATTGAATAGATAAGATAGAAATTCTTTTTGATTAATTTTAGAAAGAAGTCCATTTACATTCCAGTGTAAAAACGAATAACTGGTACGATTTCCATCAAGACGGTGTGAATAAGAACATATCGATACATTTTCATTCATGTTAACATTACTTGCTCTGTGGTCATCCATTCGTTCATGTAGACTCTCGCAAACATCACTTTCCACACTAATATCGCTTCTTTCCTTTTGATACAAATTCACACTACCTTCTGTTTTTTCGTTAACTTCATTACACAAATTAATGTTTAATTCATTGTAAATACGTACATCCTTCCCTCGCTTATGAGATCAGTGCATTTGTTTAATGTATCATATGTTGTACAAAAATCAGAAAAAAAACATTATCAAAACTAATCTTAAATAAATGTTAGCGAACCGCCCAGACAAACGTGGACAAACGAGTCACAAGACAAAACACAACGCGTTTCGACCTCTTAGGTCTTCCTCAGGTGAGAAACAAACGAATAAAACAACGAAAATTCACTTAGCTTTGATCGCTTCAGATCGCTTCAGAGTTCAGCGCAAGGAAGAACTTCTTCCTTGCGCTGAACTCTGAAGCGATCTGAAGCGATCAAAGCTAAGTGAATTTTCGTTGTTTTATTCGTTTGTTTCTCACCTGAGGAAGACCTAAGAGGTCGAAACGCGTTGTGTTTTGTCTTGTGACTCGTTTGTCCACGTTTGTCTGGGCGGTTCGCTAACATTTATTTAAGATTTGTTTAGATTTCCGCCTGCAGTCGTCCCACTTTGCAACTAGAATTATCAAAACTGTCATGAGGATTATTGACAACAGTTCTTTCGTCTGTGATCCCATTTGACCCCCGCTGTTTCACCCCGGACAACTCAATGCTAACTCTGTCATCATGTTTTTATTTCACAGCAGACGACTCCCTTTCTGTGCAGCTCAGTTCCCGTTCTGCACGGGTTGTTAACACGTACAGTTCAGTTGCCGGTGTCACCGGTGTCAGTGCGGGCAGGCCTCCCCTATTGAATTTCACGAAGATTTTGTCCATCGGCTAGTCCGTATTTTTTACCCTCAATAAGATGGTCAAACACCATAGTAGCACGCTTTCCCTCACTACGTGCTTTCTTCAGATGAGGGTTAAGCTGTCTCCATATTTCCCTCACCCGGAACGAAAAGTCCTCTCCCCAAAACACCTGAGTACCCTTTAGTTTCTGTTTTGCCTTTAAATTTTTTTTCCTTGTCCTTGAAAAAGGAGCAGCGTCCAATAACTGGTGAATTCTGCTTAGAGTTTAGGCGATGAACACGGTCGAATTCTATATCACCACTCATCTCAAGTTTTTCTTTAAGCAGGTCCTTCACAACACCTTCACAGTCTTGCCGTGTCTTGTTGTCTTCGCGGGAAAGTCCATAGAAGATGACGTTGTTCCGTTTAGACCATCCCTCCAGGTCGTCTGTCTTCCTCTCCAAGTCCTGGATCCTTTTCATCAAGTTGTCGTTGGTGTGGCGTAGGTCTGCGTTCTCGTGTTGAAGGTCCTTCACCTCCTCCTTCAGGGATTCAACGTCATCATGTAGGGCAACAAAACCGTCATGGAATTCTTTCCTCTCTGCCTTCATCTCATCAAACTTCGTGTTGAGTGCTTGAAGCATGGAAATGACCTCCATTATGGTAGGTTCTACCGGAGATGATGTAACAGTTGGCGTGCTGGATGAGGCGCTTTCAGATTTGTCCGTGTTGTTCGTCGTCCCGGTCCACTGCTCAGGCTGGATTGTCGCAGTGTTCTTGGTTGGCCCAGGGTTTTACTCGACATCGCCACATTGCAATAAAAAAAAAAACTCCCCCAAAACAAGTAAGTGAGGAGGCAACCAACGAGCGCACCGTCTGCTACACGCCGAACCTTCAATGTCTTCTGTTGCATGGCGGCTCTGTTTCTTGCTCTTTTTCACATGAATGCCACAAAAATAGGCACAAAACATCCGCATCGCATGCGGAAATCCTGGTATCCACACGGCATAGCACCTTAGCAGCTCGCACACCAAGACAGGGGCGGGGGGGGAAATGACGTCGTAAACAGCAGTGCGTGGAGAGAGAGAGAGAGAGAGAGAGAGAGAGAGAGAGAGAGAGAGAGAGAGAGAGACGTTTCGATAATTATCGACATCTAGAGGGTGTGAATTTCACAGATAGGTAGATAGATAGATAGGTAGGTAGACAGATAGATATATCTCATTCATGAAAAGCCAAATGGAAAAAAATCTGATTCTCTCTCTCTCTCTCTCTCTCTCTCTCTCTCTCTCTCTCTCTCTCTCTCTCTCTCTCGGGTGACATATACCTGTAAATGCATGTAACTTGACCCATGCATGTTAACTATGCAACCGCACATCAACGCACTGCACTGCACTGCGCTGTTTCTCTCTCTCTCTCTCTCTGAATGTGTGTGTGTGTGTGTGTGTGTGTGTGTGTGTGTGTGTGTGTGTGTGTGTGTGTGTGTGCTGGTGTCTGTGTGTGTGTGTTTGTGTGCGTGTGTGTGTGTGTCTGTGTCTGTGTGAGTGTCTGTGTCTGTACGTATATATGCATAGATACGTTAATGTTATTCTGAAAGTGCGCACCCTCAGACTTCACTCCCTGACTGTTTGGGGGACATTTCATTTATCCACATCATTGTTTGTATGTGCTATGACTGATGACGTCCTTGAGTATACATTCTGTGGTGCAGTTCAGTGATCCTGTCACATCATCATATCGGCTACTGATTCAGGATTTATTTATTTATTGTTTGTATAAATCACACTAAATCTTGCAAATAGTCAGGGATTTTCTGAAATCCTTGGGTACACACTTTCAATGTATCATATATATTGTCTTCACACACACACACACACACACACACACACACACACACACACCACGCACGCACGCACGCACGCACACACACACACACACACACACACACACACACACACACACACACACACACACCGATTTCACTTCCATGATATCATCTACTGATTACTATCTCCAAGTAATAGCCCGGCTCCGAAATTTTCAAACGCAGTTATGCGTTGATAAAATTCTCAAATTGTAAACCTGGGAACTGATTAAAGCGTTACAAATCATACCCATCGCATCTTTTTCTTTATTTATCAGAAATACCCATCGCATCTTTTTCTTTATTTATCAGAAATATCCATCGCATCTTTTTCTTTATTTATCAGAAATACCCATCGCATCTTTTTCTTTATTTATCAGAAATACGAACTTCATATGAAAACTTGTTTTCCCCTTTTTTATCTATCTCTGTCATTTCTTTTTCTCTTTAAACAGTATATATAAATAGAAAAGACATTCAAAGAAACATAAAGAAAGACAGAAAGAAATTCAGTATTACAGAAGCTGTGTGTTTCCCGATGTCTGTTTCGCTCTTGAAGTCTTTCTGTCAAAGCATGTCAAACTAAGGAACAGCCGCGGACCCTCTGGTGTGTGTGTGTGTGTGTGTGTGTGTGTGTGTGTGTGTGTGTGTGTGTGTGTGTGTTGTTGTCTGTCTGTCTGTTGTTGTGTG
>CM065730.1:12865137-12867637 GCA_033310375.1 Conus canariensis | reverse complement strand
CCCCCTGTGGTCACAGTTTTTGTTGTTTTTTTTTTAGTCGACGTCCCACAATCCCAAGACTTTCATACAATACCGAGAGGATGAATGGCTGTTGGGTTAAACAGTCTCGAACTGTATGCAGTCTGGCCCTAAGGCGACACCAGGCTGACGGACTTCATATGCGCAGGCGTTCCCCACATGTATGGACATCCATTGCCCTTCCCTAATACGAGGCTCTGTCAGGGCGACCGCTTATGACCCCTCAACACTAAGAATACCTTCTTATGGGTTCTCAAAATACTTTGCCTCGCTTGCACATTGAGGATCTTCGGGTGCAGGCTTTGGGACTTAAAATTGGATCCTCTCAAAACAATAGTCGGCGTACCAAAAGAGGTGGGAGAGGAAAAGCTGAAATATTATCCAAGAAACATTTCAGGATTTGTATCTGGAACTGCTGCAGTGCCAGAAAGAGGATCTCAACTATTGAAAATCTAGCATGTGACTTTGACGTTCTGTGTCTACAAGAAACTAGAAGTGCCGCCCAAACACCATTACATTTGGATGACTGCATAATCTTTCAAAAGCATGATGGACGAGGACTAGCGATGATAATAAAAAAAAAAAACATGAAAAAACAAACTGTCCAGGATAGACTTGGAAAAATGGTATAGCAGCACACGTGAACTAATGCGTGTGAGGCTAGAAAGACCTGATGGCAATCAGAAAGGCCTTGTGCTCATCGATGCATATACACATCCACGTACCCACATATCAAAAACGGATTGGACCCTTCTGGAGGAAATAGAAAATGAATTTGGAGACTCTGTTATACTATGTGGAGATCTAAATGCACGCTCGAAATTGTGGGATCAGCATGGTACCAATCCTCAAGGAATTGCCCTGGAAGTGATACTGGATGAAGTACTTAGTGCTCTGACATCATCAGCCCCAACACATACAGGGAGGCAGGGTGACACTGCCAGTGTCATTGACTTTGCACTCGTTGAACCAAAATTCACAGCAGGCATGAGTGCAGAAGCACTTCTTCATCATGGAAGTACCATTTCCCTGTTGTATTCAGTTTACAGAAACTATCAAAAGTTACACAAACGAAACAAAAGGGCCCTTTTCAATATAATCAATAATGAAGGGAATATCATAGATCCACTAAGGCGTAGAAAATGCAAAAGAAACAAAACTACAACCAAACAAATCGTTCAACCCTTCAGTGGAATATAGACACGAAAACAGCCTGGAAAGAGAAAAACAATGCTGTAAGAATTTGGCGGAGAGAAAGACGAAAACCTTGCCCTGATCTAGCTATTAAAACAGACATGAATCAGAAAACTGAACAATTCGAAAGAGTAGCTAAAGAAGCAAAAGGAACCAAGTGGCAACAATTCTGTTTGTCACTTAATTATGACACAACACAGACTCAGTTGTGGCACTTTTATAATCGCATGGAAGGAGAACACAAATCAAACGCAACCCCAGATATCCTAGACGCTGATGGGACCAAAAAACTCAAGACAAATGTGGAGAAAGGGTCGGCTCTACTTAAACGTTTCACAGAACAGAGTAATCAAAGAAATTTGGAGGAAAAGAACAAATACTTGACCAAGTTAAACCGACACCTAGCTCAGACTGGCATTGATGATGAAATAACTGCAACTGAATTGGATGACGATATTGCTAGATGCACTAAGGATAGTGCTCTAGGTCCAGACAAAGTACGGTATGCAGATATCAAACAGCTCTCAGAAGAGGAGAAAGCCCAACTCTGCAGTCTCTACCAGGAGAGTTTTGATACAGGTTATGTCCCAGAAGACTGGACACACAGCTATCTGAAAGCTTTAACAAAACCAGGAAAAGATCGTCATCGGCTAAATGGTTACCGCATACTCACTATGCAAAATTTAGCAGGAAAGCTCATGGAACGAATCATATCAAGAAAACTCGCAAGAGATCTTGAAAGTCGACAAATCCTCCCATCAAATCAAGGAGGCTACAGAACAGGTAAAGGTACATGAGAAAATGCGGCCGCTTTTGCCTCTGAAGTAACGAAGGATTCCAAAGAAAGGAAGAAACACTGGCTGTTGCAATAGACCTGGAAGACGCATACAACAAAATCCAGTTCTCGCTTCTCATGGAACAAATCCTTGACGATGGAGTCAGCAAGACACTTACACGATAGATTGCAGCAGCACTCAGGAGCGAGCCGTCATTCTACGATTTGGAGACTGGACGTCTGAGCCTCATCAACTTTCTATAGGATTACCTCAAGGTTCTCCTCTCTCCCCTGTTTTATACAATGTTTACACTGAAGGCTTAGCAGACCTCACCAGAAACGGAACTGCTCGAGTGTTGACACTAGCAGATGACAATCTGATCTACAAAACACCAAAGAATGCTCAAGAAAGAACGAAAGCAGTTCAGCAACAGTTTGACAACATTGTTCAGTGGTGTCAAGAAACTAGATCGTCCATCAATCCTACAAAAGCCCAGACATTAGCCTGCACTC
>CM065730.1:12852637-12860137 GCA_033310375.1 Conus canariensis | reverse complement strand
GCGCTGAACCCTGCGAAGTGATCTGAAGCGATCAAAGCTAAGTGAATTTTCGTTGTTTTATTCGTTTATGTCTCACCTGATGAAGACCTAAGAGGTCGAAACGCGTTGTGTTTCGTCTTGTGACTCGTTTGTCCACGTTCTCTGGGCGGTTCGCTAACATTTATTTAAGATTTGTTTAGATTTCCGCCTGCAGTCCTCTCGCTTTGCAACTAAAACAAAACCAGTTACAAAGTCAGCCATAAACAAACACAGCAACGAACACAAACAAAACAAGACCAGTTACAAAGTCAGCCATCAGCAAACACAGCAACAAACACAAACAAAACAAGACCAGTTACAAAGTCAGCCATCAGCAAACACAGCAACGAACACAAACAAAACAAGACCAGTTACAAATTTAGAGAGGAGTCATGACCAAATGTTAGGGAGGTAACAAAAAAAAAAGTGGCTGCACACCAAAGATTAAAAAGTGGCTGCACACCAAGATTAAAAAGTGGCTGCACACCAAAGATTAATGCCCTAAGACCTTGCTTAAGGAGTTCAACGAATGTTTATAGACTGGCGCACTTACATTGTTTTGAGAATTTTTATTGCGTCTGAAAGTTAAGTCTCCTTGTTTTCTTTCATATGGCCACCAAGGTACAAGCCAGGTGGTTCCAGTTTGAAATCAAAGGAATGGGACTATTTGAGGGTTTCCAGCTATCGCAAAGATAGGGTCACGGGTGAGTGCGAAGGCTTGGAATGTGACGTCAGCAAAGGCAAAGGTCATTTGAAGATTGTGAATTATGACATCGGTGGAAATAAAAAATAATATAGAAAAAAAGAGTGAAATGATTAGGGGGAGGCGGGGTGTCTTTTGGTCAATTATCAGTTTAAAATCAAATGCAGACTCAAACTTGTGCTAGGCCTCAAAATGCTTACATGAATATCCAGTGATTTTGGTGCAAAATCCTAACTAATGGAGTGTGGCCTGTCTGTCCCTCCAGATTCCAGAGCCCGACCGGTCCAATTAATTCAAGAAAGAAAAAAAAAAAGAAAGAAAATCGCGGAGATGCATTCCCATATTGTGATAAGGATTTAGCATCTATTGGTTACACAGTAAGAGAAGCGTAGGATGGCCAGTCATCAATTATGAAGCGAGGCAAAATGGGTTTGCATTATTTAATGTGTTAGTGATATTCCTTGATGCTTTAGTGATATCCTTGACTGACGGCAGAAGTTTGCGAGGAATATAATGAAGGAGGGATGGTGTGTGTGTGTGTGTGGGGGGGGGGGGGGGGGGGGGGGGGGGAGGGGGGGGGGGAGCAGTGTCCTGTAGATAAAGTTCGCTGAAAAGACACAGGTGAAGTCAAAACCGCTGAGATAGGAAAAACGGGTCCTTTTATTCCAGAAACAAACAAACAAACAATAAAGCAACAAAAACGGAGGATTGGAACAGGTGGGTTGTAAGCTGAGAAAGAGCAGACAAGTTGAATTTGCGCTTCCCTCCCCCCCCCCTCCCCGCTCACCACGCGCGCGTATGTGTGTGTGAGAGAGAGAGAGAGAAGGGGGGGGGGGGAAGGGGGGGAGACAGACAGACAGACAGACAGACAGAAAGACGAACGAACGGACAGACAGACAGACAGAAGGTAGTGCAGGGTGATATGTATATAAGATTGCCCAAGAATGCGTGTTGTTTTTACGGGAGAGAGGCAGGGAGTGGGTGGTGAGGAAGAGGGTGGCGGATGGGGGGGGGGGGGGGGGTAGGGGGTGTGGGTGAGGTGGGGGCGGCAGAGAAGTAAGATACGGAGAGAGAGAAAGGGACGGTGACAGACAGACCGGAATTAAAAGAAAAAAAAATAAGAAAGAAAAATGAAATTAAAGGCAGAGAAGGATAGACCCCAGGTGGTAAAGGATATCATTTCACAGTCGCCTCCCCCTTCCCCCACCCCACCCCCTAACCTCTCCCCTGACGGTGTTGTGAGCTATCAAATTCCCCATCCAATTAAGGTCCCCTGGCGTCATCCTCTTTGGTTCCAGGACGCGTCTTACCTGCCGAAACCAGATCCATTCCATTTCGGTGAAATTCGTGGAGGTTGATCTTTGTCCGCGGATCCGATTTATCGTTTAAATGATAACTGTTTTGGGGGGGTTAGAACCTGATTTCGTCTCGCACCTGGTGTATTCCATATCATGTTGTTTCATTTGATTCTTATTTATTTATAATAATTTTTTACTTTATTTTATTTCACTTTATTTCTATTTAACTTTCCTTTTATTCTATCTACCTATTTCCCCCCCCCCCCCCTTGGGGGGGGGGGGGTAGCAGTGGGGGTCGTTGGGGTGGAGGTGGAAAAGAGAGGCAGTCTGATCAAAATCCAATACTTTTATACATTTACTTGCTTACTTCCCTTTGGTTTATTTGTTTTTCAAGTTAAGCGAGGGAGTGGGTGGGCTGAAATAATAGTGCTGTCAAAGTATTGTGTCACGCGTGCGCGAGCCAGCACACACACACACACACACACACACACACACACACACACACGAACACACACACGCGCGCATGCGCACTCGCACACGCAGGCACGCACACACGCACGCACGCGCGCTCGCGCGCGCTCACACACACACACACACACACACTTTCATTTTACTCAGTGTCTTCTGTCCTCTGAGAACAAAAAATGACATTACTTTTGGGGGCACCACCAATAACCGCAACAACTCAACTTCTTTTTCATGGGTTCTCTCCCCTCTTATCACCCCCCCCCCCCCCCTCCCCCCCTCGTGTTCTTCTTCACTCCCTTCGTCCTTCCATTCCCAACCTATTTCTCTCCCACTTGTACCTTCAACAGTTGAATAGGCCTGTTTCGGGTATTTAAAACAACAACAACAACAACAACAAACAAGAAAGAAAAAAGAAAAAGAAAGAAAGAAAGAAAAGATATTAAAAAAAAGAAAGAAAGAGGAGAAAGAAGAGAAATGAAAAAGAGAGAAATCCGGGAAAGGTAACGCTTGTTTGTTTTTCCATAACAAACAGAGTTACCTTTTCTTAGTTGCAAGGATCAAGCAAACAGATCTAGATAGTCAAATATTTGATTTGAAGCGCACGTCAGGATAACGATCTGGGTATTGACTATCTGCATTACAAACGCACCATTTCACACCCATTTCTCTCCCCCTCTCTCTCTCTCTCTCTCTCTCTCTCTCTCTCTGTGACATGTTAAGCTGACTCATGCGGCAAAATTGTTTCGGGCGTGCCTACTGGCGGCATCTGTCACATGAAAACGGCGAAGTCACTCTCTCTGAACTCGAGCTCTCACGCGGATTACCTCCCTTGCAAATTTTCGAACATCGTGTAATAAGACCTTCATCAGCACAAATCGTAAAGGAGCCGACAGAATCCGACAAAACGTCAACCGAAGTCAGAGACGAAAAACCAACATAAGTTTATGGAACCTAGTCGTCTTCTTCTTCTTCTTCTTCTGCTTCTTCTTCTTCTTCTTCTTCTTCTTCTTTTTCTTCTTCTTCTTCCTCCTCCTCCTCCTCCACCTGCACCTCCTCCTCTTCCTCCTCCTCCTCCTCCTCTTCTTCTTTTTCTTCTTCTGTTTCTTTTTTTTTAGGCATTTCTTTATTAAATAGATGTGTACATAAACAAACTATTGAACTGAAGCAACAAGCAAATGCTTATGATGTGCTCAGTGACGGAAAAGTTAACAACAATAAACACATCGGCGGACTGCATAATCAACACTGATATATAACAGAGAAAGAAAAATGCTAAATATCATAAGGGAAAATTCGTTGAAAATCTTAAATTAAATTAAAAAGGCAGGAAAGAAGATAGAACAGATCAGAAGAATCTAACAGCGATGCAACTAGGCAATCTACGTAACAAGTATCATGATTCCCCATGCACCAGATGTACACAAATTTGAACGAGAGAGAGAGAGAGAGAGAGAGAGAGAGAGAGAGAAGAGAGAGAGAGAGAGAAAGAGATGCGTCCCGTCTTCCAAGACACAAAAGAGCCCAGCCCCGTGTCGCAGTAGGCCTGATGCAAAGACGAAATCTGAGGGAGTACTAAACAACCATACACAGCCATCCGACGGCCAACCTGGCAGCAACGACGAGAAGAAGAAGAAGAAGAGAAACAAGAAGATGAACAAGCATAAGAAGATGAACAAGATCAGGGAGGACAAGTACCTGAAGAGGAACAAGACGATGAGGAAGAACAACTAAATCGCTATCATATTAAAAACGTTTACTTTGGGCGGTAAACTGGTGCACAGTTTTGAAAATTCTTTCGTTTTCTTCCCTGGTTAATGTTTGGTCACCAAAAAAGAAGTGTGTGAGTATCAACACAGTAAGAATTGAGAGTGAATATTGTATTCATTCTTATCTGTATGTAGTTTGTACAGTCCAACAGGCAGTGCATTCTTCTCTTCTTCTTCTTCTTCTTCTTCTTCTTCTTTTCTGCTTCTTCTTCTCTCCTCCCTCTCCCCAACCCCACCCCCTACCCCTGATCTTCCGTGATCCCCGTCACTCCCCGAACGCTCCTCCCCCGTTTCAGAGGCATGACGTTGGACGCCGTTCTTTCCAGCTCCCCACACAACACAGTCACACCCCAGCCTGTCCCTTCACATTTCCCCCCACACCGCAGTCCCTTGCCGTCGTCCCCAGCCTGTCCCTTCACATTTCCCCCCACACCGCAGTCCCTTGCCGTCGTCCCCAGCCTGTCCCTTCACATTTCCCCCCACACCGCAGTCCCTTGCCGTCGTCCCCAGCCTGTCCCTTCACATTTCCCCCCACACCGCAGTCCCTTGCCGTCGTCCCCAGCCTGTCCCTTCACATTTCCCCTCACACCGCAGTCCCTTGCCGTCGTCCCCAGCCTGTCCCTTCACATTTCCCCCCACACCGCAGTCCCTTGCCGTCGTCCCCAGCCTGTCCCTTCACATTTCCCCCCACACCGCAGTCCCTTGCCGTCGTCCCCAGCCTGTCCCTTCACATTTCCCCCCACACCGCAGTCCCTTGCCGTCGTCCCCAGCCTGTCCCTTCACATTTCCCCTCACACCGCAGTCCCTTGCCGTCGTCCCCAGCCTGTCCCTTCACATTTCCCCTCACACCGCAGTCCCTTGCCGTCGTCCCCAGCCTGTCCCTTCACATTTCCCCCCACACCGCAGTCCCTTGCCGTCGTCCCCAGCCTGTCCCTTCACATTCCCCTCACACCGCAGTCCCTTGCCGTCGTCCCCAGCCTGTCCCTTCACATTTCCCCCCACACCGCAGTCCCTTGCCGTCGTCCCCAGCCTGTCCCTTCACATTTCCCCCCACACCGCAGTCCCTTGCCGTCGTCCCCAGCCTGTCCCTTCACATTTCCCCCCACACCGCAGTCCCTTGCCGTCGTCAAGAAGCACAGTCCCCGATTCTGCTTGTCTCCCTTTAGAATCCTCCGCTTCCTCTTCGAAAGTAGCCAAATAAATGCTTTTGCTAGAGGCAGACAGGAGATAGACGAGAACATGCTAGCTTCGTGAATGGACCATTTTAGCTCACTTCCCAAGGAAAACAGCGATATATCATTTTAGGACACTGTGGAGGGTGTTCAATTGATATCGTCACTGCTTTTTTTCCCCTGGGGAAAACAGTTGCCAGCCTTTTAAGAAAACCGTGATAACGTGTGATTCCCTGAAGACAAAAAAAAAGAAAAGAAAAAAGAAACAACCCAGAAGCTTCACTGTTCTCTTCTATAAGCCTTGAAAGGGGAACACAGTTTCATGTCTGTACGAATATTTTTGGTCGATGCAAGTTTTTAGCTGCCCTTCGATGATTTTAGAATCCTTTCTCGTCTTGCAACTGTCAAACTTATGGGAAGAAAGAACTGTGAAAGGAGGATATCTCCCCCACCCCCCCACCCCCCCCGATAGGCTACAATATTGTCCATTTGTCCCCCTACTAAAAAGGCAACCCATTTCGCTAAAAGAAAGAGAGAGAGAGAGAGAGAGAGAGAGAGAGAGAGAGAGAGAGAGAGAGAGAGAGAGAGAGAACAACAGAAAGAAAGAAACAAATCAAAATTCCAATTCAGCGCATTCCCCGCAACTCCAGCCCACGGAGTCATCTCTCCCGATAAAACTCGCCAAGCAACTTCCTGGCGATGGATGACGTCACACCCCTTCAAAACCTCAGACAACAATCCGTCACCTCTGGCAAATCCAGGGGGCCGGAATAGCTCAGTTGGAACAGCATTGGACTCGTAATCTTGGGGTTGCGGGTTCGCATCTCCGCCGGGCCGTTTTGGTACAGGGGGATTTTTTCCTCGGAGTTAACATTGGTTCTGACTCCTTTCCCCACACAGTCCGAATGAGACTATAAACCGAGGTTCCGTGTGTGAACGCACGCACAGCATCTTGCACACACGTAAAATCCCATCACCAACTTTCGGAAGAGAAGACCAGTTTGGCCGTTGGGTATGGATGACACGTTACACATAGCATGCACCTTCCCCAAAGTTGGAGTATGACTTCCTTAAGGGCGGGATAAAAAAAAAATGGTCATACACACAAAAGTGTCAGAATAATCAACATTATGACTGTGGACACTAAAAGAAAGAATCCAGACGTGTGATGTCACACGGCCACGCCTCTTGCGGACCAGACTAGGAAGTATGGGGTGTTGGGGTAGCTACGGGAGTGGGAAGACGGGAGGAGGGGGGTAGGAGGGGGGCGGTGAAGGAAGGGGGGGATTCCAGACGGCCTGTGGACTTGCAGACAACACCCTCAGTGTTCTTGATTGTCCAGTCTGCCCAGACTCTCTCTTATCTCCTCCTGCTCCTGCTCCTCCTCTTCCTCCTCCAGACAGCGAGGAATGTCTGGGAGCGGAGAAGGCAATCAACTGACTGACCATGGGAGATTTCCACAGCCCAGGAAAACAGCCTTGAACTGTGGGAGACGACCAGCATCAATATTAAAAAATTTACCGGTTTTGTTTTTATCTTAGAGAAAACTGTTGCCATCATCACTGATGTTGCTATAAAACAGTGATAGAGAGGATTACAATCACCACTGATATGTTGCTTTGAAACAGCGATAGAGAGGATTACAATCACCACTGATATGTTGCTGTAAAACAGCGATAGGATTACAATCATACTGATGTTGTTGCTGTAAAACAGCGATAGAGAGGATTACAACCGTCACTGATGTTGTTGCTATAAAAAAACTGATAGAGAGGATTACAATCATCACTGAGGTTGTTGCTATAAAACAGCGATAGAGAGGATTACAATCATCACTGATGTTGTTGCTATAAAATAGTGATAGGGAGAATTGCCATCATCACTGATATTGTTGCTATCATAATTGTTCTTTCCCTGGGTTTCCGGACAGATTTTATGACGCTAACCATGATAAGCAATGGATTAACGATTCATAAAGATAGGTAATTACGACTGCCATTGTTTATACACACTGTTGCCATTGCATGGACTGTATGCCTATCAAAAAAAGGACAAACCAACAAACAAGATAAAAA
>CM065730.1:12780137-12840137 GCA_033310375.1 Conus canariensis | reverse complement strand
TTTACACTCAGTGACCGCCGCACCGGCCGACTCACTAACAGACTGACTGACTGACTGACAGACAGGACACACACACACACACGCGCGCGCGCGCGCGCGCGCGCACGCACACAAACGACGACCACCACGTCACAAGGTCTGTCCCAAAGTGCGTTCTGACATGACCTGTCCTCGGGATACCGTTGCTCAACACCCCTACCCACACACCCCACCCCCGTCTCCCCCCCCCCACCCCCCACCCCTCAGGTGGGGGTGGGGGGAGGGAAGAGGAAAGGAAGAGGAGGCAGAGGGAGAGAAAGGCGGGCGGGAGAGGAACGGAGTGAGGGGGGAGGGGACTGGTCACAGCTGCTCACTTCCTGTCCCCGTGAGCAAGCAAGTCCATCCAATCTGACCGCTGGAACTAGCCCTAGTGACCGGACAATCTGATCACAACGGCGAAGCCGCTTTATCTGTGTCAGCCACTGACTGACTGACTCGCCTCCCCCTCTAGCCTGTTGACGTGAAACAGGATCATCACTACTCCTTTCATTCCTTTTAAACATCTTGGTCATGGTTCGGGAACACCACCACATTCAGCATGTTTAGAAGATGCAAGACAGTATGTTTTCTTTTTTGCTACTCGTTCCCCCCACCCCTCCCCCACCGATCCACCCCTCCCTGCCCTCTTCCGCCCAACTTCCATCACTTCTGCTGCTCCTCCTCTTCCTCCACCACCTTCATGACATGTCTTTGGCAGCACACCTTCATGACATGTCTTTGGCAGCACACCTTAATGACATGTCTTTGGCAGCACACCTTAATGACATGTCTTTGGCAGCACACATTAATGACATGTCTTTGGCAGCACACCTTCATGACATGTCTTTGGCAGCACACCTTCATGACATGTCTTTGGCAGCACACCTTAATGACATGTCTTTGGCAGCACACCTTAATGACATGTCTTTGGCAGCACACCTTAATGACATGTCTTTGGCAGCGCAGTTAACAATCAAGCTCCCCGCAGGAACTTTGTCGAGAGTTAGATTATTTTTAAAAATCCTTTTCGGTAGGACGAAGACAAGTGCGTGTGTCAGACTCAGCTTCACAACACACACACACACACATACACGCGCGCGCGCGCGCGCGCACACACACACACACACACAAAAACTAACCAACCAAAAAACAACTTCGAGAGCTATTCTCCCTCCCACACTCACCACCACCACCACTACAACCACCCCCCTCCCCCCAAATAAGGGTGGGATGGGGTGGGAGGGGGCGGAAGGAACGAATATGGGGGGCGTAAACACGGCAGCAGATGGGTCAGATAGCCGAGGCGGGGAACGCGATGGCCAGTGGTTTATGAACAAACAAGCGACGCGGGCTGTGTTCATGTGGGGTACAGTCTCTTCGTCACGCCTCACCGACTTTCCGCCCGCCCTTGCACTCGATTCCCAATTGACCCCGACCAAAAATTCTCCTGGTGGGAGGCAGCGGATACACTGGTCAGGAAACATACAAAAAAAAAAAAAAAAAAGGGGGGGGGGGGGGGGAAAGAATGCTGCCACGCTCCCGAACTCACGTCAACAGCCTCTAAATCACCAACCTTGACCTTTCAATTTTTTTTTCTTGTTCTTCACTGTTAACGGACAAAGACTCAGTCTCTAACAGCTGTGTCCCACAAAATGATCTCACGCGCGGTTTGAGAGAGAGAGAGAGAGAGAGAGAGAGAGAGAGAGAGAGAGATTGAGTGAGATTCACACGCATACGTACTAAACGTAGGCCTCCGTACGCACGATCTTTTAAAAAAAAAAAATTAAAAAGCACGTTGAATTCTTTTGCCAGTGGGAGAGAGAAGAGCCTCCAGGGAGACAACCAGCCCTTAATGCTCACCACACTGTGTCCCTGTCTCTCTCGTAGTGGCACTCACACACACACACACACACACAACTCTCCAAACCAGCAAGCCTGCACGCACAACTTTTTGTGAATGGCGTTAGAGCGGCTTCTCGCTCTTATCTGCGCCGTGTCGGCCAATAAGAACGCGCGATGGACTCAAGAGAGACAAGAAAGGTTTGGTAAGGCGGTTATGAGAGAGAGAGAGAGAGAGACAAGGGGTGCCCGCCGGAGAGTGAATGTGGGGAGTTGTGAGGGAGGAGAAAAAAACGGGGAAGTGGGGGGGGGGGTGGCTGTCATGGTGGGGGTGTGCGACCTCTAGCTCACTCAGCTGTCTATCACACTCAAAACAGTGTGAGCCACTGAGGTGAAACGGAAAGGAAGACGAAAAAAAGACCGAAGTGAAGGCGAGAGGGGTATAGAAACCGACCCATGGTCTGTTCAGGTATGAACTAAACAGAAAGAGACTGAGAACCAGACCTCATTTCGGGAGTACTGAGAAAGAGAGGAAAAGGGTGAGAGGAAGGAAGAGGGAGAGGGTAGGTAGCCTGAGCGCACGGTGGTGGTGGGGGTGGGTGGGGCTGGGGAGTGAAGGGGTTGGGTGGCGGCGAGAGGGGGAAAGGGAAGGTGAGAGAGGGGGCGAGCGATTGTGGTTCGGGACTGTATCTGGTATAATAGGAAGAGAAAGGAGGGGACGGGAGGGCGGTGGGGAGGGGAGGGAAGGGGAAGGAGGTGGGTGTTCTTTATGAAATGCATTGGTTGGTGCGGTATGTTGTGTTCGGGCGATCGCGGACTCGCGTTTCATTCTCAGGGTATATTTTGTTCCGTGACACGTTCTCTCTCTCTCTCTCTCTCTCTCTCTCTCTCTCTCTCTCTCTCTCTCTCACACACACACACACACACACATCAATGGATTACACAAAGATACACACAAGGGTGCCGACTCAACATACACAGACAAGAGACACACACATCGCCCCCCCCCCCCCCACACACACACACAAGAGCAGTGCATGCAAGAGAAAGAGGGTAAGTAAGGGGGGGGGGGGGGCAGAGGTGGCAGTGAGGCGGCAGGTGGGTGGATAGGAGGGGAGGGGAAGGGGAGGTGTTTGTAGAGAACAGCATGACCTTTTCACCGTTTTGTCACGGAGGTCAGATAGGTACATATATACCCACCCCATGTATACCACCAACCTGGGGCCATACATACATATCGTGGGTGACGGGGAAGTGACCTCCGTACCTCGTTGTAAGTTCGAAGGGCCGTTACTTGGGGATCCATATTTCGAGAGTAACCTTTAACCTCGTGTTTAACAGTGGGTGAGGGGTGGGTAACGTACAACGAGGACAGGGCATGAGTTCACCCTGGGTTAGACCAAAACAAAGCCATTGGACACGTTCAATGATGACTAACTTCACGCAAAGTTAAGATTTCGTCGTCACAACATCTTCCAGCTGATAGACACTCTCCAAGAAAACATTGAATTTGATTTGCACAGACTGAGACACGGAACTCGGCCTCCTGCTCTACAAGTGTGCCTGTAGCTCCTAAGTTCGTCTGCTATGATAGCTGGCTTAGCTCTTGGGTGTGTGTGTGTGTGTGTGTGTGTAGGCTAAATCAGTCTTCGTGCCTTTGTGTGTCACTGTTACTTTGTGTCAGTGTGTGTATATGTGTGTGTGCGCGTGAGCGTGAATTCATCATGTTTATGGCCTTTTAATAGTTTTATCAAACTTGTTTTAGTTCAGCTGCTTTTTCAGTCTTTGTCAGCGTGTTTGCGGGCATGCGCAGAAGGTTGGGGGTTATTCTAGACATGCGCAGAAGGAGGGAATCCCTCTTTTTATCTGACCTTCACCTTTGATTTTTGGACACTTCGTAGGTAGAAACCGAGACAAAACCCAGAGAATATAGATACGAAAGTAGATTGCGCTGAACCCACACGGTTTGTACCCAGGAAGTCATCTCGTTGTAGAAGTAAGTGTACCGACGACATGTAACTACGGCCCCTGATGTGGACACCAGGTACGTGTGCACTTAGCCGGAAAGTCAGCAGCCTCAACCATGCGTGCTGTCTTTGGTCTGACCAAAAATAGTACGCCCTAGGTTCACGCCTCATACTTCACGCCTCATACGTGAATATAGAACTGGGGATTCGGTGAGCGAAGTTCGAATCGAGAGGACGCGGATTGTTCGCTCTCTCCATGTGCCGAATTTACAGTCGGGGTTGCACTTTACAGCAAGCGGCTTTCCCCTTCGACCACTGCATCAAGGTATCGCAATGGCAACATTTTCAACAACTAATCCCGTTTTTCTAAAGATGAAAGATATACCAGATCATGAGGAAAACCGGCCGACGGTGTTGGAGATGTGTCTAGCGGCCGAGAGATCTGCTGGCCCGGGCGCCATACTTGGGAGTGCAGTCCATCCGTGGCCTGTGGCGACTCTACCCTGCTACCAAGGAGGCACGGTCGGAAATCCTCGGGAAGGGCATCCGACTGAGAGGTCTGCAACACCAATCCCTTCATCCTTCGCAGGTCTCCAACATCAATCCCTTCATCCTTCGCAGCGACACAGGTGAGGAGAAGCCAACGATTAAGGTATGGATCGACTATACCTATATCTGTGGCAGGAACCGAGATTGAACATTCACTGACACAACTCGGCTGTGAACTGAGATCCTCGATTAAAATGGAGAGAGCAAGAGACACAGATCACGAACTAACGCGTTTTCTTACAGGCCGTAGATTTGTCTATATTACTGTGCCTTCAACTCCTCTCAACAAATTCATAAAGATTAACATTTTTACGGCTAAAGTGTTTCACAAAGAACAGAAATTAGTGTCCAAACCAGTCTCCTGTTCGCGTTGTTTGCAGCCAAATCACCATGTTTCTCAATGTACAGACAAGATTGTATGCAGACAGTGTAAGCAACCAGGGCACAAAAGAGGAGATACAGTTTGTCAACTGTCTGACACACAAAAGACAGACAGACAGAAAAATGCGAGAAACCCAGTTTGCAGTCTAGCACAAACGAAAAATACCCCCGCTGCTATTAAAACAAAACAAACAAAACGGGGAACAGAATGTAATAATCGTAAATCTGTTGGCAGAAGTGACAGGAGCAGACCCCTGTCTCGGGCAGTCTACCCTCCTCCCTGGACTGCCTCCCCTCCCCCCTCCCCCCTTCCCCCTCATCCCCCTCCCCCCCCCCCCCCCCCCCCTGCGGGACAGATCTGCTACCCCCAAGCGGAACAGATCCAAAGAGCAAGACAGTCCGAGGCAGAGGCAGGCAAACAGCGCCGCAGTGACAGCGGACGCCCGGACAACCCGGCTACAACGTCCACGGGACCTGACGACCCCTTGCCCAAGCGCTGCACGGGTGAGCAGTGGCAATAGGACAGTCCTGCCGACAACGTCTGCATTACGTCTGGTTTCTGGTAACGTGGAAATTGTCAATAAATTGTTTTCATGGCTCGCTATCTTTTGTTGTTACAGGAAGGATTTCTGAATGTTCCCCTCCCTGTTCTGTCCTCATCTCTTGAAAGAGAAGAGAAAGAGGAAGAGAAAGGAAGATAGGAAAAAGAAAGAAAAGAAAATTCCCAAATGTCCCCTCCCCCTTTTCTTCTAAAGCCCCACATTCCCTTTCCTATCCTGATTCCCCTTGTATCCTTTGGCAATACCCCCTCTCTCCTCCCCACCCCCTTCCCCCCTCCCATTTTCTCCCGAATCTTTGTTTCTTGAGTTAAAGCTGAAATATTCCTTGTAATGGAAAAATTGTGTATAATTTCTTTGAACGCTAGGGGTTTAAAAAACAGTTTGCAAAGGAAATCCTTGTTTACGTTTTTAAAGAAAAATCGTTTTGATAAATACTGCTCAAAACAATGTAAGAGCCAGTTGAAAACATTCATACACAATTCAACCGAAAAACAAAATAACTTCTAACAATTTAATTGAAAATTCGTCTATGGAACGATACAATGACATCAGAAATAAACGAATAACAGCTGCTCAAAAACAACTTCATGGGCTTAATTGATGAACACCTTCATTTCAGAAATCAGAACAGTCAAATCGAATGACAATCAATGTCAATACTCAGTATGGCCGCCATTAGCGCGGATACAAGCTAGACATCTCCGTCTCATAGAGTCCACAAGCCTCCTGAAAGTCAGCTGGGGGATGTTGTTTCACTCCTGCTGCAAGAAGTCGAAGAGCTGGCCCAGGTTCACTGCTGGAGGGTGGTTCTCGTGAAGCAGGCGCCCCAGGACGTCCCAGGCGTGCTCGATCGGGTTAAGGTCGGGCGAGGACGCTGGCCAGTCGAGGCGGTTGACCTGCTGCTCCTCCAAGAAGACGCTTACCACTCTGGCACGGTGGGGACGGGCGTTGTTGTCCTGGAGGATGGCGTCAGGGCCCAGGGCTTGCAGGGCATGCAGGACCAGAGGCTGAAGAATGTTGTCCCTGTACCCCACACCAGTTAGGTTGCCTTTAACTCGGTACAGGGGGGTTGTGAAGTTCCTTGCTATGCCACCCCACACCATGATAGACCCCCTGCCATAGGGGTCCCGTTCGATTACGTTGGCTTCTTGGTAGCGTTCCCCCGTCCACCTCCAGACACGTATGCGATCATCGTGGAAGAGCCGAGCAAAACGCGACTCGCTAGAAAACATCACCCGGGCCCAGTGCTGCCTCGTCCAGGCCACATGAGCTCGGCACCAGGTCAGTCGCGCCCTACGGTGAGCCGCCGTCAGCACAGGTCGAACAGCTGGCCGTCTTGCTCGGAGGTTAACTTCTCTCAGGCGGTTCTGAACAGTTTGGTTGGAAATGTTGACGTTCG
Organism: Conus canariensis; assembly: GCA_033310375.1. Taxonomy (NCBI): domain Eukaryota; kingdom Metazoa; phylum Mollusca; class Gastropoda; order Neogastropoda; family Conidae; genus Conus; species Conus canariensis. The sequence goes on along the minus strand of CM065730.1, from coordinate 12,833,424 downwards.
CTGCAGCACGCAATTGTCACCTGAGGTTGTTTGCAGTGGCAGTTCTTTGTCTCAGCGCCATCAGAACCAGCAGTCTGTCCTGCTGTCTGGTGGTGGACCTAGGCCGGCCAGACCGTCTTCGTTCAGCAGTACTACCAGTGGCGTTGAAGTGGTCATGAAGTCTTAGGATGACAGCATGATGCACTTAAAGGGGATGACCAACTTCTCTGACGCCTACACCTTCTTGAAGCCAAGCAACAGCCCTTCCCCGGTCAGTGTCATTTAATCTCCGTCTTGGTGGCATGGTTAAAAACACCCCCAAAAGCGGCTTTTTTATACCCACTGGTCAGCAAAACTGGTTGCCATGTGTTCAGTAAAGGCACGACTTGCACGTGCAATGCGGTTTGCAGTCAGCCCAACTCTGCTGCCTCAGCTATGCGCTAGCAAACCGCGACCATGTTTTCGTGATTTTGGTGTTTATTTTGTGAAGTCGTTCAACCCACTAGACTCAGATTCAACTGAAAACATTCCGAAACCAGTTTTGCATTGAAGCAGTTGTCGTACTTTCAGTGCAAAAATTGGACAAAAGCTTTGAATTCTATACACTAACTACGATGCGCTATCTAAACCATATGAAAAATGCAAGTGGCTTTTAAATTGTTTTGAGCAGTATAGTATATTTACAGGAATTGCATGTTACTATGTCTGATATACGAACTTGGGAAAAGGAGTGGGGTGGTAAAATTTTCGCCAATGAAGGCACAAATAGAAGTAGAGGCGAGGTTATCTTAGTTTCAAAACACATTTTTCTGGACAAGTTGATGTAGTACTTTCAGAGCAAAGAAGTTTGGTTGTGTCTGTGTGCAACGATATGTACTGTTTAACCATTGCCAACACTTACACTCCAAACAACAGTAACGAAAAGGTTTGTAATTTTCAATATCTGAATGAAATTTTGAATGATTTGAACGGAGACTTGATGACTTGAGACTTAAATGATTTCAACTGTTCACTTATCACCGACATAGGTATAAAATCCAGTAAACCCCATGACAAGTTAGAAACTGAAGCTTTAAATAAAACAATAAACACGTTGGGTTTAACTGATATTTGGAGGCTGCATCGTCCACTTGAAAAATCGTTTACTTGGAGTAGATCAAATCCATTTATTGCACGTCGACTAGATTACGTTTTTCTTCTGAAGACATTCTACATCTTTGTTCGTCATCAGACTACGTAACTGTCCCAGGCTCGGATCATAAAGGTGTAGTGTTAGAATTAAATGATGATAATAGTTTTGTTCGCAGTCCAGGATACTGTCGTTTTAACAACAGCTATTTAAAAAACAAATCCTTTGTTGAACCATTGAACAGACTCTTAGATGACTTTGTCAAGGGAAATGAAGAGTTAAGCTGTGTTGAAAAATGGGAGTTATGTAAAGTGGAAATTAGACATTTTTTGCACTGAATTCGGTAAATCATTATCTTGTCAAAAAATGGAACGAGTTCCTAACACTACAAATGCAGATAAAGAACTTTGAGGAAAAGCTAATGACTGATTCTAAAAATGAACAGTTACACTCAAATTACTTTATAGCAAAGCAGAAAATAGAAATTCTACAAATTGAGGAAACTAGGGGTGCCCAGATCAGAGCTAGAATTGAATGGATTGAAGAAGGAGAAAGAACAGTAAATATTTCTGCAACTTAGAGAAAGCACGTGGTAAGAAAAATATCATTACTAGATTGTGTAAGGAGACAAAAGAAATTATAACTGATCAAAGAGACATATTACAGGAACAAGTGCAATCAAAAGACAAACACTGCAAATGTTAAGGATACTGCCAACTCGTTTATGAAAGACGAAAATTTGAAAGAATTAGACAAAGATGATGCGGATACTTGTGAAGGCATGATCACCTTAGCAGAAACTACTGCTGCGCTGAGAAAAAATGAAAAATAGTTCAGTCCCAGGCAGCGATGGTTTAACGACAGAATTCTTGAATTTTTTTAACAAAATAGGCAGCATGGTTACTAGTTCATTCAATAAATCATTTCAAAAAGGAGAACTCTCATTCACACAAAGGCAAGGTATCATAACTCTCATTCATAAAGGTAAAGAATTAGACAGAGATAAGCTTAACTGGAGAGCTATCACTTTAACAAACTCAGACTATGGCAGGAAAAGTTATTTGTAGATTAATTGATGAAGACAAAGTTGGATGTATTAAAGGTAGAAACATTACAAGCGTTATAAGGACTGTAGATGATATAATAAATTACCTGAATAGAATAGGAAAAGTGGTTACTTACTAGCACTAGACTACTACAAAGCTTTTGATTCTGTCACTAAAACATATCTTTTACACTCATTTGACATGTTTGGTTTTGGTGTTGATTTTCAAAGATGGATACATGTGCTGATTAATGATAGCCAAAGCTACATCAATTATGGTGGTTGGTTGTGTGAGCCATTCGATGTAAACTGTGGCATTCGACAAGGCTGTCCTTTCTCTCTAGCATTCATCCTAGCCTTAGAACTATTAGCAATAAAAATCAGGAATAGTGAAATATGTGGCATCAAAGTGCCAACTATAAAACCGATCAAAAAATGAAAGTATCAAATCAAAACAAATGGCAGATGATACCACATTATTTCTTAAAATTGGAGAAGATTTGATCATCTCCCACATATCTTGAAAATATTTGAAATTTTCTCAGGCCTGAAACTTAACATCAGTAAAACTAAAGTGTTAAGAATGGGCAGACCATTAGACGAACATAATATTCCCTTCTCAACGGTTGACAAAATTAAGATTTTAGGAATACATTTTCAAAGAGATAAGATGGCTAAATTTATTGAAGAAAATTGGAAACCAAAAGTTACACACATTCAAAGAATGATAAACGAGCTGCAGTGGAAGATAAATCACATCTATTCTACGAACATTCTTAAGAAAGCAAGAAATGTGATAACTGTGTCAATTCTTCTTCTCGATCGCCTATCACACTTGTAGACAGGATTCTGTAATGAATCTGGTGGTCCTCTGCAGGGCCTCCACAGACCCATACAGCTTGTCGTTGATGGGCACCGGCTGCGGCCATGTCCTATCCCTCAGACACTGCAGGTCCCCACAGTCCTGTAGAATGTGTTTTGTGGTTTGTTCTGCCTGCCCACATGTGCACATTGGGGATGGTTTCAGGTGCAGCTTGCGGTGTAGATGGGAAGCTAGCCTGTTGTGCCCGGTTCTGAGTCGGACGATGACCACCTGTTCTGCTTTGGTTAGCTGATGATAGCCATCTTGCTGCTGTGGTGGCCTGTAGAGTGCTTTAATGATGGTCTTCACCTCTGTCAGGCTGACTGCAGTTTCTTCCTAATGGCCCTGGGCACCAAGTTTTGCCATTTTATCAGCCTCCTCATTTCCTGGAATGCTGCAGTGAGATGGAATCCATTGCAAATACAGTTCTGGTGCACTTAATATTGCATAGAGCATCTTCTAACTTTGGCAGGTTGTTGTTGTTGGCTGCCTGCAGCACGCTCAGGGCGTCTGTAAGGAAGACAACCTGGCTGTCTGGGCCTGCTTTGCTGCTGATTATGTTCGCAGCATATGCATGAGGGCTTCCACTTCTGCTTTGTAGTTCGTGAAGTGAATACCTGTTGCTATGGCGTCTGCCTGCTTTTGCCTGTCCGGGAACTGAATGTACACTCCAGCTCCTCCATTCTGGATGGCATCTGTGGCTGACCCATCTGTGAAAACCCTTATCCACGCTTCCTGGGGGTATCTTTCTTCAAGCATGGCTAAGGTCAGGGTTCTTTTGCACTCGTCACTATGTTCATCCTTTATTGTCAGGAGGGGGACTGTTTGACAGACAATGACACCACTGTTTTTCTCTTACCAGGGGGAAGGATCGGCATTGGGAGTCTGAACCTCAATGAGTGATGGCAGCTTTCCCATGTGTTTTCTTTGCAGCATTAGTGTCTCTTACGAAGCTGGATCTTTTCAGCCTGCCTAATGCCCCCTGCTTTTGTCGGCCACTCGTCAGGTAGTCTGAGCTGTGTTGGTATTTGGTGGCTTGTATCAGTGCCTTTCTTTCTCTTCGTTTGTTCAGTGGAGGAATACCAGTTATCTGTTCCATCTTTTCTATAGGTGTAGATTTCATAGCACCTGTGATGATGCGAAGAGTGTTTTGCACTTTGTCAAGAGACTCTTGGTGTGTGTTGGCTGCAGTCATCCATGAGCTTGATCCGTACTAAGGTGTGGTCTTACTGTCTGTCCCCTGATCGACTGTTTTGAGGATCTTTTCATTGGCACCCCAATGTGTTCCAGCCAGTTTCCGCATGATGTTCAGTTTTCTTCGAGCTTTGGCTTCAGCGTCCATGATGTGTTGTCTCCATATTAATCTCTTGTCAAAGGTCACGCCCAGGTAGATTTGTTGGTCTTCGAATTTCAGGGGAGTGTCTTCCATAGTCAACTTGCCAGCTTTCATTTTGGCAGAGAGAGAAAACAGAGTGGCTGTTGTTTTCTCTCTGTTGACTGTCACACACCAGTTGTTGGCCCACTCTGTGACTTTGTTCAGGGCAATCTGCATTCTGTATGTAGCTGTTGTTGCAAACTCTTCCGTGCTCCAGAGAGAACCAGGTCATCTGCATATAGAGCAGTATGAACACCCTTGGGTAGCTCTGGCACAAGATCGTTGATGAAGAGGATGAATAAGGTTGGTGAGAGTACTCCCCCTTGCGGGACTCCTTGTCGAAGCAGCACTCTCCGGCCACAGTGTCCGTCCACTAGCACTCTGGCTCGTCGGTTGTGCAGATAGGACTTTGTCCACTGGTACATGTTGCCACTGATGCCACTTTGCTGGAGCTTCACAAGTAGCCCGTCCTTCCACACTTTGTCAAAGGCCTTCTGCAGGTCTATGAAGACAGCAAGTGTGGCCTTCTTGGCTTGGAAGGCATCTTCTATCTCTTGTGTAAGATGTGTTGTCTGATCTTCTGTACTTCGGTATCTTCTGAAGCCTGCTTGCTATGGAGTGATGACAGCTTCCGCTTCCAGGTACCATTGTAGGCGCTGGTTTACAATACGCTCCATGGTTTTGCATACACAGCCTCTTAGGCTGATGAGGCGGTAGCTAGCTGCTTTGGCTTTGTTCTGTGTCAATGATATTGACTTTATGGAACATTTCTTTTATTATTGCCCACCCGTGCATAGACTGTCGGAAGAAATAGAAATGTACGTAACAACGATGGTTGGGAAAATGCTAAAACTGTCATTGGCTGATGTAATGTTTGGTGTCCAAAGTAAAAAAAAAATTCAAGAAGATCGTAAGAGCAGCAGTTAATCACATTCTTTTAATTGCTAAGATGTGCATTAGTATAGCTCGAAAAACGAAAGCGCTGTCTGCTTTACAAGTTAATTTGAACAACATTTGCAGCTGAGAAAAAGCATATCCCGTGCTAATATAGTTATTGAAATATGTTAAATAATGCGCAAGGGCCAGTGTGATTAAGATAATGATGCTGCTATAAAAGGCATGATTAACAGATAACTGTAGAAAGCAATATCAGTTTCATTCACAGAAAAACACACTTGCATCCACTTCCACAAGCAAACGCGCGCGCATACACACACACACACACACACACACACACACACACACACACACACACACACACACACACACAAACACACACACAGGCGCGCGTGCACGCGCACTTATTATATCGCTTCTTGGCTTTCCTCATGTCTCCTTTGTAGATCTCCTTTTCTCTATAATGGTGTAGCATCTTTGGGGAATAGCCAATTTCCGAGATTATAGGGACCCCCGTCTATGTCTCCTGCATAATTGTCATCTTTCCCAGGGTCGTCCTTGCATTCTTTTTCACCTAATTTTCTTCAAGGATAATTACCGGAGATATAAGTTCAGGAGTGATAGCGATGGGTGTTGAAACTTACATTCTTTTATTATGCTCATAACTACATTCCTCATTTGTCAGTCCGTCTGTCTGTCTAACTGTCTGTCGGTCTATCTCTCTCTCTCTCTCTCTCTCTCTCTCTCTCTCTCTCTCTCTCTCTCTCTCTCTCTCTCTTAAAAACTAAAAGAAAAGAAAATGGTCGAGTCTTTTGTTTCATTTTTGTTGTTTTGGTATAAGCAGCACATTATCAGAGTGAGAGTGCCAGTACACCACACATTAACAAACCCAGACACTTTGTATCAAACGCCAAAACACTAAAATCAGCAAGAATGTGTCCATTTCTAAGAGAACATACAAACTATGCATGGTGTGTAAGAGACTGGTCGGAGAGAAAAAATAGTAAACTGAACTGACATGATCTCTCTCGCGTGGGGCCATACAACCCCACTCACACTTCGCGGTTCATGGTTCACGCATGAGGGGAGAAGTTGAACTGCTCACTTTTTTCGATGCGTGAAGTTCTGTTTATACATTTATTTATTGTAGTTCATAGCCCAGTCAACCAATCGACAGTAGCCTTATCTCAGGGCTTGTACACATGTACAGATAAATATCAAGTTTTGTAATGTCAATAACTCAAAATTCAGTGCAACATAGATCTAGTTGCAAAGTGAGGCGATTGCAGGCGGAAATCTCAACAAATTTGAAAAGTTATGGATAACGCACTGCCAAAGCATGTAGACAAATGAATCACAAGAAAAAACATGACGCGTTTCGACCTCTTAGGTCTTCTTCAGGCAAGATACGCAACACTCCGGACAACGAAAATGAACGAATGAACGAGCAATCACTTATCTTCTTCCACTTCGGCGCAAGATAGGCGTTGAATGAAAACGAGGCTGTCAGGAAGGGAGAAATTCATTTTTATAATATTTTGATCATCATCATAACCATTCCTATCAGTAGTATTATTATAACAGCTTATCATTATAACAGTATTATTCCTATCAGTAGTATTATTATCATCATTACAACCTCAACTCACACATTGTCTCCTTCCTGACAGCCTCGTTTTCATTCAACGCCTATCTTGTGCACACTAATACCAAATTTTGTAATGTCACAGGGAGGAGCCAAAGAGACATTAAGTCATCCAGTTCGAAGGCTACATCCCCGGGAAGGCCACTAAGAGCAGGGACTTCACTGCAGCACCTCCCTGAAGCCAGAGAAATGAGAAAGGCTGTCTTGAAGGAGAGGAACTTCAGAAAACACTCCCTGATGGGCTCATAAGGAGGAAAGGACTAGAAAGAGATCTCACGCCAGGGTACGGCGGGGGGTTAGAGCCTCTTACAGAGTGGCTCCCTTGATGAGATAGAGGCGTCCACAAAGAAAGGGCCACCTAACTGGCGGTGGTGGTGCAGATAGCAGCCCTGTGACCCCTCATAGAGGATGCGGTGAGATTAATCTCAGACGAGAGAAAGGCAAGGTAGTTCGCCAAGTCATAACGAGAGGGAGAGTGAGGCAACACCACATGCGAGGAATACCAAGAAAGTCAGCCATTCCAGTGGACACTGTATACACCCTCTGTGCCTGGCCTGTGAGCTTGCTCCACAAGGCCAATTACTGCGGGGGAAGCACCTTGTGTAGACAGCACGTCCCGCACAGTAGCCAGGCGTGAAGGTTTAGCACGTCTGGATTGCCAGGCGGAATGCCTAACCATGGCTGGAGCAAGGACTTTGTTGTCAGGGCGAGCTTTATCAGAGGCTCGTGGAACAGATGGAAGAGCTGGAAACCACGCTTGGGCCGGCCAGCTGTGGGGGGGGGGGGGGGGGGGGGCATGAGAATCAGCGTGGCCAAGTCTTCCCTCGCTTTCCTTAGAACTTTTCCCAGGATGGGGACTGGAGGGAAGGCATAGTCTATCAGGCCCGCCCACGGGATGGATAGAGTGTCCACCAGAGCCTCCAGATTCAGAACTGGAAATACATATAGCTGGGGATGGTGGTTGAACCTGGTGGCAAACAGGTCTACTTGTGGTTTGAACCACGAAGCCCAGGCTGGTTCCAGGACCGAATGGAATGAGTCCATTCCGAGGGAAGGATCATGTGCGACCTACTGAGGGAGTCCACAAGAATGTTAATCTTCCCTTGAACGTGCTTGGCCGAGATCCATATGGACTGATCCTCGCACCAGAAAAGTTGTTCTGCCCTCAGGGACAAGAAGAGGGAGCGACCCTCCCCCCCCCCCCCCCCCCCCACTGCCTCTGAAAAAAACTGCCTCCAGCTCCAGCAGGTTGATGTGCCAGGAACTCATCTTTGGCCATCGCCCAGCCACTGTCAGAGAGCCCACGTGGGCACCCACCCAGAGTTGGATGCGTCTGTGAACAAGTACTCCTGAGGAGGGGGAGGCATGATGGGGTACTCCCTGGGGTAGCCAGGGCTGGGAGTGCCATTGGGTCACTGAGATTTGGAACCAATGGCCCAGAGGAACCAGGTCACATGACTGTGACGTCTGGGACCAACGCTTCCGAAATCGGCGTAGGAACTGGTGTTTGTGGAGCCGACCAAGAGGCACTGGGGGGTCAACGACTTCATTATTCCCAGAAGGGAGGCCAGCTTCCTGGCTGGTGCCTGATCCAGAGACAGGAGGTGGGCTAAGAGGACCCGGAGGCATACTAGACACTTGGGGATTGGATATCCAACCACCTGGTTGTGTCGAAAGACATGCCCAGGAACTGGAATTGCTGTGACAGGGTGAGGTCTGACTTCCTGTTGTGAACAAACCTGAAGTCTTGACAGAGGTCTAGAACCTGGGAGCGTGTTGGAAGCACAGAGTGCTGGAGGAGGCTAGGAGAAGCCAATTGTCGAGATAGGCTTTGAGGCAGATTCCCCTCTCCTGAACGTGCATGCAAAGTTCCCAGGCGACCCTCATGAACACCCACGGGGTTGGGGCCAGACCAGAGGGAAAGACCCTGAACTGGAAGACCCATTCCCTTCAAACGAACCGGAGATACTTCTTGTCCCTTGGGTGGATCAGGAGGTGGAAGTATGCATCCTTCAGGTTGATGGATACCACCAGTCGCCCGGGCGCATGGCATCACAGATTGACATGGGGGTTTCCATCCAAAAGTAGGAGGTTGTGGAGGAACCTGTTTAGGGGCGAGAGGTCCAGGACGGGTCTCCAAACCCCAAAAGCTTTGGGGACCACAAAGATTTGGCCATGAAATTCCGGAGAGAAATGGGAAATGACCTCCTCTGTGCCCCCCCACCCCCCCCCCCACCCCCCCATAAAAGTGAAAAGATCTCCTGGTCAAAGACCTGAGACACCTGGGCTGGGGCCCCCGAGGAGGAGCGAAAGAAGGAGAGAAGGGTGTTAGGGAGGCCTTTCATGAACCCCATGGAAGGCAAAACCCCAACCTGATCACCCGCAGGGCTCACTGGCTTGTGGAAAGCTGTTCCCAGACACTGAGTTGCCGGGACAGACTGTTCACGGGGTTGCCAGTGGGGGGTGATGGCCCTAGGTCAGGGGTTAGTTATTGGGGGTGAGCCAGCTGTGAAGAGGCTGGTTTGGGCTCTGAGGTCGGGTACGTGATCAGCGTTTGGCGAGTTGTCTAGCCATAGACCCTTTGTGTCCAAAGGATTTGCGGGCCTTGGCCGGTGGAGTGCCCTGGAAAGAGGTAGCCAGAGGAAGGCACTTCGCCATGGGGTGGGAGGGACCTGAATGAAGGGCGAGGTCCCTCTTAATTTCAGCGTAGCTCCTGATGGTCGCCTGTACATGGTTCCCAAAGAGAGAACCAGTCTTAACTGGCAAGACTCTGAGAAAGGCTCAGGCGGAAAAAGAGCATGTGATCAAAGATGCTAGGAGCACGGCATCCCGCCTTGCCAGAACTGAGTTTAGGTGCAGCCTGGCAAAAGCACCCACCGAGAATGTGAGTCCTTCTGCCATGGATTGGATAAAAGCCACAATGGCAGATGGGTCAGTAAACTGGCAGAGAGCAGAGGACTCAAGAGTACAGGTCCTAAATGGTGGATACAGACCTCCCAAGAAGGAGTCCATCACCACCTTCAGCCGCCTCCTAGTAGTCTCCTCCCTATCTGCGAGGCAGTGCTCTGAGAGAGCGACCTGCCAATGCTGAGACCGAAACCTCAGCCTGTAAAAGGAGGAGGTCCTTTTGGGAAAGGGAGAGGTGGGAGTGTGGGATAGAGTCATGGGCCATAAAGGCCTTACGTGCGAATGGGAGCTTCTCCAGCTTCAGAAACTTCCCACATGCCAAGGCCCTGGTAAAATCGGGCACAGAACCAGGTGGAATGTCCGGTGCCTCCATGCCCCTAACCTTGCTTTGTGCCCTCCTCTTAGAGTTGGCTACCATGCTTGACTCTTTAAGAGAGAGGTGGGAGGGGCGGAGAGAGGTACCAAGGCGAGCTCGGCTGCCAAAGGACAGGGAGCCCGGGCATCTTGAGAGGTGAACACGCCTCCAGGCACATACAAAGCCAGGAGGGCCAGAGTCATTGAAGGAGAAGGATGAGGGTATCGGGTCCTCATCCTCTGACTTCGAGTCTGTCTGCTCAGAACTGCAGGCAGAGGAGGTGACTGACCTCGGCGTGGATAAGCGTGAGGATAAACCCGATGGTCATGGGTGGACTGACCCCGCTGGAACCCCTGGGGAGGGGTCTGCCACTGGGTTGGCTGGGGGGCAGGTGAAGGAGAGGCCTGCACTGCTGGAGTGCCGGGCATAAAGCCCGGCCACCACGTAAACCCCTGGGCAGGGATTGAGAAAGTCCCATGCCAGAGAGATGCAGCCATTGAGCTATGTGAGGGGCCCATGGCGCTCAAGGCTGAGGGCTCTGCCCTACCACAGAGAGAGGCTGAAGCTGTGGCTGCTGGCCTGAGGGGGGGCTTAGGCTGTGCCTGCTGGCCCAAGCCAGCATAGGGAGACCCTGAGGGGCCAGCCTCCTGCAGGTTGTCCAGTATTTACCAAGGAGACCACGCGTTCTGTTCCGAATAGGAAAGCGGTAGGAGCCAGGGCAAAGGCCGGAGGAAGGGAGACAACTGGGGCTGACTGAGTGTCAGACAACCGTAAAGGAGTTGTTGCCTCCCTTGGTTCGCCTGACGGCCATGCTGTCAAGAGTGGGCCTGAAATTGGGTGAGAGGGGTGAAGAAAGGGTTAAGCCTTTAAAATTTGCATCACCCAACCCTTTATCTCCCGAAGAAGAGGGAACCTGCATCCGTGATTCGGCCATGGTGAATGAAGCGTGTGCAGCAGAACCTCGGCTGAGCTGTACACAGGATAAAAGGATGGGATTGACAGAACAGCAGCAGAGTCAATCACAGTGAGAATGTAAGGGGGGTGAGGATGCAGGGACGGGATCGACAGAACCGCAGCTGAGTCGATCACCATGAGAATGTGAGGGGGGTGAGCACGGGCTTGCCGTCACCTCAACAGAACCACAGCTGAGTTGTGGAGACCCCCCGCATGGGATCGACAGAACCGCAGCTGAGTCGATCACCATGAGAATGTGAGGGGAGTGAGCGTGGGCTTGCCGTCACCTCAACAGAACTGCAGCTGAGTTGAGGAGACACTGGAAAGAATGACAGAAAGAAGGGAGAGAGAGCAGTGGTGAAGAGAGAGAGGGCTCCGGTATGCCGGAAAAAGCGCCAGCTTGCGAGTTGGAGAGATCGACGGATGAAATCTTCCGAACCCTGGCTTTGCCACCCAAATGCTTCACGTAAATTTCTCCCTTAAGTGAAAGCATATGCAAGTACACCAAAATCAGCAGCAACAATCAATCAATTGCGAGAAAACGTAAAAAAATACTTAGCTGCTTGGAGTGCACAAGGCTAGCGGGGAAATGGCTGCTGAGAAAAGAAGAATGATCTGGGCATGCGCAATACATGAGGCCCTTTCCTTGTCCGTATGGACTTCATTGTGTACGAGGCAGTGATAGCAAACCACTGTCGCTTACTACATTAGTGAGTCACGGTATAGTATGCGTAATAAAACTTAGGTATTCAATCTAACTGACATGTGAGTACCGTTATCGATCGTACGTTGCTTCACACAGACTTACACTTAACAAAACATGCTTTTCCACTTTCAGCCGATTTTAGGTAGTGGCATGCGCTTCTCCCTCACGTGAGCAATTAAGTCTTTTCAGATTTCTGATTGTTTGAACGAATGAATACTCTGTGATCGAATATGTAATTGATTCGATGTCAGTGAACCAATTGTCTCTTCGACTGGGAAATAAGCCTCACATGGGATATGTATCCTGATCTGAAAAACGATTTTGATTGGACAGTTGCAAACGATATTGATAGGGGAAGATAACCTGAATAGAACACTTCTAATCTGCCAACTACCCATTCGCAATATAGCGGACAGGTTCGACCAATGTTTAAGACCGTGTCACTCAGCCTGTCAAGCCCCAAAACTTAGTATGTCTAAGCGCTTCATAACTTTGAGGCCTGTGCAATTCGTCTTCACTCCATCACACCAATTGCTGCCAGTATTACAGGTGAACAAACGAGGGACCACAATGAGGCCGGAGAAGGTGGAGAGGTGGGAGGATGAAGGAGGAGATGGCAGGTGGCCTTTAAGGGGTGATGGATGGAGGTGGAGAGGGAGTAGGGTATGAGAAGAATGCCGTGCCAATAACTGTACCAGTGGAAGCAGACATTCACCTGATTGTTCATGCAGTTCAGATAACACTGCTGGTCTGAACACTGTGGTAGTAGTAGTAGTAGTAGTAGTCCGTCAGGAGCCGACAAAGACGATAGTCTGTTTAATGACGATGACAGTGCACAGGCGCCCATAGGTGTCACATTGATGATCTGAGTTTGGGACTGAGGAGGACGAGGCCCTGTGTCATCTGTCCCTTGCAGCGGTGAGACACAGTCTTCTGTCCTCTTTGAAGGCAGCTGTTGCTTTGAAGGTGAGTGACATCCAAGATGATCTGTCAGCAGCAAGGGTTTCGAGCTCGCAGGGCTGGATGCCACACCATCTGAGATTGCTTTTAATGGTGTCTTTGTATCTCAGTTTGGGCCTTCCCTGTCTGTGTAAGCCTTCCTTGAGCTCATCATACATCAGTTGTCTGGGGATGCAGCTGTCATCCATTCTGATGACGTGCCCAATCCAGCGTAACTGAGCCTTCAGCAACATTGACTCAATGCTTGTCAAGCCAGCTTTGTGCAACACCTCTTAGTGTGTGACTTTGTCCTGCCAGCGAATGTGCGTAATCATGTGCAGCGATCGCATATGGAACTGTTCTGGCTGCTTGATATGCTTTCGATACAGGATCCACGTTTCACATCCATACAGTAGTGAAGAAAGAATTATAGCCTTGTAGATCTTGAGCTTTGTAGACAGTCTTATGCCTTTCTGCTGGAGGACCTTCACTCTTAATCTTCCGAGGGCCTGGCTGGCTTTCTGGATCCTGGACATGATCTCTTTGTCCAGTGAACCATATGCAGAGATAACGCTGCCCAGATACTTGAAGCTCTGGACGCACTTCAGTTGGATTCCACCAATGGTAATGGCTGGCTGGGGCTTGGCTGTGTTAGGGGCGGCTTGGACCAGGACTTCCGTTTTTCCAAGACTTATTGTCAATTCAAACAGCTTGGATATATTTGCAAAGTGGTCGACAATTACCAGCAGGTGTTTCTCCTCGTGTGCCATGAGAGCACAGTCATCCACAAAAATAGCTTCAAGGATGAGTTACTCCAGTGTCTTGGTACGAGCAACAAGACGACAGAGGTCGAACATGGATCCATCTGAGCGGTACTTGATGAATACGCCCAAGTCCAGATCTTTCACAGCATGAAGAAGGACCTGCGTGAAGAACAAGTTTAACAACATGGGGGCGAGGACACAGCCCTGTTTCACTCCGTTTAAGATGTTGAAGGAGTTTGTGCAGTCACCATTAGAAAGGACATGTGCAGTCATGTTGTCGTGGAAGAGTCTTATCAAGGTGGTGAACTTGTGTGGACAGCCCAGCTTCACCAGGATGGTCCACAAAGCTTCTCTGTTGACAGTGTCAAAAGCTTTAGTCAAGTCTATGAACACTACGTACAAGTCCATCTGCTGCTCGATACATTTATCCTGGACTTGTCACACACCAAACACCATGTCTATGGTACTGCAGCCAGGGCAGAAACCACACTGGCTTCAGGATGGTTGCCTTCAGAGGTGTAGTTGATGAGCCTGTTGAGGAGGATGCGAGCAAGTATCTTTCCAGCAATGGAGAGAAGATAAATTCTTCTGTAGTTGCCACAGTCTGCTTTTGCCCCTTTGTTCTTATAAAGTGCGACGATAGAGGCAACACGGAGGTCTGCTGGTATGTCCTCTTCCTCCCAGATGGTTGAGAGGACGTCATGGAAGGCTCTGAAAGCTGTGATTCCTAGTTCCTGAACACTGTAGACTCCAAATAACGAACAAGTAGGGTTACTCTTGCTCCCATGATGAAATAAATACACGCCCGTAATTCCAAACGAATGCTGCTTACTACACCGAATCAAATCGACTTACAGTGTCGTAAGCAGCATTCGTTTGGATTTATGGGCCTGTATTTATTTTGATTTGGTATCGAAAGTAGCATTCGTCTGGAGATATGGAGTTATGGGTGTGTATTCATTTCATTAAGGGAGCAAGAGTTACCTTGTTCGTTATTTACTGGTTTCTGTTCTCTGCCTCCTTTAAGATTTCCTTTCACAGTAGACTCCAATTACAGGAAAGCTGAGGGGAGTTGAATCATGCTTTGTTAAATCCAAAGTGTCTTATATCAGAAGAGACCCATTTTGGATATAAGAAGGTTGTGAGTGACAAGTTTCATGTGGTTGGGGTTTCAGTACAGACTGTAGACTGTGTTCTCTCTCTCTCTTTTCTCTCTCTCTCTCTCTCTCTCTCTCTCTCTCTCTGTTAGTAGTGTGTGTGTGTGTGTGTGTGTGTGTGTGTGTGTGTGTGTGTGTGTGTGTGTGTATGCCTGGTCTCCTCCTTTGCGATGCAGCTGTGTCCGTCAGTTCTTCAATTTTTGTTCCAGGACACAGTTGTTGTTGTGTTGTTGTGTGTGTGCGTGTTTTAGGGGGTATTCTTTGGGGTTTGATTCAGATTTCCTGTTTCATGTAAAATAAAGAACAGGTCCTTCAAAGGGGACCCTAACTGCACCCATTCCAAGTGGATCTGTGCAAGCATCTCTGCTAATCATACATCACTCAGACTCCGGTGGGTTCATGATATATGGAAATTACATGCACACACTCTGTCTGAAAGAAGTCGCACACATAAGAGATCCCTGGTAAACAACAACAACAACAAAGATAACAATAATATTAATAATAACAATGTATGATTGCCATGTAAGAAATTATGCTCTGCAACGGAAGTGAAAGACAAATGATTCGTACCGAGTAATCAAGCTGTTGTGATTCGTGTTGACCCAGGTAGACAGCCTATTAAATAATAATCGTGTATCCCACTGTCTAGCGCTTAGAGCTTGGTCAAAGACTAACATTAGGCACAGTACACATTATCATGATCATCGTTGTCGTTCTCATCAACATATTTTGTTGATGAATCTTCTGTTTGAGGTTCCACAGGACAGAGCGAAGGTAACTCTGAGTAACCCCGTGACGGACCGTCTTTTGTCCGGTCACAAATTATTCACAATTGCGTTGGCCGGAACATGTTCCCCAGAAAACCGGTTGGTTAGTTTACCTGACCGCTGCTCACCTGCGCTCTGCATACGCCAGGTGAGCTGAAACGATCAGGCAGTCTCTACAGCAGTTCCGGCAGTGCAACTTCCCAGTGGCCGAAGAGGGACTCCAGATTAGTTGCTGTGGCAGTCAGGTATTTCATTATTAGCAATTTGAAATCGCAAACCGAAATCGTTCTCCCCTCCTATAGGCTACTGTAACTTTCTCAGCGCCTAGTAAAGGTTTTTAGAAAAACAAAGTATTTGTTGTTTTTTTTTGGTATATCTTGTGACTTGATAGGGTGATAGGAGGAAAATTGTTTTTAGAAAGTATCGATGGAAAGAAGAAAAAAATATGTTGATGCTGATTCCCATTCCTGACGTGGAAAGTCTGTTTGCAAGGTTAGCTGACGCTCAGTATTTTTACGAAGATAGATCTTGCAAACGGGTATTGGCAGATAGTTGTTAAGCCTGAGGATCGGCCAAAGACGGCTTTTACAACGCATATGGGTCTTTTTCAGTTTGTTAGGATGCCTTTTGGTCTAGTGTCGGGACCTGCAATTTTCACACGCATGATGCGTATGCTGACTTTGGATCAGTTCTCTGCTGTCAGATTCGTACCGAGTAATCAAGCTGTTGTGATTCGTGTTGACCCAGGTAGACAGCCTGTTAAATAATAATCGTGTGTCCCACTGTCTAGCGCTTAGGGCTTGGTCAAAGACTAATATTAGGCACAGTACACATTATCATGCTCATCGTCGTCGTTCTCATCATCATATTTTGTTGATGAATCTTCTGTTTGAGGTTCCACAGGACAGAGCGAAGGTAACTCTGAGTAACCCCGTGACGGACCGTCTTTTGTCCGGTCACAAATTTTTCACAACCGTGTTGGCCGGAACATGTTCCCCAGAAAACCGGTTGGTTAGTTTACCTGACCGCTGCTCACCTGCGCTCTGCATACGCCAGGTGAGCTGAAACGATCAGGCAGTCTCTACAGCAGTTCCGGCAGTGCAACTTCCCAGTGGCCGAAGAGGGACTCCAGATTAGTTGCTGTGGCAGTCAGGTATTTCATTATTAGCAATTTGAAATCGCAAACCGAAATCGCTCTCCCCTCCTATAGGCGACTGTAACTTTCTCAGCGCCTAGTAAAGGTTTTTAGAAAAACAAAGTATTTGTTGTTTTTTGGTATATTTTGTGACTTGATAGGGTGATAGGAGGAAATTGTTTAGAAAGTGTCAATGGAAAGAAGAAAAAAATATGTTGATGCTGATTCCCATTCCTGACGTGGAAAGTCTGTTTGCAAGGTTAGCTGACGCTCAGTTTTTTACGAAGATAGATCTTGCAAACGGATATTGGCAGATAGTTGTTAAGCCTGAGGATCGGCCAAAGACGGCTTTTACAACGCATATGGGTCTTTTTCAGTTTGTTAGGATGCCTTTTGGTCTAGTGTTGGCACCTGCAATTTTCACATGCATGATGCGTATGCTGACTTTGGATCAGTTCTCTGCTGTCAGTTTCTTTGACGAGATTCTTGTGCATGGTGTCTCGTGGGATGCACATCTTCGTCATTTGAAGGGCGTCCTTTCGTGTCTGAGGTCTTTCAACCTCACAGCTCGTCCCTCGAAGATCGAGGCGGGCTTCCATTCTCTGGAATTTCTCGGCCATATCGTTGGAGGTGGTACTATGCGCCCTGAGCAGAAAAAGATCGATAAGATCCTGAAATAATCCACTCCTACTACCAGAAAGCAAGTCAGATCTTTGTTAGGTTTACTTAGCTTCTACAGAAGATATGTTCCCAGTTTTTCCACTTTGAGTGCTCCTCTGTCTGATTTAATCAAAGATGTTGGTCGTGCTGGAAGATCCATTTCTTGGACTCCTGAGTGTGTGTCGTCTGCATCTGTGTTACTGTTACCTAGGTTAGGTAAGCCCTTTGTTCTTAGAACTGATGCTAGTTCTGTGGGGTTAGGCACTGTATTGCTTCAGGAGAATGATGATGTTCTTCACCCAGTTGTGTTTGGGAGTCGGAAGCTGTTAGATCGTGAGAAGGCATAGAGTACCATCGAGCGAGAGTGTTTAGCTATTGTCTGGGCTGTACAGGAGTTCGTTCGATTCCTTTGGAGAGTCGGGTACATCCTGCAAACGGATCATCGCCCTTTGACGTATCTTCGAACGTCAAATTTTTTAAGAATTCCAGAATTATGCGGTGGGCATTGTCTTTGCAGGAAATCTCGTTCGAAGTGGAACCAGTTCCAGGATCATCGAATATCTTCGCTGATCTACTTTCACGTTCTTGCGAAAACCAGTCAGTTTCTTGGAAATGATTTTGTTTGCATGTATTCCAGGTTTTGATGTCTTTTTCATGTGTGCTGTCTGGAATTTTGCTACCTGTGGCTGTTTACTCCCTCTTAGTAAAAACAATTCGGACATTGTTTTGGTTTTTTTTAGGAGGGGGAGTATTGTGACGGATCGTTTTTAGTCCAGTCACAATTTTTTTTACAACCGCGTTTCACCAGAAAACCGGTTGGTTAGTTTACCTGACCGCTGCTCACCTCCACTCTGCATACGCCAGGTGAGCTGAAATGATCAGGCAGTCTCTACAGCAGTTCCGGCAGTGCAACTTCCCAGTGGCCGAAGAGGGACTCTAGACGAGTTGCTGTGGCAGTCAGGTATTTCATTATTAGCAATTTGAAATCGCAAACCGAAATCGTTCTCCCCTCCTAAAGGCGACTGTAACTTTCTCAGTGCCTAGTAAAGGATTTTTAGAAGAAAATCAAAGTATTTGTTGTTTTTTGGTATATCTTGTGACTTGATAGGGTGATAGGAGAAATTTGTTTTTAGAAAGTATGAATAGAAAGAAAAAAAATATATTGTTGATGAGTGATCGGAAAAGGAGGTTGCTTAGCTAGTTCATGGTGTTATGATGCAAAACAGTTTTTGTTTATTTCGCTAAAGTATGATAATGATACAAATGATAGTAAGCTCCGGAAGTGATTGATGGAAACTATCATGTATTAGTGGGTGGAAAATTTATTCTGAACTTCAATGTGGGGTGACTAAACAGAAACCTTTTTGATATGTATTCATTTGTTAAGTGTTTAAACCATCCTTTGATATGAATAATGAATATCTATGTATTGATAAACAAGAGTGTGCGGAAATCGTTCCTTGATATGTATTCAAGGGCTGCTGCTATTACTAATGAATAATTTTATGAACATCATTTCTTATATGCAGTGATTATATTCTTGGTTTATCGTTAAAAGGTCTATGTGGAAATCCTTCCCCTCGATGTGTAAAGCATGATTTCGAAAAGGTCTGTGTGGCAATCCTTTCCCCCCAATATGTAAAACATGATTTCGAAAAGGTCTATGTGGAAATCCTACCCCCCCCCCCCCCCCCTCCCAATGTGATGTGTCGAACATGATTCCGAAAAAGCGAATGTTCTATTGTGATATTGTATGGAAACTGTGTGGATTTCGCTATGGGCATTTTCCCCAAGTTCTGGTGAAATGTAAAGTAACTGTTGGTTATGAATATAATTAATAACCATGATGAATAATAGCCATGTTATAGTAGGCTAAATAATCAAGGTAGTTATCAGTTCCCCCAGGTAAAGTCGTTGTCCTGGTGTGACCGGGAACTGGCTGCCACTGCTAGAGGGTCTGGGCGTAGCCGGAGTCTACCCCTGTCTCCACCCTGCTGGGGTGTGGAGAGGTCGACGTGGGAGTCGACAGTGACCCGACCTGCCACTGCTAGAGGGTCTGGGGCGTAGCCGGTGTCTACCTCTGTCTCCACCCTGCTGGGGTGTGAAGAGGTCGACGTGGGAGTCGACAGTGACCCGACGTGCTAGTTGTGCCAGAGCCGCCGCTGCTGCCGAGCCAGAGCCCTCGCTCTTGAGGTGTTTGAACCAGCGACCTGTTGGGCCAGTCATACCAGAGCCGTCGCTTCTGCTGTTCCAGGGCCGTCGCTTTTGTGGTGTCACCAACTTTCTGTTTGTGTTTTAGCCGCAGCTCTTGTTGTGTTGGAACCTTCGCTCCTGTTGTGGACAGAGCCGTCGCTTCGGATCTGTCGGGACTCTTCGAGCTGCTGCTCCCGACTGTGAGTCCCAGGAGAGGACTTCTTCTTCAGCATTCTTCACGAGAGACTTGCGACGTCTGGGAACTTGAGCCGAACGTGGCCAAAAGAAAATGATAATAGTGTGTGTGTGTATATATATATATATATATATATATATATATATATATATAATATCATGAATTGTATGCCTGGGGTTACGGCGTACTTTATTCTGCTGTATTGATATTGTTGTACATTGCTGTGTTTTTGTGTATTTGTGCTTTGATGGCTTGGGCAGCATTAAAAAAAAGAGAACGTTGATTTGTTGCCAGGCTGTCCATGTTTCGAATGGTGGGGTGTGTGTGAATTAAAAATCGTACACGCATCCGAATTTCTGAGGGTCAGACAGACACACGCACCAGCGCATCCGTAACACAAACAAACAAACAAATAAGCACAAAAGAAAACATACATTCAAATACTGAGGCGCCATATGAACATAAAGGTAATACAATGAATCAGTCAACGTATATACAACTGGAAACAAATCAAAGTAACGCCTAAATTCATACTCTGAACAGTCAACTTGACAAATGCTTTCTTCGTATGTACATCTTGATCATACCAGTTATATCGGGCAAAGGCACGAAAAGCACCACTTCACACATGTTGAAAATCTGTAACACTACAAACATTTTTTTCTCGAAATATGATCCTTTACTCTGGCCAAAGCATAGGCTTATCAGTTCTCTGATTCTCAGTCTCGCCGGCTTGGAAGATGTACAGGTCAGTGTTCAGGGTTACAGCATCCGTCAAGTAGTAATAACACAGTTTTAATAGATGAAAATCGCCCAGAGCCTATGAAAAACAAATTAATGTGAAAAAGATGATTTAATCTTGGAATTTGGGTTCAGTAAATTAAATCAATGCCATATATCAGCAAAATTATGCATTTGGACTTCTTGTGTTTCTACGCCATTGGTAGAGCATAAGGATTCATGAGTGAAAAGCCTTGCAGACGACAGAAAAATGAAGGGTCATATGGATCGTAGTGTAATATAAAAAGAAGCAGACATTGGATCGGCCTCCGAGTCAGGCACAGTATGAAGCAAGGGCTGGACTGTGCGATGAATATGTTTTGGATGTGGCTGATCTTGTGACAAAAGCTAGATGCAGCTTTGAGTGTAACAGACAGAATATACAACGTTTTGGGTCTAAACTGTAACCGTGGACTGGGACCTAAAAGAAACCAGTTTGGCAATTAAGACAACCAGGTCAATGAAATCGGGGAAGAAGCATTCCACGCGCGCAGCTGTTGACACTTTCTGTGTGGGGTCAGGCCAGTCAATAACCGACAAGTTTCACTCACACTGTCAGCATCCAGCCCCCTGAGAACTAGGGCAGTCTGTTGTCGTGTCAGCCAGAAGGGTTTGTCGTGAATTCTGACTGACCG
Source organism: Conus canariensis (assembly GCA_033310375.1). Classification (NCBI taxonomy): domain Eukaryota; kingdom Metazoa; phylum Mollusca; class Gastropoda; order Neogastropoda; family Conidae; genus Conus; species Conus canariensis. The sequence continues at coordinate 12,812,341 of CM065730.1, read as the reverse complement.
ATTGTCCAGAGCAGCTAGGAATGCGATTCTCTCCCTTAGTGTATTCGTTAGTACAAGTGTACTAACCAGGTTGTCTTTTTTTTTACATGCAGGGTAGGTATTCTTTTCTTTTTTTATTTGTTTGATTTTCTTTTTTTGGTTTTGTAAGTAATAAGCGCTACTTGTGTTGACGCAGCCTCCACTAGAACAACTACTATATCTCTCAGAACATCACAACCATTCATTTGATTAGGATCATCATCATCATCATTAACATCATCATCTTCATAATCGTCATCGTCATCATCGTTGTCAGCACAGTGATCATCATCATCATCATCATCATCATCATTGTCATCATCATTACTATGTCTATCATCATCATCATTATCAGCAGCAGGAGCAGCACAAATGCCGTCGTCATCATCACCATCATCATTGTCAGCATCATTATCACTATTATCAGCAGCAGGAGCAGCACAAATGCCGTCATCATCATCACCATCATCATTGTCCGCATCATCATCACTATTATCAGCAGCAGGAGCAGCACAAATGCCGTCATCATCATCACCATCATCATTGTCCGCATCATCATCACTATTATCAGCAGCAGGAGCAGCACAAATGCCGTCATCATCATCACCATCATCATCACCATCATCATTGTCAGCATCATTATCACTATTATCAGCAGCAGGAGCAGCACAAATGCCGTCATCATCATCACCATCATCATTGTCAGCATCATCATCACTATTATCAGCAGCAGGAGCAGCACAAATGCCGTCATCATCATCATCACCATCATCATTGTCAGCATCATTATCACTATGGGACTGAGGAGGACGAGGCCCTGTGTCATCTGTCCCTTGCAGCGGTAAGACACAGTCTTCTGTCCTCTTTGAAGGCAGCTGTTGCTTTGAAGGTGAGTGACATCCAAGATGATCTGTCAGCAGCAAGGGTTTCGAGCTCGCAGGGCTGGATGCCACACCATCTGAGATTGCTTTTAATGGTGTCTTTGTATCTCAGTTTGGGCCTTCCCTGTCTGTGTAAGCCTTCCTTGAGCTCATCATACATCAGTTGTCTGGGGATGCGGCTGTCATCCATTCTGATGACGTGCCCAATCCAGCGTAACTGAGCCTTCAGCAACATTGACTCAATGCTTGTCAAGCCAGCTTTGTGCAACACCTCTTAGTGTGTGACTTTGTCCTGCCAGCGAATGTGCGTAATCATGTGCAGCAATCGCATATGGAACTGTTCTGGCTGCTTGATATGCTTTCGATACAGGATCCACGTTTCACATCCATACAGTAGTGAAGAAAGAATTATAGCCTTGTAGATCTTGAGCTTTGTAGACAGTCTTATGCCTTTCTGCTGGAGGACCTTCACTCTTAATCTTCCGAGGGCCTGGCTGGCTTTCTGGATCCTGGACATGATCTCTTTGTCCAGTGAACCATATGCAGAGATAACGCTGCCCAGATACTTGAAGCTCTGGACGCACTTCAGTTGGATTCCACCAATGGTAATGGCTGGCTGGGGCTTGGCTGTGTTAGGGGCGGCTTGGACCAGGACTTCCGTTTTTCCAAGACTTATTGTCAATTCAAACAGCTTGGATATATTTGCAAAGTGGTCGACAATTACCAGCAGGTGTTTCTCCTCGTGTGCCATGAGAGCACAGTCATCCACAAAAATAGCTTCAAGGATGAGTTACTCCAGTGTCTTGGTACGAGCAACAAGACGACAGAGGTCGAACATGGATCCATCTGAGCGGTACTTGATGTATACGCCCAAGTCCAGATCTTTCACAGCATGAAGAAGGACCTGCGTGAAGAACAAGTTTAACAACATGGGGGCGAGGACACAGCCCTGTTTCACTCCGTTTAAGATGTTGAAGGAGTTTGTGCAGTCACCATTAGAAAGGACATGTGCAGTCATGTTGTCGTGGAAGAGTCTTATCAAGGTGGTGAACTTGTGTGGACAGCCCAGCTTCACCAGGATGGTCCACAAAGCTTCTCTGTTGACAGTGTCAAAAGCTTTAGTCAAGTCTATGAACACTACGTACAAGTCCATCTGCTGCTCGATACATTTATCCTGGACTTGTCACACACCAAACACCATGTCTATGGTACTGCAGCCAGGGCAGAAACCACACTGGCTTCAGGATGGTTGCCTTCAGAGGTGTAGTTGATGAGCCTGTTGAGGAGGATGCGAGCAAGTATCTTTCCAGCAATGGAGAGAAGATAAATTCTTCTGTAGTTGCCACAGTCTGCTTTTGCCCCTTTGTTCTTATAAAGTGCGACGATAGAGGCAACACGGAGGTCTGCTGGTATGTCCTCTTCCTCCCAGATGGTTGAGAGGACGTCATGGAAGGCTCTGAAAGCTGTGATTCCTAGTTCCTGAACACTGTAGACTCCAAATAACGAACAAGTAGGGTTACTCTTGCTCCCATGATGAAATAAATACACGCCCATAATTCCAAACGAATGCTGCTTACTACACCGAATCAAATCGACTTACAGTGTCGTAAGCAGCATTCGTTTGGATTTATGGGCCTGTATTTATTTTGATTTGGTATCGAAAGTAGCATTCGTCTGGAGATATGGAGTTATGGGTGTGTATTCATTTCATTAAGGGAGCAAGAGTTACCTTGTTCGTTATTTACTGGTTTCTGTTCTCTGCCTCCTTTAAGATTTCCTTTCACAGTAGACTCCAATTACAGGAAAGCTGAGGGGAGTTGAATCATGCTTTGTTAAATCCAAAGTGTCTTATATCAGAAGAGACCCATTTTGGATATAAGAAGGTTGTGAGTGACAAGTTTCATGTGGTTGGGGTTTCAGTACAGACTGTAGACTGTGTTCTCTCTCTCTCTCTCTCTCTCTCTCTCTCTCTCTCTCTCTCTCTCTCTCTCTCTTTTTCTTGTTAGTAGTGTGTGTGTGTGTGTGTGTGTGTGTGTGTGTGTGTGTGTGTGTGTGTGTGCCTGGTCTCCTCCTTTGCGATGCAGCTGTGTCCGTCAGTTCTTCAATTTTTGTTCCAGGACACAGTTGTTGTTGTTGTTGTTGTGTGTGTGTGCGTGTTTTAGGGGGTATTCTTTGGGGTTTGATTCAGATTTCCTGTTTCATGTAAAATAAAGAACAGGTCCTTCAAAGGGGACCCTAACTGCACCCATTCCAAGTGGATCTGTGCAAGCATCTCTGCTAATCATACATCACTCAGACTCCGGTGGGTTCATGATATATGGAAATTACATGCACACACTCTGTCTGAAAGAAGTCGCACACATAAGAGATCCCTGGTAAACAACAACAACAAAGATAACAATAATAATAATAATAACAATGTATGATTGCCATGTAAGAAATTATGCTCTGCAACGGAAGTGAAAGACAAATGATTCGTACCGAGTAATCAAGCTGTTGTGATTCGTGTTGACCCAGGTAGACAGCCTATTAAATAATAATCGTGTATCCCACTGTCTAGCGCTTAGAGCTTGGTCAAAGACTAACATTAGGCACAGTACACATTATCATGATCATCGTTGTCGTTCTCATCAACATATTTTGTTGATGAATCTTCTGTTTGAGGTTCCACAGGACAGAGCGAAGGTGACTCTGAGTAACCCCGTGACGGACCGTCTTTTGTCCGGTCACAAATTATTCACAATTGCGTTGGCCGGAACATGTTCCCCAGAAAACCGGTTGGTTAGTTTACCTGACCGCTGCTCACCTGCGCTCTGCATACGCCAGGTGAGCTGAAACGATCAGGCAGTCTCTACAGCAGTTCCGGCAGTGCAACTTCCCAGTGGCCGAAGAGGGACTCCAGATTAGTTGCTGTGGCAGTCAGGTATTTCATTATTAGCAATTTGAAATCGCAAACCGAAATCGTTCTCCCCTCCTATAGGCTACTGTAACTTTCTCAGCGCCTAGTAAAGGTTTTTAGAAAAACAAAGTATTTGTTGTTTTTTTTGGTATATCTTGTGACTTGATAGGGTGATAGGAGGAAATTGTTTTTAGAAAGTATCGATGGAAAGAAGAAAAACATATGTTGATGCTGATTCCCATTCCTGACGTGGAAAGTCTGTTTGCAAGGTTAGCTGACGCTCAGTTTTTTTACGAAGATAGATCTTGCAAACGGATATTGGCAGATAGTTGTTAAGCCTGAGGATCGGCCAAAGACGGCTTTTACAACGCATATGGGTCTTTTTCAGTTTGTTAGGATGCCTTTTGGTCTAGTGTCGGGACCTGCAATTTTCACACGCATGATGCGTATGCTGACTTTCGATCAGTTCTCTGCTGTCAGATTCGTACCGAGTAATCAAGCTGTTGTGATTCGTGTTGACCCAGGTAGACAGCCTGTTAAATAATAATCGTGTGTCCCACTGTCTAGCGCTTAGAGCTTGGTCAAAGACTAATATTAGGCACAGTACACATTATCATGCTCATCGTCGTCGTTCTCATCATCATATTTTGTTGATGAATCTTCTGTTTGAGGTTCCACAGGACAGAGCGAAGGTAACTCTGAGTAACCCCGTGACGGACCGTCTTTTGTCCGGTCACAAATTTTTCACAACCGTGTTGGCCGGAACATGTTCCCCAGAAAACCGGTTGGTTAGTTTACCTGACCGCTGCTCACCTGCGCGCGCTCTGCATACGCCAGGTGAGCTGAAACGATCAGGCAGTCTCTACAGCAGTTCCGGCAGTGCAACTTCCCAGTGGCCGAAGAGGGACTCCAGATTAGTTGCTGTGGCAGTCAGGTATTTCATTATTAGCAATTTGAAATCGCAAACCGAAATCGCTCTCCCCTCCTATAGGCTACTGTAACTTTCTCAGCGCCTAGTAAAGGTTTTTAGAAAAACAAAGTATTTGTTGTTTTTTTGGTATATCTTGTGACTTGATAGGGTGATAGGAGGAAATTGTTTTTAGAAAGTGTCGATGGAAAGAAGAAAAAATATGTTGATGCTGATTCCCATTCCTGACGTGGAAAGTCTGTTTGCAAGGTTAGCTGACGCTCAGTTTTTTTACGAAGATAGATCTTGCAAACGGATATTGGCAGATAGTTGTTAAGTCTGAGGATCGGCCAAAGACGGCTTTTACAACGCATGTGGGTCTTTTTCAGTTTGTTAGGATGCCTTTTGGTCTAGTGTGTCGGGACCTGCAATTTTCACACGCATGATGCGTATGCTGACTTTGGATCAGTTCTCTGCTGTCAGATTCGTACCGAGTAATCAAGCTGTTGTGATTCGTGTTGACCCAGGTAGACAGCCTGTTAAATAATAATCGTGTGTCCCACTGTCTAGCGCTTAGGGCTTGGTCAAAGACTAATATTAGGCACAGTACACATTATCATGCTCATCGTCGTCGTTCTCATCATCATATTTTGTTGATGAATCTTCTGTTTGAGGTTCCACAGGACAGAGCGAAGGTAACTCTGAGTAACCCCGTGACGGACCGTCTTTTGTCCGGTCACAAATTTTTCACAACCGTGTTGGCCGGAACATGTTCCCTAGAAAACCGGTTGGTTAGTTTACCTGATTGCTGCTCACCTGCGCTCTGCATACGCCAGGTGAGCTGAAACGATCAGGCAGTCTCTACAGCAGTTCCGGCAGTGCAACTTCCCAGTGGCCAAAGAGGGACTCCAGATTAGTTGCTGTGGCCGTCGGGTATTTCATTATTAGCAATTTGAAATCGCAAACCGAAATCGTTCTCCCCTCCTATAGGCGACTGTAACTTTCTCAGCGCCTAGTAAAGGTTTTTAGAAAAACAAAGTATTTGTTGTTTTTTGGTATATTTTGTGACTTGATAGGGTGATAGGAGGAAATTGTTTAGAAAGTGTCAATGGAAAGAAGAAAAAAATATGTTGATGCTGATTCCCATTCCTGACGTGGAAAGTCTGTTTGCAAGGTTAGCTGACGCTCAGTTTTTTACGAAGATAGATCTTGCAAACGGATATTGGCAGATAGTTGTTAAGCCTGAGGATCGGCCAAAGACGGCTTTTACAACGCATATGGGTCTTTTTCAGTTTGTTAGGATACCTTTTGGTCTAGTGTTGGCACCTGCAATTTTCACATGCATGATGCGTATGCTGACTTTGGATCAGTTCTCTGCTGTCAGTTTCTTTGACGAGATTCTTGTGCATAGTGTCTCGTGGGATGCACATCTTCGTCATTTGAAGGGCGTCCTTTCGTGTCTGGGTCTTTCAACCTCACAGCTCGTCCCTCGAAGATCGAGGCGGGCTTCCATTCTCTGGAATTTCTCGGCCATATCGTTGGAGGTGGTACTACTGCGCCCTGAGCAGAAAAAGATCGATAAGATCCTGAAATAATCCACTCCTACTACCAGAAAGCAAGTCAGATCTTTGTTAGGTTTACTTAGCTTCTACAGAAGATATGTTCCCAGTTTTTCCACTTTGAGTGCTCCTCTGTCTGATTTAATCAAAGATGTTGGTCGTGCTGGAAGATCCATTTCTTGGACTCCTGAGTGTGTGTCGTCTGCATCTGTGTTACTGTTACCTAGGTTAGGTAAGCCCTTTGTTCTTAGAACTGATGCTAGTTCTGTGGGGTTAGGCACTGTATTGCTTCAGGAGAATGATGATGTTCTTCACCCAGTTGTGTTTGGGAGTCGGAAGCTGTTAGATCGTGAGAAGGCATAGAGTACCATCGAGCGAGAGTGTTTAGCTATTGTCTGGGCTGTACAGGAGTTCGTTCGATTCCTTTGGAGAGTCGGGTACATCCTGCAAACGGATCATCGCCCTTTGACGTATCTTCGAACGTCAAATTTTTTAAGAATTCCAGAATTATGCGGTGGGCATTGTCTTTGCAGGAAATCTCGTTCGAAGTGGAACCAGTTCCAGGATCATCGAATATCTTCGCTGATCTACTTTCACGTTCTTGCGAAAACCAGTCAGTTTCTTGGAAATGATTTTGTTTGCATGTATTCCAGGTTTTGATGTCTTTTTCATGTGTGCTGTCTGGAATTTTGCTACCTGTGGCTGTTTACTCCCTCTTAGTAAAAACAATTCGGACATTGTTTTGGTTTTTTTTAGGAGGGGGAGTATTGTGACGGATCGTTTTTAGTCCAGTCACAATTTTTTTTACAACCGCGTTTCACCAGAAAACCGGTTGGTTAGTTTACCTGACCGCTGCTCACCTCCACTCTGCATACGCCAGGTGAGCTGAAATGATCAGGCAGTCTCTACAGCAGTTCCGGCAGTGCAACTTCCCAGTGGCCGAAGAGGGACTCTAGACGAGTTGCTGTGGCAGTCAGGTATTTCATTATTAGCAATTTGAAATCGCAAACCGAAATCGTTCTCCCCTCCTAAAGGCGACTGTAACTTTCTCAGTGCCTAGTAAAGGGTTTTTAGAAGAAAAACAAAGTATTTGTTGTTTTTTGGTATATCTTGTGACTTGATAGGGTGATAGGAGAAATTTGTTTTTAGAAAGTATGAATAGAAAGAAAAAAAATATATTGTTGATGAGTGATCGGAAAAGGAGGTTGCTTAGCTAGTTCATGGTGTTATGATGCAAAACAGTTTTTGTTTATTTCGCTAAAGTATGATAATGATACAAATGATAGTAAGCTCCGGAAGTGATTGATGGAAACTATCATGTATTAGTGGGTGGAAAATATATTCTGAACTTCAATGTGGGGTGACTAAACAGAAACCTTTTTGATATGTATTCATTTGTTAAGTGTTTAAACCATCCTTTGATATGAATAATGAATATCTATGTATTGATAAACAAGAGTGTGCGGAAATCGTTCCTTGATATGTATTCAAGGGCTGCTGCTATTACTAATGAATAATTTTATGAACATCATTTCTTATATGCAGTGATTATATTCTTGGTTTATCGTTAAAAGGTCTATGTGGAAATCCTTCCCCTCGATGTGTAAAGCATGATTTCGAAAAGGTCTGTGTGGCAATCCTTTCCCCCCAATATGTAAAACATGATTTCGAAAAGGTCTATGTGGAAATCCTACCCCCCCCCCCCCCCCCCCCTCCCAATGTGATGTGTCGAACATGATTCCGAAAAAGCGAATGTTCTATTGTGATATTGTATGGAAACTGTGTGGATTTCGCTATGGGCATTTTCCCCAAGTTCTGGTGAAATGTAAAGTAACTGTTGGTTATGAATATAATTAATAACCATGAAGAATAATAGCCATGTTATAGTAGGCTAAATAATCAAGGTAGTTATCAGTTCCCCCAGGTAAAGTCGTTGTCCTGGTGTGACCGGGAACTGGCTGCCACTGCTAGAGGGTCTGGGCGTAGCCGGAGTCTACCCCTGTCTCCACCCTGCTGGGGTGTGGAGAGGTCGACGTGGGAGTCGACAGTGACCCGACCTGCCACTGCTAGAGGGTCTGGGGCGTAGCCGGTGTCTACCTCTGTCTCCACCCTGCTGGGGTGTGAAGAGGTCGACGTGGGAGTCGACAGTGACCCGACGTGCTAGTTGTGCCAGAGCCGCCGCTGCTGCCGAGCCAGAGCCCTCGCTCTTGAGGTGTTTGAACCAGCGACCTGTTGGGCCAGTCATACCAGAGCCGTCGCTTCTGCTGTTCCAGGGCCGTCGCTTTTGTGGTGTCACCAACTTTCTGTTTGTGTTTTAGCCGCAGCTCTTGTTGTGTTGGAACCTTCGCTCCTGTTGTGGACAGAGCCGTCGCTTCGGATCTGTCGGGACTCTTCGAGTTGCTGCTCCCGACTGTGAGTCCCAGGAGAGGACTTCTTCTTCAGCATTCTTCACGAGAGACTTGCGACGTCTGGGAACTTGAGCCGAACGTGGCCAAAAGAAAATGATAATAGTGTGTGTGTGTGTGTATATATATATATATATATATATAATATATATATATATCATGAATTGTATGCCTGGGGTTACGGCGTACTTTATTCTGCTGTATTGATATTGTTGTACATTGCTGTGTTTTTGTGTATTTGTGCTTTGATGGCTTGGGCAGCATTAAAAAAAAGAGAACGTTCATTTGTTGCCAGGCTGTCCATGTTTCGAATGGTGGGGTGTGTGTGAATTAAAAATCGTACACGCATCCGAATTTCTGAGGGTCAGACAGACACACGCACCAGCGCATCCGTAACACAAACAAACAAACAAATAAGCACAAAAGAAAACATACATTCAAATACTGAGGCGCCATATGAACATAAAGGTAATACAATGAATCAGTCAACGTATATACAACTGGAAACAAATCAAAGTAACGCCTAAATTCATACTCTGAACAGTCAACTTGACAAATGCTTTCTTCGTATGTACATCTTGATCATACCAGTTATATCGGGCAAAGGCACGAAAAGCACCACTTCACACATGTTGAAAATCTGTAACACTACAAACATTTTTTTCTCGAAATATGATCCTTTACTCTGGCCAAAGCATAGGCTTATCAGTTCTCTGATTCTCAGTCTCGCCGGCTTGGAAGATGTACAGGTCAGTGTTCAGGGTTGCAGCATCCGTCAAGTAGTAATAACACAGTTTTAATAGATGAAAATCGCCCAGAGCCTATGAAAAACAAATTAATGTGAAAAAGATGATTTAATCTTGGAATTTGGGATCAGTAAATTAAATCAATGCCATATATCAGCAAAATTATGCATTTGGACTTCTTGTGTTTCTACGCCATTGGTAGAGCATAAGGATTCATGAGTGAAAAGCCTTGCAGACGACAGAAAAATGAAGGGTCATATGGATCGTAGTGTAATATAAAAAGAAGCAGACATTGGATCGGCCTCCGAGTCAGGCACAGTATGAAGCAAGGGCTGGACTGTGCGATGAATATGTTTTGGATGTGGCTGATCTTGTGACAAAAGCTAGATGCAGCTTTGAGTGTAACAGACAGAATATACAACGTTTTGGGTCTAAACTGTAACCGTGGACTGGGACCTAAAAGAAACCAGTTTGGCAATTAAGACAACCAGGTCAATGAAATCGGGGAAGAAGCATTCCACGCGCGCAGCTGTTGACACTTTCTGTGTGGGGTCAGGCCAGTCAGTAACCGACAAGTTTCACTCACACTGTCAGCATCCAGCCCCCTGAGAACTAGGGCAGTCTGTTGTCGTGTCAGCCAGAAGGGTTTGTCGTGAATTCTGACTGACCGATTGTCCAGAGCAGCTAGGAATGCGATTCTCTCCCTTAGTGTATTCGTTAGTACAAGTGTACTAACCAGGTTGTCTTTTTTTTTACATGCAGGGTAGGTATTCTTTTCTTTTTTTATTTGTTTGATTTTCTTTTTTTGGTTTTGTAAGTAATAAGCGCTACTTGTGTTGACGCAGCCTCCACTAGAACAACTACTATATCTCTCAGAACATCACAACCATTCATTTGATTAGGATCATCATCATCATCATTAACATCATCATCTTCATAATCGTCATCGTCATCATCGTTGTCAGCACAGTGATCATCATCATCATCATCATCATCATCATTGTCATCATCATTACTATGTCTATCATCATCATCATTATCAGCAGCAGGAGCAGCACAAATGCCGTCGTCATCATCACCATCATCATTGTCAGCATCATTATCACTATTATCAGCAGCAGGAGCAGCACAAATGCCGTCGTCATCATCACCATCATCATTGTCCGCATCATCATCACTATTATCAGCAGCAGGAGCAGCACAAATGCCGTCATCATCATCACCATCATCATTGTCCGCATCATCATCACTATTATCAGCAGCAGGAGCAGCACAAATGCCGTCATCATCATCACCATCATCATCACCATCATCATTGTCAGCATCATTATCACTATTATCAGCAGCAGGAGCAGCACAAATGCCGTCATCATCATCACCATCATCATTGTCAGCATCATCATCACTATTATCAGCAGCAGGAGCAGCACAAATGCCGTCATCATCATCATCACCATCATCATTGTCAGCATCATTATCACTATGGGACTGAGGAGGACGAGGCCCTGTGTCATCTGTCCCTTGCAGTGGTGAGACACAGTCTTCTGTCCTCTTTGAAGGCAGCTGTTGCTTTGAAGGTGAGTGACATCCAAGATGATCTGTCAGCAGCAAGGGTTTCGAGCTCGCAGGGCTGGATGCCACACCATCTGAGATTGCTTTTAATGGTGTCTTTGTATCTCAGTTTGGGCCTTCCCTGTCTGTGTAAGCCTTCCTTGAGCTCATCATACATCAGTTGTCTGGGGATGCGGCTGTCATCCATTCTGATGACGTGCCCAATCCAGCGTAACTGAGCCTTCAGCAACATTGACTCAATGCTTGTCAAGCCAGCTTTGTGCAACACCTCTTAGTGTGTGACTTTGTCCTGCCAGCGAATGTGCGTAATTATGTGCAGCGATCGCATATGGAACTGTTCTGGCTGCTTGATATGCTTTCGATACAGGATCCACGTTTCACATCCATACAGTAGTGAAGAAAAAATTATAGCCTTGTAGATCTTGAGCTTTGTAGACAGTCTTATGCCTTTCTGCTGGAGGACCTTCACTCTTAATCTTCCGAGGGCCTGGCTGGCTTTCTGGATCCTGGACATGATCTCTTTGTCCAGTGAACCATATGCAGAGATAACGCTGCCCAGATACTTGAAGCTCTGGACGCACTTCAGTTGGATTCCACCAATGGTAATGGCTGGCTGGGGCTTGGCTGTGTTAGGGGCGGCTTGGACCAGGACTTCCGTTTTTCCAAGACTTATTGTCAATTCAAACAGCTTGGATATATTTGCAAAGTGGTCGACAATTACCAGCAGGTGTTTCTCCTCGTGTGCCATGAGAGCACAGTCATCCACAAAAATAGCTTCAAGGATGAGTTACTCCAGTGTCTTGGTACGAGCAACAAGACGACAGAGGTCGAACATGGATCCATCTGAGCGGTACTTGATGTATACGCCCAAGTCCAGATCTTTCACAGCATGAAGAAGGACCTGCGTGAAGAACAAGTTTAACAACATGGGGGCGAGGACACAGCCCTGTTTCACTCCGTTTAAGATGTTGAAGGAGTTTGTGCAGTCACCATTAGAAAGGACATGTGCAGTCATGTTGTCGTGGAAGAGTCTTATCAAGGTGGTGAACTTGTGTGGACAGCCCAGCTTCACCAGGATGGTCCACAAAGCTTCTCTGTTGACAGTGTCAAAAGCTTTAGTCAAGTCTATGAACACTACGTACAAGTCCATCTGCTGCTCGATACATTTATCCTGGACTTGTCACACACCAAACACCATGTCTATGGTACTGCAGCCAGGGCAGAAACCACACTGGCTTCAGGATGGTTGCCTTCAGAGGTGTAGTTGATGAGCCTGTTGAGGAGGATGCGAGCAAGTATCTTTCCAGCAATGGAGAGAAGATAAATTCTTCTGTAGTTGCCACAGTCTGCTTTTGCCCCTTTGTTCTTATAAAGTGCGACGATAGAGGCAACACGGAGGTCTGCTGGTATGTCCTCTTCCTCCCAGATGGTTGAGAGGACGTCATGGAAGGCTCTGAAAGCTGTGATTCCTAGTTCCTGAACACTGTAGACTCCAAATAACGAACAAGTAGGGTTACTCTTGCTCCCATGATGAAATAAATACACGCCCATAATTCCAAACGAATGCTGCTTACTACACCGAATCAAATCGACTTACAGTGTCGTAAGCAGCATTCGTTTGGATTTATGGGCCTGTATTTATTTTGATTTGGTATCGAAAGTAGCATTCGTCTGGAGATATGGAGTTATGGGTGTGTATTCATTTCATTAAGGGAGCAAGAGTTACCTTGTTCGTTATTTACTGGTTTCTGTTCTCTGCCTCCTTTAAGATTTCCTTTCACAGTAGACTCCAATTACAGGAAAGCTGAGGGGAGTTGAATCATGCTTTGTTAAATCCAAAGTGTCTTATATCAGAAGAGACCCATTTTGGATATAAGAAGGTTGTGAGTGACAAGTTTCATGTGGTTGGGGTTTCAGTACAGACTGTAGACTGTGTTCTCTCTCTCTCTCTCTCTCTCTCTCTCTCTCTCTCTCTCTCTCTCTTTCTCTCTCTCTCTCTCTCTCTCTCTCTCTCTTGTTATTTTTTTTTGTGGTGTGTGTTTGTTGTGGTTGGTGCGTGCGTCCGTGTGTGTGTGTGTGTGTGTGTGTTTGGGTTGTTGTGTTTGCTTCTGGTCTCCCTCCTTCTCGGGGGGAACTCGTCTGGAGTCAATCATCAACCCTGTCCAACACAAAGTTGATAATATATATATAATGTGTAGATTCCTGTAGAAATTATGCCTGCAGGAAGTGAAAGCTAAATGATTCGTACCAGTTCAAGCTGTTGGATTCGTGTTGACCCGGTGGCTATTATAATAATTTGATCCCACTGTCTAGCCTTAGAGCTTGGTCAAAGACTAACATTAGTGCACAGTAACACATTATAGATCATCGTTGCGTTTCTCTCAACATCATTTTGTTGATAATCTCTGTTTGAGGTTCACAGGAAGAGCGAAGGTAACATCTGTAGTAACCCCGGACGGTCCGTCTTTTGTCCGGTCAACAAATACATTCACTAATTGCTTGCAGGACATGTTCCCATGAAACGGTTGGTTAGTTTACCTGAACCGTCTGGCTTCACCTGCGCATACTGCAGTACCCAGGTGAGCTGAAAGATCAGGCAGTCCTACAGCATTATCCATTGCGTCGTGCAACTTCCAGTGGCCGAAGAGGGATCCAGATTAGTTAGCTGTGCATGTCCAGTATTTCACTTTTAGCAATGTCTGAAAATCGCAAACCGAACGCTCTCCGCATGCACTCCTATAGGCTACTGTAACTTTCTCAGTCGCCTAGTGAATCAGGTTTTTTAGAAAGAAAGGTATTCGTTAGTTGCTTCTTGGTATATCTTCGTGACTTAAGGGTTGAATACAGGTATTGATTGTTTTTTAGGTAAGTATCTTGTGAGAAAGGTATAGAGAGAAAAAATATGTGTTTTTTAGAAAGTATCGATGGAAAGAAGAAAAAAATATGTTGATGCTGATTCCCATTCCTGACGTGGAAAGTCTGTTTGCAAGGTTAGCTGACGCTCAGTTTTTTTACGAAGATAGATCTTGCAAACGGGTATTGGCAGATAGTTGTTAAGCCTGAGGATCGGCCAAAGACGGCTTTTACAACGCATATGGGTCTTTTTCAGTTTGTTAGGATGCCTTTTGGTCAAGTGTCGGGACCTGCAATTTTCACACGCATGATGCGTATGCTGACTTTGGATCAGTTCTCTGCTGTCAGATTCGTACTGAGTAATCAAGCTGTTGTGATTCGTGTTGACCCAGGTAGACAGCCTGTTAAATAATAATCGTGTGTCCCACTGTCTAGCGCTTAGGGCTTGGTCAAAGACTAATATTAGGCACAGTACACATTATCATGCTCATCGTCGTCGTTCTCATCATCATATTTTGTTGATGAATCTTCTGTTTGAGGTTCCACAGGACAGAGCGAAGGTAACTCTGAGTAACCCCGTGACGGACCGTCTTTTGTCCGGTCACAAATTTTTCACAACCGTGTTGGCCGGAACATGTTCCCCAGAAAACCGGTTGGTTAGTTTACCTGACCGCTGCTCACCTGCGCTCTGCATACGCCAGGTGAGCTGAAACGATCAGGCAGTCTCTACAGCAGTTCCGGCAGTGCAACTTCCCAGTGGCCGAAGAGGGACTCCAGATTAGTTGCTGTGGCAGTCAGGTATTTCATTATTAGCAATTTGAAATCGCAAACCGAAATCGCTCTCCCCTCCTATAGGCTACTGTAACTTTCTCAGCGCCTAGTAAAGGTTTTTAGAAAAACAAAGTATTTGTTGTTTTTTTGGTATATCTTGTGACTTGATAGGGTGATAGGAGGAAATTGTTTTTAGAAAGTGTCGATGGAAAGAAGAAAAAATATGTTGATGCTGATTCCCATTCCTGACGTGGAAAGTCTGTTTGCAAGGTTAGCTGACGCTCAGTTTTTTTACGAAGATAGATCTTGCAAACGGGTATTGGCAGATAGTTGTTAAGCCTGAGGATCGGCCAAAGACGGCTTTTACAACGCATATGGGTCTTTTTCAGTTTGTTAGGATGCCTTTTGGTCTAGTGTCGGGACCTGCAATTTTCACACGCATGATGCGTATGCTGACTTTGGATCAGTTCTCTGCTGTCAGATTCGTACCGAGTAATCAAGCTGTTGTGATTCGTGTTGACCCAGGTAGACAGCCTGTTAAATAATAATCGTGTGTCCCACTGTCTAGCGCTTAGGGCTTGGTCAAAGACTAATATTAGGCACAGTACACATTATCATGCTCATCGTCGTCGTTCTCATCATCATATTTTGTTGATGAATCTTCTGTTTGAGGTTCCACAGGACAGAGCGAAGGTAACTCTGAGTAACCCCGTGACGGACCGTCTTTTGTCCGGTCACAAATTTTTCACAACCGTGTTGGCCGGAACATGTTCCCCAGAAAACCGGTTGGTTAGTTTACCTGATTGCTGCTCACCTGCGCTCTGCATACGCCAGGTGAGCTGAAACGATCAGGCAGTCTCTACAGCAGTTCCGGCAGTGCAACTTCCCAGTGGCCAAAGAGGGACTCCAGATTAGTTGCTGTGGCCGTCGGGTATTTCATTATTAGCAATTTGAAATCGCAAACCGAAATCGTTCTCCCCTCCTATAGGCGACTGTAACTTTCTCAGCGCCTAGTAAAGGTTTTTAGAAAAACAAAGTATTTGTTGTTTTTTGGTATATTTTGTGACTTGATAGGGTGATAGGAGGAAATTGTTTAGAAAGTGTCAATGGAAAGAAGAAAAAAATATGTTGATGCTGATTCCCATTCCTGACGTGGAAAGTCTGTTTGCAAGGTTAGCTGACGCTCAGTTTTTTACGAAGATAGATCTTGCAAACGGATATTGGCAGATAGTTGTTAAGCCTGAGGATCGGCCAAAGACGGCTTTTACAACGCATATGGGTCTTTTTCAGTTTGTTAGGATGCCTTTTGGTCTAGTGTTGGCACCTGCAATTTTCACATGCATGATGCGTATGCTGACTTTGGATCAGTTCTCTGCTGTCAGTTTCTTTGACGAGATTCTTGTGCATAGTGTCTCGTGGGATGCACATCTTCGTCATTTGAAGGGCGTCCTTTCGTGTCTGAGGTCTTTCAACCTCACAGCTCGTCCCTCGAAGATCGAGGCGGGCTTCCATTCTCTGGAATTTCTCGGCCATATCGTTGGAGGTGGTACTATGCGCCCTGAGCAGAAAAAGATCGATAAGATCCTGAAATAATCCACTCCTACTACCAGAAAGCAAGTCAGATCTTTGTTAGGTTTACTTAGCTTCTACAGAAGATATGTTCCCAGTTTTTCCACTTTGAGTGCTCCTCTGTCTGATTTAATCAAAGATGTTGGTCGTGCTGGAAGATCCATTTCTTGGACTCCTGAGTGTGTGTCGTCTGCATCTGTGTTACTGTTACCTAGGTTAGGTAAGCCCTTTGTTCTTAGAACTGATGCTAGTTCTGTGGGGTTAGGCACTGTATTGCTTCAGGAGAATGATGATGTTCTTCACCCAGTTGTGTTTGGGAGTCGGAAGCTGTTAGATCGTGAGAAGGCATAGAGTACCATCGAGCGAGAGTGTTTAGCTATTGTCTGGGCTGTACAGGAGTTCGTTCGATTCCTTTGGAGAGTCGGGTACATCCTGCAAACGGATCATCGCCCTTTGACGTATCTTCGAACGTCAAATTTTTTAAGAATTCCAGAATTATGCGGTGGGCATTGTCTTTGCAGGAAATCTCGTTCGAAGTGGAACCAGTTCCAGGATCATCGAATATCTTCGCTGATCTACTTTCACGTTCTTGCGAAAACCAGTCAGTTTCTTGGAAATGATTTTGTTTGCATGTATTCCAGGTTTTGATGTCTTTTTCATGTGTGCTGTCTGGAATTTTGCTACCTGTGGCTGTTTACTCCCTCTTAGTAAAAACAATTCGGACATTGTTTTGGTTTTTTTTAGGAGGGGGAGTATTGTGACGGATCGTTTTTAGTCCAGTCACAATTTTTTTTACAACCGCGTTTCACCAGAAAACCGGTTGGTTAGTTTACCTGACCGCTGCTCACCTCCACTCTGCATACGCCAGGTGAGCTGAAATGATCAGGCAGTCTCTACAGCAGTTCCGGCAGTGCAACTTCCCAGTGGCCGAAGAGGGACTCTAGACGAGTTGCTGTGGCAGTCAGGTATTTCATTATTAGCAATTTGAAATCGCAAACCGAAATCGTTCTCCCCTCCTAAAGGCGACTGTAACTTTCTCAGTGCCTAGTAAAGGGTTTTTAGAAGAAAAACAAAGTATTTGTTGTTTTTTGGTATATCTTGTGACTTGATAGGGTGATAGGAGAAATTTGTTTTTAGAAAGTATGAATAGAAAGAAAAAAAATGTATTGTTGATGAGTGATCGGAAAAGGAGGTTGCTTAGCTAGTTCATGGTGTTATGATGCAAAACAGTTTTTGTTTATTTCGCTAAAGTATGATAATGATACAAATGATAGTAAGCTCTGGAAGTGATTGATGGAAACTATCATGTATTAGTGGGTGGAAAATTTATTCTGAACTTCAATGTGGGGTGACTAAACAGAAACCTTTTTGATATGTATTCATTTGTTAAGTGTTTAAACCATCCTTTGATATGAATAATGAATATCTATGTATTGATAAACAAGAGTGTGCGGAAATCGTTCCTTGATATGTATTCAAGGGCTGCTGCTATTACTAATGAATAATTTTATGAACATCATTTCTTATATGCAGTGATTATATTCTTGGTTTATCGTTAAAAGGTCTATGTGGAAATCCTTCCCCTCGATGTGTAAAGCATGATTTCGAAAAGGTCTGTGTGGCAATCCTTTCCCCCCAATATGTAAAACATGATTTCGAAAAGGTCTATGTGGAAATCCTACCCCCCCCCCCCCCCCCCCCCCAATGTGATTGTGTCGAACATGATTCCGAAAAAGCGAATGTTCTATTGTGATATTGTATGGAAACTGTGTGGATTTCGCTATGGGCATTTTCCCCAAGTTCTGGTGAAATGTAAAGTAACTGTTGGTTATGAATATAATTAATAACCATGATGAATAATAGCCATGTTATAGTAGGCTAAATAATCAAGGTAGTTATCAGTTCCCCCAGGTAAAGTCGTTGTCCTGGTGTGACCGGGAACTGGCTGCCACTGCTAGAGGGTCTGGGCGTAGCCGGAGTCTACCCCTGTCTCCACCCTGCTGGGGTGTGGAGAGGTCGACGTGGGAGTCGACAGTGACCCGACCTGCCACTGCTAGAGGGTCTGGGGCGTAGCCGGTGTCTACCTCTGTCTCCACCCTGCTGGGGTGTGAAGAGGTCGACGTGGGAGTCGACAGTGACCCGACGTGCTAGTTGTGCCAGAGCCGCCGCTGCTGCCGAGCCAGAGCCCTCGCTCTTGAGGTGTTTGAACCAGCGACCTGTTGGGCCAGTCATACCAGAGCCGTCGCTTCTGCTGTTCCAGGGCCGTCGCTTTTGTGGTGTCACCAACTTTCTGTTTGTGTTTTAGCCGCAGCTCTTGTTGTGTTGGAACCTTCGCTCCTGTTGTGGACAGAGCCGTCGCTTCGGATCTGTCGGGACTCTTCGAGCTGCTGCTCCCGACTGTGAGTCCCAGGAGAGGACTTCTTCTTCAGCATTCTTCACGAGAGACTTGCGACGTCTGGGAACTTGAGCCGAACGTGGCCAAAAGAAAATGATAATAGTGTGTGTGTGTATATATATATATATATATATATATATATATCATGAATTGTATGCCTGGGGTTACGGCGTACTTTATTCTGCTGTATTGATATTGTTGTACATTGCTGTGTTTTTGTGTATTTGTGCTTTGATGGCTTGGGCAGCATTAAAAAAAAGAGAACGTTCATTTGTTGCCAGGCTGTCCATGTTTCGAATGGTGGGGTGTGTGTGAATTAAAAATCGTACACGCATCCGAATTTCTGAGGGTCAGACAGACACACGCACCAGCGCATCCGTAACACAAACAAACAAACAAATAAGCACAAAAGAAAACATACATTCAAATACTGAGGCGCCATATGAACATAAAGGTAATACAATGAATCAGTCAACGTATATACAACTGGAAACAAATCAAAGTAACGCCTAAATTCATACTCTGAACAGTCAACTTGACAAATGCTTTCTTCGTATGTACATCTTGATCATACCAGTTATATCGGGCAAAGGCACGAAAAGCACCACTTCACACATGTTGAAAATCTGTAACACTACAAACATTTTTTTCTCGAAATATGATCCTTTACTCTGGCCAAAGCATAGGCTTATCAGTTCTCTGATTCTCAGTCTCGCCGGCTTGGAAGATGTACAGGTCAGTGTTCAGGGTTACAGCATCCGTCAAGTAGTAATAACACAGTTTTAATAGATGAAAATCGCCCAGAGCCTATGAAAAACAAATTAATGTGAAAAAGATGATTTAATCTTGGAATTTGGGATCAGTAAATTAAATCAATGCCATATATCAGCAAAATTATGCATTTGGACTTCTTGTGTTTCTACGCCATTGGTAGAGCATAAGGATTCATGAGTGAAAAGCCTTGCAGACGACAGAAAAATGAAGGGTCATATGGATCGTAGTGTAATATAAAAAGAAGCAGACATTGGATCGGCCTCCGAGTCAGGCACAGTATGAAGCAAGGGCTGGACTGTGCGATGAATATGTTTTGGATGTGGCTGATCTTGTGACAAAAGCTAGATGCAGCTTTGAGTGTAACAGACAGAATATACAACGTTTTGGGTCTAAACTGTAACCGTGGACTGGGACCTAAAAGAAACCAGTTTGGCAATTAAGACAACCAGGTCAATGAAATCGGGGAAGAAGCATTCCACGCGCGCAGCTGTTGACACTTTCTGTGTGGGGTCAGGCCAGTCAATAACCGACAAGTTTCACTCACACTGTCAGCATCCAGCCCCCTGAGAACTAGGGCAGTCTGTTGTCGTGTCAGCCAGAAGGGTTTGTCGTGAATTCTGACTGACCGATTGTCCAGAGCAGCTAGGAATGCGATTCTCTCCCTTAGTGTATTCGTTAGTACAAGTGTACTAACCAGGTTGTCTTTTTTTTTACATGCAGGGTAGGTATTCTTTTCTTTTTTTATTTGTTTGATTTTCTTTTTTTGGTTTTGTAAGTAATAAGCGCTACTTGTGTTGACGCAGCCTCCACTAGAACAACTACTATATCTCTCAGAACATCACAACCATTCATTTGATTAGGATCATCATCATCATCATTAACATCATCATCTTCATAATCGTCATCGTCATCATCGTTGTCAGCACAGTGATCATCATCATCATCATCATCATCATCATTGTTATCATCATTACTATGTCTATCATCATCATCATTATCAGCAGCAGGAGCAGCACAAATGCCGTCGTCATCATCACCATCATCATTGTCAGCATCATTATCACTATTATCAGCAGCAGGAGCAGCACAAATGCCGTCATCATCATCACCATCATCATTGTCCACATCATCATCACTATTATCAGCAGCAGGAGCAGCACAAATGCCGTCATCATCATCACCATCATCATTGTCAGCATCATCATCACTATTATCAGCAGCAGGAGCAGCACAAATGCCGTCATCATCATCACCATCATCATCACCATCATCATTGTCAGCATCATTATCACTATTATCAGCAGCAGGAGCAGCACAAATGCCGTCATCATCATCACCATCATCATTGTCAGCATCATCATCACTATTATCAGCAGCAGGAGCAGCACAAATGCCGTCATCATCATCATCACCATCATCATTGTCAGCATCATTATCACTATTATCAACAGCAGGAGCAGCACAAATGCCGTCGTCATCATCACCATCATCATTGTCAGCATCATCATCACTATTATCAGCAGCAGGAGCAGCACAAATGCTGTCATCATCATCATCACCATCATTGTCAGCATCATTATCACTATTATCAGCAGCAGCAGCAGCAGAAGCAGCTACAACAGTGGACGAAACACTTTTAAAAAATCAAACTACGAAGAAGCAGTTGCTGTTGAGACTGTCAGTTAACCCTTTTGCTACCATACAAAATCAGGATTAACTCTGCAAACCTCTGTCAGTCAGGTCCAAGATCTAAAAAGAACTTACTGTAACTTACCATTAGCCGTTTAACTTTCTCATCCTGTCGTCATGTATATATGCGTTCTTTAAGACCATTTGAGGATTAACCACCACCACCACCACCCCACACACACACACACACACGCACGCACACACGCTCACTCACTCACACGCACGCACGCACGCACGCACGCACGCTCACTCACACAAACACAAACACACACACACTCTCTCTCTCTCTCTCTCTCTCTCTCTCTCTCTCTCTCTCTCTCTCGCACACACACACACACACACACACACACACACACACACACACACACACAATGCACACACGCACAAACACACACATACACACACGCGCGCGCGCGCGCGCTCACACACACACACACACACACACACACACACACACACACACACACACACGCACGCACGCACACATACACACACACGCCCTTTTTGTAAGCAGAGATTGGGTCGTTCTTTGGCGTCATTCATCCATGGAGATCACTGGCTGAATCATACAGAACAATCTGATTCAAGCAATTAGTAATGAACCGGCAACATCTACCCTGTACCTCTTTGTCATCATCAGACGAATTCCTGCATCTTATCAACATCGCCTACAGAGGAACGTCTTGGTGTCACTTACTTAGAATCTAATTCGAAACGGCGCAGTAGACAGGGTCAACTTTCACGCACACACGCTTGCACGCACGTACACACACGCGCGCGCATTCACGCTCACGCGCGTACACACATTACTGAGTGACTTGACTTAACCCATGCAGGCTGCAAACCAAAAAGTAATACGCCAAGGCCTTGCTTAAGGAGTCGAGTGTTTATAGACTGGCACAGTTAGACTGTTTTGTGAATTTCTATAGTATAGTATCTGGAAGTTGATTCTTCTCGTTTTCTTTCACATGGCCATCAAGGTACAAGTCGGGTGGTTCCAACAAGACAGATTGAAATCAAAGGAATGGGATTATTTGGGGAGAGACCACTTGGCGCAAAGATAAGTTTACGAGTGAGTGCAAAGGCCTGTGATATGATGTCAGCTAAGGGGAAGGTCATGTATTTGAAGATTTTGAATGATGACCCCCCCCCCCCCCCCCCCCCCAAAAAAAAAATAAATAAATAAATAAATAAATAAAAAAAAATAATAATAATAAAATAAAAAGTAAATAAATAAATAAATAATAATAATAAATGAATAAAATAAATAATTAAATAAAAGAACAGAAAATAAAAGAAAGAGAGAGAGAGAAAAAGAAAAAGAAATAAAATAAGATAAATGAAAATAACATAAAAAGAACAAGTGAAATGATTGGTAGGGGGGTGTTCTTTTGATCAATTATCAGTTTAATATTAATTGCTAGCTCAAACTTATGCTAGGCCTCAAAACGCTTAAATGGATTATACAGTGATTAGTGCAAAATCCTAATTGTGGCCTGCACTCGCCCACTACAGTCAGAGGAGAAGACAACTGGAGCAGCGTTCCTGATGGCAATACCTCTACGACGCTAATGGACCCTGTCACCAGGGACACGTGTACCTTTCAAACAACACTCTTGAAAAATCTTGATCAAGATCCTCCGTGGAGTAGCATCTTGCAGATTGCTGTCAGACCCACGGACAGACAGACCTCGCAGGAAGACCTACAGACATACAGACCGAAAATTTTATTCTGCTAAGCAGATCTACAGACACACAGACCAAAACCTTTATTCTACAAGGCAGATCCACAGACATACAGACCGAAAACTTTACTCTGCCAGGCAGACCTAAAGACGCACAGACCGCAATTTTTTTTTCTCTGCCACGGAGATTTGCAAGTAAACAGACAAAAAAAAAATAAAATAAAAAATAAAAATACTCTGCCAAGCTGATGAACAGACACACGGACCGAAAACGTCACTCTGCTCAGCACATTAAGCCTAATACACGTCTCTTGCATAAGCAAGGGTTCATCAGCCTGCAATCGTCGTTTTGTAAGCTTAAATCAGATTTGACTCCTAATGGGCAAGAGAAGATTGAAAGTCTCTGAAAGGAAAACTGTAGGGCACACACACACACACACACACACACACACACACACACACACACACACACACACACACACACATACACACACACTCACACACTGTCCAAGACGGGGGAACTCGTGATGATATTGCTTAAGTGCACAAAGTTGATGTATTATAGTTAGGCTTAACACACCAAGGTTATCTGCACTCATACACGCACTTTCTATGCTACTTATAATTACACATAAAAAATCCAATTACACAAAATGGAATAATCAAAACATAAAAGATCAATACTTCCTAATCCCGGGTTATAATAAAATGAAGGTCAGTTGAAATCAGTTGATAACATGGATAGGAACCAAGTTCTTCGGGAAAAAAAGGAAAGAAAACAGTGAAAGAGTACCACTAGTGTTGACATTTTCAAGATAATTTCCAGATGTACAAGCTGTACTAAAGAGACATAGTGATACGCTCAGTAAGTCAGAATACATGCGCAAAGTATTCCATAAACTACCGATGCCTGCATACAGACGGGATAAAAACTTATGTGATACGTTGGTTCACCAGAAATCTGAAAGAGCAGTGAAGGGAAAAGCAGAAACTTGTGATTGTGACACCTGTTCGTCATTAGTAACTTCAACAGTGTTGGACACAAAGCAGAAATCTTCACACAATGTTGTGAGTAATGTGACATGTGAAGATAGAAATTTGATATATGCTCTGTTGTGTAAACGGTGTGATAAGATAGTTTATGTTGGTGAAACTGGACGTTCGTTGAAAGAAAGAACAGCAGAACACAGACGTGACATCAAGTTCCAAAGAGAAAAGCCAAAAATGCGACTTTGTCTTCAGCATTCAGTGGAAGACCTTGCTGTTGCAGTGTTGGCAAAAGCTTACGGTGAAAGCAAAAGCTTCAGACTTATTACTGAAGAGAAATGGATAAGGACATTAGATACAAGGATGCCAAATGGATGTAATGTTAAGACAAATTTGTAACAACCCTATCCAAATTTACCTATGAACAACATTGATGATTTGCAGAAAATTCATATCTTTTTCAGATGACAGTTATTGTATGCCATGCACAGTCACAGACAGGACTATATTCACATTATTCTATGGTTTCATTTTCATTGTGATTTATGAAGCGTATTGTTATGTTTTTGAAGTACATTGGTTACAGTATAACTACACACACACACACACACACACACACACACACACACACACGCGCGCGCGCGCGCGCGCGCGCGCACGCACGCACGCACGCACGCACGCACATGCACACACACAACTTGCCCCTTCTTTTTTTTTCTTTTTCCTTTTTTTTCTCCCTTGTTAATGTCATCTCATGTCATGATGTCAGAACTTGCGTAATATATTTATGACGTCAATTCTTTGCTCTGACTAGTTGCCAAAGATGGACGTTACGTAGTTGTATTGTTCTTGTTTTTTTTTTCTCTTGAAAAAGGCCACGTGGCCGAAAATTAGAAGAGTGGCATTGTGATCTTGTGTCCTGTTTTCTTCCCTTTGGAAGACTATTGCTTTTGTTTATAATAAAATGGCTTCTTACCTGGCCAGGTTTCCACACACACACACACACACACACTTTCACACCACACCACAGCTCCTAAACACGTCACTTCAAGTTTTCTTCAGTACTGGGTGATGACGCCCTTGGTTGACTGGCTCCAGGTTTCAGGACTGGGTCTTCGTGGTCGTCTCTGGGAACTCGACGTAGGATTCTTCTTCTTTGTCTCTTTCACCCACCTCTGGGTTCAAACTCAGTCTTTTCTTTTACAGAGAGGCGGACTTGAATGGTAAAACCGTGATGTGAGTGCGAGATTCTGTCTTGTACAATACTTTTAACAAATGGCTAATGCATTCTTGTTGGAAAGACTGAATTGGATAAAACTCTCGCAAAAGGAACATATCTTCAGTTCAGTAGTCATTCAAAAGTACAAATGAATGCTGAACAATATTAAGTCAGAACGAAGTCAGATTATTTTGTTAGGCTGTCTCCTAGAACGCGCGCGCATGTGTGTGTGTGTGTGTGTGTGTGTGTGTGTGTGTGTGTGTGTGTGTGTGTGTGTGTGTGTGTTCAAATACAGCATTTTATTAAAACAGGTGTTGATATCACATAAAGAAAAAAACAAAAACAAAAACGTATGTTACTTACACAATACAAAAAAACGAACATGACGTCCATATTAGTAGTGCATTTAAACAAAAATTGTATAATGATCTGATATTATCTCAATTGTTGTATAATGATCTGATATTATCTCAATTGTTGTATAATGATCTGATATTATCTCAATTGTTGTATAATGATCTGATATTATCTCAATTGTTGTATAATGATCTGATATTATCTCAATTGTATATCCATCTAAGTATGCATTATTCAGCGTCACTGTTCTCGTCAATAAACTAAAACTGGCATTCAAACGAACGTTGCGATTTTTTTTTTTTTTATAGATGCGCCAATAAATTCAATTAAATGAATCAGTTACAGCAATTTTATATTTGTGTTGCATTTTCTGTGTTTGTATTGGCTCTACTGTTCATAAGGAATACTGAACACCACCACCACCACCCTTCCCCCTCCGATTCTGCCCACACAATTCATCAAATTTGTATCTTTGTCGTTTTGTTTTCTGGAGACACAGGACCGGCGATACGTCACGTGACCACTTTTTAAGCCACGTCACATCCTGTTCAGCTCGCTGATACATTGTTCCAAACCGATCTTGGGCACAGCACGGGAAGTTTAAGGTGAAAGGTTCGAGGTCCACACAGCCATTTCCACGTATGTACAAACGTTCGTGTATGTGTGTGCATACGCATGTGCTACCCACCCACCTCTCTCTCTCTCTCTCTCTCTCTCTCTCTCTCTCTCTCTCTCTCTCTCTCTCTCTCTCTCGGGCGCGCGCGCGTGCGCATTTATAAATGATTCCTGTATTAATGTCAGCGACTAATTCAGCGGAAAGCTGACTAACACTTACGCTGCTTCCCGCTTTTATGCGAAACGATTGATCCTTTGTCAAGACATGGAGCGTCTGAAGTAGATTCTACGCCCATCTTGCGTCGAATTTAACGAGATAAATGACTGCTCCTTCTTCATTTTCGTTGTCCTGAGTGTTGTTTATCTTGCGTGAAGAAGACCAAATAGGTCGAAACGCGTTGTTGTTGTTGTTGTTGTTGTTGTTTTTATCTTGTGATTCGTTTGTTCATGTTTGGCGGATGTATTATTTAAACTTGTTAAGATTTGTTAGATTTCCGCCTGCAGTCGCCTCACTTTGCAACCCTCTCCAGTGTGAGGTAAGAAGAGTTGATAGGCTTCACAATGCCTGCTCTAAACGTCGGCCTCTGTTAACGACCAATCTGTCGCCCCTGCCCAATTTGTCGCCCGGCGACAGATTGGTCTTCAACACCAGGATATTGTAAAGAATAATAATTACATTAATGAAAGTAGTAAATATAACATTTGTAATAGTTATGAAGTTGTAACAAAAGGTATACTGATTAGATAAATAAATAAATAATTTTAAATTAAAAAAAAGTTTGCAAATACATATATGTGTACATAAATATATGTGTGTGTGTGTGTGTGTGTGTGTGTGTGTGTGTGTGTGTGTGTGTGCGGGGGAGAGAGAGAGAGAGAGAGAAGCGGAAGCGGAAGTTTATTTAGTATAGGCCATAGCCCCTTCTGAAGGGGGTACAATACATGGACAATACACTTTTGCATAAACAGCGAATAGGTAGACAATTATATCAAATTAATGACATGACAGTTGAGCATTAATCAATTCTGACTGGGTAATCTAAGAATACTTTAGCTGAGTAGTATAGTACGTCTTTTAAATGCTTTATACAAATATATGCAAACATTCTTCAATATAATTTCGTTCCGATTTGCCATGAGCAATGCAACTTTAAACAGGCATGGGCTTTTTAGATATTTAGGGGGAATAAAATCATTTCGTAAATCTGGGAAGACAGGACAGCACAGCAAAATATGTTGTTCATCCTCTTTGGCTTTCTTACACAATGGACTTATAATAGCATCTTCATCAACATTAGTATGCCGATTCTTCTGTGCGGATATATCGGCTATTCCAAATCTCATTCTTGCCATATAGGTCTTCAAATGTCTATCAATGTCCAGCAAAAGATACGCTTCACAATTCCTAGATGATTTAAATGTTCTATAAAAAAAAAATATAAAAAAAAAGCATACCTGTCACTGTTTTGAACGTGTTCCTCCCATTTTTGCCATCGGTTATCAATCAACCTTTGACCTAGTTCTTTTAAAACGATACTGACATTTTCCACACTTTGACTGACCCAGACGAACCTGAACCCATTTTGATACAAAAAATCTCGAATGTCAGACGCCCAGTTTTTCTTACCTTTTAATTCTAAACTAAGCAACATTTTATACGCCTTATATGGTAATCTTTTCTCATCCATACGTAGAATTTTCAACCAGTAACTAATACATCGTAAATAGGAGTTGATGTACATAGGATATCGACCTGTATCCCCATATACAAAATCATTTGGCGTTTTAGGTTGCACTCCCAAGAATCTTTTTACAGGAAACAAGAGAACTTTTTCTATTTCAGCAACAGCTTTATCCATACCCCATAACTCTGCTCCATACTGAGCAATTGGTTGGACTTGCGCATCAAAAAGTTTAAGTAACACAACCAAAGAGTTGTTATTAAGCATATACAATTTTCTCAATATACATAGTACCGCATGTTTTGCTCTGCTCGCAAGGTCCTGACAGGCAGGTGAAAAACTAAGACGGGTAGTGAAATAGATGCCAAAATATTTGTAACAATTCACAACACCCATTGCCTCGTCATTTAAGAACCATCTCTCCCTTGTTGCCAGGTATCCACCTTTTCGAAAAACTACAATGCGGCTCTTTTCCATATTGATCTTAAGTTGAAGCCTTGCAGCTGTATTATGGAGGTTATTTAACTGGGTTTGGAGTCCAACAGGAGTTTCTGATAACAAAGCAATATCATCAGCTAGCAACAAGATAAATAAATCGAATATTTCAGGTGACAGTGTGGCTCCATGACGTCCCTTTTCAATTATTTCTGAAGCCAATTCATTTACGAAAATAATACAGGACTACAGGCATCTCCCTGTATCACACCTTGTGTGCACAAAATACAGTCTGTGAGTTCATTGCCAGATCTTACTTTTACTTTCACATTAGAATACATACTTTTTATACACCGAAACAGCTTCCCTTTAACACCATTCTTTTGAAGAACTAGCCATAGAAGTTTCTTTGAAACAGAATCAAAGGCCTTCTCAAAATCAATAAAAGCAACGTAGAATTTACGATTTAATGAAAACTGCTTCTGTATAATTGCTAATAATGTAAACATGTGGTCCACTGTAGAGTATCCTTTCTTAAAACCAGCCTGATATTCGTCAGTGATATTATACTGTTCTACCCACATCTGCAACCTGTAGTTTATAATAGAACTATATAGCTTGCTGCCAGTGTCACAAAGTGACACTCCTCTGTAGTTGCCAGGATCATTAACATTTCCTTTTTTAAACAATGGTACTATGATTGATTCCATCCAGCCTTCAGGGTATATTCCTCTGTCAAAAAGCGCATTGAAAAATTTAACAAGGAACTCGACAATAGTCTCGCCACCATTTTTAAACATTTCTCCGATTAAGCCATCTGGACCAGCAGATTTGACGTTTTTCAACTTCTTTATAGCTACTATAACTTCCTCTTTGGAAATTGGGTCATCCAGAAAACTAATTTCATCTGTGCTTTCCGAATAATTTACCGTTTCTGTTTCTAATGTGCTGTCAACATCTTTTTTCAAGGAGGTTTTTAAAATGCCTGTGCCACTCGTTAACAGAAATCGCATTATGTGTGCGAGACACCTTGAATGACACCCTATGTACATTACGCCAAAAATCATTGGTGTCATTCACCGAATTAACAAGATTATTTAATAAACAAGTGTTGTATTCTTTTTCCTTCTTCTGTAATAGCTTCTTATATTCTCTTCGAGATTTACAATAATTCGATCTGTCAGTGACATTCAACGTTCTGCGAAACATACTTAGAAGCTTTATGGTAGAAATTTTAGCTACTTGGCATTCTAGGTCAAACCACGCATCGTTATGTGCTGTTTAATCAATTCTGATCCTTGTTTTCATACACTCTGCTTGTTTTCTCGTACAGTTGTTAAACTTATTCAATGCCAAGTTAATATCCACATCTATCAGGTCAATTGCTTCTTCGAATAAAGATTTAGTACCTTCATTGTTCATCAGCGTATGAAATAAATCAGCATTCTGTTCCCGCCAGACAAATTTTTCAATAAACTTACAATTTTCAATCACATTATCTTGATCCCTTTGAAGTTTATCGTCTTGATAAAAGTTCACATGAAATTCCAAAGGCAAGTGATCGGATTCAATGCGTTCTTATAGAACATAATGACATAATACATACATAAAGATCAACAGAGGCCAAAAAATAATCATTAACACTATTACGTGTATCAGAAACGTATGTGAAACGACCTTGGCGGTCGCCATTACATACTCCGTTTAAAATACATAATTCTAGAGCTGTGCACATGCTTAGCAAACACTTACCATATCTATTTAATACTTTGTCTTCAGACTCCCTTTTAATACGAAAAGAATCATTTTTTAAACATGCACTTTTAACATTGCTATTAGCACCTGTATCCTGACCGATATTAAGAAGTTCTGCTGTTAAGGTGTCCGCCTAAAAGAATATACATATTAGGAAATTCAAAGACCTTATCTGTGAGAATATCTTCCAGTGCACACATACCATTATCAGCATCAAAATACGAGTAATATGGTGAATTTTCCGTGGGTACATATGCACATACCTACAAAACATCTTTGGTCAAATTAAGTAGACTTCTAGAAATTACAAACATAATAACATTGTTGTAATCAACATCAATTGCTTTCACATATTGCAAAAGTTCTTTTTCCACGAGACAAATTATTCCCCCCTGATCGTCTTCCTTGATGTGTGAATTGTAAAGCAGGTTTACAGAAAATTTCATGGGTATGAAAAGAAAAAGGTTGTGAACAATCAACGAAAGCTTCAACAAGACAAACTATGTCAAACGATGTTATATAAGATAGAAAGTTAGGATCACCAATCTTCGATAACAATCCATTGACATTCCAATGTAAAAATGACAAACGGTTTCCATCCACACACACGTTATTCCTTTCTCGCTCTCGTACGGATCCACCCTTCCTCTGCTGTGTACAATTCTCACTACCACTCTCAAAATATACATCAACACCGCTGGTGGAAGGTAACGTGTTAATACTATCCTCGTGCACGCAATCGGGAGCTGACATGGCTGCGGTGTCATCTTCTGTCACAAGCTCACGGGGAACAACACCACTTGCACGTGAATACATTCTGTCAGAACTAGAGGAAGGCGGTGACTCTAATTTTTTTGTTCCATCTGTGTTATGTACAGCTTTAGTAACAAAATCTTTTTTTCAGACATAACAATGTATACCGTTCTTTATGTATGCTAGGCCGGCCATATTTCCTATTGCATTGGTATTAGGTTTTGTTGATGATCCAACACAAATTTCTTCCCGTCAATAATCAGGTGGTCAAAAACCATTGTCGCCTTCTTATTTTCTTTTCTGGCTGTCTTTAGATGAGGGACAAGTTTCCGTCGAATCTCCCTAACCCACGCGGAGAAATCTTCCCCAATGAATATGTTGCTGCCCCAAAGGTTACTTCTCTTACTAAGAATTCTTTCCTTGTCCTTAAAAAAAGAAAAGAGAGAGAGAGACAGTGTGTGTGTGTGTGTGGGGGGGGGGGGGGGGGGGGGGGCGGGCTGCCTTCTCTTCCATCCTCACACTCTGCCCATCTGCAGGATCCTGAAGTCTAACTGGAA
This sequence comes from Conus canariensis, assembly GCA_033310375.1. Lineage (NCBI taxonomy): Eukaryota > Metazoa > Mollusca > Gastropoda > Neogastropoda > Conidae > Conus > Conus canariensis. The sequence goes on along the minus strand of CM065730.1, from coordinate 12,781,258 downwards.
CATAGTAGAAAATCATAAACCTGCCTATGAGACCAAACCAATGATCACTTTCAAACGTGACAAAAACCCCAAAGACCTACTGGTGCGCTCTAAGCTGAGCAAAATCTCCACACCTAAGCCACCAGGTACTTTCCCCTGCTCAAAACCCAACTGCAAAATCTGCTCTCTCACCAAACCAGACACCGTCCTACATGGCCCCACAGGCTCTTTCACTATTAAACGCACTTTCTCCTGCCAGAGCCACAACATTGTGTATGCCATCCACTGCCAGCTGTGCGGTAAGATCTATGTAGGTGAGACATCTCGCACACTTGAGACGCGCATCTCTGAACACCTGGCCGACATCCGCCACCATCGGTCGAAACCGGTCGCTCTACACTTCAACCATGCCCAACACAACATCAACCATAATAATAATAATGAATACTTATATAGCGCCTATTCTCGGCTAGAGACCAAGCTCTAAACGCTTTTACAATCCACACTCGTTTACACAACAGGCTGCCTACCTGGGTAGTGCCGACTGAAGAGCTGCCAGCTGGCGCTTCATTCAATCGTTTCCCGTGTCATCCAGTCAATATCATTCAATATCGTTCACTCAATTTCCTTACTTCCTTCATTCTTTCCATTTCTCACGCAGGGTGCATGCTATGTGTAACGTGTCATCCATACCAACGGCCAAACTGGCCTTCTCTTCCGAAAGTTGGTGATGGGATTTTACGTGTGTGCAAGATGTTATGCGTGCGTTCACACACGGAACCTCGGTTTATAGTCTCATTCGAAGGACTGTATGGGAAAAGGAGCCCGAACCAATGTTAACTCCGAGGGAAAAATCCCCCTGTACCGAAACGACCCGGCGGAGATTCAAACCCGCGACCCCGGAATCACAAGTCCGGTGCTCTACCAGCTGAGCTATTCCGGCCCCATGTCAAAGTCCTGGCACTTTGGCAATCAAAGAGTGACAATTTGGAACGCCTTATACAGGAATCTCATCTCATTGCCATACTGGGCACCGTCCATCCTCATGGCATCAACGTCCAAATGTAGTTTGTACCATTCCACCTCTGCAGCTCCATCCTCCACCTACACACACCCATACTACCCTACTTCCCACTGTTTAC
>CM065730.1:12757637-12775137 GCA_033310375.1 Conus canariensis | reverse complement strand
GTTTGATGATGCGACTGTGTCATATTACATGCGAATTCCTCTGCAAGAATAAAACATCAGTCTGTCTCTCTGTCTGTATGTCTGCGCTCTCTCTCTCTCTCTCTCTCTCTCTCTCTCTCTCTCTCTCTCTCTCTCTCTCTCTCACACACACACACACACACACACACGCATCACGCATGCCCCTTTGATAGGTATGCTCTGGGTGTACCACTTTACCTCATGTTTGCCCATGTACTTAACATGCTGTCTTCTCTTCCCCGTTCTGTTCCCCCAAATCAGAACACTTTACATTGACACTGACTTTCTGTCGCACACACTTATGTACAGTACGTGTTTGCGGTAGAGGCGAGTGGGCAGGTTCTTCTCCTTCTCCTTCTTCTTCAGCCATTGATTTCAGAGGCCATATCGGTGTCGACGCGTACAATCCATTTCGTATGCAATACATCTTTCTTGCCAGTCGATTAAATCGAATCCATCTCATTCACTCTCATGAACTACAAATCGAGATTTTTTTTTTTTTTTTTTTTTTTTGGGGGGGGGGGGGGGGGGGGGGGGATTTAAATGTCTGTGTTCATGTGTTAAGGTTGAAGATATTTTTTTGATGAGTCAGACAGGCAGCATGCATGATCTGACGCGCACCTGGATTAGAGAGATGTGTTTGCCGACAGCTTGAAAGAAGTTTATCATCCAATGGTGTGGGCATGATACGGGTCATGTAACTATGAATGTTTGTGAAATAGCAAGGCTTGAAGGAAAAGCATGTAAACTGACAATTTAAAATAACGTAATGCATGTCCTAAATAGATTGTCTTGGACACTGTAATGCTCTCTCTGTTCGATGTAACGCTGGCGGTTTTACACGGTCAGTTACACAAACATATGGCAAACCCAGTACCACATGTGAAGCAATAAGAGCAAAACCTGAGTTACTAGGCCGCCAAACGAAGAAACAAACAATTCACAAATTAGACACAACGCTTTTCGACCTGTTGGACCTTCTTCAGGCAGGACAAATGATATTCTAAATAACGAAAAGAAAGGACGAACAGACAGTCACTTATCTTGTCGATTTGGGTGCAAAGCTGTGTGCTATCTGTTCATGTATTGTTTGTTCCTGTGTTTAAGGGCTCAGTAATTCTATTTTTGATTTTGTTTTAGTTTCCGCCTGCAGTCACCCCATTCTGAAACCAAATTAAGTCATTTTTGACGAATGTCTGTGTCTAGTAAGAGTAGAATCTGAAACAGCTCTAGTCGGGAGGAAAACACATTGATGGAGATCATATGATTTGATAACTTTTTCTCTCCAAAAGCAGGTATGAAATTCATTATATCAGTATCTCCCAGTAACAATTTTTTAAAGTCATTTCCTATCCATCATTTCACAGAAATCCTTATGCCACTTTTAGGGTGCCTGTTTAAACTAAATCTGATGATTTTAATGTCTCACTTTGTGTTTGAAATTTCAGATGTGTTGATTCACTTTTTCTAAGAAAAAGAAATAAAAGAAGAAGAGGTGCAGGAGGGAAGGACGAGGTGAAGAAGAAAAAGAAAGAGGAGAAAGAGGACGAGGAGGAGGAGGACAACGAAGAAGAAAAAGAAAGAGGAGAAAGAGGACGAGGAGGAGGAGGACAACGAAGAAGAAAAACAAGCAGCAAACGAAGAAGTAAAGGACAAGGAAAGTAAAAAAAAAGAAAAGAAGAGACAGAGGACGGGAAGAAGGAGGAAGAGGAGGAGGAGGAGAAGGAGGAGGAGGAGGAGGAAGATGAAACAGAAGAAGAAAAGCATAAGGAAGATTGTGACCGGTCTCCGACGCTCCCCCTCGTTATTAGAATATAATTAGCATATGCAGGGATGCAGGGGTGTATATACAAAAGTATTCACGTTTTCACAACCAAAATGCGCTCTCGCATAGGCACACGCACTCTGTCACTCACATCGGGCCCGCACAAAAGTGACGGGAAACCAATAACATTTCATAGAAAATAATCAACTTATATTTAACTTGACTCCGAGCCCCCACTACATAACGCACTTATCTGTATCATACAAAAATGTAAACATCACACAGATAATCTCATAATCGCATCCCCTTTCCTTCAATTACTCTTAATTAACCAGGAAAGGCAACATACCACTATTCTGGTTGCACACTTATATACTTGGATGACCAGTCAGTTCTGTCATCACTCGGTGCGACTACGATCGCTGAAGCTGCCACACTGTTGTGTCCTCCCGATTGGCCAAATCCCAGTTGGGGGACACTGGCAACGTAGCTCGAGTTGCACCCTCAGACCGAGTGTCCCGGACTCCACTGAACTTCACCCTCTCCACGGAAAGGGCTCCTGTCGGCCTCTCCCACAGGTTTTCTCTTGCCGCAAACACCCCACTGTTGTCTGGCAGCTCCCTGCCTAGGCCCCAACAGGTTGACACGTCTTGCTGTCTATCGTCTCCACACAGGAAACAATTCCTCTCGTCGTTGGCGCTGAGGCTACAGCAACCTCCACTGTCTTACATCCCCACCCAGGAGACAATTCTCTACCGTCGTCGGCTTCGAGGCAACAGCAAACCTCTGTTTCTCGCTGTATTTTCTTGAGCCCTCAGCAAGACGGGATGAGTTCACTTTTCCTTAGCGAGTCACCCATTTCCTGGTTTTCCGAGCATCTTATATCCATTCTCAAACAAAAGAGAACCAGAGTTTAACTGATTCAACCAATGGAATCACTGGCACATACACATCACAACGATTTGCTCCAATAACTCCCCGAGTTATTTTTATTCCACCAGTGGAATCACTTGTCACACACACACACACACACACACGCGCGCGCGCGCGCGCGCGCGCGCACCACAGCAACTGGCACTAACAAGGAGTTGGGTACCAAGTGGTCAATGCATAACTTCCAATTCAAACTCGTGTTCGATTCCCCGAAGCTACCCATTGTACTAACAGCCCGGACTTCTCCACAAGCCAGGACTGATGCTTCAATATTTACTACGCAGGCAGAAGCGGCAGAGAGGTGTTCAAGCTGGATCTGGTCAAGGAGGAACAAAAGTGAACTTCATAAAGCTTAAATTTCCCTACAAATATCAGGTGCCCCAGTGGCTCAGTGGTTAGAGAGTGAGTCATTAAATGGAAAATGAGCATGTCCAGAGGGTCATGGGTTCGAATCCCAGCCATGGCTCGTCCCAAGATGGGAAAAAAGGGGCAGCAGAGGGACATCCGGAGTCATAAACCTGGTGTGGCCCAACCCCCCCTAACGAGTCAGGAGATAAGGGCCAAAACACTTGCTTGAAGGGGGCTTCTCTTCTGAGGACTCTCTGCTGCCACGCTCTCCACGAGTTTCTTTCTACTGATGCATGGGTAAACCATTGACTTCCGGGAATAGGCCGGAGGACGTCCGGGAAAGACCGGAGGACACTGGGAAAGACCAGAACCAAGGGCTCTGTGGGCTGGCTCCCCACTTTGCCTTCAACATGTGGCTACTAAGTACAAAAGGAAAAGATGCTCCCAGGATTCACCGAAAGGGGGAGAGAATGATGAATCCATCGGTGCTCAACCAATCACGACTGCAAATCCCAAACGGACTATGAACATGGACCAAATGGAATATCCATGTGTCTGTGGAAAGCGTTTCGCGACCACCCGTGGCATGAAGATCCACAGAACAAAGATGGGATGTGTGAAGACTCATCTGAATGAGAAGCAGCGCACTGCATCAGCAGATAAGACGTCTGAAGACCAAGGCCAGGATTTAAACCACAGTGCCAAGGGCATCCACGCTGTTGGTTCGGATGAGGAATTTGCACAGGCCCTCAATGTCAGGCGCCTGAAACTCAACCTGCCACGAGCAAACGAAACTGAGGATTGGGAGAAACTGGATGCAAAAAATCGTCCAAAGACTCGATGCACTGATAGGGAAAAGCACCCTGGAACACAAACTAGCCACATATGGGGACATTGTGTATGCCACATGTAGAGACGCCTATGGAGCAAAACTACCCAAAGAGAAAAACACCTCCAAAGAAATCCAGACGCCAAGAAGAGATGGACAAGATCAGGGTCCAAAAGAAAAACCTCAAGAAGCAAATGAAGACCGCACTGCCAGCTGAAAAACAAGGCTTGGAAAAACTCTGGAAAGACTTGAAAGCAAAACACAGCGCCCTCAGCAAAGCGGAATCTGCGAGGAAGAGGAAGAGCAAAAAGAAGACCCAAGAGCGCTTCTTCAGAGACCCCTTCCAATTTGCCAGAACACTGTTTGAGCAGCCGAAATCTGGGACCCTAAGTGTGGACAAAGGAGTTCTTGAGCAGCATCTGAGGAAAACATACTCTGACTCACAGAGCAAAGCATCACTCGACATTCAAGATCTGGTGTGGCCAACCAACCCTGAGGAACAGTTCAATGACACGCCACCAACGTTGGCGGAAATCAAGAAGATGGTCGACAAAGCTAGAGCCAAATCATCACCAGGGCCAAATAAAATACCTTACCAGCTGTACAAGAAATGTCCCAAGGTGCTGGAGTGGCTCCACAGGCTGCTGCGATCAGCTTGGAGAAACCAGAAGATCAGCGGCCAGCGGATGACGGCAGATGGTGTGTACATCCCCAAAGAGCAAAACAAGTGACATCAGCCAGTTCAGGCCAATATCACTACTGAACGTCGAAGGGAAAATCTTCTTCTCTGTCATGGCAGCAAGGCTGACCAAGTACCTCATGGAAAACAAGTACTTGGATGTGTCAGTCCAGAATGGTGACATCCCAGGCGTGGCTGGCTGTGTAGAACACGCCACAATGATCTGGGACGCAATCCAAAGAGCAAAAACAGAAAAGAGAGACCTGGACGTAGTGTGGCTTGATCTGGCAAACGCATATGGATCTGTATCCCATGAGATGATACAGCTGGCTCTTGAGATGTACCATGTGCCAAAGAACATCCGCGACATGCTCAAGAAGTACTTCAGTGGCTTCTCAATGCGGTTCTCTACCAAGGAGTACACAACAGATTGGATCAACTTGGAAGTGGGCATTGCCATGGGCTGTGCAATTTCCCCAATACTGTTCGTGTTGGCAATGGAAGTAATCTTGAAAGCAGCAACGAGCAATGCAAGACAAAACAGGCCTTGTTGATGGATACAAGATGCCCCCTCTCAAGGCCTTCATGGATAACACTACAGTGATTTCATCCAGAGAAGACGAGACACGTCATGTGCAGGAGAGGCTGGACGACATAGTTGCTTCATCCAGAATGAAGTTCAAGCCAAAGAAATCACGGAGTCTCTCACTGAGGAAAGGAAAAGTGGCCGAATCTGTGGTCTTCAGTGTTGCCAACCAGGCCATTCCAACAATCACAGAAGAGCCAGTCAAGAGCCTTGGAAGATGGTATGATGATACCCTGAAAGACACACAAAGAGCAAAAGAAACCAAACAGATGTTGGAAGAAGGCTTGGAGACCAACTACTACAACAGAAAACAACGAAATTAGGAAATAGATAACCGAAAAACAAAATATTCTACAATGACTGCTTTGAAAAAGAGAACTAAGTATACATCTTCATGATTTGTATCTATTGCCTTGTTGATTGTCTTGAGGTGTAATGGCCTGAAGATACAATAATTGTCTATCCCCAGTTGGAAGTTTCCCTTACCCATGTGTGCAAATGATGAATATTTTCATCTAAATGGGAAAGACATAACGATAATAACAATCGGTTTAGAGGGAAAGCGCTATGATTATTACTTTCATCATTTTTTTTCTATGATTATTACTTTCATCATTTTTTTTCTAAGTGACACATGTGGTACCTATGGGTGTATTCCTCTGGTGGTTTAGGAAGAATATAATTATGCTGTTGAAAGGGATCTATGAGTTGAAGGTTAATTTTCAACTTTAGACTGACAAGAGACTTTACGTTGAAGTGTTTAGGAAAGCTGAGGAAGACAGTTTGATCGGTAAGAATATGAAACACCTGCGTCATAGACAAAAAATTCAGATGTACTAATTTTGTCCAAGTCGCCAAGGACGCGAGTGCCTGTCTGAGCGACGAAAATGTACATCTAACGACATCATCAGATTAATATATTGATCTGAAAGTAGCGACGAAAATGTACATCTAACGACATCATCAGATTAATGTATTGATCTGAAAGTAGCGACGAAAATGTACATCTAACGACATCATCAGATTAATGTATTGATCTGAAAGGACGTTTCAGAGACATAGAACATGTTTCTTTTCAGTCAGTCATTTTTGGTAGAAGGATTTTGTTTCTTTGTTTTTTGTTTGCTTTTTTTGTCATTGACAAAAAAAAAAGAAATTTCAGAAAGGCGATGAGTTACATCAATAACAGTTCATGGCAACAGCAGAATGTCTTAGAATCACTGATTTTTTTTTTCACATTCTTTCTTTTTCTCTTTGTAAGAGCATTTATTGACAAGATAGAAATAAAGAAAGAAAGAAAGAAAGAAAGAATGAAAGAAAGAAAAAAAAAGGAAGAGGAGGAGAAGGGGAGAAGGAGGAGGAGGAGAAGGAGAAGACGCAAAGAAAGAACAGGAGAAGGAGGAGGAGGAGGGAAAAGAAGAAGAAGAAGAAGCAAAGGAAGAAGACCAAGAACAAGATGCAAAGGAAGAAAGAAAGAAAGAAAGAAGAAGAGGTGTGATACAACTCACCTGTGTCTTCGATCGAAGGTAAGTGCTTAGGGTTCAATTTGCCAACAGCAGTTTACCTGTCTAGCAACAGGTTTTGGGGTAGTTGCGGGTCACACCAGTGTAGTTTACAAACCCACAGTATTGTTTGATGCCTGGGCCAACTGCTTGTATTGTGTGTCATATACTCCCTTGATATACCCTTTTATGCCAGTATACACTTTTGTATGTTGTTAGTAGCCATTATCGATTTATGTATTTCTCGTCATTGTAATCATTGTTCGTGGGGAAAAAATACGGTTGGTGGTTTGGTATTTTCTCTTCTTCTTGTTCCTTTTTTTCTCTCGTCTTTTATATAATGTCCACCACCATCATCATGCTCACAACTTTGTGGATTTTCAGTCTGACGTGTTGTTCTTGTTGTAGAAGTGCTTGATGCTGTTATTGGTAATGCTGCTACTGCGCTGCCAGTTTCGCTGTAGCGGCGAAGGAGGGCTGTGTCTTTCAGAAGTCAAATTTTCAGACGGCAGGTACACCGGAAAGCATCATGATTTTCATTTCTCGTTTCTAGTTGTAATTATCTAACTTATTCATGCCGTGTAGCGAGTTAATCCTACGTGTATTTTCTTAATTAGGTACTTCTTTTCTTTCACCTTATTTGAAGTATTATTTCAATGCCATTTGCTGTCTCCCCCCCCCCCCCCCACTCCCACCCCCACACACTCCACACCCCAACCCCCCCACCCCCCACTGTATAATCTGCGATAAGAACAGACGGTGGAAACACCATCAGAAAGAAAAGTAAAGACCAAGAATACAGAAAGGATAACGTTTCGTATTTGACAACGATCATGTTTGTTCCTCCGTTCTTGGACTCGGGCGGCTCATTAGAGTTATGCTGGAGAGAGAGAGAGAGACAGACAGACAGACAGACAGACAGACAGACAGACAGACAGAGACGGAGACACGAAGAGAGAGGGAGAGACAGACAGACAGACAGACAGAAAGAGACAAAGAGAAGGAGGTAGAGAGAGACAGAGAGATACAGAGAGAGAGAGAGAGAGAGAGAGAGAGAGAGACCACGAACACATTTACTTGAAAAGTCCTCGCAAGTGGGGCTGATACAAACGGCTGAGTAGTAAAAAAGCATTACAGGAATATATAGTAAGAACTATTCTAAAACTATGTTAAGCGCCATAATGCATAAAATGTTGTCACTGGAAAAAAAACCTATACAAACATCACAACTGTACACAACCAGAGATATTGGAATACGTAGCATTTTCGATGCTTCATAGATGATTGTTGCCAGTCTTAAAAGAATGGCTTCGTTTCTGGTCAATAATAGGAGATCTAATCGAAAAGTTGCAAAATCATATGGGAGGAGAGAGAGAGAGAGAGAGAGAGAGAGAGAGAGAGAGAGAGAGAATACTATGTTATTTTTTTTCTCTTCCCCACCACAACCTCCCCCCCCCCCCCCCCTCCCCTCCCCCTCTTCTTCGTCCTGTTCTTCATGATTGGGAGAGAAACTCGAAACTCGAAATCTTTAATGAGGGTGAATAAATAAGCTGGAAGCTTTTTTACACTATGCCCTCAATAACAATAAATGAAAAGGAACAATTACATCGATTTGACAAAATTAAACACAGCAATAAGAAAAACAAAAACAATTTTTGTATAAAGAAAATAGTAAGCAATCTCATTATAACATACTGCACACACACACACACACACACACACACACACACACACACACACACACACACACACACACACAAGCAAAACTGAACATATGTAAACATCGCACAGGCATACATAAACATTTCATAAGTCAATCATGTCATATGGCTTAGAGAGAGAGAGAGCGAGACAGACAGACAGAAGACAGACAGACAGACATTTGGATACATAAAACTTGTGGAAGCCAACATCAACGCAGCATGTCTAGACCGAATCAATTCTGGGGGAAAAAAAAACAACAACAAAAACCTTTCTCCGTTTTGTGTGTGTGTCGTATTGTTAACGTCAACAAGAAGCCATACCATGTACTGGTCTACAAGGAGCAACAGCTTTCTGTTTGCTACTCGTGTGTGTGTGTGTGTGTGTGTGTTTTGTGTGTGTGTGTGTGTGTGTGTGTGTGTGCGCGCGCGCGCGTGTGTTTGTTTGTGTGTGTGTGTGTGTGTGTGCGTGCGCGCGCGTACGTGTATGTATGTATTTATGTGTGTGTGCGTATGGAGAGAGAGACAGAGACAGAGGGAGACAGAGACAGAGGCAGAGAGACAAAGATAGAAACAGAAAGAGAGAGAGAGAGTGTGCGTGCGTGCGTGCGTGCGTGCGTGCGTGCGCACACGAGTTTGTGTGTGTGTGTGTGTGTGTGCGTGCGTGCGTGCGTGTGTGTGTGTGTGCGCGTGCGTGTGTTCGCGTGAGCAGGTGCGGGCTCAAGTGCGTGCTTGTTTGTTATGAGTGTGCGTGCGTGTATTCTGTGTGCATGACTGTGTGCATGCTTGCACGCGTATGTACGTATGCTTTCGGGCGCTGTGTCTGTCTTTTAAAGAACAAAAAATTAAAATATGAAAAAAACCACGTTTGTTTTTCTTGAGTAATCACGTACTATCGCTCTTTTAAGATAACTATTTTTTTCTCTGCTAAACTTAGATATCTAATTTATCATGGGGTTAGGATACGGAAGCAGCTAACTCAAAGTAATATGCTAGTTCACCCTGTCCGTCAGGAATACAGAAATAATAGGGAAGTCAGATATCACTCCTCTCACCTTTCTGGATGTTTGTTGTTGTCGTTGTTTTTGTTTGTTTTTTTGGTTAGGATAATAACAGAGGGAAGTCACCTGTTATCCCTGTCATCTGTCTGTATGTTTTTGTTTGTTTGTTTGTTTGTAGTTGTTTTTTTTTTTGTTTTTTTTTTTGTTCGTTTGGGTTTTTTGCTTTGGATAATAACTGTGTTCTTCTGTTTCTCTGGTGATCAGACTAGTTTTGTTTTTGTTGTTGCTGTTGTTGTTGTTGTTGTTGTTACTATTGTGACCGCTAAGACAGTTAAAATCCGAGTGAGACTATAAAGCGAAGTTCTGTGTCTGAACGCACACATAACATCTTGCACACTCGTAAAAATGCCATCAGCAGCTTTCGGAGGAGAAGGCTAGTTTGGCCGTTGATATGTATGGATGACACGTAAATGCATAGCATGCACCAGTGGAATGAAAATGTTAATGAAAAACTGGCTGCCTGATAGACGCAGTGATATGGGAAACGACTGAATGTAGCGCCAGCAGGTAGCTCTTCAGGTCTCTACCCAGGTAGGCAACCCTTGCGTAAAAGAAAATGTGGATTGTACAACACTCACAGCTTGGTCTCAAACCAAGGATAGGCGCTATAAAGTACTCTTGATAATAATAATGCTAATAATAGTAATAATGATAATAATGATAATAATAATAACAACAACAATAACGATAGAAAATAATAAGAATGATGATAGAAAATAATAATAATTATAATAATAATAACAATAATAATTGTAACAATGATGATGATGATAATAATAATAAAAATAATAATAATAATAATATATAACAACAATAATAAGAATAATAAGAATAATAACAACGACATCCACAACAATGATAGTGATGATGATGACGATGATGATGATGATGCCAGCAACAACAGCAACAATAATGATGATGATAATAAAAAATAAGAATAAAAGAAGATCTCCTCCTCCTCCTCCTCCTCCTACGACTACTACTAACAATAATAATAACAGCAATAACAGCAACAGCAACGACAATCATAATAAAAATAGCAATAATAATGATGATGATGATGATGATGATAAGAAGAAGAATGATAATAATAATAATGATAATGATAATAATTATAATAATAACAAAACTACTACTACTACTACTACTGCTGCTGCTGCTGCTGCTGCTGCTGCTAAGAACGATAATAATACTGATCATAACAACAAAAACAACAACAGCAACGATGATGATGGTGATAATGGTAATAATAATGATAATAGTAATAGAAATATAATAATAAGAAGAATAAGAATAACAACAACAATAGTACTAATAATGATGCTAATGATAGTAATAATGATAATAATATTATAATGATGATGATAATGATGGTAATCACAATAATAATGATAATTACAATAATAATGATAATAACAATAATAATAGTATAAAGCTCCCATGTCATGGTGCTAGTATGATCCTTTACATGACGGCGGATATCTTCCTCTCCTTTCTTCCTGGGAAGCAAGGTTTACTATCGATTATTTAGATATTTTTTGCCAATGGTACCTTTTATATTTAAGGTACCCCGTTCTGTTCCCATGTATATTGTCCAGATGACATGTCCAGACAAGGGGTAAAGAGGGACGGGAGACGGGGAAAAAGGGAAGGTGGCGAGAAGTGGGGGGAGGGGAAGGGAGGACGGTGGAAGGGGAGGAGGGAGGAGTCAGGGGCGGAGGGTAGTAGGGAAAAGGGAAGGGTGAGATGGAGACAGGATGGATGGGGGAAAGGGGGAGGGGAGACGGAGAAGGGAAAGAGAGGAGTCGGGGGACGGGAAGGAGGGGGGAAGAGGTGGAACGGGGATTGACATGGTGGAGAAGCGGGGTTGGGACGAGGTGTGAGAGGGAGGGGGAAGGTGTCCCGTGAAGGGAAGGGGGTGGGGCTAGTCTTTTACTGAAGATGATATAGGATTTAGCATGCCTGAACGTTTTCATTTCATTTCGTTTTTTTGTTTTTGGGGTTTTTTTTGGGGGGGGTTTTTGTTTGTTTTTCCAAAGCATGTGTTTACACATTGGATCTTCGCTTAAAAGCCTCCTCAAAGGATTGCGCGAGGGGATAAAAGTCTAGATGTTGACTCAGGAGACAAAATCTTCTTTAATCTGGCGCTCTCAAGAGGGTGAAAAAGATATATTTTGCTGCATACGGCCATTGTTTCCCCTACCTAAAGTATCCCGTTCGATCTCCAGTGATACTGTCCTAACACGACATCATGTGTCTTTTTCTCTGATGTCAAACGTCTCAGAATTACACGATGACCTAATCTGATATGTAGAACGCGTTCTGTTCCTCTATGTGTCCGCGCCCTGTATATCTCTGTTGTACGCAAAAATCCACGGTGTTCACCGGATTTTCACAAAAATTAGCACGGCGACTCATCAGAATAGTGGCCTGATCAAAATCGGTCCAGCTCTGTGCTAGAAAGTGGCATTAATCGCATTTCTATGCGAATATGATTATGTCCAAGCTAAGCGATGTCGGCATTTGAAGCGAGTCAACAGACGCCTCGCCGCTGCCGTTTATGTCGATAAATAAAAACACCTTACTTATAGACTGTTGGAACAGCTCGGTGAAGATTGATAAAACCACCTTACTTAGAGACTGTCAGAATAGCTCAGAGAAGATGAATAAAAACACCTTACTTAGAAACTGTTGGAATAGCTCAGAGAAGATGAATAAAAACACCTTACTTAGAGACTGTTGGAATAGCTCAGTGAAGATGAATAAAAACACCTTACTTATAGAGACTGTTGAAATAGCTTGGTGAACTAACTGAGAACGTCGCACTGGAGATCGAAATGTCCCTTGTGAAATCTTGGGTGCTGATACCTTCTTTTTTTTCTGTTCTGTTGTTTTAAATTCAAGGAGTTCAGAGCAGGTCAAAGGGAAAGCATGATGTTCAGGTGGGAGATGTGCAGACGAGGGGCGGGGGGAGGGGTGATGAGGAAGGGGAGAATGGAGACGGGGAGTGAGGGGGGAGTGAGGAACGGTGGTTAGGAGGAGGAGGGTGGGACAGGGGGAAAAGAAAGGAGGATGGGAAAGGGGGAAGGGGACGAGGAAGGAGAATACGGGCGGAACGGAGAAGGGAGGGGAAGGAGGGAGGAAGGGGGTGGTGGTTTACATAGACAGAGAACAGGGTCCGGATAGGGGGTGGTGGATGAGAAGAAGGGGAGGGGATGGAGGAAGGGGTTGATGGAAGTGGGCGGGGGAATCTTCTGCTAAAGGTATGGGATTTGAAGACCGGCCTGTCTGTTTTCTTTTCTTTTACTTCTAACTTTAGGCGTTGACACTTTGGACGCTCGGGCTCAATCCTCATCCGGACTCATCCGGAGGATCAGAGTGGGGGACGGCGTCGGCTCAGACATTGGAGACAAAATCTCTCTTAATCTGGCTGTCCTCAAGCAGGGATTGAACATGGAACCCACGGATCAAAAGAACAATGTTTTGTCCACTGAGCCAAGCTGCCCTCCTCCTCAATCCCTCCCTCTTCCACCTCCTCTCCCAAATTTCCCGTCGACGCCCTGGTTCGCTCCAAGCGGCGCGAAGGTTCAGTGGATTAAGGGCCTCACAGACCGTTGTGGGACATTCTGGTGCATAGCATCAGCCGCACAGCATGTGGGTTTATATGTACCCATACATAAGTATGCATGTATGTATGTATCTGTTTATCTATCTATCTGTTTATTTATCTACCTATCTATCTATCTATCTATCTATCTATCTATCTATCTATCCGTCCGTCCATCCATCCATCGATCTATCTACCTATCTATCTATCTGTAAAGTGAATAGGGAAGTAGAGAAGAGGAGGGAAGAGGAGTATGAGATGGGGAAGAGAGCGAGCTGACATGTTGTCTTCCACATCAGTACCAGCTCGTTGGTTTCCTCTTTTGTTTCAAATCAGATTGACCTCAGTACAGGACAGTGCGTGCTACATGCTACGGCTCCTCACCTTTCACCCGTTAGGCCTACCCCTGGCCCAACAATGGCTGTTGCTTTTTGTGACGGACCGTTTCCCGTCCAGTCACAAATTTTCATGCAACCGTGCCAACCGGAAGGTGGTTGTCCGGAAGCCGGTTGAAAAGTTTACCTGACTGCTGCTCACCTGCGCACTGTTAAAGCCGGGTGAGCTGAACCGGTTAGGCAGTCTCTGCAGTGATTCCGGCAACGCAACTACCCAGAAGCCGAAGAGGGACTCCCGTGTCTTTTTGGTGGCAGTCAGGTATTTATCATTCAATGTTTATTTATTAGCAAACCGAAACCGTATTCCCGTTTAGGAGCGACTGAAACTTCCTCAGCGCACTGTGAAGGTTTTGTTTTAAAAAAAAGTATTTGTTGTGCTCTGTTGTCCTATGACTTGATAGGGTAGCAAAACGAAATTGTTTCGGAAAACATGAATAGATGAAGTGAGTGTTAAAGGAAGTGCTCTTCAGGGAAAAAAAAATTTTGTTCTGTGACTTAATTAGTTATGAACTTCATGATGAAAAAAAAAATGTTAATCATTCCAATGTGGTTTAGCTAGACTTTGCGAGAAGAGGGAGAGTTTTGATGCTATGGATAATAAGCTCCCAGAGTGAGCGACAGAACTTCATATATAATGATTTTCATTTTTGATGTGGATGAGTATTTAACTCACCCTTGATATGAATATTGAATAGTTGTGTGTTGGTAAACAAGAGTGTGTGGAAATCTTTCCCTTACATATATTGAAGTAGATGAATCTTTTTGAAAAAGATACCTTTTAAAATCTGGTGATTATATGAAATGAACAGAACATTCTTGTCGTGTTACAAGAAAAAGAAACATTTTGTAGTGACATTTATAGTTTGATGAAAAGTAACCATTGAATGTGTGTAATGATTGTATTCATGGTTTATTGAAGAGGGTCTAGGTGGTAATCCTTTCCCCAATTTGGGAAACTAGATTCTGAAAGGTTTATATTGAAATCCTTTACTGTGTAGTGTTGTGATTCCGGAAAAGGCAATGTTGTATTGTTATGATTCCGGAAAAGGGAATGTTGTAGTGTTATGATTCCGGAAAAGAGAATGTTGTAGTGTTGAAGAAAGAATATGCTGATATTTGTCACAAGTTCTAGTGGAATATGATGTGGCTAATGAATATGAATGTAGTCGTGATTGTAATGAATAGTAGCCATGATAATCAAGGTAGTTAATCAGTTTCCCCCAGGTAGAAGTGTACCCTGGATTGTAGGGGACTGGCTGCCACTTTACGAGGGTTGGGGCCGTAGCCACGTTCTACCCCCTTGTTCTCCACCCTGTGTCGGTGTTGAGAGGCCGGCCTGAGTGCCGACAACCACCCTACCTGCCACTGTGCGCGGGACCGACTACCCACTGAGCCAGTTGGTCTGGAGACACCGCTGCTGCCAAGCCAGAGCGCCGCTCCCAAGTTTTGAACCAGCTACCTGTTGGCTGGGCCGTCGCTGCGTTCTGTGATTGTGTGTGAGCCACAGCTCCTGTGTGAGACTGTCGCCTTGTCGTCAGCAGAGACGACGTGAGTGTGGTAGTGATTTTTTGAGCCACAGCTCTGAAGTTCTGTAAGTCCTGTGTCGGACTTGACGCTGTAGTTGTCGTCTTCATCATCTTCGTCCTCTTCGTCGTCTCGTCGTCTTCATCGTCTCGTCGTCGTCATCGTCTACGTGGTCGTTGAAACCAGCAGCGCCAGTAGATAGATACATATAGATATATTTTGTGTCGTGTGCCCTGTTTAGCGTGCCTGAAGTAGTAATATAATATATATATATATATATATACATATATAGTTCTGTGTGTACGCTTTATGGTTGGCGTGCCGACCTATTAATGTTCTTACATTTATTATATATGTTTGTCTGATGGCTCGGGCAGTATAAAACAAAAAAAAGTGTTGTTCTGTTGCCTGGCTGTCAATGTTCGGGTGAGTGGGTGTGTGTATGTGCATTGGAAAAGTCGTGCATGCATCCATAATTTCTGAGTGAGAGTCAGACAGTCAGACACCTGCAGACACTACCCATTCCATCTGTAACACTTTTCAGCCCTTTACATTCACAAACACCTGAATAACGGAATTAGCGTCACCACACATCTGCTCAGTGAAAAAAATGGCCTTAGTGCCAGGATGCTGGGAGTATACAGGCCTCCCAGCCCCTTTCAACGAGATCTTTCCTGAAACTCCCTTTGTGGCCATCGCTACGCCTGAGTCACAATGGAACCATTAGAAGCGTCTAATGAGGTCAGATCCGGCTTCGTCAGGCTGCTCTCGAACTGACATTCTATCCCACATGGCCCGACAAACAACAGGGCCGACCGTCATGTAAGTGGTTGGATCTGGAGGAGTGCAGAGGGACATCAAGACAGACCCGCTAGACTCCATATCTAGGGCAAAATCCAGCATGTGTCAACTCCATCGCCAACGACTCCCACCTGTGGAAATTTACCTCTCTAAAATCTCAAGTCCACCTCAGCAAAGACATCACCAACTATGGCTCTACAGTCTCCCAGGGCTGTCTCCTTGGCCTATAATTAGTCTTCCAGACCAAGCCATCCAGACCAGCCATGGTCAAAGAGAGGCTCAAGACCTCAACAAAAGCAACACCAATTACGATATGGCTGAAGTCCAATGGCTGTCTCTTCTAAACCAGTCTGCCCAAACCAGCCATAGCCAAACTGTCTGCCAAATGACCAGCCACTTAACTGGCATTCCAAACTACCAGTTACGTTACCCCTCATTGCGATCCCATCCCACGGTTGAGGGATTAACCACTGCAAACTCTCTGTTCTCAAGAGTTGGGCAGAATCATGCCCTTTACATGTCTATCTATGAATCTATCCATCCATCCAACTATCTATCTATCCATCTACCTACCATTGCTTCTTTTACTGCAAAATGAAAAGAGAATTGTGACTCGCTCTGTAGCTATGAACATCTTTAAAGCACTAAAACGAAGAGAAGAACTGCTATCAGTTAACACACAAATGCCAGAGTAATTTCAGAAAGAACATTTTGTTACGCAAATATTTTCTTTCATAATTTTTAGTATATGCACTGAGTGCATGCGTCTTCTATTTTTGTTCTTGACCTCATTGCAGATAGGTCAGCAGACTTTGCAATTAAACTATTTGAGTTTGAGTTGGAGTATCTACCTACCTGCCTACCTACTATCTATCTATCCATCTATCTTTCTGTCTGCTACCTATATATCTACCATCTCTCTAACTATTGGTGGAAGGAGAAACTTTTCGGTACTAGTCATTGAAAGAAATTTACATTTGTTCCCAGGACTGTTAAAATACTCAATAATGGCTCTGAGATAAGTTTCCCAAGGCTTGTATTCTCAAAAGTACTTGTAGCTCTGAGAGACAGAATTAGAGAGAAGTTCAAACATTCAGTACTGATTGAACAACAAAGACTTGATACAAGATAAGTGCACTTCCTCACATCAACTTTACTTGCTTACACCCAGTGCAATAGTTAAAGTTTGGATAAACTGGGCATGTGAATGTTACTGTAAATGCGTACTCTTTTCCACATCAACTTCACTTGCGTACACCCAGTGCAGTAGTTAAAGTTATAATCATAGACATGTTCTCACTGTTTCATCATTAAGTGAGGGAAAGCTCTGGATGAATTGAATTGAAGTCCCATTGGATGATTTAACTTATCTAATAGTTGATCTCTCTCTTGTGGCTGGTGACTGATCCTGCTGTGCAGACCTGTTGCTGTTGCCATGGTTCCAGGTATTTCTGGGAGAATCAGAGACTTACACTTGGAATGAAGAAGCAGAAGGAGATAACCATGCCTTCTCTCAAGTCTTCCCTTTGTCTTTCACTGTTCTGATCTACAGGCAGTCTTGAGGCGTCAGTGAAAGGGAAGTGCTCAGTGTCCCTATTTTAAACGCTAAACTGTGTATTCTAGATTATTCCTTTGAGACAGGCTGTCACTCAGGGCAATGAGAGGGAGGGGAATTGTCTGTCAACTCTCTCCCACATTAGTGGATTTGACCAATCTCAGACTATGGAAACAGCATTTGCTTTGGATCGAAAT
>CM065730.1:12712637-12747637 GCA_033310375.1 Conus canariensis | reverse complement strand
TACTGTTCGATTTTATGCACTGGTCAGTGTCTTGTTCTGTTTATATGCTTGTGATTTGGTCTGGTTTGGGTATAAACAAAAATGGACGCGATGGAGAAAATCAATTGTATGTAAACTCTCTCTCTCCTGCCTTTGTGACTTTGTTTCACTGTGTGCAACTTAGAGAATCATCTCTCTTCTCCTCTCTCTCTCTCTCTCTCTCTCTTCTCTCTCTTCCTCTCTCTCTCTCTCTCTCTCTCTCTCTCTCTCTCTCTCTCTCTCTCTCTCTTGTTCGCTTGTAAACGCTTACTGAGCGTGAGTCCCAAAGTCCGAATATATGGTGAAACCGGTCGATATCCTTTGCATATTGACAGTACTTTGAAATCCATTAAAATTAATACTGGTTTAAACTCCAAAGTATGGCAATTGACAGATTTCCAAAGCAAACCCACTTGATGATTCTGAATAAGATTCTCGAGTTTTTCCGTGGTCATTTCAATCATCGTAACTGGTCATATCATACTAAAAGATGTTTTGATTTTTTTTCAGAGTTCTGGATAAATGGAGGGGCTGGAAATGAAGAAATGTTCTTGAAGGAACTAAAACAACGAATGTTGGATTGCTATATGCAAGATTGGAATGTAAAAATTCCTCAGGGCGAAAAATACAGAAAAACATTTGTCAGTTATCATAATTAGTAAATTTCGGTATGCTCTTTCGAGATTTTGTTGGGGATTATGCGATTTAAAAATTGATAACAGATATGACGAACAACCAAAAAACTGTCCATTTTGTAATAAAATTGAAAACGAATTTCATTTCTTCTTTGAATGTCTAAAATAAATTTGGAAAAAAATATTTATCAAGATTCTATTCCTATCCAAATGGCGATTGTTTAGCTTATTTGATGCAATCTGAAAACATGATGATCCTTAGAAATTTGGCAATGCATATATTTTAAGCACTGAAAACTAGACATGAACTTATGAACGGAAGCTAGATATATGAATATGTGTTGTGACTGGTTTCAAACGCAAATGAAAATATTTTTGTGTATCTTGGTTCGTTTTCTTGAATTGTTTCCCCTTGTTTGTTTATGTGTTTCTGGAAAGAAATTCCTTCCTTTCGCTGATGACCCGTACCCATTTTCATTTTATTCTCAGCAAACGTGACCCATTGTATACAGGTCGGTGGCCTTACAATAAAAAAAATTCAGATTTCAGTTCTGTCTCTGCCTCTGTCTCTCTCTCTGTCTCTCTCTCTCTGTCTCTCTCTCTCTCTCTCTCTCTCTCTCTCTCTCTCTCTCTCTCTCTGTGACGGAGCTTGCACTGTCACTTACAAACGTAGCACCATTTCATCCATCTGTGACCAGGAGATCAATCACTGAAGACGACAATGCTAGTGTCGTCCAACCTGGTGCCGCAATGTTTTAAGGATTCGATGACAACTTTGACGTCGGCATTTTTGTTTTTTTTCCTCCTCCTCTAACTTCCTTCCTCCCCTCCACCTTCCTCCCCTCCTCACGAAAAATAATATCGGTTTGAAGAAAACCTGTCTCTGGATTGCTGACATGGACTTTCTTTGAGAAAGATTGGTACGAACTGAGATTGGTATGAGATGAGTGGGAAGGGATATCTTTGTCAAGGGAGCGAAACCTCTCACAAAGGGCCTTAAGTGCTTTAGACGACAAGAATGCCGCGAGCAGTGGAGAGCTACGTAATTGACTGATTAGCAGTACTTCCTCACCTAGCGCATATGGTTGAACTGTGTCAAGGAGGTTGAAGTGGTCAGGTGACAGATGGCACCTAAGGTAGTCAGGGTCCCTCCCGACTTCAAACTTTCCCGATAGCGAAAAGGAAGAAAATATATCCACTAGGACCTCGGAATATCAACTGAGTGCTAAAGACGCAGTCATCTGAAGTTGCTTTGTAAACAGACCTTGAAGAACAGGACTCTGGGGCTTGTTCAGATGGTATTGCTGTGGGGCACTGTGCTGATGCTTTGTCAGGCTGGTTGAATGCGTATGGACGTCATTGTCGTAGCTTTATATAGGATAATTACTGTGTGGAAGTGGCGGGAATTTTCGATGTCCATTTGGAGCGAAGTGGGTATTTGCTAAGCAGTTAGGTAAGGATGTGTGTAAATGCTGATGTGTGGAAGAACGTAGCAAGAGGGGAACTCAGTGTACGTGTGAACAAGGTGGTAGAGAAGCAACATGGACAAAGGCATGGCCCAAACGGAAATCCTTTGTGTCCATCCCTATATAAACTGAGGGAGAATAACATCAAGGGGAAAGGGAGAACATCAGGACAGAGGAGAGAGAGGGAGGAGAGTGAGCAGGACAGAGTAGGGTTGAAAGAAACGTGGTCTGGGCGACAGAAGTGACAGCAAGGTCTTAGGTATAAAAGACAAGCTGAGAAGGAAGGACTGCGTTCGAAACGCAGAGGTTGGTGAAAGAGCCAAAGACGATTTCTACGTTGAGTCCCAGAGACGACCACGGAGACCTGGTGCCAGTCAACCAAAGGCGTCACCATTGCCCAGTGCTGAAGAAGATTTGAAGTGACTTGTTCGAGAACTGTGGTGTGGTGTGCAAGTGTGTGTGTGTGTGTGTGTGTGTGTGTGTGTGTGTGTGTGTGTGTGTGTGTGGTGCGTGGCGTCCGTGCGTGCGTGCGCGCGCGTGCGTGCGTGCGTGCGCTGCGGCGTGCGTGCGTGCGTGCTGTGTGTGGTGCGTGCGTGGTGTGTGTGTGTGTGTGTGTGTAGTGTGTGTGTTGTGGGGTGTGTGTGTGTGTGGTGTGTGTGTGTTTTGTGTGGAAACCTGGCCAGGTAAGGAGTAGGAAGCATTGATCTCTTACGTTTTGATTATTCCATTTTGTGTCATTGGATTTTTCATGTGTAAGTATAAGTAGCATAAAAATTGTATTTCGTGTTCCCCAGTCGTGTTAGGAGAGAAGTGAATGCGTGGCATCCCATTCCCAGAGAGAGGCGAATGGTTGGTGGGTGCATGAGTGCGCATATGCGTGTATGTGTGCAGAGATAACCTTGGTGTGTTAAGCCTGACTAATACATCAACTTAGTTCACTTAAGCAATACCATCACGATTTCCCCCGTCCTGGACAATCTTGGATGTACTATATTGTGGTTTGTTGCTTTGTCTTAGCAATGTCAATACAGTAGAGTAAGTGTGTAACTTTATTTTTTGTCCATGTAGTAAGTGTGTAACTTATTTTTTTTGTCCGTGTAGTCATCTATCTGCTTCAGTCTCCCAGCCCATCATATGTATGTCTTTTCGATGTTATGTTTTCATTGCTTTTGCTTTGCTGTTGTTGCTGTTAAAAACTGTATAATTGTGAACATTTGTATGCAAACTATACGTATATATTTGACACAAATAACATAGAGCACATATTAATCACAGCATATTACTGTTTATTTCATTGTTTTGTTTTGTTTTTAAACTGACGGTAACTTGTCCTCGAAATGAAAGAGAACAAGAATAGTTCGGAAGAAAAAAAAACAGCCACCGTGGCGGAGTAGCTAGTGCCGCGGATTCTCGGCTGGAAGACAGTGGGTTCGATTCCTATCAAAAGCCTCTAATTCGTGGGACTTTTCTGCCCCGACGGTTCCTACCCAGAGTTGAGTTTGGGAACTGGGAACTGGCATCACATAACTGAGTTTCAACCACCTAATGATGTAGTTGCAAGGTGAGACGACTGCAGGCGGAAATCTAAACAAATCTTAAATAAATGTTGGCGAACCGCCAAGAGAAACGTGGACAAACGAGTCACAAGACAAAACACGACGCGTTTCGACCTCTTAGGTCTTCAACTTCTGCCTACCTTGCGCTGAAGAGTGAAGAGATCGAAGCTGAGTACCAAATTCGTTCATTTTCGTTGTATTATTTGTTTGTGTCTTGCCTGAAGAAGACCTAAGAGATCGAAACGCGTCGTGTTTTGTCTTGTGACTCGTTTGTCCACGTTTCTCTTGGTGGTTCGCTAACATTTATTTCAGATTCACCTGATGATGATTTTCAGAGTATTGCTCGAATTCCCTGACCAACTCTATAGGTATCTCTATCTCTCGGGCCTGGTTGACACCGGGAAATAATACTGGAGTAAGCGTAGAGTACAGCCCTATCATATAGTCTCTGTTGTATCACTTTCATCATCTTTGTACTCCTCGATGAGTCACAAATTCTCTGGCCCTGCACGCCCTGCTCTCATGATGACCTCAGTTTCGATTCTTCTCTGCATCTTTGCCGTTGGTGAGTTCGTGTGGAGGTCGCCTTTATTTGGAAGTTAGTAGGCACTGTCGTAGGACTGACGTGGTGGCGCCCTCCGGTGGGAGAGCTCACTCACATTGGCTCCGCGACTGCGCAGTTATGACGTCAACAGGGGGCGTAGTAGATGGAGTTCTGCGTATGTTGGATCAGAACAGGCGCCACTGAACACCACCGAAGTAACTCGGCAGCAGTGCAGTTTCTCCTCCGGTGGGTTGCCTCGGCCTGTCGAACCAAAATGTGTCTGTGGTTGGGAAGTCGGAATGGGCGGCATGGGAGGGATGAGTGGGTGGGAAGGGGTGGGGGTGGGGGATAATGCTACTGAAGGGGCAGAGCAGATGGAAAGTTTCAGTTTCCGTTTCATTCAGGAAGTGTCACTGCGCGCAGACTAGTACACGTACGCTAGACCACATCCGCTAGATTTCAGGACCACACTGTGCATGCTTTAAAGCTAATAAATAAATTAATTAATGACTAGGATGAATGAATTTAAAAGATTGGTTTCACGGTAGCCGATCCAAAGATTGATACAGAGACTATAATTATGATAGGGCTGTACTCTACTCCGATAGACTTAGGAGATGTCTGACCTGTGCATTAGCCAAACGCGCTGGTCAGACTTTGGGTACCTACCTAAGAATGGTGCGCCATTATCACCAGTGTGTGTGTGTGTGTGTGTGTGTGTGTGTGTGTGTGTGTGTGTGTGTGTGTGTGATGAGTGTACACGTGTGTGTGTGTGTGTGTGTGTGTGTGTGTGTGTGTGTGTGTGTGTGTGTGTGTGTGTGTGTGTGTGCATGGGTGTGTGGGCATGTGTGCGTGCGTTCGTGTGTAAATGTGTGCATGAGAAGATATAAAATGAAATATTCAATAAATGGGAAGGGAGGGGGCAGGGAGCAGGGAAGTAAAAACGAAGCAATGCATACAAAGAAGCAAAAAAGTTTTGAAAAGATTAACATCCTGCAAATTTCACGATAGATATACAAAGAGTTCATGCACTCTGTCCTTTTTTGTCATTTATTTGCCCCTATCTTTTTTTGTGTTAATTCAAATAAGTCCATACAGTACAACACATTAGAAAAATAGAATAAAAAAAAGAACAAATCCAAACAAACGGTAGATGAAGAGGAAATCCATACACCAAACACAACTACAATACCATTCTATATTTTGAAGACACACGGTTACAGCCTCTTTACGTGGTAGAGAGAGAGAGAGAGAGAGAGAGAGAGAGAGAGAGAGAGAGAGAGAGAGAGAGAGAGAGCACATGAGGCAATTTTACATATTTGTCTTTGTTTTCTTTTATATATATATATATATATATATATATATATATATATATATATATATATATACATATATACATACACACATATATACATATATACATACATATACATATATATGTACACATACATACATACATATACATACACATATATAAGGTTCTGTGTTATGTCCAAAGGGGCTGCTTTAGGCGGTGTAACAGTTTTAGGGTGCTATAATCATACTTTTACTAGTATAATGTACAATGTCATAATCATTCGTAATTCATTCTGGGCCTGCTAACATCGGCGTATATGGGTGCAATTTGGAAAGGAAATCGTTATATACAAAACTTTTTCGAGCAATGAATGTATTCTTCAGTTTTATATCTGTATTTTAGCTTATTAAGAAATACTTGCAGTCTGGGTGATTTCTGTTCTGTTCTACACTGATATAAATAGTGTTTTGCAAATAATACAATAAAATAAAATACATGGTCTATATGTATATCTTTATCAAATCCAACTATGGCTAATGGTTCAGTTATCTGCAAATTAAATGCACACATACATTTTTCATTCATCAAAACCACCAGCGTTTCCCAAAAACGTTGTAAGACCGTACAATACCTAAACATATGTGTGATACTGTCCTTAACAGAGGTACAGAAAGTTCAAACATCGCTGTTCAATATACCCATTTTTTTCAGCTCAGCATTAGTACCAAGACATCTGTGTATTATTCGTAACTGTAACTATTTCATTTTTATGCCAGAAATTTTACTCAGATAGAGAAAACAGTTTTTCCAGTCATTTTCAACGTTCAGTTTTATATCCCAGTTCGTACAGATTTTCGGGTGTGTATGATTGTCTATAAAAATGTCATAATATAATCTTGACCCTTTACAAACTGACGTTAACTTTTTGCAGCATACATGCATATTTAAACATTTATTAGTATTTTCAACTTTGATTTTTGTTTTTTGTATATTTTCGATTATAGCTGCTTTAAAACCAGACAAGTGACAAAATTAATGTTTACATCATACTTTTGTTTAAATTGTTCGCAAGAAATAAACTGGCCATTGTCAAGCAAAAAATGAGCAATGCAATATATGTACTTGTTGATCCATGCTTTTCCCAAAATAGTCTTTTTCCCAACTTTTATTCTGTTTGTATAAAAGACTGGTTCCGCAAGGAGTTCATAAGAAGTCTTACAGCTAACTTTGTAGAAAAATTGTTTGTACGCCATAAATACCTCTGTCCAAAATACATTTGATTTACAGAAGGAAGAAAGTATTTCTGGTCCATATTTCTCAATATATCGCTTAAAAGTGGAAAGTTAGATGTTGTAATAGTTTTCCATTTGTGATGTGTAGTCTGACCTTTTTGCAGCCACGTCAATTTTAGGGAAGAAGTAAACGTTTTTAATTCTGGTAGTCCAAGACCGTTGTGGATACTTTTGTGAGCAGTTTTTCTATTTATTTTGTCTGGCTTTTTCTTCCACATAAATTTGTAACAGTAACTTTGTAAAGTCTGAAAAAATAAAGTGTCAGGTGGAATAGGTAGTAATATCCACAAATGGATGAGTATCGATAAGATAAGCAATTTTAAAAGTGCCACTCTGCCCAAAGGAGTTAGTTGTCTTCTCACCCAAATCTTGAACAAATGTTTCACGCCCGCTAATTTTTCAGAATAATTAGTATCTGCACAGTTTTGCAAATCGTTGGTAAACCAGATTCCAAGAATTTTGAATTTTTGTGGGTTCCACTCCATACCTAAATGGTCCATGTAACGAACAGCACAATTTTTACAGCTCCCCAACCAAACAGCGCTAGTTTTTCCAGGATTCATATATAACTCCGGTATACGACCAAACATTTCCAGTACGTTTATACATGTTTCAAATGATTTTTTGTCGTCTGCTAAAAGAAATTCCGTGTCATCTGCATACTGAGAAAGCTTATGTTTGACTGTATCTATAACTATTCCACGTATGTTTACATTTTCCCGAATCATTAATGCTAGAATTTCAACACATAATAGGAATGAATATGGCGATAGTGGATCACCTTGTCTGCATCCGCTGTCTATCTCAAACCAACCAGAAACTTGACCATTAACAAGGACACATGAGTTGATATTTGTATAGAATGTTTCAATCCATTTGCAGAAGCCCTGTTGAAATCCAAACGCTTCCAATACTTTAAACATAAAATCCCAGCTCACTGAATCGAATGCTTTCTCGAAGTCAATGTTTAATAAAAGCCCTGTTGTGTTCTTCTAAATAAGCAATTGTGTCGTAAATGAGCCTAATGTTATCCCCTATGATCTATTCTTAACAAAACCTGTTTGATCCTCATTGATGAGACTAGCTAACACATTTTAAACGGTTGGCTATACACGGTGACCCTATTTTATATACAACATTTAACAACGAGATTGGTCTCCAGTTCTTCACAAAGAGTCTTGGTTTATCTCCCTTTGGTATACATACAATTAGTCCCTGTCTTTGAACAAAAGAAAGCTCCCCTTTTCTAAATCCGGCATTTAAAGCTCTGACAACAAAACCCCCTATTCTGCTCCACTTAACAAATTCTGTTGTGAAACCATCAGTGCCAGGACTTTTGTTGTTTTTCATGTTCTTTAATGATATACATGTCTCCTCCAGTGTGATTTCACCATCTAAATTATTTGCTTCATCACGGTCTAAATGTGGAATATTTACAATGAGTTAATCCAAATCACAGTCGTCAACTTCACATTTTTTGTACAATGATTCATAAAACCCTTGAACCTCGTTGTTACGGATGGAATGGGTCGTGTCTGCAGGTGTCTGACTGTCTGACTCACACAGAAATTATGGATGCATGCACGACTTTTCCAATTCACATACACACCCCCACTCACCCGAACATTGACAGCCAGGCAACAGAACAACACTTTTTTTGTTTTATGCTGCCCGAGCCATCAGACAAACATATGTATTTTTGCATATATAACATAATAAATGCAAAAACATCAACAGGTCGGCACGCCAACCATAAGGCGTACACACAAAATATATCTATATTTTACTGGTTATCTACAAGCGCTGCTGGTTCCCACGACGACGTAGACGATGACGACGACGAAACGATGAAGAGGACGCAGACGACGAAAACGTTGAAGACGTTGAAGACGACGACTACAGCGTCAAGTCCAACACAGGACTTAAAGAACTTCACAGAGCTGTGGCTCAAAATCACTACCACACTCACGTCGTCTCTGCCGACGACAAGGCGACAGTCTCACACAGGAGCTGTGGCTCACACACAAGACACAGAACGCAGCGACGGCCTAGCCAACAGGTCGCTGGTTCAAAACTCGGGAGCGGCGCTCTGGCTTGGCAGCAGCAGCGTCTCCAGCCCAACTGGCTCAGCGGGTAGTCGGTCCCGGGCGCAGTGGTAGGTAGGGTGGTTGTCGGCACTCAGGCCGGCCTCTCAACACCGACACAAGGTGGAGAACAAGGGGGTAGACACAGCTACGGCCCCGACCCTCAGACAGTGGCAGCCAGTCCCCTTTAGATGAGGGTACACTTCTACCTGGGGAAACTAATTAACTACCTTGATTATCATGGCTACTATTCATTACAATCACGACTACATTCATATTCATTAGCCACATCACACTCCACTAGAACTTGGGACAAACATCAGCATATTCTTTCTTCAACACTACAACATTCCCTTTTCCGGAATCATAACAATACAATATTCCTTTTTTCCGGAATCATAACACTACAACATTCCCTTTCCCGGAATCATAGCACTACACAGGAAAGGATTTCATTATAAACCTTTCAGAATCTATTTGCAAAGTGAGACGACTGCAGGCGGAAATCTAAACAAATCTTGAATAAATGTTAGCGAACCGCCCAGAGAAACGTGGACAAACGAGTCACAAGTCAAAACACAACGCGTTTCGACCTCTTAGGTCTTCTTCAGGTGAGTCACAAACGAATAAAATAATGAAAATTCACTTAGCTTTGATCGCTTCAGATCGCTTCAGAGTTCAGCGCAAGGAAGAAGGCGTTGAAGTCTGTTTGTAGGATAAACCTGACTCCCCAAAGGTATCGAACGAACCTCTGAACAGCCCAGACAGTGGCTAAACACTCTCGTTCGATAGTACTGTATGATTTTTCACGATCCAACAACTTGCGACTCCCAAACACAACTGGGTGAAATACATCATCATCCTCTTGCAGTAGTACAGCACCTAGCCCAACAGAACTAGCATCAGTTCTAAGAACAAAGGGCTTACCTAACTGATGTAACAGTAATACAGGTGCTGACGACAAAATACTCTGAATCTTCTGTAACGCTACTGCACATTCAGGGGTCCAAGAAATAGATCTTCCAGCTCGACCAACATCCTTGATTAAATCAGAGAGTGGAGCACTCAAAGTGGAAAAACTGGGAACATATCTCCTGTAAAAGCTAAGCAAACCAGCAAAGATCTGACTTGCTTTTTGGTAGTAGGGGTGGGAATTCTCAGAATCTTATCTATCTTTTTCTGTTCAGGACGCATAGTACCACCTCCAACGATATGTCCAAGAAATTCCAGAGAATGGAAACCTGCCTCGATTTTCGAGGGACGAGCTGTGAGATTGAAATACCTCAGACACGAAATAACACCTTTCACATGACGAATATGTGCATCCCATGAAACACTATGAACCAGAATATCATCAAAGAAACTGACGGCTGAGAACTGATCCAAAGCTAGCATGCGCATCATGTGTGCGAAAACAGCAGGTGCTGACACAAGACCGAAGGGCATCCTTACAAACTGAAAAAGACCCATATGCATTGTAAAAGCTGTCTTTGGACGGTCCTCGGGCTTAACAACTATCTGCCAATATCCCTTTGCAAGATCTTTGTAAAGAACTTTGCATCAGACAATCTTTCAAATAAACTTTCCACGTCAGGAATGGGCTCAGCATCGAAGACAGTAATCTTATTCAGAGAACGGAAATCAATTCAAAAGCGATATGCACCATCTTTTTTCCTGACTAGTACAACTGGGAAGGCATAGGGACTATCTGAAGGTTCAATGATACCGAGTTCCAACATGATGCCAACTTCTCTCTCAACAACCTCTCTAGCAGAGAAGGGGATGTCACAACACCTTTTTTCTAACCGGAACATCTGTTGTTTAGAGGAATCTCTAATAGTACGTTGCCAGAAAAGGAGCCTGGTTTCGGAGTCAGAATATCCTGAAAATCCTCAAAGACTCTTCGTAATTCCTTGGCATTGCTGTCAGACAAAGTACTATCAAACTGTACTGAATCAATATCTTCATCTGGCATAGAAGATGCCATGGGAACAGGTAAAGTGTGTATTGGTAGTGCGTCATCGCAGTCTTGAACAGCACCGACTGTGTACGCGACTACAGGATCACGAGAATTTGGAGCGGAGTTCGAACAAGGAACAAAACATCTTTCTTGCCAGAACTGAGAGGCGCTATCTCTGACCATGGCACTGTAGGTCGAAGGTCAGAGGGAACAACAACCTGACCAAAAGGAATGTCATTATTCTTTAAATGCCTGCACAGAACACCGTCTGACAAATAGTAGTAGAAGGTAGCTGTACCTGACTTCTTCACTTCACCAGAAGATGCTAACTGAAAACATGTCTTCAACGACTCATCCTCCTTTTGTTTCTGAATCAGATCAGAACGAGAAACATTCAAATCATCAGGGATCTGACACAGAGGTTTCTTCTCTACCACATGTTTAGCTCTAGCCCTGGTAACGGCAGCTAAAGAGAAGGGTTCATCACTCACATCACTGGAAGCACTGTCTTCACAGACACAAGGGACATTACCTATGATGAGATCTGCGACAGGACTGTCTAGGACACAGCAGGTTAGATCGCCCTCAAAGTAGGGACAACTGACAGGAACTGTAGCTAGTGGGAATTCATCCACACGTCCTCCAAAAGAAACAGCTCACTGTAGTACCTAGCATCTGGCTATCGGAAACTAGTCTCTTGCGAACACCACAGATGGTAGCACCAGTGTCACGCAATACAGAACTTAGAGTGCCATTGACAGAACCAGATTCCAAGTTCAACTTCCCTGTGAATTCACCTGCAGCTAAACAAGCGAATGGGGAGCGAATAATCGAACAAGCAGCAGTAGAGTGCTTGTCAGCTGACTTGTCGACGACAGTTGAACTGCCAACAACAAAGGGGCATCCGGATGACTAAGAGTACAAATCTTGCATGGGTTTCTACCTGACTTCCATGAACATTTGGAAGCCCCATGCCCTGTCTTTTTACATAGAAAACAGACAATGTTGGAAGACTGATTAAAAGCATTTTCCGATGAACCTCTATTGACAGAATAGGGGCAAGTGCCACGACCACGGTAACGGTTACCACCGCCTCGATTAGCTGGGGTGCTGGGATTCTGAACAGGATGAGGGGCAAAACACCTGCGACCTCTATCTGACTGACCACGGAATGGGGGTCCATATGACTGTCCAGAAGTATTATGGGAAACAGAGGCAAAAATATTTACATCAGCCTTTCTGGAAAGGAGCTTAGTGGGATGGGCACGCCTGTATGACTCAGCAGACGTGATCATAGCATCAAATGTTTTTTTCATCTTTTTCACACAGAAAAGTAGCCAAATCCTTAGAAACATTCTAAAAACTGCTCTCTCAGAATAAGATCAAGAAGACCCTGAAAAGATTTCTCAGTCTTGGACAACAAAATCCAACGATCAAGAAGGCGTCTAAGTTCCACTGAAAAAGTTTCAAAGGGTGCATCTGCACTAGGCTTTGACTAACGAAAACGCTTACGAAAACCATCTGAAGTACACTGAAATTTCTTCAACAAACTTTCTTTCAACAGCTCATAAGAAACCACATTATTTTCTGCCAAACTGTGATAAAGCGTGAGAGCTGAACCTTCAAGTAATGCAGAGAGATAAGTGACCCATAGACTTTCTGACCAGCCTAGAGAGCGAGCATGGGTTTCGAACCTGAACAAATAACCATCAATGTCATCAGTTCTTTCTTTAAAGGGAGGCAATTTGGGGAAAGGTAGGACGAGGGGCGTTAGACCTGGGTACGCTAGTACTTTGACTTTGACTGTCCTAACCTGAAATTACTCCTTGAGAAATTTCTAACTGAATTCTTTTAGTTTCTTCAGTCTCTTTTTGTTGAAATCTTTTAGTTTCCTCTTGTACTCTTTTAGTTTCTTCTATCTCTTTTTGTTCTAATCTTTTAGTTTCCTCTTTCAACTCCTCTCTTTTAGTTTCCTCCTGCACTTGTCTCACTCTGATTCTCTCTTCTCTTTCCAAATCTTGCGTAATACATATATCAACATTGTCTAATAAAGCCTGTCCTTCAATACCAAGTGCCTTACCACGCTGTAAATATTTAGTGAAAATTTTATTTTTGTCCACAGAAGTCATATTGAAACACTAAGTCAGTGGACCAAATACAATCAAAAGAAAGTTTAGACACTATGTCCACTGAAATATATTTCAAAGGGGTTATTACTATTTTTTCACACAAAACATTTATATCTATCACACTTTAAAAAAAAACTACGACTAATTTTGAAAGGGAAAGAAACGACAGTAATAACTAATAAACAGAAGTTTGCGAGTTTGGGAAACGCACTTAGCAATCAACGATAGGTAATAAACAAATGCATCAATCAATAACAGCAATAATGAAAAAACATATGCATAACTCAATCAACAATGAATAAACATATGCATAAATCAATCAACAATGAATAAACATATGCATAAATCAATCAGTGATCAATACACACATGCATATATGAATCAATACAATCTTGTGTTGTTGGTTTTTTGGGGGAACGGGGGTTATTTTTTTTTTAAATGGCCCTGGCAGCCAACCATACAAACATTCATTCAAGAGAGAAATCCTCATAATGCTATAGAAGCAACACAATCCCCGAGTGAAAAGGAAGAAATAGAAACAATCAGAAGGGTAACAAAAGAGAATCAAACTAAAGCCCACAGAAGATAAAGAACTAGGCCCTCGTATCTCCAGAAGCTATACAAAGGAGATACCCAGTTACGCTGGAGACGGGAAACCAACTTAATCATGAACAGTCATTCAACAATACAAAACAATCAATTCTCTCAAAAGGAAAGTCAGTAAACGTGTCCTAACTTAATAACTGGGGACACTACAAGGGGTCACAAAAGAAATCCTGACCCTAGCATAATTTCGAAGGTAAATATGAAAAGTTTTACGGGGTCACCAGATGTTACGGATGGAATGGGTCGTGTCTGCAGGTGTCTGACTGTCTGACTCTCACACAGAAATTATGGATGCATGCACGACTTTTCCAATTCACATACACACACCCACTCACCCGAACATTGACAGCCAGGCAACAGAACAACACTTTTTTTTGTTTTATGCTGCCTGAGCCATCAGACAAACATATAATAAATGCAAAAACATCAACAGGTCGGCACGCCAACCATAAGGCGTACACACAAAATATATCTATATTTTACTGGTTATCTACAAGCGCTGCTGGTTCCCACGACGACGTAGACGATGACGACGACGAAACGATGAAGAGGACGAAGACGACAAAGATGACGCAGACGACGAAAAACGTTGAAGACGTTGAAGACGACGACTACAGCGTCAAGTCCAACACAGGACTTAAAGAACTTCACAGAGCTGTGGCTCAAAATCACTACCACACTCACGTCGTCTCTGCCGACGACAAGGCGGCAGTCTCACACAGGAGCTGTGGCTCACACACAAGACACAGAACGCAGCGACGGCCTAGCCAACAGGTCGCTGGTTCAAAACTCGGGAGCGGCGCTCTGGCTTGGCAGCAGCAGCGTCTCCAGCCCAACTGGCTCAGCGGGTAGTCGGTCCCGGGCGCAGTGGCAGGTAGGGTAGTTGTCGGCACTCAGGCCGGCCTCTCAACACCGACACAAGGTGGAGAACAAGGGGGTAGACACAGCTACGGCCCCAACCCTCAGACAGTGGCAGCCAGTCCCCTTTAGACGAGGGTACACTTCTACCTGGGGAAACTAATTAACTCCCTTGATTGTCATGGCTACTATTCATTACAATCACGACTACATTCATATTCATTAGCCACATCACACTCCACTAGAACTTGGGACAAACATCAGCATATTCTTTCTTCAACACAACATTCTCTTTTCCGGAATCATAACAATACAACATTCCTTTTTTCCAGAATCACAACACTACAACATTCCCTTTTCCGGAATCATAGCACTACACAGGAAAGGATTTCATTATAAACCTTTCAGAATCTAGTTTTCCAAATTGGGGAAAGGATTTCCACCTAGACCCTCTTCAATAAACCATGAATACAATCATTACACATAATTAATGATTACTTTCCATCAAACTATGAATGTCTTTCGTCATGTCACAAATGTTCATTTCTTTTTTCTTGTAATACAAGAATGTTCATTTCATTTCATATAATCACCAGATTTTAAAAGGTTTCTTTTTTCAAACGATTCATCTACTTCAATATATGTAAGGGAAAGATTTCCACAACACTCTTGTTTACCAACACACAATTATTCAATATTCATATCAAGAGTGAGTTAAATACTCATCCACATTAAAAATCAACATCTTTTTTTCATCATGAAGTTCATAACTAGTTAAGCCACAGAATAAACAAAATCTTTTTTTCTTTTCCTGAAGACCACTTCCTTTAATACTCACTTCATCTATTCATGTTTTCCGAAATAATTTCGTTTTGCTACCCTATCAAGTCATAGGAAAACAGAACATAACGAATACTTTTGTTTTCCAAACAAAACCTTCACAGTGCACCGAGGAAGTTTCAGTCGCTCCTAAATGGGAATACGGTTTCGGTTTGCTAATAAATAAACATTGAATGATAAATACCTGACTGCCACCAAAAAGACACGGGAGTCCCTCTTCGGCTTCTTGGTAGTTGCGTTGCCGGAATCACTGCAGAGACTGCCTAACCGGTTCAGCTCACCCGGCTTTAACAGTGCGCAGGTGAGCAGCAGTCAGGTAAACTTTTCAACCGGCTTCCGGACGACTACCTTCCAGTTAGCACGGTTGCATGAAAATTTGTGACTGGACGGGAAACGGTCCGTCACACTCGTGAAGAATCTCTGTTTGGTCATTTAGAATATGGTTATCAATTTATCTAGTCATACTCTTACTTATAAAATGTCTTTTTTCTAGGTTACAGAAATAGTTCGTTACTTTTGCCCCTTCAGCTATCCACCTAGCCCTCTATCTTAAAAGTACCCCTTCTATTCTTTTCTCTCGAATAACCTTTAGCCATTCCTTCTTTAATTCTATAGCTTTGATCTCTTCTTCGTCTTTTATCTCTTTCCTTTCGAGCCGTTGTATGTCTTGCTGTATTTTACGTTCCTCTTCATTCGTGGTTTTCTTCTTCATAGCTGCGTACGAAATAGTTTTGGACCTAAACTTCATCAGTAAAAAATCTAGAAATAAATCATCAGAAATTGTAAACTGTAATTCGGTCAGAGGAATCGTGTGTACTGCTTCTCTTGCATATGGGCTTACAGCATATTCTTGTTTAACATTCTCAATTTCTTTGTTAATTTCGTCCAGATAGTCCTTGTCCTTTAATAATGACGAGTTAAATTTCCAAAAAGTATTACTCTTGATTTTTTTACCAAAGCGTAACCTTAACACAGTCATGGAGTGGTCTGTTCTATATCCACATTCAATGTCTACATCATCGACAAAGGAAACAACGTGATCTGATATGAGGAAGAAAGAAATCCAACCGTGCTTGCTGGAAAGGATTATTCCTTCTCCAGATATATCTGTGACAATCCTGATTTAAGTCCCTCCAAATATCATTTAATTCTAAATCGTTTATCATGTTGTCTACTGCTTCTCTCGCTTTTGGATTATTAACCCTTTTATAATTACAATAATCTCTCGCGGGGTCCAAAACTAAGTTAAAGCCTCCTCCAATTACGACATTACTTATACCTAAATTACCAATTTGTTGATTTAAGGTATTATAAAATTCTGGGTCATCTCTGTTTGGTCCATATGCAATTACAAACAAAAAATCGTGTTGTTTAATTTCTGCTAAGACCATGAGGCTATTCCCATCATCGCCCTTGTGAACATTTTTAATTTTAGTTTCAAAGTTGTTATTGAAAAGTATTGCCACACTTCTTGCATTAGAAGCATGACTAGAGAAATATCCTAGGTACCCCCACTCAGATTGTATATAGCGTTCCAGTTTTTCTTCGAAGTGTGTATCCTGCAGAAAACAAATTGAATATTTTTTGCATTTTAAGTAATGAAATACATCTCTTCTTTTCTGTTTATCATTCAGCCCCTGACAATTGACTGAGACAACTGAGACTGTACTATCCATGTTGTTCAATGCGTACAATTTGTAAATCTATGAAAAAGACACCAACCAGATGCTTAGATGAAAATAACATAATATTACATAATATCTACAGAACCAAAATGTTACATATCTACAGAACCAGCTTGACCTCATAATGAAATAAGTAAAGAGACATAGAGTATAAATTTGAAACCAGAACGTGCAAAAAACATATAAGATATCATAAATACATGTAAACAAAACTAGCCTTTCAAAGCAAAAGGAATACCAAAAAGACATCCGTAAATCCAGCCAAGTGCCCCGCACAGATCAGCGTTTTAGGAGTAAATAAGTTTAGCTATGGTTCAAAATTCAAACAGTATCGAACAGACAGATGAAATGGCATGTGAGCGCGTGTTTGCCCGTGTGTGTGTATGTGTGTGTGTGTGTGTGTGTGTGTGTGTGTGTGTGTGTGTGTGTGAGTGTGTGTGTGTGTGTGTGTGTGTGTGTGTGTGTGTGTGTGTGTGTGTGTGTGTGTGTGCGTGGGTATGTGTATGCGTGGGTGTGTGTATGTATGTGCGTGTGACTCTGTCCTTGTTGCTGATGACAGTTAGTTCAGGTACAGCCTCCTCCCCCCTTCCGTCCCCACCTTCACCTCCTCCCTCGACCCGTACCTTCCCTCTCCCTTACTCCCATCACCCCTCAACATGGGCCCCACTTCGTTCACCTGCCCCATCGCCTCACTCCTCACAACGGGGTCATTCTAAGCCTATAATTGGAAATTAGCGAATTGATCCCATTTTACACGCCCGCGCGTATGCGCACGTGCGCGCGCTCGCGAATTCTCTCTCTCTCTCTCTCTCTCTCTCTCTCTCTCTCTCTCTCTCTCTCTCTCTCTCTCTCTCTCTCACACACACACACACACACACACACACACACACACACACACACACACACACATTTACGTCCCGACTGGTCTTAAAGCTCCGCAGTTAAACCGAAGCGACCATCTGCTGCCGCCGAACATGATGACAGTGCGTGGACGTCACAGATTAAGGTGCACGTCAGGCTTCGGGGTAATAAACAACAGGCAAACGACTTGGCCGCATCATTCGTCGTAAACTCCTGATTCGCACGCCTTGTCCGAAGTCATGTTTCTGATGGGAAGAAGACGAATTCACAAGACGAACGTTGTAGAACTTTGTAATCATTCATCATCATCATCATCATCATCATCACCATCACCATCATACTAATTGTAAAAATAATTAACAACAATAATAAAACTGATGATGATGATCAAGATGATGACGACGATGACAACAACAACAATGATAACAACAACAACAATAATAATAACGATAATAACAATAATGATGGTGATATGATGATGCTGATCATGATGGTGATGATTATGATAATGATGATGATGATGATGACGATGATGATGATGATGATGATGATAAGAAAGAAGAAGAAGAAGAACAACAACAACAACAACAAAACAACAATAATAATAACAATCATAACAATAGTAATCATCATCATAACAATAATAACAGTAATAAAAGTGGTTATAGTAGCGGAAACATTCAGAGCGCTCTAGTTTGGATGAGCTCAGAGTTCTTACAAATAAGCACATGAAACAAAGCTCAGATCTAACAAAAGCATGCTTGTTCTAAAGCTGCTTCGCTTGTTAAAGCGTGCACTGGCATATCAATGCTTGTTCTAAAGCTGCTTCGCTTGTTAAAGCGTGCACTGGCATATCAATGCTTGTACCGATTACCCCTAACGACTCAGGCGCGCGCACACACACACACACACACACACACACACACACACACACACACACACACACACACACACACACTCACTCACTCATCACACATACACACACGAATACCCTCACTCACACACATTCATATACATATACATACACTCATGCAAAAACGCACTCTCCCTCTCTCTCTCTCTGTCTCTGTCTCCCCACACACACACAACAAAACACACACACACACACACATACACGCACCACACACGCACACGCGCGCGCCGTGCTCACACACACACACCACACACCACCACAACACGACACACACGCACCCGTCACACACACACACACACACAGAGAACAGACGAAAGAGAGAAAGAGACGAGAGGGGAGAGAGAGAAGATACAAGCACGGAGACACTATCATGAGTAGCCAGGAAAAGAAGGAGGTTGAGTGCAGCTTCAAACAATGAATACAGAAACACCAATTATGTCCAGGAGATTTTAGCGCTCAAAATACGAACACGATTGACCCGGATAAAGGTTATGCACGTTGCTGAGTGTGTGTGTGTGTGTGTTGTGTGTGTGTTGTGTGTGTGTGTGTGTGTGGTGTGTGTGCATGCGTGCGTGTGTGCGTGCTGCGTGCGTGTGTGCGTGCGTGTGTGCGTGCGTGCGTATGTGCGCGCGCGTGTGTGTGTGTGTTTTCTTTTAGGGTCACATTTCTGCTCTATTGGAAATCGAACAGGCATATTTACTTCAGCTCTGCTCATGTTGTCGTTTACAGCTCTGCTGACTACGAAGGCCATAAAACATGTTGGACGAGGCACTAAAAAGGTCACTAAATTGCCAAGTGGCTTTGCAGTTAATGTTCAGAACTAATTATGGCCCAAGCCGAAGTACATTTGTGGAAGAGCGATTTGGTTGGACCCATTCAGTAAGTTTCTTTTCCCAAATGGTCACAAATAGGGTGTGCACTTAGTATGCTTGCATTATTTTCAGTTTTGATGAGTTTCAGTTTCGGCAACTTTGGTTGTAAGAAAGGTAATCGCCGTTATCATCTAGAGCTACAGCACTATCAGTTAGATAAGCCATGCCAGCAAAACAATGCTGAAAATCATTCTGAATAGATCATAGCCGCAAGCAGGAATCGTTCTTGCGGAAGTACAGGTTAGATTTCTCAAAGGCATAAGTACCATAGACCATAGAACAGATCTTTGGCCGGTGTATACTTTTTGAAGAAAAACAGGTCCAACGTCAGAGAGAGTTTTACCACGCCTTTCTAGATTTCGAGGATGCGTTCGACAGGATGCAGTTTGAGGCGATATGGGCCCTCATGAACGAATTTACAATCGGGCAAAAACTAATCAACACCATCCAGCTACTATATTCCAAACTGATCAGTACTAACACATGGTGCTACTGGAGAGGGGCTCCGTGTTTCAGTTGACATTAGTCAGCGCTGCCCCTTATCTCCCGCACTTTTCAACATATTCTTGGAACGATTCATAACTGGTGCCGCACTTGAAAATCATTTCAGCACAATCAGTGATGGAGTGGCATGCAGTCAACATAAACTCGCCAAGCTTGTTCACAGACCGGATGAAACATCAACAAGATAGGATGTGCAAATCAGCTCCGAAAAGACCAAGCTGGCGGCCTCTCTCTCTCTCTCTCTCTCTCTCTCTCTGGAAAGGTTTTGGATGGAAAACCGGTAGGAGGCACAAATCTGCGAGACCTCTGTCGTCGGAGGACAGGACAGTGGAGGGGGAAAAGAAACGAAAGGAATAGGACCCAACAGACTGTACTGTGAAAATGCATAGTGATAGTGGCGCGCATTTTTCTGCAGATTGCACAAACATCACAGCATTGAACGTAAATTGTATGTCCGTTGTGTAAATGGCCAGTATTTTATCTATGCAATCCGCATAAAACAACTAGCAAAAGATTTCTGGAAGAAAGCAGTATCTCATTCTCTTTCCTATCTCCGCTCTCCTATCTCCCTACCCCCCCCCCCCCTCTCTCTCTCTCTCTCTCTCTCTCTCTCTCTCTCTCTCTCTCTCTCTGGAGGACCAGCAAGGAAAGTGATGTGTGAGTGTGTGGCGGGGGGTGGGGAGGGGGGCGGGGGGGGGGGGGAGGAGGAAGAGGGTAAACGTGGATGTATCAGTACGAGTTCTCATAAATCAAAGACACCATGTGACAATGCAATATACAAAAATGAAGCCATGCGGTCTGTAGAGTCGTAGATAGACCGCAGAGTCGTTGTTGAATTAGACAATAGTTTGTTGTTTTTTTTTAACGATTCAGGATGTTTATCTGCCATTGACAATATCAACAATGCTTTCGATATCACAAAACAAACATTCATACAAATGATAATAAATCTATACATTAAAATGTGTTGACTTGGCAGGAACGATTCTGAATGGAATACTCCCCGATGCAGAAGTCTGTTGCCTTATTGCCACATGAAGCAAAAATGGTGATGGTCAGGAATACTTCAGACAATGCTGCTATCTTGACAATGGCAGCAGTGAACTACTATGACAAAATCTAGCGAGAGGGAGGGAGGAGGCGGAAAGTGAGGTGGGGGTGCCTGGATGGTCATTGATGGGCCGGATACCGGGGGGAAGACTAGAAGAGCAAAGGAGAAGTAGCTCCCGTCTGTAAGTTTATTCTCAGATGTGAGTGAGCCTGCTTGAGACCCTATATCATCTGCTACAACAACGCGTGTAAACGGCCACATATTTTCTGCAGGCCGGGTGCACTATCACTAGTCAGCTGCATGCTTCCACGGTAGACGGATCCACCAAACCAGCAACTAATCCATGCCGGCGGGCATTTTATTCATTTATTTATAAATGTATTCCTAAATCAATCAATCAATGTATCCATCTATCTATCTATCTTTATTCATTTTGTTTCGATTCCCCTTTTTTCCCCGACAGCCCCCCAAAAGCATGTGTCGTCAGCAGCTTGATGCTGGTCGCTGTTGAGTGACAAAAGAAGCAACCAGATGTTAGGGAGATGAGGAGGCGAAGTAGAGGAAAGTGTGGAGGTGGTGAAGGGATGGGTGGGAGGGATGGGGGATTTGGGTAGGGATTGGGTGGACATTAGCAATCATGATCTACATGGCCCACTCTTATATCTGCGTTATTTTGCTAAAAAAAAAATTGTTCACACTTTTCCACATTCGAGCGCTGCAATGGGGACAAAGAAGGCAGCATGCTGATCTCAGAACGAAAACGATAAAGTTCCTCCGGCCTCACCGGGATGATTACATTTCTTATAAAGAAAACAAGATCTACATGCCTTTCTCTCTCCCCATTTATCCCAATCACACCATGCTCTTTACGTGGTGCCCCCCCCCCCCCCCCCCCCCCCCATTTTTTCCCACGGTTTTTTTTTTCTTTTTTTTTCTGAAAAAAAAAAACCAACATGCAGTTTTCTGATATGCTGTGGACAACAGAGGCTTGGTGGGTTGGGGTGAGGGCGAGAACGGACAGCCAAGAGATGTGGGTATAATGGCTGTCTTCAGTTGAAAGCAAAACGCAGGTAGTGTTGGAACAGAATTCTGACCATGGCATGGTTGCTGGGAATGAGATGGAGAGGTAAGCGGCGTCTTTCATGATGGAAGTTGTGTAAAACCCTCTCTCTCTCTCTCCTCTCTCTCTCTCTCTCTCTCTCTCTCTCTCTCTCTCTTCGCTCTCTCTTTCTCTTTCCTTCATTGACAAAATTTTAGTGTCTGCATGTGTCTTTAACTTTCTTTTTTAAGATTTCTTTAACGCTGTCTAGGCATCTCACGTGCGAACACACACACACACACACACACACACACACACACACACACACACACACACACACACACATACACAAACACACACACACACACACACACACACAAGCGCGCGCTAGCTCACACACACACACACACACACACACACACACACACACACACACACACAGCACGCACACACGCACGCACGCACGTACGCACGCGCGCGCGCCACACACACACACACACACACACACACACACGCACGCACGCACGCACGCACGCACGCACGCACACATCACACACACACACACACACACACACACACACACACACACACACACACACACAACCGCCAGCAAGTGTTAAGCCCACAGAAAATTGGAATATGGGAAGGAGAGAGAGAGAGAGAGAGAGAGAGAGAGAGAGAGAGAGAGAGAGAGAGAGAGAGAGAGAGAGAGAGAAATGAAATAAATGAAATGAAAAATGGTTTATTCATATACGTAGGCAATAGCCCCTAGATGAAGGGGAGTGTGACATACTTAAACAATTCAAGACAAAGAAAAATGTACTAAATAGTACCATGAGCAACCATAAACAAATCAAACTGTCTTAAGAACACAATACGTCTCTTATTTTAAAGGCGTGATAAAGAAAACGACTAACATTTTTCACTACATTTTCATTGGTAGAAGCCATCAGCATACACAAGCGGAAGAGACAGGGCTGCTTATAATGTTTGTTTTTTCTGGAATAAACTTTAGTCTAATATTCTGAATATCAGGGCATACTAAAATGTACTTCGTCTTCCTTTGATTTTCTGCTCAGTGGACATATTAAATCATGATCAGTATGAGCCCTGTATCTTAGGTAATGAACTCTTATCTCTGACACTTCAAATCGGAACTTAGATGTGATCTGTTTCAGAGATCGACTTAATTTAAGGGTTATGTATGGCTTAACAGAATGAGATATCCCATTCAACGAAGAGTACATTTTAATTCTTTCACTGGTTTGGATATGGTGTTGCCAGTTCTGCCAGCTACAATCAATCAGTCTTTGTCTGAAGCTACAAATGAACATTTGACCATTTCTTACTCCCTGATTAACCCAAACATGGCCATAACGAAATTCAAACAAGCAAACCTTCACATTGGTAGCCCAGTTATGTTTAACTTAAGCATCAAGATGCAACAGCGTCAGATATGCTTTAGATGGCAGTCTGTTTCATTCCATGCTAATTGGTCTCAACCAATACTTTACACATCGAAGAATGGAACTGACTGCAATCGAATATCTATTGGTTTCACCATAAACTAAATCATTTGGTGTACGTCTGTCTACCCTAAGAAAACGTTTCAAAGCACACAAATGAACCTTTTCACAATATTCAGCAGCTTTTTCCAGACCCCACAGTTCAGCCCCATACTGAACAATAGGCTGTATTCTTGCATCAAACATTTTTAGGAGTAATTCCAAGGAATCATTTTTAAGCATATACAATTTCTGCATGACACTTAACAAAGCGTTCTTTCCACGACTTGCGAAATCCCTACATGCACCTGTAAAACTCAATTTTGTCGAAAAATATATACCATGATATCTATAGACATTTACAACTGGCATTATAATTCCATTATAGGTCCATCGTTCTCTAGCTGCTAAATATCCTCCATTTCTGAAGACAATAATATTACTTTTATCTAAAATAACATGTAGATCCAGATTGAAAGCTGCATTTTGCAAACTGTTCAGCAGGGTCTGTAGTCCAACAATAGTTTCAGACATTAAAATGACATCGTCAGCCAACGGTAAGATAAACAATTCAAAAGCGCCAATCATGTAGAGAACATGCTCCGTGCCTTCCTTTCCTTACAACTTCGATTACTAGGCCCAGATTAGAACCTCTGATTTCAATTAATATCAGAAATAGTACAGTGATAAGGAATTGTTTGAATAAAAGAGTTAGACATAGAGGAGTTAAATCATGGCTCTTAAGCCTTATCCTACTATCGGGAGACATTGAACTCAATCCTGGTCCGTCCACCAAAGTAAAATGTCCATGCGGAGTCTGCAATTTGCGAGTCACATGGAAACATAAAGCAGTTGCCTGTGACGTTTGCAATACATGGTCATCACACC
Source organism: Conus canariensis (assembly GCA_033310375.1). Taxonomy (NCBI): domain Eukaryota; kingdom Metazoa; phylum Mollusca; class Gastropoda; order Neogastropoda; family Conidae; genus Conus; species Conus canariensis. The sequence continues at coordinate 12,723,034 of CM065730.1, read as the reverse complement.
AAATGTATGTTATTAAATTCAGCAGTTTATGAAGCATTATGTAATAGTGGTATATCTTGGACGTGTTTTACCTGCGGGCTTCCAAACTTTAGTTCGAGACTTTTTGAAGATTCTATTGAAGATTATAGCTCAGAAAGCAACCGTTTTGACCCTATCTCACCAGACCGATCCCCAAAAGAAAACTTGAAATTTTGTCCTAAGTTTGCATCCACCCCTGATTCTAAAACTGATAAAATCCCAAATCATAAAGTGCAACCGAACTCCAAATCATCAAAAGAAAAAGATAAACTTAAATGCATAGTCGAAAACTTTCAATCACTTATCAAGAAAAAGGAAGAACTCAGTAATTTAGTCACCGAAAAAAACATTGATGTTGTAATTGGAACAGAAACTTGGCTAGAAACTGGAACATCCAGCAGTGAGCTTCTAATGGAGGATTTTGATATTTATAGAAAGGACAGACTTGGAAAAAGAGGTGGGGGAGTCTTGATTGTCATTCGGAAGAACTTAGCCAGTGAGTTTTTATATCAAGGCAAAAATAGTGAAAGTTTATTTTGTAGGATTAATTTTAAGAATAAGAGACCTGTCATTGTTGGATCAGTATACAGACCTCCAGACTCAGATGAAAATGTATGTTCGCCTATTTGCAGAGACATTTCTGACATTGTTTTGGCCAATAGGAAGGCAATATTATGGATTGGTGGAGACTTCAACTTACCTGATATTGATTGGCGTGAAGATGCCATACTTGGTAATGAATACAATAAAAACATTAATTCTCATTTTTTTTTATACCACCAAAGACCTTGGATTAGTGCAGTCAGTTGAAATACCAACACGTGGCAATGCATTCCTGGATTTATTTTTTACCAATTGTCCAGGCGCTTTAGGCAATCAGGAATTAATTGCAGGCCTGGGTGATCATGACATAATTCTCTTAGAGAGCAACTTTCAACCCTTTCGAAGAAAACCCCCTAAACGTACCATCAGGCTCTGGAACCAAGCAGACTTACCAAAATTATGCAGGGATACTCATGATTTCAGTCGTCTTTTTTTGAGGTCTCATAGTGTTAAAGATAATGTCAATGACCTTTGGAAGTGTATAAAATTAACTTGGAATTTATTATGGATGACAACATACCTACTAAAATAACTTCAAGCAAGAACCACCAGCCATGGATTAATACAAAAACTAAACATTTGTTGAGAAGGAAACATCGGTTCTTTAAGAAATTGAAACTACACCCTAATTCAGAAAGATTACTGATTAGGTATAAACATATTAAGAGAAGGTGTCAGAGAGAATGTAGGCTTGCTCACTCCAATTATGTTAATTCGATGATTTCAGAAGGTGATCATCAAAACAAGAAATTTTGGTCTTACATAAGGAGTAAGAGACAGGACAACATTGGGATTCCAGACCTGAGAAACAACCAGAATAACCTAATACAGGACCCTGAAGGGAAAGCAAATTTACTAAACAATCAGTTTTGTTCGGTTTTCTCAAATCCCAAGCCTTTAATTAACGTTAGACTAAAGGATGATGATAAACTCCGTGAAATGCAAAATATCAAAGTAAGCAAAGCAGGCTATTTAAGTTACTGACCAACATCAATGAAAACAAAGCTACTGGTCCTGATGGCATTCCTGGAAAGCTCTTAAAATTATGTGCCAATGAATTGACTGAGGTATACCAACTACTTTTCCGAGCTTCACTGGACCAGGGAGTAATACCTGATGAGTGGCGAGATGCTAGCATTGTTCCTTTATTCAAAAAGGGTGAAAAAACAAAAGCAGAGAACTATATACCTGTATCTCTTACATCCATATCGGCAAAACTACTTGAACACATAATATAATATAGTAGCATAATGGACCATCTTGACAAATATGACTTCTTAAATAACGCCCAGCATGGTTTTAGACAGTGAAGGAGTTGTGATACTCAACTTATAACAACTCTCAATGATTTTAATAACTGTCTTAGCAACAGACAGCAAATAGATGCAATTTTATTAGACTTTTCTAAAGCCTTTGATAAGGTTGACCATGAGGGCCTGCTGCTTAAATTAGAACACATCGGCATTGGCGGTTCTTTGCTAAAATGGGCTAGATCATTCCTCGTTGGGAGAACGCAGAAAGTTGTTGTGGAAGGGTCGTCATCCCATTGTAAACCAGTCTTGTCAGGTGTACCACAGGGAACTGTTCTGGGGCCCTTGTTTTTCTGAATTTATATAAATGACATAAGTAGAAATCTCTCTCCTGGAACTACTATAAGGCTTTTTGCAGATGACAGCTTAGTATATAGAACAATCAGAAGCAAGAATTATACACGCATTCTACAAGAAGATCTAAACGGTTTACAAGAGTGGGAAAGAACTTGGAAAATGGAATTTCATCCCCAGAAGTGCCAAGTGTTGCATATATGTAATAAACGCTCACCAACTAGATCAGAATATTCTATTCATAATACTATTCTTAAAGAAACCAATGCTGCAAAATATTTAGGCGTGATTATAGACAGTCGTCTCAAATGGAAAGAACATTACAATTTAGTATGTAAGAAAGCAAACAACATCTTAGCTTTCTTATACAGGAATATCAACGACTGCCCCAAAAAGGTTAAAGACGACTGCTACAAAACACTGGTTAGATCAGTACTGGAATATGGTTGCTCAGTCTGGGATCCTTACCATCTAAAGGGCATTGATAACCTCGAAAAGATTCAGAAGAGAGCAGCACGGTTCATAACAGGGAACCATATCAGAGAGAAGGGGAATACCAGGAAGAACATGAGGAAATTAGAATGGAAACCCTTAGAAGAGAGAAGAGCTTTTATCAAACTTAATATCTTCTTCAAAGGCAGAGCTAAACTAATTGATATCCTAATGGAACAACTAGTATTGAATAAAAGTAGCACCAGAAGTGGCGGTCAATGTTATGCCATACCTGCATCAAATATTGACAGCCACTTACATTCATTTTATCCTAGTTCTGTACGGCTGTGGAACTCACTGCCGGGTGCCATCAAGACTGCCACAAATGCAGTCTCATTTAAAAATCAAATTGATACGACAGTCTTGAGATCTGCATATTGACGACTTTTCTATTTTAACTTCCCCAGATATTTTATGGTTACCTGGGCCTGAATCTGGCCATTGCTTTTAACTTTTTGAATATCGTGTGCGATCCCTTGTTGCCGGGTTTTGCTCCAGGGGCCAACAGGCTGAGTCACACTTTAGTTTATTTTATTTTACTTTTTAACATGCGCGCTGGTGACCTACTCATTTTTAGTGAACCAGTATTCGAGGAAGAAGAGAAGAACTTCCAGAGCTAATTCATTTATAAATAAAGAAAACAATACAGGGCTACATACATCACCCTGCGTAACACCAGCAGTGCAGTTTATAACATCCGACAATCTGTTTCCAATTTCAATTCTAGCTCTCACGTCTTTGTACAAGCTTTGGATACATTTAAACAATCTTTCTCTTATCCCATTCTTCAGTAAAATAGGCCAAAGCAGGTTACGATTTACGGAATCAAATGCTTTTTGGAAGCCAATAAAAGCAACATACAGTTTTTAATTAGCAACAAACTGCTTCTGTATAAAAGCCATGAGTGTGAACATGTGGTCAGTTGTGGAATAGCCCTTTTTAAATCCTGCTTGTATGTCTCCGGTAATGTCGTTTTCTGTGACCCACGCTTGAATTCTATTATTGATGACAGTACCATAAAGTCTACTACTGATATTACTTAAAGCAATGCCTCTATAACTTCAAGGGTTATTTACATCCCCTTTTTTGTACAATGGTAGGATAAGAGATTCAGTTCAGTTATATGGAAAAACACCGTTGTGAAATAAAGCATTTAAAAAAAATGACCAAAAATTCAATAATGTCATCATAAGCATATTTAAGAAGCTCACCAATTATTTCATCGGTTCAGCAGTTTTGCCAAGTTTCAGTTTCTTAAATGCTAGAAGGATTTAGAGATGGGGCGATTAAAAACAAAGTTATCCTCATTATTATCTACCTCAAAGATGTCACTTACGGCATCATTTGAATCAAAAACTTTGGACTTCCTTTTCGAGTAATGTTTTAAAATGTTGAAACTAATCATCGATTGTAATATCATTCCTTATGTACCTACGTTTAGGAGACATTCTGTTGACATTACTCCAAAATTCCTGTTGATTTTGTACAGACTCAACTAAAGATTTTACAATTTTGTGATTAAAAATATTTTCCTTCATTTTCAATAGGTTTTTGTACTCCCGTCTACTTACACAATATTCAACACGATCATTGCATCCAATGTGCGCCGCCATTTCTTATGTAACATTATCACTGTTCTTTTCTTTACGACATTCCTTATCACACCAATCCTATGATTCAAATTTATTACTGACCACAATACGTTTTTTTTTTTTCATACACGTAGCTGCATTTTTAATGCACTCATTAAACATGGAAAGCGCTTCATTAACATCGACATCAAGTAAATCAATGGCGGCTTTCAGACATAAATTTGCATCCTCAGTTTTTATAAAATGCAAAGATAACCCTGCTTTTTCTGCATTCCAAACAAATTTGTCAAATGTACATCTCTCTTTTTTTCTTTTTTTTTCTTCTTTTTTTGGGAACAGGAGCGTTTTCATTTGGTACACGTAAGGGCAACCTTACCGGCATATGATCGGAGTCAATTCTTTCCAAAACAGACATATGACAAAAAATTACATGGAATCGAGAACAAATCGCATGACATCACAAAATAATCAACAACACTACTGCCAACGTCAGAAATGTACGTGCAGCAACCACGTAGATCGTCATCACACACACACCGTTCAATATGCACAAATTTAAAGCAGTACATAAATCTAGTAAACATTTACCGTAAGGATTTAGAACCTTGTCTTGTGAATGCCTCCAAAATTTACGGGATCGCTTTTGTAAAGTAATGCAGTCTCGCTGGAAATGAAGTTCGCCGAAATATTCGACGTTCTGCTGTTAAGATCTCCTGACAGCACAATATACACATCCCGTAAAGTGACGATGCAGTCGCTGATATAATCTTCCAAATTAACAATCCCATTATCGACATAAAAAAAATGTATAAAATGGAGAACCCTCTTGTTGCACATAAGCACAAAGTAGATCAAACAATGATTTATCTATTCTAAATAAGAGAACATTTGAATGATTTGCATCTATTTTTGTCGCATATTGTCCTAACTCTTTCCTAATTAAGCAAAGAATACCACCAGAAAGCCTTCCTTGTCTCGACAGCTTAATGGCAGGTTCACTGAATATTGTATAACCTGGAAACTTATCAGGTGTAACATAATCAAATGTTTTGAGAAGACAGACAAAATCGTAAGAACATACGAAAGAAAGAAACACTCCGTTATAAAAAAAATTGTCATTAATCCCTGAATATTCCAATGTAAGAATGAGTATGTTTTAAATGTAACACCTGTATCAGCATCATCAACAGTAATGCCATCATCAAAAACTGTATTTGCAACATTAACAGTGATGGCATCATTAACACTGACATTGACATTTTCATTGGTTGAAAGATCATGACCGTGAGCACAGTTCGCGTCAACGTCAACACCGTCACTGTCACTGCGACGACCTGAGCACATCCTGTCAGCATGTACGGTGCCCATCACCTCTATCACGGCACGTGAAACTTGGGTCGCCACTGACAGTGACCCCAGCACAGCGATACGGTCACCGACGCAGCAACGGCCTGGTACACGCTGTCAACCTGTTCAGAGACTCCCACCTCTATCACAGCACTTGCAACATGGGTCCCCGTCGACGATGATGTGCGCTCGCTTCTTTGTATACACGATTCAGAAGATAGTCTCGAAGGAGGTGTAATGTTAATTTGAGCCTCTGAACTTGATAGATGCACATAGCTAAATTCATAAACAGTTGGACTGACACGATAGTTACATTTTTCAGAAGGCCGGCCTGACCGCTATTTAGTTGTACAAGATTATCGTGATGGTCAAGACCGAACTTCTGTCCATCAACAATCAAATGATCAAATACCATTGAAGCCCGACATCCTTGTTTACTTTTGTCCATCAGATGAGAAGACAGTTTGCGTCGAATTTCACGCACTCGTGAAGAAAAGTCTTCACCCTCAAAGATTCTTGTGGCTTTTAAATTCTTCTTGGCGCTCAGGATTTTGGCTTTGTCCTTGAAGAAGGTGCACCTGACTATCACTTGGGCATTGTGTTTGGAGCTCAGTCTGTGGACTCTATCGAATTCAATGTCGCAAGTCAACCGCAGCTTGTCTGTGATCAGGTCTTGCAGCACACCTTCACACTGCTCGCTGGTCTCCCCGTCCCTCTTCTCCAGACCGTAGAAAATGAGGTGATTACGCCTCGACCTGCCTTCCAGATCATCTAACTTCTTGCCCAGATACTCTACTGTGTTCTTCAGAATGTTGTTGTCTTGCTTTAACTTCCTATTTTCTTCTTTCAGTTGTCTAACTCTTCTTTCAACTCGCCCATATTTACGTTACCCTTAGCCTACCACAATCGTCACGAACCTGTTTCATGTCCGTTTTGAGTTAAGGGAATCGTTCATTTCAGACATGGTTTTCGTCATCTGAGACAGGGCTGGCTCCTTAACACAAGTTGAATTACTCACTTTCGGAGAGGTTGTGGAGGCAGAAGCGCTGATAAGATCAGAAACGCTCCTCAGTCTTGACTGGCGCAGACAACTGTCACTTTTCGTAGGGTTTGATTGCACATCCCCACACAGTTACAGAAAATCCATGTAGAAAAACTGAATGAGGAGCAAATATGCCAAAACACCGGCATGTTTTGTTCGAAGTCTGAATGTCGGAATCACAAGAATGGCTTGAACCCGACGAAACATAAAGTTTATAAAAATTGACAAAAAGGAACCATATTTCTGCCTAAAGCACAAAGGTTCGGCTGGCTTTGTCCTTCAGCTAGGCACTTGCAGACTATCAACAGTCAACAGACGATCAAACACGGGAAATTTCACCAATTAACAGGAGGGAAAGCACAACACAACTTGTTCTCAGCAGACGCTAATCACAACCCCCGGGAGAGAGAGAGAGAGAGAGAGAGAGAGAGAGAGAGAGAGAGAGAGGCAGTTTACCCATTCGCGCAACGTTGGTAAGTGTACACTCTTTAAAAGGTGATGCAGTTGTTACAAAAGATCCTAGTGAGATTCGCACTTGCCAGCCTCGGGGTACTCTTCAGGCACTTTCACCACTCGACTTTCTGGTTGATGAGGGAGTGTTGCTGGTACTTCTACGTCTATTGCATCGCTCTTATCAGGGAGACAGTGAGTCGCAAGCTGTACGATTGCTTAAGTCTTTTTCGACCGTTCTGTGAAAATACGGAATACTTTGAAACCGCAGAGTTCTGAACCGTTGTGTAAAGATGTTAATAAACATGGGCAGACCTTCCCAGGTCTGAATGGTTAGCCGTTTTTACGTCTATAAACATTATTTCACACACACACACACACACACACACACACACACACACACACACACACACAGAGATTTTTTTCTCGCTATGTATCAATCTGTCTGTCTTCATGTCTGTCATTCTCTGCGCTCCCCCCCCCCCCCTCTCCCTCTCTATCTATCTATCTATCTATCTACCTATCTATCTATCTATCTATTTGTCTGTCCGTCTGTCTGTCTGTGTCTTTGTCTAATTATTTATCTGTCTAAAATGAATAAGTGGAGACACGAGCGTCATTTGTCATTATTAAAATGGCTCACCAAAGATAAAAAAAAGTGTGTGTGTGTGTGTGTGTGTGTGTGTGTGTGTGTGTGTGTGTGTGTGTGTGTGTGTGTTTGTATGGGTGTGTGTGCGCGCGTGCGTGAATTTGTGAGAGTGCGTTTGTAATTATGTGTGTGAGTGTGAGTGTGAGTATGTATGTGTGTGTGTGTGTGTGTGTGTGTGTGTGTGTGTGTGTGTGTGTGTGTGCATATGTGCGCACGTGCATTTGAGAGAGAGAGAGAGTGTGTGTGTGTGTGTGTGTGTGTGTGTGCGTGCGTGCGTGCGTGCGTGCGTGTGGTTGTGTGTGTGTGTGTGTGTGTGTGTGTGTGTGTGTGTGTGTGTGTGTACGCATACATGTCCAGTTCACACACAGATGAAACACAAAACGCTGCGTGTTCTCTATTACCACCCACAACCGGAATTCCACATCTGTCAGAGCAACAAAAAAAAAAAAAAAAAAAAGGCACAGTCATTCACACACCATATGCCAGACTCAGTGTTTCTATGATTCTTTTTAACACCAAGTAGAGCCTCTGCAATTTGCTGCCAATTGCTCGAGTCTTTGCTTATTCTTTTTTAATCGTTATTATCACCCAGCAGTGCTTGAACGCAAATAGACCACGATTTATGTTTCTTTCCACCCATCTTAGAGATGTTTTAGGGCATAAGCCTCATCTTTGACCCTAAAATTCTAGTTCAGAATCTACTTTGCTCACTCTGGATCTTTTTTTCAACGAAATTGCGATATTTATTTTTTTTCTTTAATGTCTCATTGTTACTACTTGGAAAGCGTGACCCCCTAACTGTACATGAAACGCCTGATGTAGCACGCCAAGAAATTGAAGTATAACAGTTGACACGGCGTTGCATATCAACGTTACACTCACTCACCGATGGCGTCAAAACACGCTCTCGCTCGGTGCGCGAATGTCGCGTGCCGTCCATGCCAGGAGTAAATGCCAATCAGCCAGCGGCCCGAGCGAAACTGGAAGCCATCATCAAAGAGAAGACTGACAGGAGCGCGTGGACTGGCGCTGAACCCTGGCACTGTACGTCACCGCGATTCAGCCGCGTGCTCCTTGCATAATTGCCTCGATTTTGTGTTGGCCAACAGAGAAAAAGAAAAAAAAATACTGCTGACTACTGCAGCAAACATCCGATCAAATAGCACCCACAGAATGAAAGCTGTCTCGGAATAGTTTTGTAAATAAAATATTGACCTCAATACTGTAGGCTTTAGGGGGAAGTCTCCTTGTTTGTTCTGTGTGCTCGGTGTTGTCATTTCTGCAAAGCGATTCAGTGTTGTAAGTAAGCAGCATTCGTTTGGAGCTTTGGGCGTGTATTTATTTATTTCATCACAGGAGTAAGTGTTACCCTCCTTGTTCATTGCTTTGAGAGCTAGACTAGGAAAAAGATATATACGAAGTGCGAAATTGAGAAGAAAAAAACCCACTTTAGATTATTGAGGAGAAAAGGTATGGATAGACCTAAACTGAAAGACAATGTCCTAGAAGAACTGAAGACCTCAATTGAAAGACAATGTCCTAGAAGAACTGAAGACCTCAACTGAAAGACAATGTCCTAGAAGAACTGAAGACCTCAACTGAAAGACAATGTCCTAGCAGGAAATGCCAATCGTCACATCACTGCCATTTGCATAGGTCAGTCTCTTATAACAGGAAATCTGGATTTTCAGTTGATATCTGGGTAAAATGAAAACAGCCTGTAGCAGACTTTAGATCAGTTAATGATGTTATTCATGTTCCGTTTGTACTGAGAATCACGTGCAGAACTGAGCTTCTTTTGTTTCACTCATTCGCTCTGACACATGCAATCTCCTCTGTGGGAAGATAGGTGTTAACATGACTGCCACATCTTCTTGGGTATGTATGCATGCAACGTGATGTTATTGTGTTGAATAATTTAGTAGTGGGAGAAAACAAGTATAGGTTACCTTAATCACCAACGGCGCCGAAACACGCTCTCGTTTGGCTCGCGAATATTGCGTGCCATCCGGTTCCATGCTTGGACTAAATGCCAATCAACCTGAGGCCTCAGCGACACCAGAAGCCAACATCAATGAGAAGACTCACACCATCGCGCCGACTGGAGCTGAACCCTGTAACCCTACGTCACAGTTAGTCCGCAGCTCGCTCGTTGCGTAATTGCTTCAACATTTTTCTTCGGCGAACGTGAAAAAAAAAAAAAAAAAAAAAAATAGCAAACAGGCATCGTCACCGTTTAGTCCTGACAACGGCAGCAAACACCTGATCTAATCAAGGGATTGGTCTTGTTTGTTGCCCTGGGCATAGAAATAGCCTGCAGAGTAAGGTAATATTTTGGGTCTTGTTGTTTGATTGTTTTTCTGTTTGTTTGTCTGGCATTCTGTGAAAAAAAACCCAGCTGCAATATAGGCATGGTTGTACACAACTTTCGTCATCTGCTTTAAAACAAAAAGCATATGAACTGCCACGCCTGCTACAATTAAAAAATCATAAGGAATTTAAAGTACATCCGCCAGTTAGCATGGACAAACAAATTACAAGGCAAAACACGACGCATTTCGACCTCTTAGGTCTTCTTCAGGCGAGAGAAACAACATTCA
>CM065730.1:12675137-12705137 GCA_033310375.1 Conus canariensis | reverse complement strand
TTGAAACAAGCTTGTAGATTTTACTACTTCATTTTTAAAAATATTTTTTAACAATTAATATATATATATATATATATATATATATATAAAGAGGGGTTATGATGTTCCCTCATGCAGCTAGTGAAGGGTTTTCTTATTTATAATATATATTTCCCCATTTTCTTTGTCTTCAACTTTTTTCTTTTTTTTTTTTAAATTTCAAATCTTTGCCAAGTCATTACTATGATGAAGGAAGAATAATTGTTAACCTGCACTTGTTTTCCCCCACTACTTAATTGTTCAGATATATATATATATATATATATATATATATATATACTCAATTATAAACAAAGCTTGCTCTTATGTCTTAGATTGAAGAAATACGGGGAGATAAGCATTCATATCTGCAGTGGTAGATAATTCTGCCTAACTAACAGTATGTGCTTGAGTGGGTGAATGGGGAAAAAATGAAATAAAATGCTTCTCAAAATGAGCCTTCAGCAAGCTTATAGTCTCCAAGGAGGAGACATTCTCCAATAGGGAGGAAACTCACTAGCATATAACTTCTGGTCAGATACCGATATTTCGAAACCTGATTGTTTCTCCTCAGTGACCGTGGAAAGTGGTAATTTGACTCCTGCCTTTTCGGTTTTAACAAGAATGCTATCCTAGAAAAGTCTGGTGTGCAATACCGTAGTATGTTTGTTGAGTTTTCAAAAAACTAACCAAAGGTGCCACCTAAGAAGCAAAAGAAAATCATGAACGAGCAAAAGAAGCTACATTTTCTTATGAAAAGTAGAAAATATAAAAAGATAACCTCTTAAGACACAAGTGCTGAGGGCCAGTTCTTGGAATGAATCCACAAGGGACTAAATTACAATAAATTAATAAATTCCAAGGATAAATACCGCACCATTCCAGCAACTTACAGAGCAGCTTGGTGTTGCAATGACTGCAAGAAATATTCAATTATAAACAAAGCTTGCTCTTATGTCTTAGATTGAAGAAATACGGGGAGATAAGCATTCATATCTGCAGTGGTAGATAATTCTGCCTAACTAACAGTATGTGCTTGAGTGGGTGAATGGGGAAAAAATGAAATAAAATGCTTCTCAAAATGAGCCTTCAGCAAGCTTATAGTCTCCAAGGAGGAGACATTCTCCAATAGGGAGGAAACTCACTAGCATATAACTCCTGGTCAGATACCGATATTTCGAAACCTGATTGTTTCTCCTCAGTGACCGCGGAAAGTGATAATTTGACTCCTGCCTTTTCGGTTTTAACAAGAATGCTATCCTAGAAAAGTCTGGTGTGCAATACCGTAGTATGTTTGTTGAGTTTTCAAAAAACTAACCAAAGGTGCCACCTAAGAAGCAAAAGAAAATCATGAAAGAGCAAAAGAAGCTACATTTTCTTATGAAAAGTAGAAAATATAAAAAGATAACCTCTTAAGACACAAGTGCTGAGGGCCAGTTCTTGGAATGAATCCACAAGGGACTAAATTACAATAAATTAATAAATTCCAAGGATAAATACCGCACCATTCCAGCAACTTACAGAGCAGCTTGGTGTTGCAATGACTGCAAGAAATATTCAATTATAAACAAAGCTTGCTCTTATGTCTTAGATTGAAGAAATACGGGGAGATAAGCATTCATATCTGCAGTGGTAGATAATTCTGCCTGACTAACAGTATGTGCTTGAGTGGGTGAATGGGGAAAAAATGAAATAAAATGCTTCTCAATATATATATATATATATATATATATATATGTCATGCTTCCTGGAGTCGTGCCACACACGCACGCACCACCGCCAAAGCAAACTCCGCAAATGCGCGCAATCACCCCTTTCACCCAAGGCGCATCAAATAAATACACAAAACCGAAAAGCTGGGTTTTTCCTCCCCCTCCTCCTACGGAAGAACAAATATAATTAGTACATACACTTCTCAAATTAACTTATCCACACCTCCTCTCCAATGGGGAAGGCAACACAAAATAAACACAAACACACCTCCTCTCCACCAAGGAGGTAACACCTGGTACTGTTTCCCCTTCAATTGAAACATTCATAAAACATGGGGGTTATGTCACTATCCATCATCACCGTATTTATACTATATACCATTATCTTGTAACCTCAGCACAGAAGTCAATCAAATCACGATTCACAACAGTTGAGATTATATAATAGAGTCATAACATCATGGGGGAATGCGCCAGAGTCATTCTTCATCCACATGGGGAAATGCGCCAGAGTCATTCTTCATCAACACAGGAGAATGCGCCAAAGACATTCTTCATCCAGTTTCTTCAGTCCCCAATAATACCACCAAAAACAGCCCTCTCCGGCCCAAAGGGGCGCTGCCTGGCTGGAATCCTCCTCCGTGAGGAAGGGTACTGCGGGCAAGGTCCGCCACCTGTCCCAGGCTGGGGTCAGGTCCGGCACCTCCACCACCTCCAAACACTCCCACCCGTGGCCCGGCGTGAGACAGGCAACCTGTCAACACACTCGGAACCACGTGCAGATCTACAATAACTAAGGAGACTCACTTCAACATGAAGATGTAAACAGTAACCTTTTCTTTATAAGTTTTTACTTTACATATTACTTTTCCTTTCTTTTCCCCATTCTTTTATAAAGAAGTGTTACAGGTGTAACCACACTGGTTCTTATCCTTTTCTTTTCTTTTGAATACAAATGTTTTCTTTAATTTTTCCCCAAAGATTTCACTTCTCTCTAGTTAAACATTAATGACAAAAATACCTTAACGATGCATCAGCCTTGCATCGGTCTCCAATCGCCGTAAACAAACAGACCATGCGACTCCCCCGGCTGGCGTAGAGCAAGTGATCATAAAATTTCTAGCTAAGTTAAGTAACACGCGCAGCGCTCCCAAGCAGTACTCACCCGGGCCACTACCAACAGAACGACGCCGTACAATCACATGATCTCTTTTCTCTCAATTGCCCAATACCTCTGACGTTCAATCTTAAGACTGTTGATATACACAAAACAACATGTGCACACGACACCTTCACACATCCTGTGCACATGACACCCCCCCATCCCGGGGTAAAAAAAAGTTTGCCAAAAAAAATTTTTTCCAGAAAAAACAAGGGATCAACTTCTCTTTGACACACTTACAAAGTGAATAGCATACAAAATTCTACCAACCAAAAAATGGAAAACATATGACAAGCATTATCCACAAAAAAACCCCACAAAAACAAAGGACATCATGTCAGAGAACCAAGTCTGAGTTCTCAGGATTACATCAATAGCATAAACAAATAGTATTTTAAGTTTTCTCAATCAATCGCTGTCCAAATAGTTGAAAGTCCATGTTGTATTGGAACCAAAACAGCACAATTTGTGATCACACACATAAGCAATCATTTAGACCTACAGCGTTGAAACATTTTCTCAAATGAATCAGAATTCATTTGAAATAACGACATGAGAAAAAAAAATCAAAAGCAACCATGCATCAAAATAATGTTTGTAGTTGCACTCAAAATAGTTCAAATGATTGCCAAGCAATCCAGGCAAACATGTTAATCAACACATAATAAAACATGGAAAGTATGGATTCTCAATACACAAATGACACTAAGGTAGATATAAAATCGGAAATGAAATGAGGCAGGGAACAGTAAACGATAAACAGTAAACAAGTTGGGTATTTTTTGCTCCCATAAGAAAACCTAACACAGAGTAACTTTTATTCAAGACTGGCACAGCCTTTTAAACTTGAATAAAGTCAGACAAATACATAGACGAACAATCTAATAGTGGGGGAAAAAAACAAGCGTAGGCCAACAACTGAACTATCTTCATAGTAATGACTTGGCAAAGATTTGGACTTAAGGAGGGGGGGGGGGGGGGGGATTTGAAGATGGAGAAACTGGGAACATGAAATTAAGAAAATATGTTACAGATATGAAAACTCTTCACTAGTTGCATAAGGGAACCATCGCAATCCCCTTTGAAGGCAGATATATTTGTATTGCTTGCTCCGAGGCGGAGCTACAAGTACTGAGTACAGGCCTAAGGAAACTTATCTCAGAGCCACTATTGAGTATTTTAACAGTACCCGGAAAGATAAGGTAAGATAATGTTGCTTATAGCCCAGCCGACCGCAAAGGGCCACATCAGGGCTGTCACCACATTAAAATCAACTCACAAGTCAGTCATTCACACAATTCCTTAAAATACATCGAAAAACCCATCCGAAAGTTTGTTAAAAATCTTTCCACTGCAAAATCTCAGATCTGATGAAAAATGTTAATATCTTTCAAGAACTCAAAGATCGTGTCAGGCGGAACGTCTCTGAACAAGGTTTTCATGGCATCCGCTGTAAAATGTTTGTGTCTCACATCATGCAAGTCCCAATACTCTAAAAGAACATGTTTCATTGTGAGTGGCACATGACATGGAATGTACCACGGAGCTTCTTCACTCTTTAAAAGGTATGAATGGGTAAAATGCAAATGGCCGGTGTGTAGCCGGCACAGAACTGTTTCTTCTTTACGACCACCAGTCGTAGATGAGAGGAACTCCTTAAGGTTTGGACGGATCTGAAAGAGTTTGTTATCCGTCTGTGTATTCCAATCCTCCTGCCAGAGGTCTCTGACATAATCACTAATTTTGGGTTTCAGATCTGAGCAGGGGATAGGTGTGTTTGACAGTTTTTCTGTTGTGGCATTCTTGACCAAACGATCAACCATTTCATTCCCTCCGATGCCAACATGACCAGGAACCCAAGCCAAAATAATGTTGTTACCATCCGCTTTCAACTTGGTAAAAAGTTCAAAAAAGTGTAAAAGTTCGGGATGCTGAAGGTTGCGACCAGCTATGGCCTGCAAAGCTGACAGCGAATCTGACAAAACCAGAAAGTCCTTCTTTGTTGATTGAGAGCTTATCCTCAATGCCAGAACCAGAGCAGTAAATTCAGCAGAATAAACAGAAGCATATGAAGGAATATGTTCCAACAATATTTGAGAAGGAGCACCAGGGCAATAGGCTGCACAGGCCACTCCATCTTCAGACTTGGAACCGTCAGTGAAAATTTTCTGATAGGATGGGAATTTCGAACAGAGGTCAGCATACAACGCCTTATATGCCAGAGAGCTGGTGGACTCTTTGCGAAAAGCTGCAAGATCAAAACAAATTTTTGGTGTGGAAAAGGTCCATGGAGGCTCATCTGGAAACTTGGAAAAATCGGACACAACTCCTAGGTCTAGACCTGCATTCTGTGCATGAGGCTGCATACGAAGACCAAACGGCGGAATAGAGTTGGGGTTGTTTTCGAATTTACTTTCAAACTGAGGGTCAAAGACACAGTCATAGGCAGGGTTTTCTGGTTCCAAGAACAGTCTGATATAGTAATTCAAAGATAGTTTCAGCCTGCGGTTGGACAGTGAGGGTTCACCTGCCTCTGCATACAGGCTGTACACAGGGTGGTGCGGAATGCTCCAAGACAGAGACGAAGCCCTTGATGGCGGATAGGGTCCAAGAGTTTTAGGTAAGACGGTCTTGCAGAGCCGTACACAGCACAACCATAGTCCAGTTTGGAACAGACCAAGGCTCTGTAGAGGTGCAGCAAAGTTTTCTTATCAGCGCCCCAGTCAGTGTGTGCCATGACCCGTAGAATATTCAGAGCTTTCTGGCAAGAGGTTTTGAGGTTTTTCATGTGGCTGAGAAAGTTGAGTTTTTGGTCAAAAATAACTCCTAGGAATTTGGCCTCTTTGACAGCTGGAATGGGAGATTTCCCTATTTTGATTTCAGGATCTGCAAAAAACTGACGAAAATTATGGAAGTGAATGCACTGTGTCTTCGTAGGAGAAAAGGTGAAGCCGTTTTCATCCGCCCACTGATGAATTTTATCCACACAAAGCTGGAGCCTGCGCTGGACACTCGGGTACAGGCTTCCAGTTGCGTAAACAGCAAAATCATCCACAAACAATGAGCAGTCTAAACCCTGTGGAACTAACTTGACAATGTTGTTGATCTTGATGTTAAAGAGGGCAGGAGACAGTATGCTCCCTTGTGGAACACCCAACTCCTGCTCATGAACATCAGAGAGTGGTGCCAACCGGACCTGAAACTGTCGTTCTGCCAAAAAATTTTGAATAAAAAGTGGAAGATAACCCCGAAAACCAAGATCATGGAGATCATGAAGAATCCCAGATTTCCAGGTGGTATCGTAGGCTTTCTCCAAGTCGAAGAATATAGCCACTGCATGTTGTTTCTAAAAAATAGGCGTTCCGTAGCGTTGATTCTAGACAGATCAAATGGTCCACTGTAGTACGATGTTTGCGGAAACCACACTGTTCTTTCGCCAGAAGGCCGTCGGTTTCAAGTTTACACATGAGTCGAGCATTGACCATTTTTTCCATCAGTTTGCAGACACAGCTGGTCAAAGCTATCGGATGGTAATTGGATGGGTTCGAAAGATCTTTTCCAGGTTTGGGTATAGGTATGATAAGGGCTTTCCGCCAGGACGGTGGAAAACACCCTGTGGACCAGATATTGTTGAAGACTTTCAGAATGGTCTGGAGACAGCTTTCTGGGAGAGGTTTCAAGAGCTGATAGTGGATCTCACCCAGGCCAGGAGCAGAATCGTTGCAGGTTTGCAGAGCTGATTTTAGTTCATCGATTGAAAATGGCAGATTGTAGGCTTCAGTGTTGTCTGATGAGAAGTTACAAGGAGATTTTTCTTTCAGAACTTTGTTTTTCAGAAAAGCAGGCGTTTTATTTGTGGAGGAAGAGTTCTTTTCAATAGTTGAGGCCAGCACATTAGCTACAGCTTGTTTATCAGTGATCAGGGCTTCTGCGAGTTTCAGGTGATGGATAGAAGGATTTGTATTTTTCCCACCAATGTTCCTGATCACTTTCCATACTTTCTTCTTGGAGGTCTTTAAAGTCAACTTGGAGCAGAAGTCTCTCCAAGACTGACGTTCACACTTTTTGAAAATGTAGCGAGATTTGGCACGGAGATTTTGGTGGGCCCTCGCATAAGGTATTGATGGCCTGTGACAGACAACACGTTGAGCCTTCTGGCATTGATTGTGGATTTGTTGGCACTCAGCATTAAACCAGGGAGTTTTCGGCATCTGAGGTTTGGTGGTAGAAGCCGGAATGACGTTCTTGGCACAGCTGATGATGATGTTCGTCAAGGTTTCAGCAGGGTCAGGACTTTGAAGAACCTGATCCTCCACTAATTCTGTTTGTATGTTCATAGCAAAAAGATCCCATTTGGCTTTTCTAAGGTTAAGACGTTCTGGTAAGATGATGTGTTCTGACAATTTATGTCTCAAGACTATTGGAAAATGGTCACTTCCATGTAGATCATCATGAACGCTCCAATCAAAGTCCAAGACCAGTGAAGGATCGCATACTGATAAATCGATGCAAGAAAGAGTGCCATTTGACGAATGTAGATATGTTGGAGAGCTATCATTCTGACAACACAGGTCAAGCTCAGAGAAGACATCTTCCAGAAGAAGACCTCGGGGAGAGGAGTCTGCACTGCCCCAAAGAGGAGAGTGGCCGTTCAGGTCCCCTAGAAGCAAGAAAGGTCGTGGGAGTTCTTCCATGAGGCTAACCAGCTCTTGTCCACTGACAGATGATGATGGAGGTATATACAGGGAACAAACTGTCACTGTTTTATGTAGGTAGATTCTAGCAGCTAAAGCTTGAAGAGAAGATTTAAGGTTGACAGGGCTGAACAACAAAGATTTGTGGATGAGTAACGAGACCCCACCTGAAACTCCAAGAGTTGTAGGTTGGGCTGGTTTAGACAGTACATTAAAACCTGAAACAGAAAAGGACTTTTCTTTGTGCATCTGCGTTTCCTGAAGAGCTACTACAGCTGGCTTTAAATCTTGGCAAAGAAGTTGAAGCTCCTCAAAATTGGAATGGAGACCTCGGATATTCCAATGGAAGATTGTTGAGTCCATCATAAAAGAGATATGGTAAAGGAAAATAAATCTTGTAACTCTTCACCAGCAAGTTCCTTTCATTCCATGTTAACATCTTCTAGATCCGAGAGAACTGCAAATCTGTTGGTGTTTCTCTCTGCTTTTTTCTCTCGATCTGATAAAATATTAGGTGCTTTCTTTTTAGCCGGCGATTTTGCCTTTCCTCCAGAACCGCCAGCTCCCGTGCTGACAGCTGTAGGGTGCCCTTTGGAGGATTTTGAGGGGGTGGTCTTGTCTTGAACTTCAACAACTTCCACTTTCTGCCACCCTGAAGGGCCTGTAGGTCTTTTGCCCCCTGTTGGTCTGGGGGCGGGGTAGGCTTTGAAGACTGAGTCGTATCTGAAGGCGATGACTGCTGGGGTTCGTCGCATGCAATGTTTCTGCCTGAGGCTACAGACTTGGTTTCTGGCTCTCTCTCGGCAAATGAGGATTCGACCGTCTGCACGCCGATGCTGACTGTTGTTGGCTTCCTTACTGCAGCTGCAAACGAGAGCCCAGCAGTTGGTTGACTCTTCATAGCAATCCTTTTCGCCTCAAAAAACGGGATTCTCCGTTCAGTTTTAATTCTTTGAATTTCCTTTTCCTTCAACCAGTTTGGGCAGGTCTTTGATGATGATGGGTGCTTGCCTCCACAATTGGCACAGAGTGGTGGACTGTCACACACACCCTGGTGGACTGGCTGGTAGCAGGTACCACACACCTGTTCTTCTGTACATCTATCCCTCACATGGCCAAACCTCTGGCACTTGAAACAGCGCAGAGGGGACGGGATGTACAGCGACACTGAGACTCTCAGGTAGCCCACCGTGATTGACTCCGGGAGAGAAGTAGAGCAGAAGGTCAAGAAGAGGTGTCAGTTGGAACTCTGTCATTGCCTTTGCGCACAAGTACATGATGAACGTGGGTCACTCCTTGCGATGCCAGTTCCGACTTGATTTCTGCCTCCGACACTCCTCTCAGACCTCTGCACCGGATTACTCCCTTCGAAGAGTTGAGAGTTTTGTGTGGAGACACCCTGATCGGTCGATAAACCAACGTCGTCGATTTCAATAGCATTTCTGAGTGCAGCTTGGAAGAGCACTCAACCAGAAGTGACCCGTTCCTTAATCTTTTGATGCTCTTTGGCTTGCCGCTGATGCCATTGATTTCTTTCGCAATCACAAAAGGGCTCAGGCCCGAGAGAGGTCTATTTTCATCTGCCCCCTCAACAATCAGCCGGCTAGGCCAAAAGCCTGAAAGGTTTCTTGTCTCATGTTCTGAATCCGTATCCGTATCTGTTACCGATATCTTGCCTGTGTCTTTTTTTAGTTTTTGATGCCATGTTGTATTCATTAAAATTCATCTTTCTCGATTCCCACCCGCCACCAAGTCCAAAAAAGGGGGATGCCCATTTTATACGGAATTCCAGTATATCAGGGCACCAGGATTTCAAAAGAGATATACACAGGCCTGAAAGTGTCCATGCCACAGAACCTGTTTGACCTGAGCCACCGCCTTCTAGCCTGAGCTAGGGCATGCACGCAACCAGCCGCTTGATCAAAGTGGGCCACTTTGACCACCTGTTTAGAGGAAGTCCAGGCCAAACAGGTGTGTTGACTTGATGCACCGCAGTCACATCAGCAGTCTCAACCTCCTGGATCCCATTCTCTCCCATCACAGGACACACCGCATGGCAAACACGGTGGGCCTCAAGAAGACCACAGAGAAAAGAAGAGTGTGGGAAAGAAGACTTGAAGATAGAAAAGAGCCAAATAAGAAGGCAGAAGATAAAAGGAAAAAGGCGGGTTACTATTGGTCAGGATCCTCTCCCTTAGCCTATCTGACGTGGGAGGCCCTACCAGGGGCATCAAGTCCTTACCACGTTATGCTTAGGCCAGACAGCAACTTGACTTTTCAGGCCTAGAAGCATTTAAAAAAAAAAAAAAAACTAGCCTATCTTCAAGTATTGATGCCCCCGCCAGCAAAGCCTAAGGGATCACGGGACCGCACAAGCCCTCAGACCACGACAAGGTTGCAACCCCCAGAGGGGTACCCGGAAAAAATATATGTTTCTTTCAATGACTAGTACTGGAAAGTTGCTCCTTCCACCACTAGTAAGAGAAAGGGTGGAGGTGAAATGTTAATATTATTCTCATAGAGAAATTATTCCAAGTCCTTCCCCTAGAGGACCCACCTACCACTCCTCAACATCTCATCACATCGAAGTGGGGGCTCGTCCAGGATTGTAAAATACAATTTGGATTGTAAAATACAATTCATTCAAAATGTTATTTCCTTTGGCTAGTCAAAAAATTTGGACAAAGAGCAGAATTCAGAGCAAATAGGCTGACTGAGTTGAAATCCAGGAGGAAAACTTTTATGTTTGTTGTGTGAATGATTTCTGTGCATAACAAATAATAGAGTGTGTGTGGTTGATGTTATAATCAATTCATTTTGATATTACATTGTGAGAATATTTGCTTTTGTTGTACTTAGTGGATATTTGATTGTTAAGAATTGTATAACAGTTCATTATCATGGCTGAATCAGTGAAACTGAGATGGGAGATCAAAGGGTGGGGAGAATCCCTAGGCCTCTCTGGTCAAGATTTATTCACATTTGTGATTACACAATTTGAAAAGGAAACTGAAAAAGGCCACAGAAGAGACTAGGAAATTAAAACAGCTTGAATTAGATGCTGAAGAGCATGAAAAAGTCAGACAGCATGAAGATGCAAAAGAAGCCCATGAAGCTGAAGAGCGAAACAAATCAAGGGAACTAGAACAGGCAGAGCGTGAGAAACTAAGAGAGATAGAACAGTCAGAGCATGGGAAATTAAGAGAGTTTGAACAGGCCGAGCACGATAAAGCCAGAGAACATGAACTTGCGCTCAGAAAGATTGAGAAATCTGCTGAGAATGATAGTTCTTCAGACACGGCTAGTCAAAATTCTCAGCCTCCCATCCAAATTCCGGCAATATCGTTTTCTTTGGATCCTTTCAATGAGAACACTGAAAGTATTGACGTGTACTTGGACCGGTTTGAAAGATTGGCAAATGAATTCGGCCTAGACCCAGAAAAGAGTAACATCAAACTTGCACAAGGTCTCAGAAGTGTTGCGTATGTTTATACAAAGTTACCACCAAACAAAGTAACTGATTATGATGCTCTCAAGCAAGCCCTACTCACCCATTATGAACTGACAGCTGAAGCATACCGAAAGAAATTTCGAAACTTGCGGCGTAACAGTGGAGAAACCTATGACCAGTTAGCAGATACGTCAATGACTTATCTCCAAAAATGGTTGACACTGTCAAAACAAGCACAGACTTTTTTGTTGGTCTGACCGAGCTCATCCTCTGTAAGCAGCTGCGTGACACTGTGTCCACTGACCTACAAATTTTCACGCTGGAAGAAGGTGCTGCCTCACTAGCTGACCTGATCAAGCTAGCTGATAGGTACACCACTGTCCATGATGAAGCAAACTCACACCAAAGGATGCGTGACAAGCCAAACCGATATTTGAACCCCCCACCATCACAGCAATCGCAAAACCCACCACCAAGTGGGAAACCACCACACAAAGTGAGAAATAAACTGGTAAACCACACGGTGGTAACTCAGTCCCTGTGGGTCAAAACAGTGCACAGAAGTGTTTCTGTGCACACTGTAAAATGACTTCTTACAACACTGCAGACTGCAGAAAATTCTTTGGACCAAGACTCCAAACAATTGCTGCATACCAGGTAGTGTCTACACCCAAAGGAGGTGACACACCATCTATGGTACCCAACATTGCTGCACCACCCATCAGTGAATAGGTGGTAGTAAATAACAAACCTGGCACATGTTTGTATGACACCGGATTGTCATACGATGCAGTTGTAAGAGCTTCACTTGTTGAGCCAGCTGCTATCACTGAGGAGACAGTGCCTTTACAAGGGGCTGACCTGACTCAGCCACACTCTACCTTACCTGTCACCACAATTATGGTTGACAGTAGGTACATCAAAGGACAGATAAAGGCAGCCGTCATGGACAATCCAATCCATGATCTCATACTTGGAGGCCGTTATGTCATGCTCAGGAACCCGTCTGAACCTGTAATTGTATCCACACTGCAGGTGAAGGCTCCAAATCAATTCAAACCTCCTAAAAAGGAGATGAAAGCAGCTCAGCGAGCTGACCCAACATTAGGTACATGCTTCGAGAAGCAGCACAAAACCCGTCACCCCACTCGCAAGGGTGCATTTTTCAGACGGAACGGTCTTTTGTACCATCGGCTAAATAAAGATCACTCGCAACTTGTGGTCCCGGCGCCACACCGGACCCGAGTAATGGAAGTGGGACATATACTCCATTCCACAGGCCATATAAACGTAGGGCCTACATCGCAATGGGTGATGAGTCAGTACTAGGGATGGCAGAGAACATCAAGAAATATTCTGCCCCCTGTGTCAACACTGGTCATCCAGTCAAGGGGATGATTCTTCCCCAGACCAGCCTGACAATCCAGACACAGGCCAACAGGAGCCAAATAATATATTCCGAGGCTCCATCGGTGCCTTGGTGACCCCAGAGCTTGTGCCAAAAGCATAATGGACCAGGATCGGGATGGATTGTCAAGTAGGAGCTTCTCTCTCGAGAGAATCTTTTTTCGGGGGACCTATGTGACGAAACGCTTGACAAGTCCACCCAACTGGTCGTAAGCACACGCTCTTTTGTATACTTTGTACAAACCACCAGTGCCATTCTTCCTCCCTTCTCTGTCCCATCTGTCACACAAAAGGCAGAGAGAATAGATTTCAAATCTATGCCAACTCCCCCCCCCCCCCCCCCTCCCCACTCTCCCCTTCTCGCCCTGATGTCGCGATTCAAGACTGAAAAGTTACGTCACGTCGCGCTCTGCGTCATTGTTCTCACTCCACCTCCCTCCTCTACTACCCTCTCCATCCCCTTCACACGTTGGTGTAGCGGAATGACACAGCATAATGGCGGGTCTCTCCACCCCACCCCACCCCACCCCCCTTTCTCTCTCACTTGGCACAAAGGCAACTGGCCTTCTCTGTGCTCCCCCCCCCCCCCCCTCTTCTTTAATATTCACCCGCCCGCGTGCTGACGGCTGTGTGCAGGTGTGGGATGATGACATTGTGTCGGACAAGCACTTTACTTATTAGCATTCGTTCTAACAATGGGCACATTACCGGCCATTGAACTCGGCGCCAAGTTCAAATGGTTTCCAAGGGTAAGAACAGATCACTCCCCCACTCACTCTCAGTGTTTGATTGACGCTATGTCAGCCAGATGAGAAACCTGATTTGGCAGTTTAGAATACATATAGGAGACACATAGTCCCTGGGCTTCACCTTTCCTGAACACCAGCTGTAGATCAGTACCAAGGAACAAGACAGACGCCAGGGTTAATCAAGACAGAAGAGCATGGTAATCTCTCTCTGATCTGAAAATCCGGTCTAACGTTTCGCTGATTCATTCCAGGAAAATGTGAGTTGACACTATGTTTTACATTTCGAATCTATGCATTGATTTTATGTATGCCATGTGGTTTAGTAGTGTAACGTTGTGATGATACTTGGTGACATTTATCAAAATGAGGTATGGTTGTTCCGTGTAGTAGTTTGCTATCACCATGTAGTTATGATTCTTTGTTAACAATCTGACCACTATTCTTTGTGTTCAACCTGACTTTTCCCAGTGTGCAATTCTATCGGTTAAGATGATAACTGAATGATAAAGTTAGATCAGAAAAACAGTATGCCTGTACTAGGTGAAAACTACTAAGTTGAATTACAAATACTGGTGCTTGTTGGAATGATTTGTAGCGTATGACTCTAAGACTACACCACATGTGTACTTGGGCTAAGTGATTTCCAAGTTAATGTGATTCAATTCATAAGAACCATTGAAGAGTTATTTGACGGAAACTGTTAGCATTGTATTACTGTCTGCTAACCTTTTGTAAGCTTAACTCAGCCTTTAAACAAAAGTGGATATTGATAGTTATAGTAGAAACTCTACAATAGAGAAAACCTTTGCTGGCTGAGTTCTCACGCCTCTTCTGAAAGATAAGATTTAAGAGGGTAACTGTGTGAACTCGACAAGCCAGCCACTCTGCTACTTAACTACAGACCAGGTTCTCTGTATCGCAGACCTGGGACCGTGGCTACCCCAGAAACCAGGGCGACGCCAGAGACAACTCTCTGGGGCAGACAGGGTGAAGACACTCCACAGCCCAGCACTACAGCAACAGGTCTACACTGCAGGATCAGTCACCAGCCACCAGAGAGAGAGATCAACAATCCTCTCCGACTTAGATAAATCAAAATTAATCCAACTGGACAATCAACCCACTCAGAACTTTTCCCTCACTTAATGATGAAACAGTGAGAACTAAAACTCAGCCTATATGACAGACATGTATATACTTACCAATGTGTAAGCAAGTAAAAGTTGATGTGTGAAATTGCACTTACCTGGTGTCAGTTCTCTGTTGTTCAATCAGTGTTGCATGTTTGAACTTCTCTCTTCAATTCTGTCTCTCGGAGCTACAAGTACTTTTGACAGTACAGGCCTAAGGAAACTTATCTCAGAGCCACTATTGAGTATTTTAACAGTATACAGAAAAAATATAAATTTCTTTCGATGAGTAGTACCGGAAAGTTGCTCCTTCCACCACTAGTAAGAGAGAGGGTGGAGGTGAAATGTTAATATAATTCTCATAGAGAAAATTTTCCAAGTCCTTCCCCAAGAGGACGCACCTACCACTCCTCAACATCTCGTCACAATCATCATCACCATTATCACCACCACCACCATTTTTGTCATCATCATCATCATCACCACCACCACCACCACCACCACCACCATCATCATCATCGTCATTATCAACAACAACAACAACAACAACAACGACAGCAACAACAATAATCACAACAACAAAGGCAACAACAATACTCAATCCAAGAACGGAATGGCCGGAGACAACTTGTTGGCGTTCTATGCTCCCGAAAGAGCAGCATGTATCAATGTAAGTAAATAAGTACGTAAGTAAGAAAGCAGCTAAGCACATGGTGAGGTAAGCAACTGAATAAAGTTAGTGTGTAAGAGAGTAGGTTACAATAAGTGAATAAGTGAGAATATGAACAGTAAACAAGTGGGGTAACTTTTGCTCCCGTAAGAAAACCTAACACAGAGTAACTTTTATTCAAGACTGGCACAGCCTTTTAAACATGGATAAAGTCAGACAAATACAAAGAATATGGTTGGAAGGAGGGAATGAAGGGAGGAAAGTAGGAAAGAAGAAAGAACGGAAGTTCTGAATTATGATAAAGTAAGTAAGAAGCCAGGTCAGAAAAAATAATGAAGTAAAAATGAACTTAAAAGAAGAAGTTGTATACCGCCGAACGAAAGAAACAAACAAATTACACGACAAACACGACGCCTTTCGACCTCTTTGGTCTTATTCAGGCCAGACAAAGAACATTCAAGACAATGCAAACGAAGAACGAACAATCTCTTATCTCCTCAAACTGGGCGCAAAATGTTGGAAGGAGGAACATGTGCCCAATTGAGGAGGTAAGTGATTGTTCGTTCTTCGTTATCTATTGTCTTGAATGTTTGTTTGTCTTGCCTGAAGAAGACCAAAAAGGTCGAAACGCGTCGTGTTTGACGTATAATTTGTTCGTTCGGCGGCAGGGCAATTTTTCTTTTAAGTTTGTTTCAATTTCCTCCCGCAGTTACCTCACTTTGAAACTACGGAACTAAAAACCAGTAAATAAGTAAAGCTGAATTATTTAATCCGACAGCGTAGGGGGGGGGAGGGGGGGGGGGGGGGGGTTCTTTTCACTGGATTCAAATCCGAATCTCTTCAGATGAAGAACAACAAAAGCTGAAGAAGAACAACAAAAGCCGCCCAAACATTTCTGGCATTCCCTTTCTCTCTGCAATAACCGTTGTCAAGATAAATGGTGCAGTTGTTACACACTCGACACGAGGATGAAAATTATAGGAGCCAATTTATCGCTGAAAGCAGCGTCTGTCATCTTAAATTTGTCCCGAGTACTGCTACGTGAAGCAGTGTGTGTGTGTGTGTGTGTGTGTGTGTGTGTGTGTGTGTGTGTGTTTGCGTGCGTGCGTGCGTGCGTGCGTGCTCTTCTGCGTGTGTTTGTGTGTGTGTCTGTGTCTGTGAATCTGTGTGTGTGTTGTGTGTGTGTGTGTGTGTGTGTGTGTGTGTGTGTGTGTGTGTCTTTGTGTGTGAGTATGCACAGGGTGGGGCATGGTGGGGGTATTATAACTAATGTTTGGGTTTCATTCTTCAAGGGAAAGCCATGGCTGTGTAAGATCAAATAGAGAGGGTAAGCGTGCGGGGGTGGGGTGGCTGGGGGAAGGAAGTTTTGAATTGTGGTGTACGACCTTCATACCACGCGTCAATGTAACGCATGCATTGGTGGTGTGTAGCCCATCTAAATGGCATTCTCGGATTTCCTGGCACTGATGGACTTGGCGCCTGACGCTACCGGAGTGCCAGCAGCCAGTTGCAGTGCTTCTGTTTCTCATCTCATAGCACAGACGGCTTAGGGTGAAGGTGCGTGCGTGTGTGAGTGTGAGTTGGGGTTAGGAGGAAGGGGAGGCGAGAGGGGGATGTAAGGGGAGGGAGAGGGGGAGGGAAATATTTAGCACGCGAGGCAAGTGGGTGAAGCGTGCGCGAAGTTCAAATGGGACGTAGTGCAAGTGCATGATCTCTCTCCCTCCGTCCCTCTTTCTCTCTCTCTCCCTCTTTCTGCATTTTTTCTTTCGTGACCCCCCCCCCCCCTCTCTCTCTCTCTCTGCACTTTTTCTTTAGTGATCTCTCTCTCTCTCTCTCTCTCTCTCTCTCTCTCTCTCTCTCTCTCTCTGCACTTTATATTTCGTGATCTCTATGTCTCTGCCTCTCTATCTCTCTCTCTCTCTCTCTCTCTCTCTCTCTCTCTCTCTCTCTCTCTCTTCAATTGTTTTTCTTTCTTTCATTCATTCTTCCTTTGTTTTCTTTCTGTAATCTTTCTTCTTGTTTTTCTATGTCCTTTCTTTCCTATACACCCCCCCTCCCCTCCCTATTTAACTTCCTTCCTTCTCTCTTCATTCCTGTGCCTTCTGTCCTTCCTTATTTCCTTCCCGCCTCCCATTTCTCGTTGCATCTTCCCTGCTCCTTCCTCCCCTCGCTTTCTCCCTACCCACTCACTCCCGTTCAGGCAGGTAGATATTCTAAACAGGAACGAGCAAAACGCCTGAGTTTGTGCAGCCAGTTGGCAGGCACATGGGGCAGAAGCGAATGGAGAGAGAGTTGGGGTGGGTGGGTGAAAGAGTGAAGAAATGGAAGGGATGGTAGAGACCACCATAAAGCGAATGGTCATGCCATACTGGAAATGAACGACCTTCAACTCTGTTGTTGTCGTTGTCGTTGTTGTTGTTATTGTTGTTCTTTTTCTTCTTCTTCTTCTTCCTCCTCCTCCTCCTCCTGTCCCCCTTCTTCTCCTCCTTCTTCTCCTTCTCCTTCTTCCCCTTCTCCCCCTTTTCGTGCCTTTTCTCCTTCTCCTCTGTGACGGGTCTCCGACGTTCCCCCCTCGTTACTGAAATATGATTATCCTACACAGGGATGCAGGGGGGGGGGGGGGGGGGTGGGGGGGGGTGGACAGAAGCATTCATATCTTCTCAAACAACTTGCGATCTCGTATAGGCACACGTACTCTGTCACTCACATCCTGCCCGCACAAGGTGACGGGAAACCAATAACATTTCATCGAAAAAAAAATAGAATTTGTATTTAACTTGACTCCGAGCCCTGCCCCCCTCCCCCCATCACTACACAACACATTTATCTGCATTATACAAACATAGAAACACAATACAGATAATCTCATAATCGCATCCACTTTCCTTCAGTTACTTTAATTAACCAGGAAAGACATCATTCCATTATTCTGGTTACACACTTATAAATATAAGAAGAAATAAACGTTCAGAACTTGCCAGCGTTCCTTGGTTGACCAGTCCTCTTATCACTCAGTGCTACTACGATTGCTGAAGCTGCCACACTGTTGCGTCCGCCCGATTAGCCAGATCCCAGTTGGAGGACACTGGCAGCGAACGTAGCTCGAGCTGAACTCTCAGACCAAGTCTCCCGGACTCCACTGTACTTCGCCCCCTCCACGGAAAGGGCTCCTGTCGGCCTCTCCTGTTGCTGCAGAGACCCCACTGTCGGCTGGCAGCTCCCTGTCCCTGCCCCAACAGGCTGACACGCCTTGCTGTTTTCCGTCCCCACCCAGGAGACAGTTCTGTACCGTCGTCGGCTCCGAGGCTACAGCAACCTCCACGGTCTTCCGTTTCACACACGAGGCAATTCTCTACCGTCGTCAGCTTCGAAGCGACAGCAAACCTCTGCTTCACGTCAAGTCTTGACTTTTACCCTGCTGTATTTTCTTGAGCCCCCAGCAAGACGGGACGAGTTCACTTTCCCTAAGTGAGTCATGCCTTTTTTCGGGTTTTACGAGCATCTTAGAACCATTCTCAAACAAAGAGAACCCGACTTATACTCAACCAATGGAATCACACACACGCACACACACACACACACACACACACACACACACACACACACACACACACACACATATCACACATCACACGATTTACACCAATAAATCTCCGAGTTATTTTGATTCAACCAGTGGTATCACAAGTTACCTTCACACACAAGCACACCACAGCAACTAGCACCAACAGAGTTGGGTACCAACTGGTTAATGCATAACATCCAATTCTAACTCATGTTCGATTCCCTGAAGCTACCATTGTACTAACAGACCAGACTTCTCCACAAGCCAGGAATGATGCTTAAATAGGTTACTGCAAACCACTTAATCGGTCGAAGCTTTCCAGAAGGTGTAGATCCCTCAGGACAAGCACGGCTGTATGGTCACTGTGACCTGCCTGCAGGCCGACGGTCACCAAACCGCGACGGTCACCTGCCACGATCGCCTCTTCACAAGCCTACTGGAGAACGCAGTGAATAGCCGTTGGTGGAGATGGATGCCTTCCTCACCCAGAACTGGCAGTTAGGTATGTACTTGTAACTACTCCACCCTGGGCGTGCGAACTCAGGGCGTCCCCATCAGTGATGCCGGGGTTTGCACACTTGAAAATCCCAGGGAAACTAATCTCAACATCAGCAAAATTAACCTTTATTTCCCCAAAGGACTGGAGAACATTCGGCCAGCTCGTGACATTCTCCCTCTCTCTCTCTCTCTCTCGCTCTCCCCCCCCCCCCCCCCTCCGGGCCCTCTCTCTCTCTTTCTCCTCCTTCTCCGGGGGGCGCGAGAAAAATGGCGGCGGTACGGCTGTTTTCATGAAGAGCTCCGTCATATTTTGTTCGGTGGTGTTGTCAGTGTAGTCAGAACAGTATACCGCAGTCAACTTACGCAGTGGAATGTACAAGTGAGCGATCCAGTGTAAAAAAAAATGATTGACTTGTCGTTGTGGCGAGCCAGAATCGGCATTTTTTGTGGCAGTGACAAACGTGAAACTGTGTCAACATTCATACTCAGGGCGGGAAAGTGACGAAGGGTGTGACACTGTCAAGCTGGAGTGTTGTCTCCGTTGTGCTGTGGTTCTGGGCAGTGTTGTGTGTGGCTCACTCTCTTCGTGAAAATGCAGACAAGCTGAGTATTTGTGAAACAGGAGATGTCAGCTTTTTGCAAGAGATGTCGAGAGGAACAGTGGTGGATGTTTCCGACTCGAGTCAATCAGAGAAACTAGGCCACTGTTACCTACATGTGCCCGACGTTCTTGTGATGTGTTGTGTCGCCAATATTGGATTTTTACTTCATAAACTGTTACTGAGTGGTGATATAGAAGAGAATCCAGGCCCGAATTACCATAAAAACAGTGACGAGCAAAACATAGGTAATGTCAACGTAGCCCAAACAGCGACTAAAGTTAGCAGTGCCATTTGCCCTGATTTTGCAGCGGAAATCCTGTCAGCTCTCAGAGAGCAAAGAGAAGAGTTACAACAAGACAGAGAACAGCAGAGAAAGCAGAATGCAATCATTCGTAGCGAACTGTTTGACATTAAATGTCAAGAGATCAACGATCGCTGCGCCCAAGTAGAAGCTGAGCAAAACAAACTGTCCGTTGCTGTGGAAAGCCTGTCCGTTGATGTGGATCAACTGTATGACAGGATGGCAGAGGATAGTGAGGAGACACAGAATTTGTCATCAACAGTAACAAGATTGGAACAGCAAATAACGAGGATGACAGAAGAGCTCGACAGACTAGAAAGTTTTTCGAGACGAGATAATTTACGTTTCTTTGGTATACTGCCCAACGAAAAAGAAGACTACGACACGTGTGCTCAATGTGTAGTTAACGTTCTAAACAGTGTCAGTGGATACAAAACTTGGACAAAAAAAGACATTGTTCATGCGCACAGGGTTGGTCAGACAAAACCTGGTGAATAAAAAACAATGATAGTGAAATTCCGACAGTGGAAGGACAAGATGAATTTGATTCGCGATCGTGATTTTCGCCATGAGCTGGAGAAGAAAGGGGTCAGGCTGGCGAACGATCTGACGAGAAGACAGGCAGAGACAGTGAGAAAGGCAAAGCAAGAGGGAAAGGCTGCATTCTTTGTGAAAGGTAAATTGACTGTCGGACCCCGCAGACCCGATCCACGAACTTACGCTGAGGTAGCAGCAACGGAGGCGGCGACAGAAACGGCACGAGGTGACATGGACACAGCTGGTACGATCGGAAAGCGAAGCAGCCGGCACGTGACAGATGGCAGTGATACCGGGGATTACCCTCGTCGTCATCGTGACGTCAGACCAGTCATCAGCCAATCAAGTGCAGCAGAAGCAGCGGTCGCGGTGGGAACTGAAGAAGATCGGCGTGCGGCATGTGGCGGTGACACGGGGGTTTATCCTCCATGTCAACGTGACGACAGAGGAAGTGACAGTCAGTCTGCTGACATGTCGACCAACAACGTGGCACGTGGTCTTCCACCTTCCACTCCGGTGTCTGCTTTAGTGAGGACGCCCAACAACAGAAGACGACCCAGTGACCCTTCACCTGGCAATAGCAGGATTCCTCTGACCGGTTCACGTCAACAGATAAAGAGGGACATTTCTCCGTGTGTGCGTGGTGTGACAGGCAGTGGGACACCTTCTGGCGCTCCAATCTACAGCGGGTCACGGCGCGCACGTGGGAGAGTGACCTCACACAGTGCATCGCGAGGGAGAGGGTCGTGTACTCAGTCTGGAAAATAAACTCTTACCTGACGAAAAGCGACAGTCACAGGTGTCTGCGTTTCAAAAATTCCAAATAGGACAGGCAAGACCATCAGGTAAAGGAAATCACACTCTTCAGTTATTTTTGTTATTTTTTATTTTATTTTATTTTTTTTTTTGTCTTGAATCTTTTTTTTTTTCCCTTTTGTCTTGAATCTTTCTTTTTTTTTTTTCCCCTTTAATTCTCCCGATATATATCATACACATTTGACATATACATTTTCCACATTACAGCAAGAGCATACGGATAATATATCAATGCATAAAAAGTATGTTGCTTCAAATGTACATTCAAAGACATGTCAATTCAAATATGAGAATCTCAAAAAAGAAAAAGAAAAAAAAACCTTGAGAAATGGATACTGGGATTACGGAGATGCATATTAGATTGAGATGTTGTTGTTGTTGTCGATTTTTTTTCTCTTTTTCTAAGTATTTGTGTATAAAATCATCGGCATGTAATTGTACCATTCATCATCAAACCTGTTCTGATCATTGTTGACTTTAGCATTATAGAGTTCGATTTTGAATCTGCTGCTCAGCTGGCTCTGAAAAGCTGAAGCATTTGGCCTACGTCTTTCGATCTTACACTTGTAAATATAAGATTTAGCAACCATAATAATAAAGTCAAAAATTGTTTCTGTTTGCATATGTTTGTCGACTCCAAAGATAACAATATCGCGTGTTATTTTAATGGTAAACGAGTTTCGGCATTTTTCGTTAAATACATTTTCAACCTCTTTCCAAAAAGTTTGAACGTAATTGCACATCCATAAAAAGTGTTGGACTGAATCTCTCTCTTCACTGCAGAATGTGCAGTTGGTCGTGTTTGTCAGGCCCGTGGCATTTAAAACAATATTAATTTTGTGCCAATAATTCTGTGAATAATTCTAATTTGAAGCCATTTCAATTTTACATCTTTAATTTTGTGGACGTGGGTTCCAAGGAACTTCAGAATTAAGTTTGTGTAGCCATTGAGAGCAACAGTTTGGCTTACGCTCATCTTGAGTAAAAATTTCATAGTATCGTTTAGCTCCTTTTGTTTCTTTCATAATGATATTGAAAGCCCTCGGCATGTTCTGAATTGTGTTTGTATTATTATTATCAGGTTTTATTCCAGTTTTCTTTATGAATTCTTTCATTGAGGAAATCCATCCACAGTATGAGACAAAATTTATAGTATAATCATCATTGGTCATGAATTCTTCAAAGTTCATGAATTGTCCATTTTCCTTCAGAAAATGTTTTATTGCATACTTTCCTTTCTCAATTAATTTCTTTTGTTTAATTATCTCATTTCCTGTTTTTATCTTGTCGTTATAAAAAACAGGTTCAGCTAGAAGTTCACTTAATGTTTGTGGTGTCACGCAAAGACAAAATTCCCTATAGGCTATAAAGGTGTGTCTCCAAAACAAGTTAGAGCTCATGTATCCTGTACTAAATGCTGGTCCATAATTTTCAATTTTTTCGCTGAATGGATATATTTTCGTAACAATGCTCTTCCATTTGTGATTTGTGATTTTAAGTTTTTTTTATCCATAAAAGTTTCAAAGCATTAATATATTTTTTGATGTCAGGTATATTTAAGCCACCTTGTTTTATAGTTTTAATTGTTGTTTTCCTGCTTATTCTATCTTGTTTACCATTCCACACAAAGTTAAAACACATCTTTTGAAGTTTTTGAATTAAGAGGTCAGGTGGGTTGGGTAACAAAATCCAGAGGTGTATGAGCTTAGACAGAATGAGTGACTTGAGAACAGCAACTCTTCCGACTGGTGTTATACTTCTTTGAGACCAAATTTTGAATAATATTTTAACTTCCGAAAATTTATCGTCATAATTCATGTTTTCACATTCTTTCAAGTCTTGAGTAAACCAAACACCGAGTATTTTGAATTGAGAAGGGTTCCATATGATTTTTAGATGAGAACAATATTTTTTCTTGGAGTTTTTATGACATCCTAGCCATATTGCTTGCGTTTTTTCGCTGTTCATGAGGAGTCCTGAAACTCTTCCAAACGTGGTAAGGATATCAATAGACTGTTCAAAAGAAGTTTTGTCACCATTGTTTACTAATTGAGTGTCATCAGCAAACTGGGATATTTTGTGTTCTACATCATTTATTTTTTATACCTTTTATCTTCTTTTCTTCCTTTATCATTATGGCTAAAATTTCTGCGCATATAATGAATAAGTAAGGAGATATAGGGTCTCCCTGTCTGCATCCTCTTTCTACTTTAAACCACTGAGCAGTCTGGCCATTTACAATAACAGTTGATTTAATATCCTTATAGAATGTTTCTATCCAGTGACATATACTTTCACCAAACCCAAAAGCCCTTAGTACGTTCAACATAAAATCCCAGTCGAGTGAGTCGAAGGCTTTTTCAAAGTCTATACAGAGCAACAGTCCAGGAAGGTTTTTCGCATTTAAATAATTAATCAAATCATAAATTAGTCTAATGTTGTCGCCCATAAATCTATTAGCCATGAAACCTGTTTGATCCTCACTGATGAGAGATGGTAAAACATTTCTTATTCTTTTTGAAATACATGAGGAAGCTATTTTGTATATTACATTTAAGAGGGAAATAGGACGCCAGTTTTTTTATATATTCTTTGGGTTTATCACCTTTTGGTATGCAAATAATTAGTCCCTGCTTCTGTGTTGTTGAAAATTCTCCGTCTTTGTATGATTCATTTACAGATCTTACAACCGGTGGGCCCAGTGTTTTCCAAAAGAATTTAAAGAATTCGGCGCCGAAGCCATCTGTACCTGGGCTTTTACCATGCTTCATATTTTTAAAGCTTCGCTTGCTTCCTCTATAGTGATTTCTCCTTCCAACATTTTTTTCTCATCTTCAGATAACTGTGGATTTTTTTTAACAAGTTTTATAATTTCACACTGTTCAGTTATCTTTTTCTTGTATAAATTTTCGTAAAATGTTTTAACCTCCTTCAAAATATCTTTTTGTTCGTTTATTATTTCATCATCTTTAGTCACTAGTTTAGTCATTTGTTTACTAATATAATTTCTCTTTTCAAGGTTGCAAAAGTATTTTGATATTTTTTCACC
The DNA here is from genome assembly GCA_033310375.1 of Conus canariensis. Lineage (NCBI taxonomy): Eukaryota > Metazoa > Mollusca > Gastropoda > Neogastropoda > Conidae > Conus > Conus canariensis. Next base: position 12,680,776 of record CM065730.1, on the reverse strand, counting down.
ATCTGCAATCCATCTCGCTTTTGATCTTAATAATACACCTTCCATTTTTTGTTTCCTGATTGCTCTTAGTTCTTGGTTTTTTTCTTCAATTATTCTTATTTCAATTTCTGTTTTATTCTCAAGATTTTCAAGACTTTCAATGCGTTTTAAAATCTTGTTCTCTTTTTCTGTTGCTGTTTTCTTTTTCATTGTGGCGTAAGCTATTGATTTCCCTCGAATTTTCATCAACAGAAAATCCAAAATTTTTTTATCTGAAATCTTGAATCTGAGTCCAGATTTTATTAACTCAGACAATACTGATTGATCTTGTATCGCTGATTGATCAACTGCGTATTCTTTTATAACATCCAGAATTAACTTATTAATTTCGTCTACATATTGCTTATCCTTTAATAGAGATACATTAAATTTCCAGAATCCTTTGAATTTTTCACTTTTACCAAATTTCAAGCATAATGTAACCATCGAATGGTCAGACCGATAGCCTGGTTCAATGTCAGATTTTTCATGATAAATATAAAGATAATCAGACAATAGAAAGAAGTCTAGTCGGCTTTGTTTCAGTGGAGTTCGTTTTCGCCAGGTATATCTCCTACAGTCCGGATTGTCTTCCCTCCATATATCTGCCAATCCTATTTCTTCCATCATGTTTATGAGTTCTTCTCTTGCTTTTGGATTATTATCTTGTACATAATTATAACAGTCTAGATGTGGATCCATTGTGATGTTCCAATCACCCACAGCAATAATATTATTAGTATTGTATCTCTTTATAGTTTCTTTAAGTGAACTGTAAAATATGGGATTATCTTTATTAGGCCCGTACACATTAACCAGGAGAAACTGTTTTTCAAATGAGCTAAATGCTACAATTATGAAGTTTCCGTTTTCATCTCGTTGTATATCTGTAATTTTGAATTCAAAATTATTCGAAAACAATACAGCTACACCTCTGGAATTTGAACGAAACGAGGCAAATAAGCATTTATATCCCCATTCTGCAGTTACATACTTTTCTAGTTTATTAGTAAAATGAGTATCCTGTAAACAGTATATTGAATATTTTTTTGTTTTAAATAGTGAAATACATCCCTACGTTTATGTAAATAACCGAGCCCTTGACAATTTAATGAAGCAATTGTTATGCTATCCATAATGATTCAGTGAGTAATTGTTTCATATATACAGAACTTAAAGCAAAGTAGGCCAAAATGATCAGAAATAAGAATGGAACCCAGCTCTTCCAAAAAGCACAGCTTATATAACAATGATTCTCATACAATACATTAATGTACCGTATCCCCTGGTCTGATACGCAAAAACAAACAATGACAAACATAAAGATTGAAAAATATATACAAGTTGTATGGATTATACACATCAGAAGTATGATAAATACATAAAAGAAAATCAAAAGCTCCTTGACCATTGCAAGCGGATAATGACGCAACAGCATCTTTGAGGGAATACAAAGATAATTTTTCACACAATCAGATTCATTTTAACGATCAAAAAGGAACAACCTGGATCCAAAGAGTCACAAAGCATTATCAAATTTTTAACATCGGCAAAAACGATGACAAACCAATCAAATTAATGGTTTTTAAATAATGTGAAATACTATGTTTTGATGTTGGAAGACACGTTACTAGAAATAACTGAAGACAATGATTTCAATATTCTTTTATGTGGTGATTTAAATGCTCGTACAAGTCGCCAACAACCCAAACTTGAGCACATGTCTAACTACTTTCCTGGCGTTGATAATGATGATGATGATGATGATGATGAGGGTAATGGTGATGATAATAATGATGATGATGTTGATGAATGTGTCACTAACATTAGTTTAGAAGATATGAATACAAATGTAAAAAATACTTTTGTGGGTTGTTCTAATGATTTATGTTTAAATAAGTTTGGCAAATCTTTGTTGGATTTGTGTTTCATGTTTGAACTTAAAATTGTGAATGGGACTTGTTGGGACACTTCAAAAGGAGAATTCACCTTTGTGTCGCCTAATGGCAGCAGTGTTATAGATTATTTTATTGTATCACAAAACTTACTCAAAAATTGTAGAATGAAAGTTGGTGACTGCTTATTCTCTTGGCATCTACCATTGGAAATGAAATGGAGAAATGTTAACATTGATATGAAAGAAGAGTGTCCAAGGATTTGTGAAGAGAAACGCATCATATGGTCAGAAGAATGTACAGAAACCTATAAGGAGGAACCAAAGTCAGATGAGTTCAAACAGTGTATTGATAGAGCTCTACAATTCCTTAACGTTGATGTTGATTCATGCTTAGAGTTATTTGTGAATGCCTTATGTAGTGCTGCTGGTTGCTTGGTGAGATGTGTGGGGAAAAGGAAAAAAAGAAGTGAATGACTGGTTTGACAATGAGTGTGAACAAAAGAAAAGAAGGGTTAAAAGATGCTTGAAACAGTATCAAAGAGTTAAATAAAAAAAAACAACTGAAAACAGAACGTAAAGCAATCTATGTTAAAGAAAGAAAAGAGTACACAACAATGAAAAGAGAGAAGAAAAAAGAATTCGATGAGAAACAAGTTAAAAAAAAACTGAAAACAGAACGTAAAGCAATCTATGTTAAAGAAAGAAAAGAGTACACAACAATGAAAAGAGAGAAGAAAAAAGAATTCGATGAGAAACGAGTAGATAAGTTAAGAGCATCTGCACACGACTCCAAATTATTCTGGTCAACAGTTAGATCGATTAGTACAAAACCAGTCATTTACAATGAAATAAGTTCAAAGCAGTGGCACGATCACTTTTTTGAAGTATTTAATTGTTTTAACGACGACTGGGAAAACTCAAATACAGAGGTGGCTAATGAAGATTTCTGCACAGAAGAGCCGCTATTTAATAATGAAATAACAAGAGATGAGGTTATAAGCGGCATAAATCATATTAAATGCGGCAAAAGCGCGGGTCCGGATAAAGTAGTTAGTGAAATGTTTAAATGTGCCAACTCAGTTGTTATAGATTTCATAGTAAACCTGTTTAACTCGCTGTTCGAAAAAGGAATCTTTCCTGAGGCATGGTCAAATCCATAATAATCCCTCTCCACCAAAAAGGAGATAGTAACAATTCAGATAATTATCAACACCGACAAGTGTTTTGAGTAAAATATATACTCATATTCTCAATAAAAGATTAACTGCCTGGGCAGAAAGAGAAGAGAAAATAGTAGAACAAGCCGGATTTCGATCTGGATATAGCACTGTAGATCACATATTCACGCTGTATGCTTTAGTACAGAAATATTTGTTGATTTCCAGAAGGCTTTTGATTCTGTTAATAGGAATATCTTGTGGAAGATTTTAAGTGAAAGTGGTGTGAAAGGGAAATTGTACGCAGCTGTGCATGGAGTGTATGATTCTGTACTTGCTTGTATCCGTGATAAAGGTATTTCTTCCGACTATTTCAATTGTCCACGTGGTGTGAAACAAGGATGTATGCTCAGTCCCCAGTTATTTGCATTTTTCATCAATGAGCTCGCAGTCGATATTTCAGAAAATGGGAAACATGGAGTTCAAATGTTACCAGGGGCTACTGAGCTATTTCTAATGTTGTTTTCTGATGACGCTGTTCTACTCGCAGATACACCTGTTGGTTTGCAGAACCAATTAGATGCTTTTAAAAAAAAGTATCAGATAGATTGCAACTAACAGTGAATCTGAGTAAGACTAATATAATGGTTTTTAGAAATGGTGGACATTTAGCACAACATGAGAGATGGTTTTATGGCAGATCAGAAGTTAAAGTTACAAATAGTTATAAATATTTAGGGATGTTTTTCACTGCGAAATTAAGCTTGAATAGCTGCTGGTTGGAAATGTGTAGGAAGGGAAAGAGAGGAGTCATTGAGATATTGAGAGTAATGAAAAGATTGAATTCAACTGAGGGGGCTTTGTTCTGGAAATTATTCGATACCCAGATACAACCAATTCTAACATGCTTCAGAGGTATGGGGTCTGTTAGACAATGCCCATATGGAAAAGGTCCACACTTATACAGCAAAGCGTATAATGCATGTACCATTACATGCATCAAACAAAACGGTTTATGGTGAAAGTGGACGATACCTCCTATTTATAGGAGCGTATGTTAACTCAGTTAAATACTGGTTAAGATGAGTTCAATTACCAACAACCAGAATCTGCAGCCAAGCATATAGAATGTTCTTGCTACAACATGATTCAGGAAAATTTAATTGGACTTCTTGTGTAAAGAAAATACTGACAGAAAATGGCTTTGGTATCGTTTGGCTTTTTCAGGGAGTGGGCAATACTACACAGTTTATTTCTGAATTCAAGGATCGTTTAATTTGCTCTTACAGACAAAGTTGGCATTCCAGCATGGATGGAAATGTCAAATACGAATGGTATCTCTCATTTAAAAGTAATTTAGAAATGGAAGAATATATTTTATAATTGTTACACATAAATGGCATAGATATAACTTAACAAAATTCCGAACTAGAACACTGGGCCTCAGTGCAAACAAAAAATGGTACGAAGCATCAGATAATAAAGCATGTCCCATGTGTGAAGAGAGAAACAACAATGAAGACGAAGTCCATCTTGTTTTTGATTGCCCTGCTTACGCACATATTCGAAGGAATTGCAAAATTTTCAGTGAACCAGCTGCACAGAGAAAAGATCTCATCGCAATTCTATCCAGTTGTAATGAAAACATTACAATATCATTTGCAAAATATATAGCAGAAGCCAGTGATTTTCGGAGAAAGAACATCACAATCTGTTGAGTTAAAATTTTGCGACTATACATGAATCAGCACTTATTCTGCATTTTTCATGGCCTGGTGGTCTAAGGAAATTGATAAGTGGTGCGCGGACATAGGTGTGTGTGTGTGTGTGTTGTGTGTGTGAGAGAGAGAGAGAGAGAGAGAGAGAGGAGTGTGTGTGTAGGTGCGCGCGCACCTAAGAAGCAAAAGAAAATCATGAAAGAGCAAAACAAGCTACATTTTCTTGTGAAAAGTAGAAAATATAAAAAGATAACCTCTTAAGACACAAGTGCTGAGGGCCAGTTCTTGGAATGAATCTGCAAGGGACTAAATTACAATAAACTAATAAATTCCAAGGATGAGTACTGAGCACCATTCCAGCAACTTACAGAGCAGCTTGGTGTTGCAATGACTGCAAGAAATATTCAATTATAAACAAAGCTTGCTCTTATGTCTTAGATTGAAGAAATAGGGGGAGATAAGCATTCATATCTGCAGTGGTAGATAATTCTGCCTAACTAACAGTATGTGCTTGAGGGGGTGAATGGGGAAAAATAAATTTATATTTTCTACTTTTCACAAGAAAATGTAGCTTGTTTTGCTCTTTCATGATTTTCTTTTGCTTCTTAGGTGGCACCTTTGGTTGGTTTTTTGAAAACTCAACAAACATACTACGGTATTGCACACCAGCCTTTTCTGGGATAGCATTCTTCTTAAAACCGAAAAGGCAGAGGAGTCAAATTACCACTTTCTGCAGTCACTGAGGAGAAACAATCAGGTTTCGAAATATCGGTATCTGACCAGGAGTTATATGTTAGTGGGTATCCACTCCATTGGAGATTGTCTCCCTCTTGGAGACTATAAGCTTGC
>CM065730.1:12655137-12670137 GCA_033310375.1 Conus canariensis | reverse complement strand
TTCAGCGAATGCTTCGCAAATTCTACTACAAGTTTTTCGTTTCCACTTGCTAAAATCGCTGCTAAATCTCTTTTTGAGCAACTGATTCATAGAAAAGTGTACACCCTCTACAGATATTGGCGAATGCGGCACAATCAAACACAAAATGTACTTCATTCTCAACACTCTTTCTTTATACACAGGACAAGATTTATTATTTGATTTCTCGAACCATTTTTGGTTTTCGTTGAGACCGATCATTCTGGTTCAAAATTTTGCTAAGCTATATTTATGCCATTAATGCGTTACGATTTTAAGATATTTCTCTGCTTCGAGATTGCTTTTAAATGAGAGAAACCAGTCGTATTTATCATTTCCATCCATGCCAGAATGCCAGTTTTGTTTGTAAGAACAAATTAAACGGTCCTTTAATTCAGAAATGAATTCTGCTTTATTATCGACTCCTTTTGACAACCAAACTATGCCAAAACTATTCTTTGTCAATATTTTCTTAACATAGGAGACCCAGTTCGATTTTCCACTTTCACGCCTGACCGCAAAGTCTGGTTATCGGTAGGCTTGCTAATTTCAGCCAGTATTTAAAACATCTAACGTAAGTGGCAATAAAGACAGGGTATCGTCCACTTTCGCCGTAAACCATTGTATTTGATGCGTGCAAGGGTACGTGGGTGATGCGCTTTATCGCATAGGTATGAACTTTTTACATTTCAATATTATCCAACATTCCCCAAACTTCTGATGCATATATCAAAATAGGCTGTGTCTGTGAATCGAATAATTTCCAAAATAGATTCACATTGTTGAAGTTCAATTTTTACAGAGTCCTCAGAATACCCATGACACCTCTATTTCCCTTTCTGCACATCTCAAGCCAGCACTTACTCAAGCTTAATTTTGTTGTGAAGAACATCCCAAGGTATTTATAGATACTTATCACTTTAACTTCTACTCCACCATAAAACTATCTTTCATATTTTGAGAAGTAACCGTCATTTCTAAAAACCATTAGATCTACATGGAGAGAGAGAGAGAGAGAGAGAGAGAGAGAGAGAGAGAGAGAGAGAGAGAGGGGAGAGAGAAAGAGAGAGAGAGAGAGTAAATGCAAAGAGAGCGAAAGAGAAATAAATACAAAAAGAAAAAAAACGTTCATGTACCGCTGATCATTCCTCACACACACACACACACACACACACACACACACACACACACACACACACACATATATATATATATAGAGAGAGAGAGAGAGAGATGAGTGGAAGGTGGGTCCTCTAGAGGAAGGACTTGGAATAATTTCTCGATGAGAATCATCTTAACTCAATCAAGTCACCGCCAAAATGGACCAATTTGTCATCAGATCACACGATTTGTGGCATTTTTCAAAAAATCATAAAAGATCAACCACATCACCTAGGAGCAAACATACATCATTGAATAGAAGAAACAATATATTTTATCAAAAATACTTACCTTCAGTGAGGAATGTACACATTTCACATAATGTAAGTAATCCAAAATGATACACATTTGCAGAAAAACACAAACTTTGGTGCACATTGTAATCCACTTCTTCATGCTCTCAATCCTCCCACACAAGTTCAGTTACACTTCTGAGCACTTGGTATGAACTACAGAGAATAGCATATTTATGACAACTGCATAAAACACAAGAATTTTAACGCAAAATGCTTGATCCACTCAAAATCATGTGATCTTGTTCAAAATCATGTGATCGCAGGAACTGAGTGTAGGACAATTCAAATCCATATAAAACTACTACAGAATACACAAAGAACGGTCTAAGGGAAGCAACTGCAAAAAAAGGCCCTAAGCTGTCCCTGAAACGAGATTTATTGCACTTTGATAAAAGGCAGTATGATTTTTAAAAATCATCAAACTCTGTCGGAAGTATGCGTCCGACACACCTTCAAGCGATGTGAACAGTTTCGGAAACCCGCTACCGACAAGACTCGATTGAGTTAACATTTCATCTCCACCCTCTCTCTTACTAGTGGTGGAAGGAGCAACTTTCCGGTACTAGTCATCGAAAGAAATTTATAGTTATTCCGGTTACTGTTAACATACTTGATAGTGGCTCTGAGATAAGTTTCCTTAGGCCTGTACTCTTAAAAGTACTTGTAGCTCCGAGAGACAGAATTGAAGAGAGAACTTCAAACATTCGACATTGATTGAACAACAGAGAACTGACTCAAGTTAAGTGCAATTTCACACATCAACTTTACTTGCTTACACATAGCTAAGTATATATATATGCTTGCGTACACCCAGTGCAATAGCCAAAGTGGTACTCATAGACAGGTTCTCACTGTTACATCATAAAGTGAGCAAAAAGTACTGGATGAGCTAAGTCCATGGGAATTAACAGCCTTGTCTTATATCCGAGAGAACAGTTGATCTCTCTTGTGTGGCTGGTGACTGATCCTGTGGTGTAGACCTGGTGCTGTAGTGCTGGGCTGTGGAGTGTCTTCACCCTGTCTGGCCCAGAGAATTGTATCTGGCATCGCCCTGGTTTCTGGGGTAGCCACAGTCCCAAGTCTGCAATACAGAGAACCTGGTCTGTAGTTAAGCAGCTCGAGTGGCTGGCTTGTCGAGTTCACCCTCCTATCTTTCAGAAGAGTGTGAGAACTCTGCCAGCAAATGTTTACTCTATTTTAGAGTTTCTACTATAACTATCAATCTCCACTTTTGTTTAAAGGTTGAGTTAAGCTTACAAAAGGATAGGAGACAGTAATACAATGCTAGCAGTTTCAGTAAAATAACTCTTCAATGTTTCTTATGAATTAAATCACCTTAACTTGGAATACACTTAGCCCATGGGTGTAGACTTAAAGTCATACGCTGTAAAGAATTCCAACAAACACCAGTATCTATGAATCAGTTTAGCAGTTTTCACATAGTACAGGCATACTGTTTTTCTGATCTAAATTTATCATTTAGTTATCTTAACAGATAGAATTGTATACTGGCAAAAGTCAGGTTGAACACAAAGAACAGTGGTCAGATTGTTAACAAAGAATCATAACCACATGGTTCTTCTTCTTCCTCATTCGCTTCCCATTAGATGAGCAGCCCAGTGTCCTCGATGAAGGCTGCCATCCACCGCAGCTCCTCCAGGGTGCCGTACAACTTGGCTTCCACTGCTGTCGGTGTTGGCCAGTACTTCCTTCTGGATGCTGCATGCGTCATACAGTCTTGAAGGATGTGGTCTGTTGTCATTGGTCCCTCACCACAAGGGCACTCTCCACTCTGTCCAATGCCAAATTTTGTGTGCATGTGGTGGTGCAGGCGATTGTGTCCAGTCCTCAGGCGGAAGATCTTGACCTGTTCCCGTCGTCCCAGCAAATGGTATTTGTCTTCTGGGTTGTGTTTGGGGTGCTGGAGGCGCCACTTTATTCCTTGCTGTGCCTTGATGATTGTCTTGATTTCATCGTATGACACCAGGTTGTTTGGCCTGCTCCTTCTGTGCACCGTCTTTTGCCAGAATATCCGCTTTTTCGTTGCCTCGGTACCACAGTGTGCTGGTACCCATTGTATCACCACTTTCTCCACTCTGGCACTCAGGGCAACAAGGGCTTAAGTAAGATGGTTCTGTTCTTTGCAGCGGGAGTTCTTGAGGGCTTGGAGCATGGAGAGAGCGTCTGAGAACACCACCACCTGCCCTGTTGTTCTTATGGAGTTCTGCGAGACTGTTGTGGCTGCCTCACAGAGAGCTTCTCGCTCAGCTCGGAAGTTGGTGGAGTATTTTCCTGTTGGGATTGCAATTTCTTCATCTCCGTCTTTGTATCGGAGGAAGATTCCAGCTCCACCATCCCTCGTTGCTTCTGTGGCGGAGCCATCTGTAAAGACATGGGTCCAGTCTTCCTGGGGGTACTGGTTGCAGATGTACTCCATGGCCAGGGCTTTCCTTTGGGTGTCTGGCTGTGTTCCTCTCTTCTCCATTCCGGGAATGCTGGTGACGACTGTTGGGAACACCTGCCTCTTCCAAGATGGGTGGGCGACATTTGCCGCGATAGGCTTTGCTTCGTGTTCCATCAAGACTGGGATTTGTCTTTCAAGGCATCCTGACTGGTGGATGAAGCTGCCTCTTTTCAGCCGGCTCTTGGTGGGTCTGCTCATTCTGTCGTTCATTGGATGGTTTTCAAGGCGTTTGAATTTTGCTGCCTGGATGAGGATCTTTGTGTCCCTTCTGTCCTCCAATGACTGCAGCCCAGTGGTCTCCTCCATCTTCAGAATTGGGGTGGATCTCATGGCACCAGTTATGACACTCTGAGCTTGGTTCTGTATCTTGTTGAGATGGTCAAGGTTAGACTTTGCAGCTGATGCCCATGCTGATGTCCCGTACTCAACTACAGGTCAGACTCTCCCTGTATAGAGTCTCTTCAGGATACGTTCATCAGCCCCCCAGTCCGTTCCTGCAAGTTTCTTCATGATCGCCAGTCTCAGTCTCACTTTCCAAGTGAGCCTGCGGTCAAAGGTCACTCACAGGTAGGTAGATGTGGGTTCCTCTGCAAGCCTTTGGTTGTTCAGAGTCAGCTTCGCCTCTCACTTCTTGCTGGATAGGCTGAAGACTGTGTAGGTTGTTTTGCTTGAGTTGACAGAGACAAGCCATTCCTTGGTCCAGTCGCTGATCTTGTTGAGCGCAGTTTGGAGGTGTACCTGTGCTGTAGTGGTGTACTCTTCAGAGCACCATAGCACCAGGTCATCTGTGTAGATCGCTCCTCTGACCCCTCTTGGCAGATCTCTGACGATGTCATCTATAAAGATGAGGAACAGCGTTGGCGAAAGGACTCCTCCTTGTGGTACTCCCTGTCTCAGCACCTTCTTCTTGCTCTTTTGGCCCTGAATCTTTACTCAGGCTTGGAGGTTGTGTAGGTACTGGCTGATCCAGGTGTACATCCTCCCAGACACACCACATCGCCGTAGTTTAAGCCAGAGTCCGTCCTTCCAGACTTTGTCGAACGCCTTCTCCATGTCAATCCAGACAGCAAACGTGTTCTTCTTTTCTTGGAAAGCGTCCTCTATGCTTTGAGTGATGAATGTGATCTGATCTTCTGTTGATCTGTGTTGGTGGAAGCCCGCCTGTTCAGGGCTCAGCAGCTGATGCTCCTCAAGGTGCCAGACAAGCCTTGTGTTGACAAGTCTCTCCATCAGCTTTCCTAAGCAGCTTGTAAGGCTGATGGGTCTGTAGCTGTCAGCCTTCGACTTGTCCTTTCCCTTTTTGTGAATGGGGATCATGTCTGCTTCCCTCCAACACTGTGGTACTGATCCTGTCTTCCAGCTGGAATTAAAAATTGTTAGGACTGCCTTGCTCTTCATCCCAAGATGCAGAATCATTTCATTGGTGATTCCATCTGGTCCAGGTGACTTCTTCAGGTTGAGGCTCTGCAACGCTTCCTCCAGCTCTTTCTCTGTGAAAGCTGTGGTGATGACTTCCTCTTGGGGCTCTTTCTCATGAAGTTCACCTTGGGCCCTGTGCACTGCAGCTCTATGTTCAGGAGGGACTTCCAGATTGCTGATGTTTTCATAGACGTGTATGAAGTGGTCTGCTGCTTTCTTTCCAGAGAGGTAATTTCCATTTTCTTGTATTGTTATTGTGGACTGATTTGTTGTTTCGTTACTGAGGGTTCTAGCCAGTTTCCACAGCTTGCTGCCATCCTTGTCAAGATTCAGGCTTTCAGTTTACTCTTGCCAGCTTTTCCTTGCAGCTTGTGCACAGGACAGCTTGTATCTGGCAGTTACTTCCTTCAGCGCTATGTTGTTCTCCAGTGATGGCAGCTTTTCTGCTCAGTCCCTGGCTTCCATAACAGCATCTTCCAGATTCTGAAGTTCCTCTGTCCAGTAGGGCTTGTAGTCTTTGCGTGCTCCTCTTGGGATGGATTCTGTAGCAGCTTTCAAGATGGCCTTTGTGAACTCTTGAACCATCTTGTTTGAGTCCTTCTGCCTGATGTTGATTGGCTTTGTGTATGTATCTGTGAGGGTCTCGAAGAGAGTCCAATCCACCTTTTTATAATTCCAGCGGGGAAAACACTTTGCTTGAGGAGCCTGCAATTTGAGGTTGATAGAGAGTTTTATGGGCTTGTGGTCACTTCCTCCAAGCTGGTTTAGGACTGTTCTTTTGGTTCTGACGAACAAGTCATTGGTGGCAAACGCTAGATCTGGTGTTCATGTGGTCATCCAGCGTCTAGAGTAGAAGGTGGGTTCATCATCTTCTTGGTTGATGAGATGAAGATGTGTGTCAATCTCCCAATCCTCAACTTCTTCGCCTCTCTTGTCCGTCTCCTCGTAGCCCCATCTCTCTGAATGACTGTTAAAATCACCCACCACCACGCAGTTGTTGTCTGGGATGTTCATGTATGTGAGAGAAAGATCACGATGTTGAGGGCAATAGACATTGTAGATCCTGATGTTGTGTTCTTTAAGGACTATATCAACCCCTTGGATCTCTGCCTGTTGATTGGTGTTGATCTTGAGTTCTTGTGCGGCGATGGAATTCCGCACCAAGACAAGCACCCCTCCTTTGTTTCTTTCCTCACGGTCCAACCTGATGGTCTCGTAACCCCTCACTTGAAAGCGATGGTTTACGGTCAAATGTGTCTCTTGGACACATGCAATATCAATATTTTCTTGTTGCATCCTTTCTGCCAGGCCAAGTTTCTTCTTATGCACCCCTTCTGCATTCCACTGGAGAATGTTGAGCATTCTGGGTGATATTGTTTGCTTGGCACCAGCAGGAGGATGAGGTCTCCTTCTTCCTCGCATAGGCATGCGGAATTTCCTTGTCCAACCACCGACTGCTTGGGGTGGACCCCTTTGAGGCATAGGGCCCGGCTCCCGACCTTCCCGGCGGGTCTCCGAAGGTCGAGCGCCACAACGAATTTCTGTGGACTGCATCATCATGAAAGCGTAGATGCGTGATATCGTGGTTTTATTTGCGCCAGTGGCCCGATACCTCCGTCTTCAGCTGGAGTTTTCTTTTGGGGTGCCTCACCCTTAGCTCATGGCCTGTACGTCCTACCCTGTGAGCACAGGGGGGATTGTTTCTCCAGGGATCCCACCCCATGGCTAGAGGTTATAATGCGCCTCTTGACCGCATGATGAGCCCATCTTAGGACACATGGGGTATTTCAGCGAGGACAACAGTGCCACCTGTTGACCCACCCCATCCTGGTAGGAACATCACCAGTTGGTCCGGGACTGCTTATTCTGCCAGGCAAGCCTGACTTATATCGCAGCTAACCCCCATATCTGAGGGCCATTCCCCTATCCGCCACCCGGGGACCTGCCGGGTTGGGGACGGTTGCCCCACTACTGAATTGGAAGCAGCCTGGTCCCGGATAACCACATGGTGAGAGCTTTTGCCATATGATGGCAAGCAAACTACTACACAGAATAATCATTCATCAGTTTGATAAATGTCACCAAGTATTTGTACAAAGTTACAATGTTAACCCACACGGCATACATAAATCAATGCACAGATTCGAAATGTAAAACGTTGTGTCAACTCACTTTTCCTGGGATGAATTAGTGATTTAGACTTGGGATCAAGAAGTAGAAGGAGGTTACCATGCCTACTCTGGTCGTCCCTTCATCTTTTACTGATCTGATCTACAGATGGTCTGCAGGGAAAGTGAAGTTATGACCTGAAAATAGTTGAGTTTTATGTCCTCATAGCGAAAGCTTTTAGGGACATGTCTTTCATTCACGGTAGTCTTTGGTGTCATTGGATTTAAGAGATGTCCGTGGTGCGGATGGTCATTGTTGTTATTCGACGGTGGTAGTCGTTAAAGCTGTCTCCTTTCGTTGTAGTTGTTGATGTTCATTTTGTCTTCTTCTGGGGTGGGTTAGAACCAATTGTCGAGTCCAGAGGACATCAGGGCATTGGCAAGCATCCTCATGGGTTAAGTCCCTAGGGTTGGGTGCGGTAGTAGAAATTCGTGCAGCTGTAGTTGGTGTGTTCGTCTGTAGTCTTGGATGGTGGTCATGGCAATGGGGAGGTCAGTGCAGTCACTCAGGGCGTGTTGGAGAGAGGCCTCTGACCCCACATTGGCAGGTCAGGCCCAGGAGAACACATCTGTGGTATCCTGTCCTGATCCATCAGAGGATTTGCTGGAGTCCTCAGGGAAGTCGGAGTCGTGGAGTTTTTCTTTGCATGGGGATGAACACCCATCCTCACTCGGCACATTGGGCCTTCATAGCATCATTCCTGATGTTGTAGGCGGCTTGTCGGGCTTTGCTGGTAACTTCAGCCAGAGATAGTTGTAGGATGACTTGGTGGCCAGTTCTTGTGGCGATTTTGGCGGCACTGTCTGCCATGTCGTTGCCCTTGATTCCTGTATGGGAGGGCAGCCACATCAGTGTAAGGTCTGTTCCTTTACAGATAATTTGGTGAGCCAGAAACAGGATTTCGGCTTGGAGCTCCCGTCCATTCTTCATCCTCCCTGTTGACAAGCTTTGCAGTGAGCACTTGGAGTCCGTTAGGATGATCACAGCCGGGGGAGGTCGTGGCATGTTGTTGATGGTAACGCAGGCCTTTAAAATGGCATAGAGTTCAGCAGTAAAAATGCTGATCCCTTTGGGTAGTCGGTACTGCTTGGTGGTTTTGAGTTCTGGGATAACCAGAGCGTATCCTGCCTCGCCGTTTTCTAGCACTGAGCCATCAGTGTAGATTTTTAGGTGATGGTCATATTCTACTCTGATTTTTTCCTTTGCCAGTGTTGACAAGTAGAGTGGGTTGTCTTTCTTGGGCGTGGTCCCTCCATATTGATGGATGATTTGTGGTTTCTTCAGTTCCCATGGTGGTAGGGGATATGTAGGAGTTGGTTCCATGTCATGTGGTCCAGTGTTGGCCCTTGCCCAGATTTCTTTGGTCTGGTCACTGAAGGGCGATGTCCATCTGTGGAGGTCTGCCTTCCTTTCTTTGATGGAGTGCCTGTAGGCGGCGTATCGTGTGCTTGGGTTGTCCTGGAGGGTGGCTTTCACGGTGGTGCCTACCACTGAGACATGGGCTTCAAAGTTTGCGTTTCTGCGGCGACATTCGTCTTTGAGGGGAAGCCATCCTGCTTCCTGGTAAAAAGGTCGTTGATGGCGAATCAGCTGATGCCAAAGGCATGCTTGAGTGCCGCCAGTTCCACTCGTTCGAGTTTTTGCCATGAGGTTTTTGGTGCAGTGAAGAACGCTTCAGGTCAGTCTTGATCGCACCAGGGCTCCTGTCAGGTGGATCAGGCTCTCTGGTGTAGCCCAGGGTTCTTGCTTCAGCGATTTTATGAGTCCCACTGCTCTAGTGGCCTTCGTGGTGAGCTCCCTGATGTGCTTCTCCCACGTGAAGTTGGGAGTGATGGTCACGCCCAGGAACTTGGCTTCCTTGCTGGAAAATATGAGCTGGTCAGCTACTCTTATGTGGTAGTTATCCAGGTTCCTCCTGCATTTTGTGAAGTCCATTAGAACTGTCTTCTCAGCCGACAGTTTGAAGCCATTGTCTTTCATGTAGGACTGGATATTGTCTATGTCCTTTTGGTACTGTCTCATTTGGCTTACTCTGTGTGTCTCCATCATGTTCGACCAGATGGCCAAATCGTCGGCATATAGGGAAAGCACTGGCTGATTTGGTCTTGGTCTGAGGGACTTCTTGATATCATGCAGCATGATACTGAAGAGGGTTGGTGCTATCACACTGCCCTGTGGCATGCCCATGTCTAGGGTGTGCATCCGGGATATGGATGGTCCCACTTTCACTGCCATTTCTCTGGAGTCCAGGAAGGTTGAAATGATTTGGTACATCCGGCCTGAAATGCCAAGGGCGCCGATCTTGTTGAGAAGTTTGGAATGCCAGACAGCGTCAAAGGCCTTCTTGATATCAAAGAAGGTAGCGACAGTTGTTCTGGATTTGTTTGGCAGGGTCCAGCGTTTGGCATCTTCAAGGAGTTGGACAACGTGCTCCATACAGTTGCGTCCTTTTCTGAAGCCAGCCTGGCAAAGAGGTAGGATATTGTGTGTCTCCAGATGGTGTTCCAGTCTGTTCTTCAGTACCCTCTCATAGATTTTTCCAAGGTGGGGCGTTAAGGCGATAGGTCGGTAGCTGGAGGGAAGGTGGGCTGGTTTGCCATTCTTGGGAATCACTACAACAATGGCTGTCTTCCAGGCCTTCGGGATGTTTCCAGAGTCCCAGCAGACTTGGTAGAAGGAGTGTAGTACTCGCACCATGGGCTCTGGGAACCGTTTAATCATGTGATAGGAGATGGGATCTTCTCCTGTGGCTTTGCTGGCTGAACCTAGGCTGGTGATTGCCATCTTCACTTCTTCCAGGGTTAGGCTGCTGTTAATGGCGCCAGAGTTGTCCGGTGCTGGTATGGTGAAGTTGGTTTCTGCCTCCTGTCTGTGTAGGAGCATTTCAGCAGGGAGATGGCGTGACTGGCTCGCCTTGGAGAATGTGCTGGCGAGTGCTTCGGCCTTTTCTTGTGTATTTTTTGTAAGCTGGCCGTCTATGAGGAGGGGACGCTCTGGTCGACGTCTCTGCTTCCTCATCTGTCACACCTTTTTCCATATTTTGGGTCCATCTGTGGGTTCGCGTATTTCTTCTTTGCAGAATCGTTCCCAGTGTTCCCTTTTGGCTTCATCGGCGATGGCTTGGAACTGGTCGGTGGCTTCGATCAGTTCGGATTTATTGTCCTCGGAGAGATCTTTCCGGAATTTACAGAGAATGCATCATTTTTTGCTGGTAGCTTGGGTGCATTCTTCGTTCCACCAGACTGCTGAGTGCCAGTGTGGTCCATCCGTACCTGGCACCTTCTTTGGGATGGCAGCATCTGCTGCTCAAAGGATCATGGCTCTCATGTTGTCATGGTAGATGTTGATGTCTAGGTCTCTTGGGTCGCTGGAGTCGCATTCAGTAGCAAGTAACTGTGCGAAGCGGTCCCAGTCAGCTCTGTGGTACTGAAATTGGGGTCTGGAGTCCGTTGCCGTGGGTGTAGGGTTGGCGGATTGGAGCACAAGGTGTAGAGGCAGGTGGTCGGACTGAAGGTGGTCCGTTCCTACTGTCCACTCTGCGTCTAGGCTGAGGTTTGGTGTTGTCATGGTCAGGTCGATGGTGCTGCTCTTCTGTCCCTTTTGGCCAATTCGGGTGATGGACCCATCATTGAGGAGGACCAGGTTGGAGTTGGTGACTGTGTCGGCAAGGTGATTTCCAGTTTCCCGTGTTTGCCCAGCGTCCCACAGTCGGTGACTGACGTTGAAGTCTCCGGCTACTACCCAGCTACTATTGTCTGTTCCGAGGTCGTTGAGCCAGGTGACGTCTCCTGTAGTTTTGCTTCCCTCAGGATAGTAGACGTTGGCTAGATTGATAGATCGGTTCTTGTGCGTTGGTATGGCAACAGCACATGTGGTTAGTCGACATCTGGTTTGGTTGGTGGAAACTTGGATGGTGCTGTATGTTAGTCTGGTGCTGACGTAGGTCGCCACCATAACTCGATCCCCTTCAAGGCTCACGACTGGCGGGTAGAAGCTGTCCATGGTTGGGAGTTTGTTCTTTGTGGTGTTGAGTGACTGAATCATCAACACGTCAGTAGAGTTGTGACCCTACGTGTCTGCTGTTTTAAACATCAGAGTGGGTATTCTAGATCAATCCTGGAGACAGACTGTCACTCAGGGCAATGAGAGGGAGGAGATTTTTCCGTCCTTTGGCCAATCATAACTATGGGAATCTTCCCTTGTGTCGATCCGAGATCATCGACCAATAATTTATGCACATGAATGCTAATGAGGCCAGCGCAGGTCAACACAATATCGTCATTGACCAGCTGGTGTCCGCAGCGTGCGGGTGGTGGATAAGAAAGGGGGGGAGAGGGGTGTTGGAGAAGGAGGGAGGTTTGCCAGTTACTCTTTGTGTGAAGTGAGGCCGCACGTGGCTCAGGCGGGGGGGGGTGGAGGGGAGGGGCTGGAGAGAGCGGCAACGTGCCTTTGTGTCAAGGGATAGGAGGGGGGGGGGGGTGGAGAGAGAGTGGCCAACGTGCATTTGTGTGAGTGACAGGCGACGCAGTGGCGATGCGAGACAAAGGTTTCGCTGTGTCATTCCGCTATACTCATGTGCTAAGGGGACGGAGAGGGTCGTAGAGGAGGGAGGTGGTGTGAGAACAATGATGCGGAGCACGACATGACATAACTTTTTAGTCTTGATTCACGACATCAGGATGAGAAGGGGGGGGGGGGGGGGGGAGTTGGCATAGATTTGAAATCTTTTCTCTCTGCCTTTTGTACAAATTATACAAAATGGGACCGATCAGATGGATTTGTCAAGCATTTCGTTACATATACATATATATAGTCACATACACTCACTAACAGAGAGAGAGAGAGAGAGAGAGGAGAGAGAGAGAGAGCTTTAAACCACTCTGCAGTCAGAGTTTCTTAAAACCAGGGTGAGGTTTCCTGACACGTGCTACCCGCCTGTTCCCAGCACGTCAGCACTAAAGTTGGATTCAGGGAGATCAGCCCCCAACAGGCTCATTTCTAGTTCACATGGTGGCAGGAAATATAAGTGTACGGGCAACAAACAGTCCTGTAGGGAAGGAGGGGAAAGTACTGCACGATAAGTGACAGTACACTATTTGAGAGCAGCAGATAAGAAGGTAGGTGGTATAAAAGGAACTGGTCAAAGCTTGCAAGCTCACGTGTTAGGACAACACAGGAAGGGTAGCAAAAATGACCCGGTAAACAGAAGACCACAGCCAATTGTGAATATAAAGACAGGCCCAGCAGATGACCTTTCTTTGAAACCTCTGGCATGATTCTTATGAAGTTTAGCGGAATCAGAGTGGCCATCTCGATCACTTACACTATCAAAAATAGAAATAAACTGAAGTGTGTTCTTTTGAAAAAAAAAGTTCATTTTGGGAGCATATTGGCACCTATAACCTCTGTAAATCAGTGGGGCAGACAGACAGACAGACAGTTTCGCAACATCTCACCTGTGTATCTAAAGATAATAAAACGCTTTGTTCTTCCAGACACGTGCAACACGCCTGTTGGCATCTGTGACTTTGGAGACCTGCCCTTAGGGGCTCGTGTGTTGGTTCACAAGGTGGCAGGAAGTATATGGAAAAGACCCAATGCAAAAAGCAAACCAAACCAATCAACCAACCAACTAACGAAATACACCTGCCAAGAGTGATAGGGGCAGCGTTGTACAGAAGTTCAAATGCTGAAGTGCGAGTGTGTTGTGTTCTTACTGGCAGGCAAGTAGACAGTGAAGGTGTCTGGGGAACTGAATAAACCTTTAAAAAATTAATCTTAAATAAATGTTAGCGAACCGCCCAGAGAACGTGGACAAACGAGTCACAAGACGAAACACAACTAGTTTCGACCTCTTAGGTCTTCATCAGGTGAGACATTAACGAATAAAACAATGAAAATTCACTTAGCTTTGATCGCTTCAGATCACTTCGTAGGGTTCAGCGCAAGGAAGAAGGCGTTGAATGAGAACGAGGCTGTTGGAAGGGAAATAGTGAGCGAGTCAAAGTCGTAATGAAGATAATAATATTACTGATAGGAATACTAATAATGGTCAAAATACTGAGAAAAAAAGAAAAAAAAAAGGGACAAGATTACTACCAATCTGTGTCAATAAGTATGGGTATTGGAGAAAGGAGAGTGGGTTAGAGGATTCTTAAACAGCAGGGTTGCCGTGGCAACAGTCCCAGAGGCGAAGGCGATGGTGATGTCAATGCCAGTGGTAGTATCAATACTAGCAATAGTATTACTGAATGATACTGCTAACAACGATAGTGAAGGTTAAGGTAATGAAAGCATGATACAGAAATATATTTAGAAAATACATTTTTATAATAATCAAATAAATAAATAAATGAAACATTAAAAATAATAATAAATTAAAAAAATCAGTAAATAATAATAATAATAATTTTAAAAAAATAATAATAAAATAATAATAATAATAAATGCATAAATAAGATAGCTATAAGTTGTGTGAGGTGAATAGTGGGAGATAAGGTAGTATGTGTGTGTGTGGTGGGAGGATATTATGGGCTGAGATTGAAGTGGTGGGTTGGTACATGTTACTTTAAGGTGTAGATGCTATGAGGGTGGAGGGAAGAAGGGGATGGGTTTACGTACTAACTGGGGGAGGGGGAGGGGCAACATATTCACACCTATACACAATCTCTCTCTCTCTCTCTCTCTCTCTCTCTCTCTCTCTCTCCTCCCCCCCCCCCCCCCCCCCCTTTCACGACCAACGATAAAGGAGCCAGCATTCTATTTATTATGTGTGTGTGTATGTGTGAGTGTGAGTGTGTGTGTGTGTGTGTGTGTGTGTGTGTGTGTGTGTGTTCCATTTGTAATATCAGCCTTATTCATTGGTTACCCCCACCTCCACCCCCAGCAACCGCCATATCCACCAACACCCCTACACACATCATTACTAGGGCAGGGGGAGGGGGGAGTAAGTCGATTGATGTAGCGAATGGAGAGACTCAGAGAGTGTAGGAAAAGGGAAGATGATGATAGCTGCAACCTATGTCTGAGGTAAACAGAGGGAGGTAGGGTGGTATGGGTGTGTGTAGGTGGGGGATATTTCAGGCTGGAGCTGCAGAGATGGAATGGTACATACTACTTTTGGACGTTGATGCCATGAGGGTGGACGGTGCCCAGTTTGGCAATGAGATGAGATTCCTGCATAAGGCGTTCCAAGCTGTCACTCTTAGATTGCCAAAGTGCCAAGACTTTGACATGGTTGATGTTGTGTTGGGCATGGTTGAAGTGTAGAGCGACTGGTTTGGGCCGATGGTGGCGGATGTCGGCCAGGTGTTCAGACCCAAACCAGTCGCTCTGAAGGCTGGATGGAATCAATCATAGTACCATTGTTTAAAAAAGGAAATGTTAATGATCCTGGCAACTACAGAGGAGTGTCACTTTGTGACATTGGCAGCAAGTTATATAGTTCTATTAAAAACGACAGGTTGCAGATGT